>CM037791.1:45351854-45401854 GCA_021229015.1 Solen grandis | reverse complement strand
AACACCATGGAAACTATGTCATACCATGGTAAAATAATGCGTAGCACCATGGGAAGTTAATGTTACACCATGGAAACTGTATGTCATACCATGGAAAGTTAATGTTACACAAGAAGAAGGATTATCAGCTGAACGGGTTTGTTTCACAAGTGTACAGCCATCGTCGGACACCACAAATGTCTCCTTCTGTTACTCACCATGCCCTTTGATCTCGAAAATACTTAAGTACAATTTCAGGCTCAAATTTGATTTCCATACTCAAATCCTTATTGAAACTAATGGGCATAGTTTGAGTATCATGAAAATCATGCTTAAGTACCGATTTATATTCTAATCATGATAGAAGAGCACTCATGTGTATAGGCAGCATTTTGATTGGTTGCTGTAAGCCTGGTCAATGTTAAAACCAAAGCGCTATCCATGTATCCAACTGCTGACAAATGTAATGGGAGGTAGGGCTTTCATAGATACTTTTGATACCGATGTATCGTCAATTTTTGCCGTCTGATTTTGTATGGATACTCCTACCTCATTTATCAATACACTTGAAAAATATTTTTTCATGCTGTGCAACTGTAAGAGTTCCTACCTTTGATAGTTATTGCAAAAAAAAAAAAAAAGACCAAAAAAATAATGGTTTTTATGTAGGAAAAAAAAAAAAAGAAAAAAGTGAAATAAATTTTGAATAACACTTACTAATGGTTTAAAATATATGCTAGATATTCCAAAAGTATGATTCCTTGCATATGAACATTTAAAGTAAATAAACGATTTATCAATATATCAAGTATTGTTTATATTTGAGTTTCCATACACTATATGGGTACCAAAATTCCTATCAATGACAGCCCTAGTAGATGGTAATAGACAATTGTAGGTGTCCGACGATGGTCCACAGCAAACATTATAAACCTGATAAGCCTGAACTTAAACTTGCAGTCTGATCTGGCTTGAATTACACCAACAATACTTAGTGCTAAGTAATACTTGCTTAAATACTTAGGATTATATTTCATCATTCTTGCTACACTTAAGAGTATATTTCATCATTCTTGCTATACTTAAGAGTATATTTCATCATTCTTGCTACCCTTAAGAAAATATCTAAAAATAGATACAACGTTCCTCTGGAATTTTTTTCCGACCAAATTTTTTAAACTAAATTTCAAAAATACTTTTGACTGGTGATTTCTCAGCAAAAGCCTGAAGGTGGTTTTAAATATAGCCAAAAATAACCCCATAAAACTTGTAAGATAATGAAGATGTGCTCATTTGCTATGAGTGGGTAGATAACTTAACAAATCCAAGTTGAGTTCCACGGACATTCAAATATTTATTATAATGTTAAATCCTTCTATTTGTTCAGAAATAAAATATTTGGATGTCAGTGTTGCAATACCACTGTTATTGTTGTTTTTTTCTGTTAGAGAAATGTTGAAATTTGCCCTATAGTTTTATGGTATTACTTAGCACTAAGTATTGTTGGTGAATTGGAGCCAGGATTTTTACTTGTTGAGAAGGTCATGAGTATTAGCTAACATGGGCTAAGGGAGTGTATGAGAAGCTGTTGCATTGTTATGGTTATGTTGTTTTTTTTCTGATTTGATTTTGGTTTGGTTTGATGTGTGATGGCTTGATGGGATGGGAAGTGAATTGGATGGTGAGCTAAAGGCCTAGCAGATAAAGGAAAAGAAAATTCTTAAAGTTTTAAAGGTAGACATGCAGATTTGATTTTATTATATATTTATTTATGTTTTAGGTAAGTTTAATCAGTTATTTTAATGAAAGATACAGCTGATATTTTGTAAAAATCCAAAGAAAAGCTGAATAAATGACTGATCATTTAAAATGAAAGAAAATCTCATTTTGAAGTTTATATTAAGAGTTTGTTGTAAGCAAATAACATGGTAATTTTATGTTCTAAAACTTAAGTCAAATCTGCTTGACAACCTTTAATAAAGTTTTAGTGCTCTGTTACCCTTTCAAGAATATGAATATTTCCAGTCTATGAAGTGAAAATCTATGTCCACCTTTTCTTACATTCAAAGGATTATTTTCCATCTGCAATAGTATCGTCTGAACAATATCAGAAACACAAGCTTTTTGTTGTTGTGTAAACCAGATCAACCATTGGTCACATGATATCCCAGTGTAGCCATTGGATAATTTGATAATCTTATCTGAATATATGAATAAATATTGGAATGATCCATTGCTGACTTAACCCTTTCCCTCATAGAGGACACCATGAAAAGACCTATGCAAACAGCATAAAACCAGATCAGCCTGCAAGTAACTCGCAGGCTGATCAGGATTTATGCTGTTCGCTGCTCCTCAGTGGTCTGGAAATGAGGATTTTGTAATTAAATTTGGTAAGGTTTAACTGTGGTTTTCTGCAGATCAGGTTTTATGTGGTATCTATTGAGTGCGTCAAAATGAGTCTATAAGAGGGAAAGGGTTAATAACTCCAAGGTTTTATTAAGTCTTGTCATGTTTAACCTTTTATTTGTTACCCTTAAAAATCCAAATTGTCCTAAATCCCGGCAACAGTACCCTTAGAGTTTTGTTGGAATAATCAGAGAATAGAATCCTTAAATTCCTTTATCCCCATCACTCTCCCATCTGTGTGAAGGCTTCACCCATTAATTAAAAATAAATAATTCATTCAGAAAAAAACTCATTTACACATTCCTTGCTGGTCTGTTTTAAACTTGCTGTTGGGAAACAAGTTTACATCATGATAGTACCTGGGTTGGACCAGTACTGGCCAGTGATTAATAGCCATGAAAATACTTGCCCCCCCCCCCCCCCCCACACACACACAATGGGATTTGAACCAGCGACCTTCAGATCCACAGACAAATATGTTAACACTATACCACAGTTTGATGTATACAGGTATTACATTGTCTCATTTTTGGGTCCTTCCAGGAACTATTGCAATAATTGACAATATGCAAGGCTCCCCCCGGAGTACTGGTTATATAAATAAGGTGAACAAAAATCTTGCTTCCTTTGGCATCTTTTGTTTAGCAGAATTTTCTGCGTGGTTTATACATTTTTAGGTATGATGTCGTTTGCATATTTATACCCCAGCTTTACAGAATTTGAAACTTTACAGTTGAACCTGTATTAGTGGCCACCTGTATTGCCTGGTCAACCTCCGTTTAGTGGTCATTTTTAATGTAACGAAACTAGCATTTTGTTTTATGTTTAACCTTCATTTAGTGACCACCTCTGTGAAGCGGTCACTTTCTCTTGTTCCCATGACTGACCGCTTAAGACAGGTTTGATTTTATAGAAATGATGCTGGTCATGTCCCTTTCTTCACTATCATTACTTGACGACAAGGTGGGGAGGGGGGGTATCCATGACAACAAGGTGGGGAGTGGGGTATCCATGACGACAAGATGGGGAGCGGGGGTATCCATGACAACAAGGTGGGGAGCGGGGGTATCCATGACAACAAGGTGGGGAGTTGGGGTATCCTGGGGGGGGGAGCCGTCTGCTGTGTTACCCAAGGGGTTAGATTTCGTCTATATTATGTTAAGGGTTAAAGCTTCCGGAAAAGGCATTTTATTTTATGTTTTACATCAACTGATCAGCCATCTAAGTGGCCATTTTCAGTTACCAGATTGGATATCCTGTTATTCATTAACCTACATTAAGTGACCACCTATTCTGTTTCTCTACCCATGACTGGCCACTTAAGGCAGGTTGGACAGTATATGACAAATTTTGAGTTTTATTTATGAAACGAATTAAATAACTAAATCTTCATTATTTACTGACTAAATAGTTTTAGCATGATTAATGTTAAAGAAAAGTGTACATCTTGCTTGCTATTACTTAGATGCTTGGCCATTGATGAGAGTGCATAAAAGGTTCTTTGTTCTCACTTTGAATTTTTAGTGGCATTCTTAAGTGTTGCAGCTATGTATGTTTAATATGAAACTAATAAGAAACTTTCATATATAACATAGAGTATCTAGTTTTATCTCACACAAACTCAAGTGGTAAATTCCCCATAAAGAGTTATCTGTGGCTGAAATGTACCAAAATATTTAGCAGTGGTCTCCCTTTAATTGGTATAGTTAGATTAATTTATATATATATATTATATAATATTTAATTGTTTTTAACCCTAATTAAAAATTTTTTAAAAAATATAATTGACAAATATATGCTTGAAATCTGTTAATTTTAATGTGAAAAGGGAAATAAATGCAAAATTTATATATAAAAAAAATCTATCAAAATTTGATACCATAGTAAGGGTACAGTAAATTAATATTCATCAGATCATAGATTTGTGCATGAATATTCATGAGGTTAAGGTTTATAAGTATTATTGGAGCTGGTTTTGCAAGATCATAATTCCACCCTCTAAATAGGAAAGGGGAGACAATTATGCTTCAAATACTTAATGCTATGTATTTATATACAGACATTTGACCTTGACCTGCAGTTTGACCTTTTCCCAAGGTTTGGCAATCAGAGTCTCCAAATGTTGGGACCTGAAACCCATGAAGAAAAAAAAGGAAAACTGTGTTTAAAAGATGCTTTTGTTTTGCTTTAGCCTCAGTTAAGTGTAAGTAAATAGATAATACTAATAATAAAAACAAGTAGTCTTAATTAGGTTAAATTCTGACCAGGAAAGGGTCCTTGTCTATAATGAGATGTGTGAAAGACTGCGCGTGTGAGAAGAAACCATTAGATTTTATGTCTTTCTATTTTTGTTTTCTTTCTGTTTGTTTTTGCAGAAGTAGATGCCTTTTGGTTTGTTTTAACACATTTAGGTACAGTCTTTCTAGTGCTTTACATTGTTGTAAGTTTGTGGTAACTAGCGCCTGTGCATGGTAACCATGGAAATGTAATCATGATGCTCACACGCATGTCCGCTGTACTCAGACGGTGGAGGCTGAATGGCTGTAACCTTGGCAACCATTTGACCTCTGGAGGTCCCAGGTTCAGTCTCATGCCTTTACCTTATATCTCGCAGATACGTCATTTTATAACATGTAAGGCTTTGAATTCACTTGTTCTGAGTAATAATAGCTGGATATCAGTATCATATCACTATATTTAACTGAAATAATTTAACAGAGACTGAAGTCCTTTGGTGTAAATCTGAAAAAAACAAGGTTTAACCCAGGATCTATTGAGAGGGATTAGCGCAAATTGTAAGACTAAAGAAGAAATTAAACAAAAATCAAGAAATGGACTTACATGAACTGTGTCAAATCAGATCTTTTTGCAAGTAATTCACCTACAGGTCAGGTTTTTATTGCTTTTTTATTTGTAGTTATGGCATCTGGCCCCGAGTTTTCAAAAATATATATATATTACCATAAAATGCCATTTATTGTGCGCATCCATGTATAGTGCGCATTTTGAGGCTCGAAACCTTGGAAAAAAGGTATTTTCCCTTCTATTATGCACATATCTTTTTCTTACAACAAGGTGGCAGCCATCTTGTTTACTCACAGTTGTTTTGTGGATGTTTGATTGTACAACAGGTGGAAATGTTCTACTTTCGCAAGTCAGGTGTAATGCAGCAATTATTTTCAGACATTTAGTATCCACATGCATTTGCATTGTTACCTTGTTAAAGCTGATAGTTTGAGTAATAATCTGAAACTACCGACACCTTCTAGTTTGTTTTTCCCAAATCTCTTAACAAAGAGTTTTTGAAGTACACAATTTCATGATTCCAACAGCTCTCTCTAATACTGAATTGAAATTAATAAAATACTGTTTATTTATGCGCAGTGACAGTAATAATGATGCAAACATCGTATTTGTTTGTATGTCGTCAGTTAAGCACAGTACAGTATGGGATTCCTGATCGAAGCATAAGAAAATGTAAACACCAATATGAAAAAGAGAACAATGATTTTGTAATCACAAATAGACAACATTTTACATGCAAGTACATACAATCTAGCTTTAATATCAATTTGTGCATGAAATATACCAACATACTCTACTGATACGGTTTCCTAGTGGGTGGGGTGAAGTTTGCGCACCCCCTTTTTCAGAAACGAAATATAAGTTAAAAAAATGTGCACAATACCTGGCAATTTACGGTAAGTATTTTCAAACTCAAACTTGAAATATGGCCAGTATTACTGGTACATTCCCACTGTCAACTTTTCCATTGGCTGCATATGTTATTAAGTAGCGTATCTGAGTGTATGATAAAAAGAAAAAAATACCCAAAAGCTGTCATTGTCATAATTAAGTGAGCATCTTGACTACATCGTTCATTTCACATTTAGTGCTTGTAGTATCAGCCTTGCTTGCTTGCAAAATACTGTAAACCAGTCTGTCAGCAGACGCAAATGTTGACGGATGTCTGGCATCTTTTGGGGCTGTAAAAGTATGCGCTATATTTAGCCTGGTGGAAGGAGATATATCAACAATACATGGGCTGAGTACAAATGGAGGGGTGAGAGCAAAACTAGGATAATTGCTTATATATTTATATTCACTTAGCCTAGTTTGGCTCTCACCCCTCGATTAATGTTTGTTTTTGTGACAGTTTTTAGTTCTCAGATTTTTATACTTTAAGCGAAAATAATAACTTAAATCAGTAGATGTTCATTTTTTTTTTTTTGTTTGTTTTGTATTTTCTTTCAGTCTCAGTCAGCAGACATAGAAAACAACATTTTCATGGGTTAATTTCACCCAAAGTGAAAGAAAATAAAATCATGGTACTACAAAAATCAACAAAATTAATGTTCAATTCATGCTTTTTTTAGGTGGTTTATTTATTTATTTTTTTTTAAATTTTGGGTTAAAGAATCTCCTCCCATAGGAGACAAGGTTTATAATCATCTTACTGGTGAAGATATGCTTTTCTCCTGTGTGTATGTATTTGTCCTTTTCACTATAAGAATGGAATAAATTAAATCATTTATAGTTATACATGTACACTATCTTTGCAAGAAAGTGTTGAGCATTTTCATAATAGTCGTAAAGAATTCCAACCTGTTGGGAGGTATGAAACACTCTCATGTTTTATTTTGGGTAGTACTTATGAAATATAATACAAAGGGTGCCTGGATAACATATTGTGGTAACACACTTTGCTTCCCGTCAGTATGTCTCAAGTTCAGTGGTCGCCTGTCCAGACACATAGGCTCTCTTTGAGCCATTGATTTAATTGTGTTAATTTGATCAATGTAATATACAGAAAGTTTAAACTTAAATTGAATATACTTCAGAAGGGGGGATAACTCCTAACTTATTTTTACTGGAGTAGTGCACAGTACTCTAGGACAAGACCTCAAATGCTTTCCAGGCTTGCTAAAATGTGTAATTTACATAAAGTGGGCTTATTGCAAATTCTTTTTCTATGATATAGATGTACAGGCTCACGAAGGCAAACTCTAGGTTGATGGCTGCAAGACAGTGTTTCATGATACAGCTATGGAAATAAAACTGTAAACGATCACATGTGTTACCCATGAAGTTAACTAGACATGTCACTTGACAAGACGCGACCTCAAATAGCATTGTTACATACACAGGTGTGGAGAGCGAAAAAAATCATTGTTTAAAAAATAGCATTTTCGCTTGTCCAGACTGTTGGATTATCAGAAGCAACTAATTGGTCCGTTTACTACAAGAGTCAAATGGAAGAACTCATCACTATTTTTAGCTCACCTGAGCACAGCTCAGGGTGAGCTTTTGGGATACTTGATTGTCCGTCGTCCGTCAACAATTTTGATGTTTACACACTAGAGGCCACAATTTTGATCCAATCTTCCTCAAACTTGGTCAGAATGTTTGTCTTGATAATATCTTGAACCCTTTCGAAAATGGGTCAGGTTGGATCAAAAAGTAGGTCAGTAGGTCAAGTCTTAGAAAAATCTTGTTTACACACTAGAGGCCACAATTTTGATCTAATCTTCCTCAAACTTGGTCAGAATGTTTGTCTTGATGATATCTTGAACCAGTTCGAAAATGGGCCGGGCCGGACCGAAAAGTAGGTCAATAGGGCAAATCTTAGAACAATCTTGTTTACACACTAGAGGCCACAGTTTTGATGCAATCTTCCTCAAACTTGGTCAGATTGTTTGTCATGATGATATCTCGAACCAGTTTAGGTAAATCTTAAAAAATTTGTTTTGGTCCAATCTCCTCAAACTTTGGCAGAATGTTTGTCATGATGATATCTTTTGTGGATGGGGTCAGAAAATTCCTGAACATTGTTTCACCTCATCATCTTAATTCTAAAGCAATCTGTTTTGTACAGGCAATGAATGATACTTTTCTCAGGTGAGCGATCTAGGGCCATCTTGGCCTCTTGTTTGTAATACAGTAGACTCTATAGTAGGTTGATTAACTCACAAGGCAACATGCGTCGACGATTCTATTTAAATCATAACGTTTATGGTTTTATTTCCACGGCAGTACAGTTCAGTGTAATTATATTTTTTTAATTGAACTGATAACTTGCAATTGTTCCCAGTTGGACCAGTACTTTGTACCTATGAACGTTCAGATTTTTCCTGATTTAATTTGCGGTAATAATGAGGGTTGACAATAAAATGTTCCATCTCTGTCTTCATCTGTATACACTTTGAATAATTCTGTGGTCAGCCATCTTCTGTAAAAAGAAAAACCTATCCGGAGGCTCTTTGGAATAAATTTCTCTTATGAATATTATGGAAATAGAAATCTTACATGCTTTTAGCTTTAATCATGATGGATACTGTTTTTATCAATTCACCTTCTGCTGTAGCCCATGAGTTTTGATTTAAACCCAGCGCATTAAACTTTTTTGCAATTTGTTTTATACTCAATGGGAATAGGGGTGGTTAGCCCTGAGAATATTCACTGTATATGATAAGACTTCACTCTTTAGACTTTTGTCAGGAATTAATGCTTAATGTAATCATGTAAATTGTTGTAAATGGATTTTACACTGGGCGTTCACTTATGAATAGGTTAACAAATACAAAATACCATAATACAAAAGTCAAATTCGGCTTTGGTTACAAATGTAAAATGGGCCCTTATCAACTTAGAAGCATGGTGTCAAAACAATAGTTCATGAAAAGATCAACAGATTTGAAAAAACTTTGGTTCTTTTGGATGTTTCATTGTTAATAGGACCATAAAACAAAGGTCAAGTTTGGTTACAACTATAAAAAATTTATGGAGTTATGGCCCCTTATCAACTTAGAAACATGGTGTAAAAACATGACCTTGTGTGAGATAAATACACATATTATTTTCTATTATTTCATGCAATTTAATTGTCATTTTATGTTTTCTCTTCTTTTTATTTTCTTGTGTCTTTGAAGCCCATTTTTATCAGATTTACCCAATTTACTTATTTTTGTTATTTTTAAACCTGAATGATTTAACAACAGGAAACTTAAAATGTCATGAAAATGATAACAGTGTATCTCCTATGGCGTATGATATCATTTATCATTTGTGAATATTTATATTCATCTCCTATGATGATATATCAATCATTTTGCATAAAATTATAGCATGAAATAAATTGATATATATCCATTGTTGTAAAGGAATAAAGTATAACAGCAGGCAAGCAAGCATGGCTGTCTTTATAAAGGGGAGATCACTGTTGTTCTACTGTTGATGTTAGAAACATCTGTATGTTTTGTACACTGATGTTGCCTCCCTTGGGTCAGGGTTTTAATTACTGTTGTTTTAGCAAAACCATTGTTTGTTCTCCCTTGTCTACAGTTTATACTGGCCTTAGTATATAGTTTTCTAGCAGTATAGTCTGTGTGCTATTTATAGCAGTACTCTCTGTGCTATTTATAGCAGTACTCTCTGTGCTATTTATAGCTATATATATCTTTAATTGTCATAGTTGGATAATAATTAATATCCTCATAGAATCAGCTTCCTTAATAATCACGGGAATTGGGGCGGATCCCTATACAAATTTGTATGATTTTAAGTGTTTTATTAATTGTCTAGATTATTGAATGAATTATTGCATTAAATTTTCTAAACGCAATGTACAAAATATATATGTATATAATTTTAATATATTTATGAATCATCAAGTGAAGAAAATGTTAAATAAATAGATTTATTTAATATTTAAGTAAATAATTCTATACACTTTTCTATAGATAACCTGTTTAAAATAAGATGAGAAATTTTAGGATTTTCTGACAAAATTTGTCATTGGTCACATTAAGAAGTCATAAAGTTGGCTTACAGTAGATCAGTGGTTTTAACCTGGATGGTCTTATGCACTATTGGCCTACCATTATCATACCCCCATTTTAGAGAAGTAGGGGCCATAAAGGGGCCTTGATTGTCACATCCCTTCTTATAAGATCCTATCATGTCCTCCATTCACATTACATGAAGACCAGCTGAGGTATTTAGGATTTGTCAGCAATTCTTTTAGGATTTTAATTAGCATCAAAAATCACAAAAAAATTTAATGAAATGAGGTTGCAAGATCAGTTAACCCCAAAACAACTTGACAGTGAGGAAAATCTTTTCCGGATTTGAAGTTTTCAGGAAATTCCTGGCCCTATTGATTCATATTTATAACTGGTTATTAAAAAAAAAAATGATAATCAGTGGGTATACCTCAGCTTTGTATAATTAAGTGGGAGCTATATAGGAATCATGCTCATTGTGTTCAAGTCCTGTACCGTGATGTCCTACACTCACATTGCATGAAGTTTGGTCATTTGTTGGTAATGCCTTCACACTTGGAATAATGATGTATCATGGTAGGACCAATAAGCAGACAAGGGCAGATAACTGTGTCATGCATTTTGTATGAATTATGGCCTTTTCTTTGTCAAAGTGGTATGCTAGGGTATTAATGGCCTATAGTGATATTTCTAGTTGTTTTTCCATTCAGGACTTTTATTAAAAAAAGTCTGTAGGGAATATATTCGTTACTTTTACAATTCTAAAAGTAGCAAACAAGATAGTTTTCTTTATTTTTAGAATTTAGGGTGTGTGTTTTTTAGCTATTGTGACCGATTAATAATCTGGTGTCCCGTCATCTGGTGTCCGTTGTCAACATTTAACTTAAACTTCTCCTCCTAAACCACCGGGCCAATATTAAAGAATCTTCACAGGAATGTTCCTTGGGTGATGCACTTTCAAAGTTGTTCAAAGAACTTGATTCCATGCAGAACTCTGGTTGCCATGGCAACGGAAAGCAAAAAAACATACGAAAAATTTGGAAATCTTCTCCAAAACTACTAACCAGGTTTCAAAGTTATTTGGCACAAATGTTCCTTGGGTTACTCTCTACCAAGATTATTCAAATTATTTTGATCTGTTGAAAAACATTGTTGCCAGGGGGCAGATATGTATTTAGTAAAAACTTCAAAAATCTTCTTGTGCAAAAGTACTGGCTGGATCAGTTTTGCAGTGTCCATAGTCACTCTATACCAAAATGTTCAATACTTGATCGTAATCATGCGCCAGGGCAACTGGTTTTCCTATAGTATAGTAAAAACTACAGATCTTCTCCTTCAAAGTATGCTGATTCAATTATTGGGAATGTTCCTTGCACCTTACCAAAATGTCATTACTTTGATCCGTTGAAAAACATGGCCGCCAGGGGGCAGAGCCAGTTTTCCTTATATGTATATAGTTCAAATTTGAAAATTTGTCTTGTCTAAAAGTATTCACTTGATTTATGGCTTATAGAAAGCAGAGCCCATTTTTCCACAATATCATAAGGTATTTGCTGTTTCTTTTCCTCCCTCTAATACCTGGTTCTCAGGTGAGCGATACCAGGGCCATCATGGCCCTCTTGTTTACAGACTATATCTAGTGGCATAAATTTTAAGTTACTGACAAGTCAGGTAAAATTTATTTACAATGTCAGACTAAATATAATACAAATAACATAAGCTCAAGTGAGCTTTTCAACAACATGGTGAAAGAAAACTACATGTATATAATTTTTTTATGTATTATAAATGCTGGTTCTTCTATTTTTAGTTCTTAATATCAGGATGAAATTGTAAAGAAAATTCAGATTTAAAAGTATACTATTTAATTTCCAATTAAGAGGTAAAAAAGGTTTTTAATCTTGACATGTAAACTTAACAATTATTTTCTGATTTCAGACTCATTTATAACAAAGGGTTGGACAGAAAGGAAAATACAGTTCCATCTAGATGAGATTCTCCCTTCCAGAGATCTGCAATGCGACTGGCTCCTTCATGAGGTCCCATGACACTCTTAGCCAATCAGAGATGTGTGCAAAGGGGAGGCAATCCTGCATGGAATATTTGTTTCTATATATATATATATAGAAAGAAGGACTATGGACTACTTATTTTCTTTCTGTGTTACAGTAGATGCAATGTCTTTACAGGAGAAAGGCAGAATTATACGATGCATTAAAAAGCTATACATTTCCAATTAAAACTTCTTAAATGTTCATTTTTTTTATTGACTCTAGAATCAAATTCATATAAATATACATGTAAGTCATAATATTATATAGTTGATACTTTAATGGCGTCATCATCTTATTCCGTGAATTTCAATAGTTAAATGTCTGAGGCATAGCTGTTAACCTATTTTAAAGATTAGTAACTTCTTAAAGTGACTGACTCTACTTTTTAATGAATTTTTTTTATCATGTAGGATTTACTCGTGAGATCTGTTGAGCTGTTAGATTTCATAATCTTTTTGGATGCCGGTAGAAACACGTGACTTGCTGGCAAAAATGTAACAATTTGGAAATCATTACCATTCAGGACTCTTGTAGAAACACATGACTTGCAGGCAAAAAATGTGAAAAATAGGAAAATGATGCAATCTGATCATGGTTGAACTATGACAAGGAATTCATCCACTTTAACTCTGCTTTCAATTTGCATTTTTCCCCAGTTTTGTTAAAATATTATTCCTTATAAGAAGGTCAGAATATCATAAAAACATAATCATGAATTTTTCAAAATGACACAAGCCGACACATTTCAATTCTAGAACTGTATATATTAAATAACAGATTATTTATACTTTGCGCTGCACTGCTATGGGTTCTAATCCTAGTTTATTGGTGGCTCAGATTGTTCATGCGAGGAAGCCTTCATATATGCATGTGACTATTTCAGGGCACATCATGATTGAAGTATACCTCCGCCCGTAAGAAATAGTCATTGCTACAAGACATTGCCATATGATTGAAATACTGTCACAGCATCGGTTAACTTCAAAAACAAGAACACATAAAAAAAAAATAATAATAAGATGAAATGATAACCCCAAACTTGTGCAGATTTCTTCTTTTTTATTTCGTGTTTAGTTGTGAAGCATAATCAGTGAAAGGCTAAGAACTGTCTTAGAATTTAGAATAACTTACCTGGCTCACTAAATGTATAAACCTGGCTCACTTAATAAGCATTTGCATAGCGTTGTTTACCATTGCATGTATCTCTTTAAATTATTTAGTGAAAATGGGAAACCAAGGGCATTGATAATCTTCAGTGATTGTTCTAATTTTTTTTAGGGCACGTGAAATAAACATGAATGTATACATGAAAGATAGAAACTCGTAGATCAGTTGTTATGCAGTAAAAATTGAATTGTATCAAACATTGGCTGAAACTGGACAATCTCTGCCAACGGGGATAGAATATTACCTTGAGTTATTGTGCAGCAATTACTAACAAAATAAGTTTTCTCAGCTTTCGCAAATCACTGTTGATGGCTAGAAATGCCAGTATATGGCAATTATTTTGGTAGGAAATTTGAGTACTTGAGAACTCTGACGTGTATAGAGGGTTGACCACTGTATCCTCTCACATACTTGACCAGGATTCAAACCTAGGATGCATAGGTGAGAAATGAAGCGCACTAAGACTTAAGTTATCCAGGCATGGTATTTGAGATTGTCATATGAGGCTTGTCCCTCGAGAGGAATGCGCACGTACAATCGTGTTTTGAAAGTCGCTTAATTTTTAGCTCACCTGAGCACAAAGTGCTCAAGGTGAGCTTTTGTGATCGCCCTTCGTCCGGCGTCCGGCGTCGTGCGTCGTCCGTCGTCAACAATTTGCTTTAAACGACATCTCCTCTGAAACCGCTGGACAGAATTTAATGAAACTTGGCAGGAATGTTCCTTGGGTGAGGCTCTACAAAAGTTGCTAAAATAAAGTTGATCCATGAAGAACTCTGGTTGCCATGGCAACAAAAAGAAAAATAATTTGAAAACTTTAAAAATCATCTCCTTCAAAACTACTGGCCAGATTTCAAAATAAATTGGTACAGATGTTCCTTGGGTCAACCTCTACCAAAGTTGCTAAAATTATTCCGATCCGTAAAAAAACATGGCCGCCAGGGGCGGGGCTTATTTGCCTTATTTGTATATAGGGAAAACTTTAAACAACATCTCCTCTGAAACCACTGGACAGAATTTGATTAAACTTGGCAGGGATGATCCTTGGGTCAACCTCCACAAAAGTTGTTAAAATAAACTTGATCCATGTAGAACTCTGGTTGCCATGGCAATAAAAAAAAAAAAAAATGAAAACTTTAAAAATCATCTTCTTCAAAACTACTGGCCAGATTTTAAAATAAATTGGTACAGGTGTTCCTTGGGTCAACCTCTACCAAAGTTGCTAAATTTTTTCCAATCGGTAAAAAACATGGCCGCCAGGGGCGGGGCTTATTTGCCTTATATGTATATAGGGAAAACTTTAATCAACATTTCCTCTGAAACCACTGGAAAGAATTTGATTAAATTTGGCAGGAATGATCCTTGCGTCAACCTTCACAAAAGTTCCTAAAATAAACTTGATCCATTTAGAACTCATGTTGCCATGGCAACAAAAAGAAAAAAAATATGAAAACTTTAAAAATCATCTTCTTCAAAACTACTGGCCAGATTTTAAAATAAATTAGTACAGATGTTCCTTGGGTCAACCTATTTATCTCAGGTGAGCGATTTAGGGCCATCATGGGCCTCTTGTTAATTGTTTTATTCATCGTAAGAAATTGTTCTTATGAATGGGGTAAAATCTGTTGTAAACATGGAAATAAATGACATTAAAAATTATAAACCACAGATGTATTCGAAAGTCAAATATTTTATGTATAGATGACTAGTTTCGGAAAAAAATACCAGAGGTTTTGGATATAAATGTTTTCGGTTTCAGTAATTTATGGTAAAAATACTTGGATTTTTACAGTCATAAGATTTTCGTAAATGTAATCTTATAAATTATATTGTAGTCATTACATTTAAATTTTTTAAAGCCTTTTTATACCCTCGCTTCTCAAAGCGAAGGAGTCATGCCCATCCTGTCATGTTCCATTTCACACACACACAAAAATACATGATCTTAGAAGTTTTTGAAGAACAGCCATGAATCTTTTGGCAGATTGGCCATCATAAGTGAAAGGCAGATCTTTCTGTGTAAAGATTTTTCAAGAGTTATCTTCTAAATTTGTTTATTGGCTAGTCAAGTCACGACAGAATATAAGGAGTATTCCTCATCTTCATCCATAGCTTTAGTTTTTGTTTTACTCAAAAATGACAACAGAGCTAGTCAGCCTTAATCAAACACAATGTGAATTCATGTAGAAAAAAATAGATATTGTTTTAACCTTGTCAAGCTACGTAGACCTAAACAGTTTTTTAGCCCTTACTGTGGCATTGTACTTGTGACTCACTGCCCTTGCGACCCGTGCAAACCTAGATCTTCCCCTGCACATCCATGCAGTCTGATCAGGATTTGCACAGTTCGCTATTCAGTCAAATTTTCAGCAAGCACCCTCATTAGTAAGTTATGGTACAGTCCTAAATTAAGAAAGGACAAGTCCATTTAAGAAATTTAGCATGTTACGGGTTGAAAGACATCCTGCAAAATTCAGTGGTAAATAGACTGCTCAGTCTCTCATAGATTTGTAACATTTTTTTTTCATATCAAATCAGAGATTTGTTTCAATTTCCTAAATTTCCTAATGCTAAATGAAACTGTCTTGCACCTCTTGTGCCAGAAATGTCACTTACTGACTGATAAAGATCATTTACATCTATATAAATAAATTTTCAAACTTTTAATTTAGTTATAAGGGATCCCATTCTTCAAATACTCATTAAGGCATATATAGCATTGCAGTACAGTCCCATTTTAGCACACCTTGCTATTATATAAACATCATAATAGCTGATAATGTTGTAACACACAAACCAATTAACTGCCAGCCATCTGTAGCGCCCTAAATTTGCTTCTATATTTTTTCAAGACTAGTTAAAAGTAGGCAGCCATTTGCATCCCATCGCATTTAATCATTCAAGCCTTGGTCTTGGTAAATATATTTTCTCAATGATCAGGTTTTGTCAGCCCATGATGTCAGAAATATTTAAAGGCCTGTAGATAGGGTGTAACCTTGAAAAGTCAATTAATACAATCTTGATAAAGCAGTTAATGAATCTCGATTATCTCAATGGAAGTCTGTTAATGAAAAATTGATAATTAAGAAAATTAAAATATTGCATGAAGCAATCTTTCCGTTTTCAAATTTCATCAACCAGAAACAAGCTTTTAGTGAACAATCCACAGCATCTTGCTATGACTATTGTTAGAATCATTAAATGAAGTACCTTTTCTCATTTTATGTCTGTCTCATTTTCGTTATTACATCAGAGGTCCAGCCTAGAGAAAAAGTTATTGCAGTTTTCTTGAAATCTTTTATCTTGGCAGAGGTGTTTTCCATTTTGTGGACAGGATTCTGTTGAATATATATGGAAGCCTTTGCAGCATTTGTATTTTTGATTTTGTCATTAAGGTTACAGCATTTATGAAAGTGGCTGGTTTTGGGTGCCATATTTAACAGGGACAAGGTTGTGTTATCTATTAAATTCACCGAAATGGGGAACAGGAATTGGGTGTGGTGATAATGAAAGAGATAGTCAGTGCATAATAATGGCATGGGGGGTAGAGTCAACCAAATTTTGCATTTCTACAGAGCAGACTACAAAATGTCACAGTTAACCAGAATATTCCTGGTAGATTAATTCAGATTACCAAATTTCCATATTCGTTCAAGCTAAATTATTAAACATAGGGCAGACTCAACTAAATACATGTACCACAAAGGGCAGACTCAACTAAATACTGTATTTCTGCAGGTCAACTTGGTTGTTTGGGTCTGAGTCTACCAAATGTTGCATTTTTTCCGGTTGACTTGCACATGTGTCATGATATTTGAATGTATGAACAAAATAGGATTTATTTATATATTTTCTTTTTATTAAATGTAAAGCTATGTGAAGTAGGTGCAATTGAAGACACAGACATTATCTTAAAACAGGGGAGGTAACTTTAAAGACCTTATCTTTAAACAGGGGAGGTAACTAACTTTGAATACCTTTTTGAAGAGGGGAAGTAATTTTATATTACTGTAAACAAAGCATGATTTACATGTTTTACTATGTTAAGGTTGTAAAAATTCTAAAAGTTTTTTTCTTAATGTTAGAGGAAAACTTTGTATTTATATAAAGGGGAGATAAATGGGATGAAGTTAGAAAATATACCAGAGTTGTTTCCCCTGATTTTGGATATTTTTCTGTGTCTTGTGAGGCACTATATATGTATAGATGTAATGGGAATAAAGCTATCAAACACATTTATTCTCTCCGTCTATTCTTATTCAAATTCCAACCATAGTAAACTATTTCTGCATAATTAGTTTGGATGTTTTTCAAAGATAGTCAAGGTATTGTTATTACTGTTGTGGTTTAGGCGGTGAAGTCGTCAAACCCCCCCCCCCCCCCCCCCCCAAAAAAAAAACAAAAAAACAAAAAAAAAACCACTTTTGTCATCAATCCTCATATACTTGTTCATTATTCATCAGGGGCCATAACTCTTAGGACAATTTTGCCAGTATATCCTTTTCTTTTCTTTTTTTTTGGCATCACCTGCTGTCACTCTTTCAGCAAGTGACACGTGTGGTCCAGAGAACACTTGTTTAAGAAGAAAAAAAACAAAAAAAAACATAAAAAGACAAGATTTGACATTCGCATGCAGTACTGTTGATATATATATGTAAAAATATGTGTGTTTTGATCCATCAATTTATTTACCAAAGCAACACAACATTTAAAAATATATATACAAGTCTTGAAATGAACCTTGTTTTTAGGAGTGAAATGTAAGCACTACCTTCCCCATTCGTGACTAGAGCAGCTGCCCAGAAACAGTATCGCAAACAAAACTATGTGTCCTTTTGTGTAAACAAGTTCAACCATTGACTACCTATTACCAATTTTAGCTATTGGGCTGCAGTTTGTAAAGCATACAAATAAGAAAAGGGTTAACTTCTATGCGCTTATTATATCGGAAAATTAAATACATTTGTAAGACAAGATTTCGTTAACCTTCCTCAGAGACACCATAAAGACCAACAGCATAAAACAGTTACCTGCGATAACTCGCAGCTGATCATTTATGCTGTTCGCGCTCCTCAGTGTCTGAAATAGATTATAATGTAAGTAACTGTGTTCTGCCGATCAGCTTACGTACCTATTGATATTCAAATAGTCTAATGAGGAAAGGTTAACCTTCTTATCATATAGCTTCACTATCTATCTCTGCAACTGTGGCCTTTAAGTTTTCTGAATGTTTTCAAGGTATCTAGGTACATTAGGACAACTTCGCAATTTGCTCTTTCTATTATAAAAAGTAAATAAAAACTATTGCCATAATTCAATTTCAAAATGAGTTGATCCCTTGAAAAAAAAAATGTATTCAATTTCATTTGTCACAAATGTTCATCTCATGGCCGTTTGCTATATTGCTAAAAGAAAGTTTCCCTTGAAAAATGGGGCTCCTAAGGGGTCGGCTAGTATAAAAATTTTCAAAATTGCGCTCTTTTGAAATCAATGTCAAGAATAAAACTTTGTTTTACACTAATAAAAAAACTCATGGTCCGTACCGCGAAATCAATTACCATACGACTTGAGTTGATTCAATTTTATTTCCCAAATAAGGGCGAACGAGAAGATTTCCCAAAGATTGATACGAATACCAATTTATCTAAATAAATTAATTTTTAAGTGAAGTGTTGGTAAGACTTACTATAGTGAGACCCTGGTTAGAATAAAAAAAACAACGGGCTGTCTATGAGAGAGACAATTAAAGTGTTTGGTCAATCCAGAAGATAATATATATATAGAGAGAAAGACACTGTCTGTGGACAAAGAATTGAGTGTCAGCAGTGAAGAGTCATGACATTGCTGACCTTTTGCTAAATACAGAACTCGCCAGAGCACTGACATTACTAGTCACGTGACCAGACAGGTGCTGCTACCACACTGACCTCTGGCCTGTCTCTCCAAACATGAAGTCGAGTCGCGGAATCTTCCTTGCTCTTGTGATCGGTTAGTCCTCTTTCTTATATTTCCTTAATGGATTTAAGTGTTTCTTATTTTGTAATTAATTGAAATTTGCAATATAATGTAAATATATTCTTCTAATATGAATTTTAATACTGATGCTATCATATTTTCATTATAATACATGTAATAACCTTTTGAAAATTATGCTTATGTAGGAACTATTGAAAATGCTGACGAAGAAAATTGAGTCAGAATAGGTAACACGTCAATGTCAGTGAAAGTTATGGAATAGTAAATACATGTATCCAAAAATTAGACGTCAATCTGTAAACTTGAGACCATGCAGTCACCTAAACTGACAGTTCATATTTATATACATGTATTTCTCCGCCAACCGTGAAAGTAGTGCACCTATTTCACTAGTGCACTGTTCAGTATATTGTGGAAACGTTGAGCATTGGTGATTTAAAATAATAATACTTGAAAATATACTACTGCTGCTACTGCTACTTTTGACACTTTATATGCATGTTCTACTACAACTCTATTTTTCGATAGTTAGTTAAACATATATATTATTTACGTTGATAATTCCTCGACATTGGTAATGAAGTTTTTTCGGCCGTTAGGCCGTTTACTTTTACTCTGACTTCCTGTGAAACACACAGTAATAAAGCGGAATAAAATAAGGCTTTTCATTGGTTATTATATACTTTGCTAAATTCCCATTGGTCATTGTAAAATTAGTCAAAAGAAAAGAAAGGAGTTGCTGAAACGATTTCTTTAGATCTCTTTTTGTTTTAAAAGTTGAAGTTTTCTTCCCCTGCGAACGATTTGTCCCGAAAAGTAAAACACTGCACCTTTTTAAGGTAAACTGAAAGAGTAGAACGCTAAAACATAGGAAACACATAGATTTCGGAATCGATTGTTCGACCCTGACAGATCCTATATTCAACAAAAACGTAACATCCGGTTTCGTTTTGTAGCCCGCGAAACGAAGACTAATGCGCAGATGTTTTAAGGCTGTAATTAGTGTCTAACAAGATTGTACAAATTATTTGGATCCGTGGTATTTCAAAGAGCTGCACTGACACCAGCGTCGGAGACCCACGGCTGCCTATATTACATCTGTCAGAAGGAACGGAATAAGCGCTCGTGGGTCTTCGACGCTGCACTGACACAGGAATTACACAACTATTAAACCAACAACAAAATCTATTTCATGTTAAACCATTCAGACACTAATCATCAAGCTGGTTACCACGGCCGAGTATCTTTTTTAAAAAATATTTCTTCTTGTTTTTTTTCCCATTGAACAAATCTTTTTCTCACATTCCACAGGTTTTGTAAACTGCGCCGTGCCCAAGAGATTTATATTCAACGGAGGACAACAGAATCCCTTTCAAAATCCATTTGGAGGTAAGTTATGACTCATTCGGATCAACTTGGTCATTCTCCCGAGCTTGCCGGAAATGGCCGAGAAGTTGAGATTCTTTTTATGAGGTCCTCACGAAATCTGCCGTGGTCCTGTTAAAGTATGTATTACTGCGGCTGTGAAGGTTGTGGATTGGAGCCCCGTTACGGGCAAGGCCTTTTATGGTCTTCCTAGGCGCAAAGAACTTATCTAACCCAGGAATCGTACACAGAGAGATTAGTGCAAGTTGTATTTAACCGTGTTTCCAAATCGACGTAAAATAGCCTAGTTAAGTTTGAACTTGAACTATGGACTAATTTTTTGCATAATTAATAAAAATGTATTAAATTATAATTGCCATTTTTTTAGAAATTAGGATGTTGAATCACCGAATGTTTCTTTTTTTTTAAGTTTTGAGATGTAACTTCAGTAAATCTAATTTGCATTCTTCTTTTTGGCTTCTTTGTTTGTATGTATGTAAGTATGTATGGCAATAAAATATGTTTAAACTAGTAAATCTAAATGTTTTTACCAATTCGATTTACGTGTATTAAACATATTCCTATTCAGTCTAAGATAGCAGTGACTGTGGTGTGTAAACAAAACAAAAAAACAAACAAAAAAGATTTTTTTTCTCAGATTTAAAGAAACATTTCTATTTGATAGGGCCATACTACATGTATTATATGTATAAATGAACCTATACGTTACTTTTCAGGCGGTGGATCCGGAACCGGAACTAAGGATGGAACCTACCACGCATGCGTCCCAAGTCAGACTCAGTGCTCGCTGAGATGTGATAATGGTTACGTAAAAGGTCCAACCGGATGCGATTTCTGCATGTGCGACACAAGTGCGCATGGACAAATGTCTACTTCTTCCGGATCCATACTGATTGACCCCACACCTATAGAGCCAGAAACAGTGTTCCCTTTGCTGACAGACCCACCAGGTTTCACTTATTTAATTAAAGTATTAACTACCGTAAATCTTTCACTCTTTTAGTATACATGTAGTTGATAGACAGTCATTGATACATTTAGTTAATATACATTTGAACCTGTATTAGCGGTTTTAAGCGGTCATCCTGCGTTTAGCGGTCAATTTTGATATTTTTAATTTTACGATACCTCTGTTAAGCGGCCTTTTTTCTCTTGTTCCCCATACTGACCTCTTAAGACAGGTTAGACTGTATTTTATATAAGAAGACAAGGTAAATCATGGATTCACCAGCTAAAATGGGAGGAGTCTACTTACGTTTTAAGCTCTCTAGACTATAGCTCTATCACAATACAGAACGATCTTTACCAAACTTAGTCACAATGCTTATTGGTACAGTATCTCAGCCAAATTTGATAACCAGACATAACAGTCCCAGTAATTACAGAATTAGTATCACATGGTGATATGGAATGACTACGCACACAGAAACCTGTCATCGGCAAAAATGTTTCGGTCAAGTTAGATAACAGTCGGGAAAGTCACAGTATTCCCAGAGTTGAGGCCCTTGCAATGTTACACATGACAAAAGTGGTAACAATGGTCTCTCTAAATTTATCACAAGAAATTTGACTTCAATGTAAATTGATATTTTATACTCTTAATATCAGTTTTATGATTCACGAATAAAACATGCCAGATTTCGTGTCGAATTTTGGCCCCGCTTTACAGTAACTTTTTACTTATTCCAGTTACTGACCCGGTAACCAGTCCAGTTCCAACAACCATGCAGCAGACGACAAATTCAGTGAACGCTTGTCAGGCGGCCAAAATGGCGTGTGCCACGAAATGTTCGCCCGGGGGATATCTTGTGGACCCATCCGACTGTACATTTTGTCTGTGTAAGAAGGACATCTCCGCATAATAAATCAAACGTTTGCATTTCTCTATGTGTTTGTTTACCTTTTTTTTTTTGCTATTCGGGTATTCTATCTACCCCCCCCCCCCCCCCCCCCCCCACGGTTACCGTACGTAAGTTTAAGTCCTGTTTCTGGTATCCGCTAAATCATATTTCTAATTCAACCGAGAAAGCCAATACTATATGGGCTTTTTATTTTACAGAGTGTTTAATTTGGCTTTATTCGCGTTTCTGAAAACTCCGCGAATTCATCCAGTAACGAATAAAGACATTTACCTCTATATTTTAATTTAATGCATATTTTACTCAAGAATGAATAGGCTGTAATAACAAGCTAATAATATGTGAGTCCTCTCCTTTTACAGGTCAATGACAAATCACAAGTATTGCATGTATCGTGACAATAGAAATATAGAAAAAAAAGACATTGTATTACAGGAAGAAATATCTGACAAAATTTGTACCTAAATTATTTATTCGATTCATAGGCAGCTCTTCTCTATTGACATTAGAAACAGTGCTTATAAAAAAAAGTTCTTTATATTTTTCTATAAACAAACTGCACTACTGAGTAAAGCCATCTTTGGCAAAATTATCAATTTTACAATTGGAGACGTGACCTTATTATCGAAACAGAATCATGATGCCGGCGTTTATCAATTATTCCTGAAAAACACCTGCCGTGGGATAAAATTTTGCGAATAGTTAGAACAAACTATTTAAACATTGCCCTTTTTATCTGTAAATAGTTCAAATTATTCTAATAGTATCAAAGCGGAATTTTAGCTCAGTTGAACTCACAGACAAACATGAAGATACTGATCGTCTGCGTGGTTCTTGCGGTCTCAATAATCTCAGGTAAGTTCTCCGACTTGCACATAGTGTTGTTATTTACCTTTTATCCTATTCTGACATGCTGCATTATTTCTAAGCTCGACGGTGTAATTTGAATGTATACAGTGTTCCGCTTTATGTTAGTTTAGATACTTAAACAGGTATCATCATCATCATCATTTTTTTTCACTATCTGACTCCTTCTTTATACGAAATAAAATACAATCATATAGTTGATGCATTCCATGTTGAGGCGTTTTATTTTTTTTTATTATTTTTTTTTAAAGATACCGTATATCTATGGATTGTTTTTGAATAAATTATGTACTGTTGAAACGATCTGTCTTATGACTTTCTGGAAATAAACTTTAAAACTTTGAGAAATTATATATAAAAAAGTTCACACGGACTGGTATAGAAATAGATAGGTGGACACACCTTTAGGAGGACGAACGGATGGACGCGAGGAATACTTGAGTAGATGTTTACTTAATTGTTTTTCTTCAAATTTGACATTTCTGAAGTAATTAGATTACACTTTCTTTATTTAATTGTAATAGATTAATTGCTGATAATTACTGATTTTACCACAACTTAAATATTAATCAAAATTACAAATACATCAAGAAATATCCATTTATTAGTCTATGTGTTTCCTTTTAGGTGTAGATTCTAGAAGAGACCAGCGGCGTAGATTCTTATTTGGTGAGTTTAAGTTGTGTAGTTCTATTTCAAAATTTTTTTTACTGTTCTATTAGAGTTTTACTGTTCTAGTTTTATTTACTGTTCTAGTTTTATTATACTGTTCTATTAGTTTTACTGTTCTAGTTTTATTATACTGTTCTATTTCAGTTAACTTGTCTATTTTAGCTATACTGTTCTAGCTTTATACGGGGCCCAAACAGTGAAATTGCGCGTTTAAAATGTATAGTGCTTTGGTAAATATTAATTCGTTTTACGAAAAGCGTTTCGAAATGATCGTATCTGCAAGATATATGATGATGGCATTGACGGCGATAAAAATAATGATACTGATGTTGATGATAATGATTGATGATGATGAGACTGGTGGGAATGAAAACGATTATGATAAGGTAACAATAAGAACGACGAGGATGATGATGATGAATGAGATTCTACGGTGTCTTGAATCATTTCAGGCAACGAATTTCAGTTTGCTATGAATACAAATCAACGTAATCAACGTACAAGGGTAATTTATATTTTGTTTTAGACCCATCTGGTAGCGATGGTTACCCGTCGGGTGGACCCGGACCCGGTATCGACCCCATGCACCAGATTACTGACTACGGTTGTGTGTCACGTGACCAGTGCCCGTGCCCTGCCCACATGACCCCATTAGGATGTTACCAGTGTTCATGCCACGCCCCAAACCCAATGCATGGTGAGTCAAAATACGTTGATTTTGAATGTGTATATGAAATAGCTGATTTTATTTGTTAACATTTCTTTAAAAAAAAAGATTATTATCATTTTTACATGTATTATCATTTTAATTTTTTAAAGCTTCAAAGCTCCTGGGTGCGATCAAGATTGGGGATGATTAAACCTTCTAATTGACACACACACACACACACACACACTGAAACAAACCACGCTGGCAAATTCATTTTTAAACAAACATGAATAGTTTTCATCGCATGAGTTTGAATGTATATAATTAACTTTTAAACTCTGTGTCAATACAATAAAATACGTGATGATATGGAATAACATATTTAACCATATTTCTCAGCACAATCGCCTTCACCAGTTACCTCTTGGCCGAGCAGCACGATCACGCCAACTGTCCAGACGTCAAAATGGAGCGTCAAAACACCTATTCCTGCGTCGACGCCAATGACGTCAACACAAAAGACGATGACGCCAGCTGCAATAAGTACGACAACGCAAGGATTCTGCGACATAGCTAAATCCATCTGCACGTCAAATTGTCCTGGAGGGTATCTGGTCGATCCGGATGACTGTACTTATTGCCTTTGCAAATCTGACGTCATAAATGGACACGTTCCGATGTGACTTCAAATTGCGTGATAACAATAAAAAAGAGTTGCTGACTTGGAACAAAGGCATGCGTTCCTAATTAACTAAGGATTTATAAATTTCTGCAATATCATTTCAAATTAAATAAAATATGTAAAGATATATACTGCACGTGATTTGGAATGTACCTCGACAACATAATGTACTTTTGTTTATTTGCTGTATATGTTGGCCTCAGCATAAACATTGTTAATGTTCATTGATTAAATATGATACAGTTACAAATAAAACTTTCAATAGTTTGCAACCACAGTTCTTGCATTGTTCGCGATATCGGCCACGGTAGCACGTGGACATTTGAAGGTTTTTACAAGGTCATACTTTGGTAACTTTCTTTATTTAGTAATTAGCAGGCGCTTTTGCCAATCGGGGCATCTTTACGCTACACCTGTTGCTGTGACGGAATAACCAGAGGATTTCATATATTGGCCCCGTTGGGGGATTGTCATTCGAATATATTTTCTTCAGGGTCGGCATATTTGTGCAGGGGAGATAACTGCGACGTTTGGCGGCTTTCCGAGTAGCTTATAATCTTACAAATTTGAATATCGATATAATTTACGTCGATTTGCAAATACATTTTACACTATATTTTTATATTCTGGGTGGGTGATTACGTGTGCCTCTGTGTACCCTGGATCTTCCCACATTATCTATCGTCACTATACGTTCAATTACTCTCCCAACAACGCTAAACTACAACAACACAACAATCTCTCACGGCGGCTACACATGTGAAGTTTATGAAAAAAAAAAAAAAAAAAAAAAACTTGCCCCCCTCCTTTTACCAGGTCGAACACGCAACCTTTTTGCAGTCAATTGCCACTACTACTTGCAAATTGCGAACAGCAACAACAACAAAAACAACAACAAAAAGCAACAACAACCCCAAAAAAAAAAAAAAAAAAAAACAGGATTACGAGGACTAAGGGTTTGAAACTGTTTCCCAAATCAAAGGAAAAGAAACACGTTATATTTAGTCTATTTTTTTACCATATCTCGCTAGACAAATCGTATAAGCAACAAAAACACACAACAAAAACATTTTTTACAATAGAAATAAAAGACATATAAGTAAAATTGCAACACCAACCAGAAAACAAAAAAGACAACACACGCGCACACACACTTTTGCATTAACTCTGACGTCATCGTTATCAAAATTGTATTCAAGAAATTTGACAAAAAAATCTTTTGCTATTTATTTTATCATAAACAGACTTTAATACGTATCAATTATATTTTCATTTCAAATAATATATATGTTCTGATGACGTCCATGCTATCAAAATTTATTAAAATGCAAAAAACTGAAACTCATGGAAACAATGGCATGCTTGACAAATTATCAGAAAAATTCAACCAAAAATTCCTGACAAGTCTAAATATTTGCTTGCTAAAGCTATACTTCATTAATGTACGCAATATGTAGGTGTAAAATGTCACAAAAGTAAACTGTTACACGCCTGCAATTCAACTTCCGGTAAAACATTCGGATTACTTTGTCAGCTTCGGCCAAACTTCGGATTACTCTGTCAATATCGTGTATGTAAACACTCATGCCCCGTACAGATGATGCACAATGTACTTATATCTTATCAGCGAAGGCTGTAGAATGAAGTGAAGGACTTTAAATTGTAGAGATCCCTGAAAAAAATATGATACTTTATCAAAGCCAATGACGTAAAACGATTACATTGTAAGATTTAAAATAATTTATATATATCTGGATTTTGCTAAAAGTTTACAATTTTATCATGGCTCGATTGGACCAACTACTTTGGTGTGGAGCAATTCGTAAGTATTGTTTAAGTTACTATCATCATCATCATCATCATCATCATCAACATCATCATCGTCGTCGTGTCCTTATTATACAACAAGCACCACAAACACTACTACTACTACCATCATCATCATCATTTGGAGCAAAACGGAGCTAAACATGGACTAAATCAGTCGCATATCGCTTATCGTTGATACATGAGCGAATTGGTAGGAATCATCGTCATAAATAAAGATAAAAAACAATATGTATGCCATCTTACATAATTACTACAGACATCAACTACGGTAAACTGACATCTTTTTAAGTTTTAAAAGGGATAGAAAAAAACTTTAGTCAAGTTAATAAGGAAATATAAGCAAAATCCATTTATATATTTATATATACCTTGTTTTAAAAAAAGAATTGTTTTACACTGCGATAAAAAACTTTATTTAGATATTCATTGACGATACTTTAAAATCATAATTTTCGTCGTTTTCATGAGGATAATAATATCAAAGACATGACTTAATTTTATATCAACGAAACAATTTTTTTTTCTAAAAAAAAGAAGAAAAAAAGATAATTGTGTTGGAACTGATGGTTCGGGGTTAAAGGTCACTTCCTCGTTGTTCTTTTAGGGGGAAGCAGGGGTTATACTGAGGGAACACATGTGTTCGAACGTGCAACTTTTCACATACAACTAACGTCAGATATACACAGGATCAAACACGGGTTGCATTGGTGAAAACCCAGATCCATTAACCAATGTTATAATAATTTTGATTATTTCAAATGTTTAGATAGCAGTGTCTATTATATAGAAAAATATTTCAGGTAATCCACTCATAATTACATTATAAGCATGGTCCCTCAAATGCTTAAAAATGCTTCAGTGCAGATGCAAGCATCTAATGATTTGAGGTTTAGGAGATAATGGCTTTTTTGCTCAAAGTCTATAAAGGCTTGCATTTACTATAAAATTTCTACGATCACTTTATGGACCATGATCACAAATGATGGATGAATTATCTTAATATGTACATTTATATATCCTCAGTAACATAAATTCATTATCTTACCAATGTCATCAAAATGCTCCGTAGTTAGAGGCGGGTAACTTTGGTAACGAAAAAAAAAACAGAAAGAAAAAAAAAAACACATACACACACAAAAAAACAACACACAAATCAAATGAACTAATAGCTTCAAAATAGCTTTTAGCGGGATGTTAAAATCAAAGAAACCAACAAAACATATAACAAAAATGCCACATTGCAGTATCACGCCATTGACATGTGGCATGATACCACACCTAACACCGGGCCACCTAGTCCTGAAACTATCCCGTTTATATGCTGAGCGCCAAGCAGGGGGCTATAGCAGTGCTATTAATTTTGACTTTGGTATATCGCGGCCGGGGATCAAACCCATGTTCTCCCGCTCCCGATGAGGACGCTCTTACTATTCCGCCATCGGGGACATAAGTTTTCATCTTGGAAAAAACTTCCAGCTGGCTTGCGGTAGCTCAGTTATTCTAATCCAGTAAGAGTTACCTAACGGAAATTTACTTTAAGGCATTTTTTTTCGATCATTTCATTTGTCATCGGATATCCTCGGAAAACTACGTTAGCCAATGGATATTTTGATCATTGGCGGCTTCTCACGAGGGCATCCAGTTTAGTAAAAAAATACCTTTACTGAAATTAACTGAACTTTGCCGTGATTCAACGATTGAATGCTAGTAAGAATACCTTAGAATACCTTAACATCGTGTCTCCTGACAGCCAACTTCCGCCAAATCAGTTACACCTTGTTTGTGGAATTAGCCACAACATCTTTTAGATAAGAAATGCAAATAGGATGTTTGCTGGAAAATATTGTCCATATTTATCGGTAGTAACCACGAAACCCAAACAACATTTTTTCCTTGCGATAAATACAGGAAGTTGAAGGGTCTATTTGCATCAACTTTCATTCGAAACAATCACTTTAAGTGTTCATTTGGATAAAAAATAGCATTGTGTCAACACATGTTGCAATAAGTTTTCATCTGACTTACTAGAGTTGACACTAGTCACTTAGTGATAAATATCTAAAAATAGACAAACTCTAGTTGCAGATCAGCAAACGGAAATGAAAAATGCAACCATAAATAAACATGGCGGACCTGTCAAGCTATTGTTATATATCTTCTTTTTTTGTCACGTTTATGCCAAGTTAATAAAAACATCTTAACCTTATATGAAATGTCGTTTAAAAATTGTAATGGTCAGAAATAAATGATCCGAAATTTATAAATAATTGCTTTTAAGCGCGACGGGCTATTTTTATTGGCTGTCACGCAGTGCGGATGGCGTCAATTCGAAAGTAGAACGTTCTTTCGAAATACGGACTACACATAAATATGATTTGCAGAAATAATGTGTTTGAAAGCAACTACCCGTTCATCATACATAATTGGACTATAAAAAGTGTTAATTACACTTATAAACCACTCAACACACAATTTCAGCTCTATTTTTATCCCACAAATCCTTAGGTGAAAAAAAAAAGTTATTTGTTTCCACTAACATTTTCGAAAAATATAGGGTCGACTGAACTTTTTTTTTTCTTAACCTTTTTTACGTTATTTTTTAGAGGAAGTGACGAAAAACAGTGTTTTGATACCGTAATAGCCCGAATGCTACGAAAAAAAAGTTTAGGATCGGTACAAAAAAAGGGGGTCGGTCGGGTTAGTGGAAATAAGTAACTTTTCCATTAGCCTTACGAATCCTATGTGTCCTCCATAATTAATTATGAATTCGGAATCCAACTCAACAACCCAGTGTCGGAGCAAGGTTGAACTCGAATAGAGGACAAAGGTTATATGACGTCAAGAATGACGTAACTCCACACGTTTTCTTGCAACTGTAGTCAATCTAGTCTACTCTAGTTAGTCCGCTGAACTCACTCTAAAATGATCACATCTACGGTGTTCCATTTGGATCAATAATGGTAAATTCGTCAACACAACTTAAAAAATAATAATCTGTATAGTGTACCGTTTAGTTAAAAAATAGCAACTGTAGTCATAGACTTTCAGGACCATCACTAGCACGCGTATATTTAATATTTACAAATTTGCTAAATCTGCGCATGCGTAAGCGGAACATACGGCATGTTTACAACTGCAAGGTTACTGTTGTTCATAGATATATCTGTAACTTGAAGATAGGATAAACATGTGTATGAAAAATAGTATCGTTATAAGGCAGGAGACCGAACCCAACACTCCCCGATTACGAGGCAAACGCTCTAACTACCAAGCCACCGGGGCCTGTACAGTAGTAATGTTAGGCGAAAAAAAAATTTGTTTGTTTTCACTAACATCTCCGAAAAAAACAGGGTCGGTAGTTCGGCTAAACTTTTTTTTATTTTTTACTTTTTTCCATTTTACCCCCCCCTTTTTTTTTTAAAGGAAGTGGACGAAAAACAGTGTTTTGCAACCATAATAGGCTTTCTTAATAGCCCGAATGTTACGAAAAAAAGTTTAGGGTCGGTACAAAAAATATGGTCGGTCGGATTAGTGGAAACAAGTAACTATTTTTTTATTACGACTTAAGATATGAAAGTGACAATGGTGATATAATGAGATTGCAATATAATGACTGTTTTCTTCTGTTTCAGTTATTGCCCAGGTTTGTGCACAGTTTGTTCCCCCTGGAGGATTCTCGAACTGTCCACCATTTATGTGTCCGTTACACTGTCCAGATGGCTACCAAAAGGACACCAACAACTGTCAAATCTGCGCATGCGTAAACGGAACTTCAGGTAAGTCTACAAAGTCATTCAACGAAAAGAATATCATGAAAAAATATAAATAAAAATCTCGAGCTACTCTTATTTTTAATTTGTTAAGAAATCCGGATTTGGTTTAAATTAACCGCGATAAAAATGTAGTTTCAATCAGAGCAGGAGTGTTCAAGTCGGTTAACTTCCGGTTTAGTCTTTTTCTGCTGTCGGACGCTACACGAGGAATTGTTGCACGAATATTTTCAGTGAGAACAATGATGATTTGATTTTCCTGAGCTCACTTGTTTTGAAAGTAAATAAAAACAGCTTATGGTGTCAGCTGTGTTATTAATAAACTCGAAAAATGATTATTAGATTGTTAAACTAAATGGCTAAATGCTTTACTCGACAGCGTCTCGTGTCGTTTTATATAATTCATGAAGATATATGTCCGTATTTAACACGTACCCATGTTAGATCCTCAATATTTAACCACCAGGGATGATGAACCCCGGGGGTGACCCAATGAATCAGGGTGGTGCCCAGATGGGTATGTCGGGATCTGCCGCCAACCCTGCCTATCACCCATGTATTGTTGGCTCTAGCTGCAGCCTTGACTGTCCCGGCGGTTACTTCGCGGGTCCCGGGGGTTGCCATTTCTGTGTGTGCGCATCTACTACAGGTAAGTTCAGTCCAGTATAATCCAGTCTAGTACAGTACATTGCAATACAGTAAAATTCCCGTTCTCTAGAAAATTTCGTATTCTCGATTTGCCCTTTTGTTTCGAATCAATAGTATAAATAAGTCAAGTAATTCGTATTTTTCAAATCGTTGCATTTTATTGAATCACAAAATAGGTCTACTTGTACCAGGTACTTTATCATAATTTATTCTTTAAACGATTTTTTTCTTTTAAATTTTCTTTGATATTTTACGGTGGCATAGAGGTGACATGCACTACTCTTTTTTATGTCGAGGGAACGAGATAATAAGTCGAGGGAACGAGTTAATTATCTCGAGGGAACGACTTATTATCTCGAGGGAACGAGATAATAAGTCGAGGGAACGAGATAATAAGTCGTTGGAATGAGTTAATTATCTCGAGGGAACGACTTATTATTTCGAAGAACGAGATAATAAGTGCTGGGAACGAGTTATTTATCTCGAGGGAACGACTTATTATCTCGAGGGAATTAGTCAACCAATCAATTATTGCAATCAAGAGTCCGTATGTTGAGTCCTTGTTTTTTTTTTTGTTTAATGGGATTAACGGTCCATCGACAATATTTCTGTAACTGAGACAACCTCCAGACTAACTGAATACGTTCAGAATTAAATCCTAAACTGTTTTGATATCACTTAAAATTTCTCCTTTCCAAATCAAACGAGTGCAAAAATTTATGTGATTAGCTTTACGGAAACGGATGCGTCCTGTTTGTTCAGCATAACATAATTTGGCGATCAGAAAGTCTTTCTCGTAAATATATAACAATATGATCGTCTCTGAATATCATGAATGACAATTTTAACAAGTAATATAACTGGTTGACTAACTCGTTCCCTCGAGATAATAAGTCGTTGCCTCGACTTATTATCTAGTTTCCTCGAGTTATTATTTCGTTCCCTCGAGATAATAAGTCGTTCCCTCGAGATAATTAACTCGTTCCGAATAAGGCGTTCCCTCGACTTATTATCTAGTTTCCTCGAGTTATTATTTCGTTCCCTCGAGATAATAAGTCGTTCCCTCGAGATAATTAACTCGTTCTTTCGACTTATTATCTCGTTCCCTCGAGATAATAAGTCACTCCCTCGACTTATTATCTCGTTCCCTCGACTTATTATCTCGTTCCCTCGAGATAATAAGTCGTTCCCTCGAGATAATTATCTCGTTCCCTCGACTTATTATCTCGTTCCCTCGAGATAATAAGTCGTTCCCTCGACTTATTATCTCGTTCCCTCGACTTATTATCTCGTTCCCTCGAGATAATAAGTCGTTCCCTCGAGATAATTAACTCGTTCCTTCGACTTATTATCTCGTTCCCTCGAGATAATAAGTCACTCCCTCGACTTATTATCTCGTTCCCTCGACTTATTATCTCGTTCCCTCGTGTCACCTCTATGCCACCGTAATATTTACATACTGATAGGTTCAGTTTTATTCTGTTTTCTTCTCCTGAATCGTAATTATTTTTCCGCCGTCCAACCTACGAGTATGCTGTCTCTCGTTTTTTTTTTTTTTCTACTTTCTTTCCCCTCTCCACCAATCTAAAAATCATCCAACTTTCTTCACAGTTATTGACGAATAGATCTGGATACCTATCAACAAGTATTGTAATCTAATACATCAGTTACTGGTTTTTTTGGGTTTTTTTTTCAAATTTAATATATATTCCTCTTGTTCATTTGGAGTACTTTTAAATAATAGTTAAGCTCTTTTTTCATTATAAAGTCTGTCTTAGGGAAAAGGTTTTAAATAAACCAAGTTTGGGTCCCAACCTGATCCCGGTGTTATTGTATTTGTTAATATTTCTTTGTAATTGCATGAATAAATTATGTTTAAACTAAATCATTATAGCATCTACTCGTATATTAGGATGCCTACGTATATTTCGAGGCCTTTGCTCTACCTTTAAGGTTCTAAACCGACGATTATTCAAATTTCTTACTTTAAATCAAATGCTTTTGTATGTTTTTGTATGATTTTGCGAGTTTAAATCTGCGTTGAATATAATTTATGTATACCATGGATTCCTACTGGAGTAGTATACATTTTATAAAAAAAAGATAATTATTTCATGTTTGAAATATTTTGCTCGATCGGTTGTCACGTCTTTAAAGACAAACATTCAAAAGATTAAGGGAGTGGCATCGTTTTATAGACTGACAGATCCCACTTTATACAAAATGCCTTTGATGGATATATTCTTCAAAGTAATGACGCGTGTTACTTTCTTATCAACCCTTGATGTAGCCAACCGAATTTGAATATACCTAATTTGCATAAACAATGACGTAAATCCAAATCGATATTGTACACAAAGCGCGTGAGATTGGAAACCATGACGTAGGTGGGATTTAAAATCAAGTTGTCATGTCTTTAAAATATCCTCTTATGTCTGACAGTTTAACGTACGATATTTGTATTTCTTAAGGTAATCAATCTACCCATCATTGAAGTATAATCAATCATATAATATAATCATCTAATGCTTAAAGAGGCTTCAGTGCGGATGCAAGCACCCATTAACTTGGATTTATAGGCTATTTTGCTCTAAGTCTATAAAGGCTTGAATTTGCTTTAAAATTCCCACACTCACGTGATGGGCCATGATCCCAATATAATGATAGATGGGTGACCTTAATTGCAACTTAAAAGGTTTGCCAATAATTATAAACTCACCGTTCAATAGAAAAGTATTTAAATAATACATTCCTATGTATGTTGATACATAAAGCTGTGGGAAACACATGTATCTTTATAAGATTAAATGATTTGATCATCTTTATAGATTTAGTGACAGTGTTTACACATTGCATTTGTGTCTGTATTAGCACACTGGCACAAATGGCACATCGGAAGTTTCTGCATGAAGGTTATTTCCACCTGAACTATGTTGATAAAAATAAACACCGGAAGTGCTTACATGGAGTGGGTTTTTATCGCCTGTATGGTTTTTCTATATATACATGTAGTAATGTATGTTAACATGTATCCTATGTCGACATGTGTTTGTTCCCAGGTACGTCCGCCAATTCCGGGTACAATAACCCGTGTCCAGATGCACCTAAGACTTGCGACATGAATTGCGCAGCCGGGTATCAGACAGGGGCCAATGGTTGCCATTACTGTCAATGTAAGAGCGGACAAGGTTAGAGCTTTGCTTGCTTGCTTTGGAAGTGGGTTGTTTTGTCTATAAGTTAGATCTATCTAATGCTTCCTCACTGCGATTTTACGCCGTAATAAAATGGAACGATGAATGGATTCAGTCTCATTATCCTGGAGAAACCAGTCATAAAACCACGCTTATGTGTTAAGCGCTAATCACATGGGGAATATATTATTGTGTCGCGGTCATGGATTGAACAAAGACCTATTGGTTATGGTGCCAACGCTCTAACCATTCGTCCTCCAGGACCGGATACTGTCATGCCTGTTGCTATCAGTAATAAGAAAAATAAGCTTTGCTTTATTGGTCGGCGCGCTAAATACCCCCCCCCCCCCACATTTTTCCCATTTTTTATTTTTAACTACTGAAACAAAATGAGTAACTATCTTGATATTAAGGGTTATTTGTTTTTTTCCCCTTTATTTGCAATACAATAGTAAACAAATCGTACATGTAGCAGTAAATTTAAATCAGAAACCATTACGAAAACTACAACATGTGCGCCTACATCTTATCTACATTTGAAGTTGTTAATCTATCTAAAATGTATTTATATAGGTAAATATGCAACTGAAAACTGCATATTTCAATAGTTGCTTTGAATAGTTTTGAAAATTAACAATTAGACGGCGTCCAGTGGCGGAGGCGAATCAACTCACAAATAGTTTAACAAACAACGTCATGTGCTATTTTGAGTAAACCAGGTCAACCATTGACCCATTGACAACCAGTTATTCCAGTGTAGCTAGTAAAGCTACTGGATAGCTTGTGAACACTAATACAGTCCATTGATAACCACAAATCCCTGTCCTAATGCATGAATGGACCTTTCTGGTGTTTTAACAGATGTATTCAAATTTCATTTTTCATAGATATATAATAGTTGATATGGTTAACGCTATAAACAGCACATGCTTTTGTTTGCGATATTGTTTGTAAGCAGTTAACTTGACCATGAAAAGCAAAAGGCGATGCTTAATTTTCAGCTGAAAAAAAAACCTAGGAGGATATATTATGTATTATGCATTCGCTTTTGGCCGGAAATGTTACACCATATCAATGTAATCAAATGCAGGTGTAATGAGCGGATCTTCAGGATCAACGGTCAGTCCGGACGGTGTCGCCTGCATGCTGCACTACACGGAATGTCAGATCAAACATCCGTATGGCTTCATGACGAACAACGATTGTACCAAATGCATCGACAAAGATGTCATCTATAATGACGGTGAGTGCAAACACAAAATCGGGAATCTTAGGGTAATCTCGTCTAAGATGTAGCAGAATGTTCATAATGAGCAAACTCAATCGTGTTACTTTGCCTTTTTCTGGAATTATCTGTATATAATCGACGATGATGTAAATTCCCGTCTAAGGGGAGATTACTCGCAGTGATAACTTTCCTTGTTTGTCAGGAATATATTATGCCACACGCCGGGTACTAAACTAAGTAATCTCATATCATTCTTAGTTTGATGTCATCTGGTTCCCAGCGTAATAATATTATTACATCCCCGAGGATTATAAGATTCATGAATATTGATAGAAGCGTCAACATGATTCCAGGGGAGACAATAACCTTTGTATCTTTGGTAATAATCAGAATTATATTTCTATTTTAAGCTGGGATAACGGAAGAACGACAACCATCGGTGAAGCTGACCAATCCGTGTATCCAAGGATTTGACGTCTGCAAAATATTCTGCTCTTCCGGTTACCGTACTGGGCCACGATCATGCCAGTTCTGTGCATGCCGAGAGTAATTCGGTGATGTTCGTGTATTTCCGGATATGATCGTGTGATTCCAGAAATATGTGCAGAAAAGACAGGAACGGTCTGTCAGATGTATGACTTAAAGTCTAAATACGTATATATCCTTAAAAATGATTTGCATTTATTTACGTCATATCTTTTTTTTTTCTTTTGAAGCTTATATTTAGTTTTATGACTGAATATGTAAGACTTGCGAAGTGACCTAAACTAAAAAATGGCCTCTGAAAATTGCGACCGATGTGAAAAATTATCAATCCTGCGATAATGTTTTTAGTAAAATAACTTCTTTGGTATATAAAACTAAAATATCATGTTTATTACTTTACCTCTGTGGAATTCAGAAAGTCCCTGGGCAAATTCGTATACAATGTACAAATGAATGATAATCTTCAAACATGATATAACCATGAAAAAATAAAAATAAAATGCAGACTTTTTTTTTTAGAAAGTTTATTTTTATAAGCAGAAATCTGTATCTTAACTGGATTCTTTTTTCACTGAATAAATTGAGTAATGAACATTTTTATTTATTGTGTTGTCCTTCAAACCATGATCCCTTGAATTCCATGTATCCATGTGGCCCCTGAGATTTAAACTGGAAGAGAGAGAGAGAAAAAAATAAGATTCTTATTCGTTCGTTTGATGGAAACAGTGAAATGAAATCAGTTGAACTTTAAAATCAGAAGCAGAAGAGACGTGAGTCATAACGTGTCGGCAAAAAATCGAAAAAATAGAAATGAATTGGGAAATGAGTTAATAATGAAAAATGAAAAAGAAAGAAAGAAAAAAGATGGATGGATGGATGGTCCCCCATAGTCAGTGGACGGCCATGCGCGGATACGGGACATGATTTTTCTTGAAATTTGGCTTGAAACACATATAGGTTGAGAAACAAGAAACCCAATGCACCTGAAAACCGTTAGAACCCCACCTCCCCCCTGGCTTTAAAAATAAAATGAATGATGATCATGGAGATTTGGCACCACTACGTAACCAGATAACCCGAGTAGTGAATATCACTTAGTTCGCCAAAAATCTCGTTGGACCCCCCCCCCCCCGGACCACCACCCCCTCTGTTGGACCCCACCCCCTCTGTTCGACCCCACCCCCTCTGTGGTAAATGGCTAGATACTCGATGACACCTACCTTGACAAGAACAATATAAACAGTCATCCGGCTTGCTTCTGAACCCGTGTGGACATTTACTGTTGCATATAATCTGTAAACACGAATATCCAATCAATTTACATGAAGACAACTGCAGCAGCAATAATAACAACAACTATTCTTTCTTGTTTGCACATACTCCTTTAAATGTCCTTACATAAAAAAAGGCCGCCAAACGTGTATTTTCTAACCAATTTTATTTTATTTCTAGGGTGTGGTAGTCACTTATTTTGATAAAATGCATATTTTTATAGCAAAAAAACCCCCAAAACAACGAAGTGTCGTCATAAACTGACATATATAATTGCACACAGAGACAATATGGAAGTAAACATGAACGTATAAACTAGACACAGTTACTTTTTTGATATGTGTATTCCGTGTTGGTAATGGGTTCAATTCCGGCCGCGACATACCGGTCTTAAAAAATGGTACTGGTTACTGGTATAGCTCCTTTGCTTGGCGTTCAGTATATAGGGGTAGTCCCAGGACTGGTTGGCCCGGTAGCTGGATAATGTGACTGGGTGTGGTATTTTTCACATGTTCACGGTGTGATACTGCAGTGTGGCAGCACTTCCGATATATCTGTCTAAAGTAGACATAGTCTCCAAATGACTTAATTTTAATAATATTTTATTGCCAATTCATTACAAAGATACACAATCGAGACAAAGAATACAAACTGATAATGAAATTATGCAAAAGGGTTGGGCTACAAGTTACAACATACATTAGTTACAGCCCCCCCCCCTCCCCCCACAAGTCTCACTAATATGTTTATTAAACTATTATGACGTGTATGGTTTGAATGACTTAAATACTGTCGGCGGGACGTTAAACCAAATTAACAAAAACACAAACTATACCTGCATTATTATATATTCTTAAGAGTTGTATAAACTCTATCATATTTTGGCGTGGTCCAGCGATAGTATACATTACCGTAAACACTGTCGGGGTTAAGGATCTTTCAGGACCTTCTCAGGCGCAAAGTACTAGTCCAACACAGGGACAGCCGAGTATGATTTTTTTTCTCCAGCCGCCCTAAAGATAGAGAAATTTAACCCAAACAACGAATTTCGCAGCGCAGCAGCCACTTCCTGTTCCTCGGGGTCGAAAACCTATTGCTGAAATAAGCAATGGCGCGGAGTGCGTGGTGAGGAAGAAGAGGAATCGTTACCTTGGCAATCAAACAAGCCTCAGAAGTTGGACTCAGGTCCATGTGACTGTGCGCAGCCGATGCTATACTGGATATATTTTTGGGAATAATTACTGGCTCTGAAGTGACAAGAAAAATATAATTAGACCGTTAACAACTAGCAATTACGATTTGGTTCTTTACACAGCAATAAAACAGGGATGCAGCCGCTCACGTTAGCGACTGTTAAGGTTACTGAACGCACGGTTGGATTGAACAGTCATATTTTCAAAGCATCCAGACTGTTGTTAGAGAGTAAACGTAACCGGAGGGCTGTGGGTTCGATCCCAAGTTGGTAATATGATATACGTAGGTATATCGCTCTTGCTTTGCTCCCAACACATGATGATCGTTCTAGAACTAGTCGATCCAGTGTCAAAATAATGTGACTGGGTTTGGTGGTATCATGCCATAACGGCGTGGTATCGCAGTGACGTGTCCCCTGCCACACATGACGAAAAAAACAACAATAACAACTATACAAAAAAACAACAACAAGAAATAAGGAGATAAACTACAACAATAACGACAAAATAAACAAACAAAAAAGACGTTCTGAGACGAAGAGAGTGATTAAACAGTTGTATATTGTTAAGAAGAGGAAGGGGAAAAAAGAAAGAGAGAAACTATGAGGATTACACAGCAGAGATAAAGAAAGAAGAAAGATAATAAAGAGCGATAAACATGCAGAGAGAGAGAGAGAGAGGGGGGGGGGAGAATGAGAGAGAGATGGGGGAAGACTGTGATAGACAACTGAGAAAGAGAGAGAGAGGGGAGAAAATATAGAGTGATAGACATGCAGACAGAGAGAGAGAGAGAGAGAGAGAGAGAGGGGAATAGAAAGAGAGATAGAGAGGAAAGAAGAGAGAGAGAGAGAGAGACCTTTAGTGGTGGTGACCCTCAGTTCTGGCGGGATACTTTCCATACAGAAACAATACTGGCACCCTTGGGGCCCTGTCGTTTTAAAAACAAACAATAGACACACGGTTTACACACTGATTTATTAAGATAGGGTGTTATCTTCCATTAACCCTTTCCCTCATAGAGGACACCATGAAAAGACCTATGCGAACAGCATAAAACCAGATCAGCCTGCGAGTAACTCGCAGGCTGATCAGGTTTTATGCTGTTCGCTGCTCCTCAGTGGTCTGGAAATGAGGATTTTGTAATTAAATTTGGTAAGGTTTAACTGTGGTTTTCTGCAGATCAAGCTTTATGTGATACCTACTGAGTGCGTCAAAATGAGTCTATATGAGGGAAAGGGTTAAACTATAATTGATTCTTCATATTAACACATTATCAAAATTGCAATGCCCGACTTCACAACTGATTGGAAATGATTAAATTTCAACTCTTTTCAAATAAATTAGTACACATTTAAATACATACATACTTAAGAAATTAAACGAATGAATGAATGAATAAAAAAATTGACTGATTGATTGATAACACCTTCTTCTGGCTCTTCGTAACGTTATGGCAACGTAAGACATATTAAATGTTCATTTTTTTTAACAATGAGCTTACTTTACTTATATGAACCTAAGCTTTTACTGTCGTTTATCTCGAATACATGTACTATAATCATATTACTATTAATATATTGTCCATTGAAAGCCAGAAGGGGCTATCAGCATATGTAAAAGGAAGGCTGATAGCCCCTTCTGGCTTTCAATGGACGTTATGTATTTGCATCAGGGATGATGATATTACATTTAAGATAGCATATAATAATTTTTGAGTTTATTGTACAGCCATTGACATATTTTGTTTGCTGTTTGTTCAGGAGTCATTTTGATCCAATCTAACATGATCAATATATTTCAAAATAAACATATTTCTATTTCAAACATATTTCTATCATTTCGAAGGATAAGTCAAGATGAAATAAATGTGTAACTTTTTTTTTTCTAGATGGGTCTGAGCGCAAGCGTTTTCTTCTACCAAGATTTATCAACGTCCCTTTAAGTTCAAAATTTGGAATGTTCTTGATTATACAGTACATACATTTATATTAAATTTAAACGCCCCGTTGTACGGAACGCCTACATTGACATTGCTCAGTTTTAATTTCTCGTACGATACAATAATTTCTTTTCGTGTTAACATCATATCGTATAAAAAAACGACTTAGTTTTTCGTAATTACTGATTTAAAAATAATCCAATTATAATTTCAAAATTGAAAATATTGTAACAGTTTGATTCTCGCCTTCTAGTTACAGCTTTTTTCAAAATATTAAATCTACATATACAGTCCAACCTGTCCTAAGCGGTCAGTCAAGGGAACAAGTAAAAGAGAAGGCTCAACAGAGGTGGTTTCTAAATGAAGGTTAAAACATACAACAAAATGCTAGTTTGGTAATATCAAAACTGGCGGCTAAATGCAGATCGACGCTTAAGACAGCTGGTCGCTAATACAGGTTCCACTGTTTTGAGGCTGTATTTTATGCCCGGACTGACGACAAACAAATAAACACACCTTTAACGTATTCACCATGGCAGTCTTTATTACATTCTGTTTGTGAAGGAATGCACGGATCTGTGTACGCGTTGCTATGTAGCTGTGGAGACGACGTTGCTATGGACGCTGTTGTCGTTGTGACGGACCCTGGAGTTGTTGACGTAGTTACGTCCACTGAAGCTTAGAGTTCAGTTTAGAATAAGAATTTCTGTAAAATATATTGTACAAGTCACATTTACACTTTTACAACCCAACAACAATAGCAGCAGCAACAAACAACAACAAACTTTGCAGAGCCTCACGTGACCCCATATTCCGATTGGCTTAGTATGGCAACGTCATTTAAAATAGTTTGAAAATTTCAATTTAATGCATTCAGTTGATATTCATTCTTTATTCTTTATATTTGAAAAAAATCTTACAAAGTGACCAATCGAAACTACTCGGCGATTTACGCTACTTTACGTTACTTTAGAATCCTTCGTTCGGGTTGAATCGTTAAAGACGCCGTGTGGGTATCACGTGATTGAGAGAATATGAAAGTATGGCAGTTTACAACACAAAACACAAACTCCACACAGTGATCTCCCTTGCATGCTCACTTACCAAAAAGAATCACTGCCACTCGTGCCACTCGTGGTGGCTGAGATCTATGCCGAAGAATGAGGGGGAGATAACTGCGTGGAGATTGTACAAAACAATGTTTTACACCATCCAAAGCCGTATCAGAAAAAAAAAAATGCATGTAGTTTGTACAGGTTTTAGAGTTTTCCTCTCATTCCAAATGTATCGCTGAGTATTGAACAATTAAAAACCTGTTCAGCACACGATTTGCTCTTGAATATTCTCAATAGGGCTGAGTATTGCAGGCAAAAATGATATTGCAATATATTGCCTAAAATCAAAACACACATACAAGATGTGGACGCTTCTTTTATTTTAAGGTAATTTCATATTTTGAACTTTTTGTGTACGGTACCAATTCAAAATTCTTTGCCTTAAGTTTCCGTTCATTTTTATAGTAGCCATTACCACTTAATTATATTAGTTTTTTTATACTGCATAAACATTGTGCATTTGTTCTCCAGAAGTTGTGAAATTTACTTTAGAATAAAAATTTAATGTTGTATAAACATATTATATTTGTTTCTATTTATTAGATCTACTTAATACTTGAACATTATTCAGCTACTAAAACACAATATATTGTGATATTTGAAATGATATTGCAACATATTGGCAGACAAACGGTATTGCGACATATTGCTATATTGCGACATATTGCCCATCCCTAATTCCTAAGTTGTCATATAACTGTAACGTACAGGTTTTTAAGCTTACATGGAAAGCTCTTCAGTGGTATACTCAATACACATAAGTATATACATGTCAGTATATCAAAGCTAGAAGCTCACAATCACGCACGTGTTTGGTATATTGCAGTTATGAAAAAATCGTAAAAAGTGTAAGCTCAAAAAGTATATTTGAACATTTGTATATGCTAAATTTAAAATTAAATTTAAAAAAGCTCATTGAAAAGACTAAAATTAAAGCAGCAATCGACAGAAATCGGAACTCCTCGGGTACTTCCGTATCAGAATGGTCGGCTATTGCGTAGCTTTTATCGCCGAGGTGTTCCGATTATTGCAGACAGGTGTACAGAGTTACTGTTCCCTAAATCCTATTACCTGATAGATTCTGAATAACTGATACACTCACAAGTTGACTAAAATAACCTTATACATGTCAAATAAAATAGTTAGCAATTGTTGCATAAAAACGCTTTTTTTTGTTTTTGTTTTTGTTTTTGTGTTTGTTTTTTTTAAAATTTTGCTTTATTGTAAAATAAAAGTCTTTTAAATTCTAAATGGAACACCATTTAATGGTTGAGTGTTCTTAGCATTTATGCCTTTTCTAAATAAATACTATTTCGATACACTATCACTAATTTAATATTATCAATTTACATTAAATATAGAAAATTCATCGATGCAGTGGCTGTAACTCTGTACAATTAAAGCAAATCCCTTTTCCACATCTAAAGCTTACAGTGTGCTGTCGAGTTGAGCGAAACCACGTGATTAATACACTGACACAGCTGACAACCGTTAGCACCCACCGCGTAACCATGGTAACAATGTAGCGCGCAGTGACGTACGGCGGGGTTGCATGGTTTCGTGAGGAATACCCCGCCCGTGGGAGACCCTTGTTGGACCCCTGGGGAGGGCGTGACGACTGCTGCATGGTGTAAAAATGGAGAAACAGTTCATGAATATTAATTAGGATAAGGCAGTATTGAGAGAAAACCTGTACCCAGGGTAAATACTGCATTGGTGGTTACTCTCCCGAGTTACGGCAAATTAAACAGGTGTCCGAGTTATAAATGATTCTATTCATACAGCAAAATAAACTGCTGACATTCATGTATTTATATTTGCACATCGTAGATCTTTCATGATTTTTAAGCGTACAAGTTTCCATTCTGTGTCAAATAACGGAACTTGATAAAAGCGTAGTGATTTACTGCAAATTTCTTAAACCATGACGTCACAGGCGCAATTAAAGTTTATCAAGTATATTTACAAGTTACTCCTGTCCGGTATGCAAGGAATACTTAATTAATTTTTAATAATTTATGACTGATGAGACAGACGAGAATAAAACGATGATAATACTAGTTATTATAATAATAATTATAATAATATCATAATTAACGACCAGCATCAGTAAATGCTTTGAACAACCTGCGCTAGAGGTCACCTGTACGAAAGAGCCAATCAGTCTTCTTTTAAATTTGCAAATAGCAGCGACATGTGATTAACAGTCCCCCATTGAATTAAGCATGAATAAACCCCTTGACGGCTCCCTTAATACAGGTTAAACTCCTTTGACTGACCCCTTAATACAGGTTAAAAACCCCCATTGACAGGCCCCTTAATACCGGTTTAAAACCCCATTGACTGGCCCCTTAATACAGGTTTAAAACCCAATTGACTGGCCCCTTATACATGTTTAAAATCCTCTTGACTGGCCACTTAGTACAGGTTAAGCGGAATGTAACATACCGGTAGATGGCGCTAGGGTGGCATTGGATAAAGCAGGCGCTGCCGCACACCGACAATAGTAACAGCCCAGAAGGGACCGCACATATCCGTACGGACATTTTAAAACACAGTAGAATGAACAGAAAATTGGCTGGTTCTGAGAAGAAAATAGGAAACGCTTTGGGCGCGCATGCGTGTCTTCTTCTTCCGCCAGTGTCATACCTGTAAATATGGAAAGCGTAATGCACTGCAGGCTACAAAAATGTTTACGGGCATCGGTCTAAAATTGAGATAAGACTGGACTGTTTTGGAAGTCTCGAGTGCCCCCCTCTCCAAGCAACACCAACCTCTAAGCAAGCTACAAACAAACAAGAATTACAGAACAGACCAGATATTTTATTTTTGACTAAATCATTACAAGCGCATAATCAAATAAAGTGACATATAAGATAACATAACGAACGCATGACATGAAATATACGTAGATGTGAAATAAGCAATACATTTGGGAAGCAAGTTCTTAAAACTTATACACGCATTGATACAATGTTTTTATCTGCAGTTCCCGAGTTTGACCGGTGCTTTGCGCTTGACCAACAGGTTGACAACAATATTGTCGCTTTCAAAGTTTTCATTTTATGGACAAGGTTTTTTAGTAATCCAACCATCATTAAATACTGATCATGGCCCATCAACTGATTATAGAAATTTTAAAATAAATGCAAGCACTTTATAGACCTTGAGCAAAAGAGCCTCTAACCCCAAATCACTGTATGCAAAGCTTGCTTCTGGACTGAAGTCTTCATAAGCTTTTGATGGACCATGATTATAATTTAATTATGGATGTATCACTTTAATGCCACATAAACAAATTACTGAAACTGAGTTTGTAGAATCTTAAAATTCTAAATCTTTTTTCGAACACGTCCCCGAAAAGTATCTCCGAAAAAATGACAGTCCATAAATTATACGCTGCCTAAGGCGGGTTGTCACTTCGAGTTCTCCGCCCAAATAATGTAAGCTGAGAGTAAATTAATATGAGATTTATATAACTATTTAGGGAAACACCTGTTTACTTATTAATGCACACAGCTGTTTATCGGCATGGTCACGTGACAACTTAATCAGGGCGGAGGTCACGATTGCGAAGAGAGACAGGGTTGGGCAGTTTGAAGGTCAGTTAGGCCGGATTATCGGGCCTATGCTTTGGTGATAAGGCCCCTTCCTTGCCCTAAATAAAGTGGACAGGTTGAAATCAAAACTGCTGACCGCATTACTTATGAAAGATATCACATTTATTTTGTTCTACTTATACGTCAATAGAATAAAAAAAAAAAGATTGACCCAGTTTCTGTCTTGAACCCCCTCCAAACAAATGCACCAAAATAAATAAATAAATAAATAAATAAATAAATAAATAAATGATCATTGATAAAAACATAAAATAAATATTAACTAGATGAAGTCAATAAATAAGTAAGTAAGTAAGTAAGTAAGTAAGTAAGTAAACAAATAAATAAATATGTGTTCGAATCCCGTTGGATGTAAGGCACATATATGATCTACCCAGTCGCAAAGTACTACTCCAAACCAAAAACCGCTGAGAGTGATTAGCATAAAATTTGAAAACTTGTTTCCCAATCGATGCAAACAGAAAAGAGGTGATGACAACAACAACCCAGGAAACAACAACAAAACAACAAAACAAACAAACAAACATCAACAACAACAAGGCAAGTACTTATTGATCATTACTATATATTCAAGCCACCAAATTTCAAATTGTTGACTACAATGTTTTGATGAATTGAACCTCATATAAGATAAGTTATTATTTGAAATTAATCTGCTGCCAGAACAAAATAGAATAGTTGTCATGTTTTTTTGTTTGTTGTTTTTTGTTTTATTTCAACTAAACACATGCATAAATGTGTCAAATTGCTCAGTCTTAGGACAAGAAATAAAGTTTGATATAACATCGCTATTCTAATTCAACTAAGAAAATGTTTTCGAACAATATCAAACTTACATGTTGTTATATCATATTAATTAACTATTTGACCTGACTATTTCAGTTTTCCGTCGCCTCGACAGTATTTCAGTCATATAGCGACGTCCAGCTAATTACAGGTGGAGGAAGACCCCGAATGCACAGAGGCATCCGGGTAAAACCACCGACCTACCACAAGCCAGCTGGAAGGCTTCCTTACATGAAAATCCGAATGACCCTACCGGGATTCAAACCACGCGGTGAGGGGCTGAGTGAGTGTTAAACTCAGACTTTACCCTCTCGGCCACGGAGGCCCCCATATTAATTAACTGAACAGCAACAACAACAACTAATAAATAAATAAATAAATAAATAAATAAATACACAGTTATTCTATACATGTATTTAGTTCCATTGGTGATTGCTTACAGCGTCCGTTATATTGATTGTGTTAATATTTGGACTTTTCAATTATCTCCCTTACACGCCGTAAACAACCACGTATCGGTTACCTACCCTTACAATGCATACTATTTCATGTGTTTGTTTACATGTGCCAGTGACGTAAGGTTAGTATTTTTTTAAATATACTTTTGACTTGTCTTTATGGATAAATCTTTTTTTTTCAGAACTGTCGTTGCATATTTCTAATTTTTCAAAATTGTTCAAGAGATTATATACATTGTATAATGACGTATTTTCTATCTTCAAATTCCATTTCCAATCTCGTTTTAGAACCCTTCTCCACATTTGCTTTGGAAATATTTCTGGGAGATTGATTATCTTAATGAGGATATTTCTGACCTTTTTATAAATATTCGCTATGGTTATAACGTTAGTTTGTTTGTTTGTACATAAAGTGCTGTCGATAATTATTCCCATTTGAGAGATTTGAACATGAAACATACAGACAAGACTTGTAAACGAAAGTGTCAGAACAGTGTCATGATACTTTGGAACTAGGCGATGGTGCAAAAATGTTGTTTTCCACCAATACTCTAGTCAGGATTGTTGCCAAAACCTGCTTTTTAATTTTAAAGACTAGAAATGATCTTTTATATAAGTAAATTTATAATGTTTAAATATGTAAATGTTCATTTTTACCTACTAGTTGTTTTCTATATATGTATAGCCAAAGAAGGTTGTCAGACGATGGTTACTGTAAATTGTGTTTATAGTTAATGGGGTGGTTGGAATTTTACCATACATGCACAGTCTTGTTCAATCAATTTTTCTCCAATCTTTTTTGAGATAATATTTGGTTTCTTAAAACATTTTGTACGTGGGATTGTTTGGCCGATTTTCAAAAATCATTTCTTATATATGTCTGTTTAAACATATTTTATCGGATATACATTGTATTGGGTAAATAGAATGAATATTCGAAGGGTTAAAAGAGACGGCATATTTCTTATATATTTTTTTTACGCATGTAAATGATATTATTTATGTAATATGTGCAATACAATAAATAAAAGTCTCTTATAATTCATATTTGAATGTAATGGTTTATTATTTTATTGTATGAAATATACATGTACATGTATATATTGTTTGTTAATGTAACGATGATAAGACTATAATAAATTCTGTCTATAAATATCTATCTATAAATTCTATCTATAAAGGTTCTGTCTATAAAGGTTCTGTCTATCCATAAATATTCTATCTATAAATATTCTATCTATAAAGGTTCTATCTATCTATAAAGGTTCTGTCTATAAATATTATATCTATAAATATTCTATCTATAAATATTCTATCTATAAAGGTTCTGCCTATCTATAAATATTCTATCTATAAATATTCTATCTATAAAGGTTCTGTCTATTTATAAAGAGTGTATCTATAAAGGTTCTATCTATCTATAAAAGTTCTGTCTATCTATAAATATTCTATCTATAAATATTCTATCTATTAAAATTATATCTATAAAGGTTCTATCTATAAAGGTTCTATCTATAAAGATTCTATCTATAAATATTCTATCTATTAAAATTAAATCTATAAAGGTTCTATCTATAAAGGTTCTATCTATAAAGATTATATCTATAAAGGTTCTATCTATAAAGATTCTATCTATAAAGGTTCTATCTATAAAGATTATATCTATAAAGGTTCTATCTATAAAGATTATATCTATAAAGATTATATCTATAAAGGTTTTATCTATAAAGGTTCTATCTATATAGATTATATCTATAAAGGTTCTATCTATAAAGGTTCTATCTATAAAGATTATATCTATAAAGATTATATCTATAAAGATTATATCTATAAAGATTATATCTACAAATATTCTATCTATTAAAATTATATCTATAAAGATTATATCTATAAAGGTTCTATCTATAAAGGTTCTATCTATAAAGGTTCTATCTATAAAGATTCTATCTATAAATATTCTATCTATAAAGGTTCTTTCTATAAATATTCTTTCTATTAAAATTATATGTATAAAGATTATATCTATAAAGGTTCTATCTATAAAGATTCTATCTATAAAGGTTCTATCTATAAAGGTTCTATCTATAAAGGTTCTATCTATAAAGATTCTATCTATAAAGATTCTATCTATAAAGATTCTATCTATAAAGGTTCTATCTATAAAGGTTCTATCTATAAAGATTCTATCTATAAATATTCTATCTATAAAGGTTCTATCTATAAAGGTTCTATCTATAAAGGTTCTATCTATAAAGGTTCTATCTATAAAGGTTCTATCTATAAATATTCTATCTATAAAGGTTCTATCTATAAATGTTCTATCTATCTATAAAGGTTCTATCTATCTACTTGTGTCCCCTCTTGGTGATATAACACCGTAGACAACTGGCATGATACCACACCCAATCACATCATACGGTATAGACAGACACTGAATCACCAGACCGGGAACCAATCTATAGGGGCTCGGCAATACTCGGCTAATCAGTGACTGGGGAAATTTTTAAGTGTATGTTTATTTCCCATTGAATTATGTGTACAATTTTACACCGGCATGTAGAATAGGACTTCGATAAGTGCTCGTTGATTTACGTAGATTTATGCACTCTAACCACCCCCGAGTTACTTAGGTTGAGAGATTTATGCCCCATATATAAGTTGAACTCACGATGTAAGTATTATCTAAGCCTCGTTTAAGTTTCATGCACTAAAGAGGGTCAGTTTCATGTTTGAAATGCCAGTGAGTGCAAACAGGGAGATAACATAAGAACTTAACTCTACGGAAACAACCGAAGCAAACTCTGACGTTATCAATGACACCTTCAGCACTATTAATCAAAGCGCTCAAAAGGAACTGAGAGACTGTCGGCAGGATTTTCATGAAATAGTTCTAATTCGATACTCAGTGTTTCAGCAGGGTTGAACTCGATAGAGGCAAATGTCATATTTTGCCAAAAAAAAAAAAAAATAAATAAATAAAAAATAA
>CM037791.1:45301754-45351754 GCA_021229015.1 Solen grandis | reverse complement strand
TAAACAATGGAGTATCATCTCTGAAAAAAAACTATTATTTTCTAAAAATCTCCTTTGTTTCCATTCAAATTATTTTTTTCATTCCTTAATCATCATTATAACATCTTCCATGCAACTGCATGCATTTATTAACATCACTAAGTTTCCTAAGAAGGGAATAACAATACCAACTAGTCTATAAATGTTAACCAATATCCATAATTAATTGTATAGATTAGCAGGCCCAATCAGACCCGCACATGCAATACTATAACAAATCTATTCCTACTGTAACCAAAAAGAATCAATCTATAACTGCCATACACTCTCTAAACTTGTAACTCCTTTAAAGACAATTAAAAATGATTAAGAATATATTGTGTATACAACATTTATCTGAGAATACTATGCACCTCATCAATTTTATATCATTTATACATTAAGAAGAGAAACTCCCCAACAATGTGGATGACACATACAGACAGATCTTCACCAGCAATAAACAGACATGAAACTTGCAGGTATATTCTACACACAAACATGAGTACACAGCCTCCCTAGCTCCAGGTGTACACTTCATATCAAAACATATGCTAGAAATTGAAACAAACAACTTGTATGATGATAATGATATGCTTTGCTCTGTGCATCATATGCCTTTTTCTCTCATTTTCATTTCCAATACCAAAATTCAATATTTCTTACTATTTCAAAGAAAAGAAATATATCATTATTTCTTTGATTTTGCTTAAAAAAAAAAAAAAAAAAAAAAAAAAAAAAAGGGGGCCTTTCCACCCCTTAAAGTTATGTGGGTTTTGTTAGGAAGTACCTGGTTTTGTTAGAAAGTACCTATTATTTCGCAGATTTTTTATTTTCAATGTTAGATGCACAGAACAATTAGATTATGGATAAAATCATTAATACTACCATAAACATGCATGATAATGATGATAAGATTGTGAATTGTTCAAATTTTTCAAAACAAATACAGATTACCACCCATCTTGCAAATTTCTCAACTATTTTTTTTTCATACAAGTTTTTGTCATCTATATCAAAAATAGAGAAATCTGTATATAATACTCTGAAGAAATATTAGTAAAAGAAAAGTTGCTCTGTTTTAAACCAAAGCATGTTCAACAGCCAGCATTATAAAAAAAATCAGCAGTCAATTAGAAAAAAAAAAATAATTAGATAATGTAACCATTTCTACTGGTTTATTTCTGTATTGATGCCCAAATATACAAACATAGAAGAAAGATAGAGTTGTTATATTTGCAAGATACTGACAATAGTTTTGTTATGCCAATACAATGTTTCACCCTTTTAATTATGACAAAATGAATCAATATTTGCACAATTGTACAATTATTTCTAAGGTTTGTTGAATACTTTCGTATCATTACATTGAGGAAATATGACAATAAGCTGATGAAAGAAAAGGTAATTTGTTACCACTGTTTATATAGTTATCCTTCCATATCCTGCCAATAGGAATTGTTTAAACTTTAAAAATTACAGAAATTTCTGATGATTTCCATTGCAAATAAGAATCACCAAAAGCTTATTTTGTTAAATCCATCTTCAAAAAGTAAGAGTTTGAAATTATATGTTCACATTTTACTTTAATTTTTGAAATGAAAAAGACAATTTTATAAAAAGAATGAAATAATGTTCCATGAAGCTACTCATTCATTCCATTCTAAAATGTATAATATAAATCACTAGCTGATAATTTAAGTAAATGTAAAATACATAGTAATGCTCATAACAAAACTGGAGAAAATACTGTTTTCAATTTTTCCATTTTATGATTAATGTGTTCCTGTATTCTAAAATAAACTTAGGAAATGATTTTCAAATATAATTATATCTTTGAAAATCTTTTTATTAATTTTTATATATATAGAATTTATGGTCCTTTTAAGTAACAGATCATTTTAATTCCTTTTAAAAAAAAAAAAAAACACTTCTTTGAAAACAGAAAACTGTTTATTTTATACCTGTTGATATGTGAACCAAAGAATTTATTTAAATGTTCTAAAATAAAAACAACAATTTCTTTGATTAACCCCCTCAACAAAAGGCTAAATTCTGGAAAGTGCCAACAAAGACTTGACAAAGACATTTAATCATAGTTTCTTTTCTGACTAAAATCTAAACCTTTGTGATAATGAAGAATAAGGCACAAAAGACAGAAAACACCGTGGTTATATGGATTAGAGAGAATGAATATCAAAATATAAACAAGAAATGGTTATACTAAGAAATAACATTTATATGTAAATGGTAATTAACCCTTTCCCTCATAGAGGAAACCATGAAAAGACCTATGCGAACAGCATAAAACCAGATCAGCCTGCAAGTAACTCGTAGGCTGATCAGGTTTTATGCTGTTCGCTGCTCCTCAGTGGTCTGGAAATGAGGATTTTGTAATTAAATTTGGTAAGGTTTAACTGTGGTTTTCTGCAGATCAGGCTTTATGTGGTACCTATTGAGTGCATCAAAATGAGTCTATATGAGGGAAAGGGTTAAGAAATCAGTACATAATTATATTTTCTGAGTATGAAAAATTCTACACTTTTCCAGGTATACAATGAAGAAAAAAAGATTTGCATTTTAACAGAAGAAATAAAATATCATCTACATGTGTTGTGGTTTTTTTTTAGCACAATATGTTATTTACATAGGCAATGCAATAGATGAAGTTACTAAAAGTGACGCTAGTTTAATGTCTACAGTGCCCATTATTGTTGTAAATATAACTGCCTAACGGTTGCAGGTGACTCAGACCAGTTGTGTCAACTAGCCAAGAGATTCAGCCTTAATGAATGGAGATACAAAAGGTGCTGGCAAGTTGGGAGTCTAAACATACAGCTGGAGAGGACATCACAGATCTACACTTGAGCACTTCAACTCTAAGTGAACACATGTATAATCACACCATACCTTAAACAAAGGTTATACATTTCTCCAGTTTTGCTTGTGCTGTTGAGGAAAAAAAGAGAGGGAGACATTCATGCAACAATGGGGTCATGCAAAAGCCATGCAAAGCTACAAGCATCATACAACATTCATTTCACCTTGCCCAACAAACATGATCAAACATGGATAACATGGCTTTAATGGTTGTTCTGCTTATTGCTCTTTATTATATTACCTTAATATGAAAATAATAACTCTTAGTTGACTTACACAAGTAATTGAGCATTAATTGACTTTTTTGTTACAGAATATATCCAATGAATGTTTGCATTTACAAATGCTGCTGACTTCAAGTCAGCACATCTACAATCAATATTCTCTCGCCATTTATCATCCATATCCCAACATGCTAAAAAATTATCTCCAACAAAGAACAAGACACACTATTCTGTAAGTCACTTTTAGACCCAGTCCCATTTAAGCAGATCAATGTGTTCCTAAATACCCATACCACATGAAAACAATATGACCCTCATGAAAAGAATATCTGTCTATTCTAACATCTATTTTTCATAATGCAAGATTACAAAATAAAATTTCATTGACATTTTAGAATATTCATTTACAGAGGAATATATATATTTTTTTAAATTAAGTAGTGAGTACTACAAACTTGATATGTGTAAAACTTTGGATTATTACAATTATTATGATATGGATGCCAATTCCCATGATGACAATTAGAGTGTACAAAATACATGAGAGTATTACTTACTGTCGCCAGCGATACTTGCCCTTCTCAAGCAAGCCACCCGTGCATAAACAGAACCCCATCTACATCCGCAATGTACAACGCACGCGTAGGAGGAAAATGAGTAAAACGGGCGGCAGGCCAAAATGCTGAATGTGCTAAATATAGTAACATCTAGGTTTGGGGTAGAGAAGATACACAAAGGGATGGAGAAACTAAAACGCTGGAAGAGGGAACCACAAAGGGTCTAGAGATAATCTGAAATGTCACACCTATTGACAAGTTAATAAAATAATGACAACAACATTAAGTTGAACAACATGATGTAACAAGCAAGTAACAAGGTCAAAAGTTTCAATACTGAATCTGAAGCTAAAATATCCATCCACTGTATGCATCTTAAGGCCTTTAGTGTTATAGTAACATAACATAGGGTCCATACAACCCTAGGAAACATCAAGGGGTGACCACAAAACTATTCAGACCGCAAAACTATTCAAAGTGAATATAGAAATACAAGGAGTTGAATGGTTTCCCAGTCAGCCCTTGACATAATGAAAACATACTGTTTGCTCTATGGATTTTTCCGCCTCTTAATATGAAATAAGCTTTATAAGACCAATGCAGTAGGATGCACACTTTTTCTGTTTTCAACTTTTGACATTGTATGTTGCCTCCTACATCAGGACACCAAAGTCGGACACCACAACCATTACTGGCAACACTGAACACACAACAGTAACAACCAAACTGTGACATTCTTAACAACAACAAATCATTAACTTTCCAACTAATGTGAGGTCAACTTAGCTCAATAGTTCTGTAACATGATTAGTTATGGCAACATAACATATCTAAACAAATCTTAGAACTGATTGAAATATGTCCCTCTTTGTGCTCCATGATCAACTTAACAAATTACTATAAAAGTGACTATGTTAACAAAATAAAACTAAGAATTGATTAAGAACTAGGTCAAATTAACATTCGAGAGTCAAAGCTGAGGGTAGGGAAGGGATGAGTGTGGGTGCAGGGCTCAGGTCTTGATGTTACAACCTGGAAGATGGCATGCTGATTCAACATGATGGCAGTGATCTTTTACACTTTCAGGCTGGTTCTTCTACATCTATCTATCAATTTAGGCCGTTTCCCAAAGCATCATTTTAGGCTGTTTTTTTTTTTTTTTTTTTTTTTTTTTTTTTTTTATATCCCTTTTTCGATATCAACAAAGTGCTTATACTTGATGAAGTTAAATTAAAATTTATATTAATATTCAATCTATTTTTAAAATAGCTGGGTTTTTAAAGGATTTCAAAAAAGGTAGTACATTTATGAGCCTTAACTGTAAATGATCACATGCCTATGAAATAAGAAAACACATTAGTATTCAATAAATGAAACAATATAAAGCTGAAATGAAAATACAAGACTATAACCATTATATGCAGCTAATGTTCTTTAAACTAAGGACATATCAAAGCAAAAACTATACAAATGTAGGGTGATCCATTGCATTCACATATACTAAACATCCATAAAATCAAGCCTTATCCAAAACATCCACTTTCAAAAATATATCAAAATCTCCATAAAATATGATTATCCCCCCCTTGTGATGTCTTCAGAATATCTGCCCTACAAACCTAACTTTGAGAAAGTGATTCAATAAAATAAAAAAAAGTTAGCAAGGTCACATAAACTGAATGACATCATGTAAAGCATGCATAAATAAGGTTTCATGTGCATATTAATTTTCTGTATGCAATCTTTAAAAATTCTATATATGCATTCTCGTAAGACTTTTTCCAAAGACATTCTTACTGATGAGGTAAGTGTGGGATTACAACATGTAGGAACAGAAATACAGGCATAATGGCCCAGTGATGTCACATGCCACAGAGACAAACAGAGACTCTTGGGAAGGAAGTGGGCGCGGGTTTTACCTTAGCCTCCCGGATGAACTGCCCACCATGACGGTTCACAGATTCAATTTGATGCTGATGTTCTCCTAGTGAGTTGTAGACACCCTGGAAAAGCATTTTTCGTATAAGTTAAAATGACAATTTACACAATCTTTTAATAACAATTATCTTTTAACCCTTTCCCTCATAGAGGAAACCATGAAAAGCCTATGCAAACACATAAAACCAGATCAGCCTGCGAGTAACTCGCAGGCTGATCAGGTTTTATGCTGTTCGCTGCTCCTCAGTGGTCTGGAAATGAGGACTTTATAATTAAATTTGGTAAGGTTTAACTGTGGTTTTCTGCAGATCAGGCTTTATGTGGTACCTAATGAGTGCGTCAAAATGAGTCTATATGAGGGAAAGGGTTAATATCAACAAACAGCTTCATCATCTTACCCTAGAATGACTCTCATAGGTAATGTTTCATGAATGCCTGGAGCCCATAACCTGATAAACAATACCTAGAGCTATCATTGAAGGTGATGTATAACCCTGATACACAGCCTTCACTCAGCAAATCGAAAAAAATACTTAACTGATAAAATGGGACAGGAGGCAATATGACGTGACCAGACTAGACAATGTGTGTGATTCCAAAATAACCCCATCTTCACTTTTTGAATTAGGGGATAACAAGTAAGAGTCCTTACCATTGTGGGTTTGACCAGTTCCTTGGCATCCTCCACATTAGAGGGGACAGGAGGCTGGGAGGCAATCTTTCCTTGTGTCTCTGCCACAAACTGCTGCTCATCAGCAAACCCGTTAGTGTACTGGGTCAGGGAGTCAACACCATTTGTCATGCTCTTCAGTCTGAAATTTACCATACACAGAAGTCGACTATGAAAAGGCAGCTCAATGAAATATCTTTCATCAATTCCTACAAAAACTATGTGAAACACAATTGAAAACATCTTTTCAGAAATTCATCAAAAGTATAACACTGTTCAAATGTAACTTAACTTTTTTCAAAGTCATTCAGACCGAAGTCACAGTTTTTTTGTATAGGGTCAATCCACGATATGTAAATAGATGGAAAGGACTGACACACTACACTACAATCACTGCCTACACACCTGTCATCAACTTGTTCCCTGACGCCGTCCCAGCGTGTCGAGAGACTGGCGATTCTCTTCTCCAGGTCCTCCAGGTCATGGTGGCGCGAGGAGTCAGGCCTGCCACTCTCAACCAGCCCCCGCAAGGTGGCTACATCCTGATTAAGGGTGTCTAATGTAGGTTGTCTTTGGTCTAGGGAACTCTTAATTGTCTAAAACAAAAAAATATCAGTCCTGAGCTATATCTAAATAAGAGGAATAAATACTTTAAATAATACTACATTGGTGGGGAAATGTGATAAAGTTATCTTAAAATTCATTCCATACCAAAACACATTAAAAACAGGATTGGGTCAAGCTGATTTTCACTTAAGAAGTGACTGAAAAGATTATTCTGCTTTCTTATATATAAAAGATCGATATATATATGCTTTGCCTTCTTAATAGCAGGAGTTTACTTTCAATTTACTCAAAACTACCATCACCTGAAAATGGGACTCACCTGAAGGTCATTACATTGACCTTTAAGGACTTTGGGGTCAGAGGACATGCCCTCCTGGGCAGCCAACACCACCTCCTGGTCAGCGATAAATCGCCGCAGATTGTCCAGTTTTGTCAGGGTTGAATCAAGCAACTTCAATCTGTATGAACAAACAATAAAAGTTGATATTTTTTCCTAACTTTTCTGTCAGTGAATATTTAACATTTCATTCCAATTTATTTTCTGATGTTTTTGGAGTAAAGACAGACAAAAAATAAAATCTTAAACAGTATAAAGATATAATGTGACCTCATAAATGCAAAAGAACAAAACAACAGAAGTATGAAATAAAAAGAACATTTGTAAATTTTTCTTACAAGATTACATTTCTTTCTCTTGTGGTCTTAAAAAACAGATTGCCACTCATGGCTTCCCCACTTGTAAAAGTATTGTTCCCTATTTCCACGCTTGAGAGTTGAAAGAAAATAAAATCTTAAAGAGAACAAGAGTGTTCTTTGGAACATATGTGTCACATGCTGAAGTGTGACAGAAAAAATATGACAGACAGACAGACAACTAAAAAGTGATCCCTGTGTGTCTCCTATGCTTACAGCAGGTGACACAAAATCAACAAATATCCTCTATAAATTTATAGTACAGGAAACTTATTACTTACTGAAGAAAATCTGCCAACAAACCTTATACAGTTGACTAATCTTAGGTACTCACCTCTCAGCATGGGTATTTCCATGTGTGATCATGTGTTCCCATTTGTCATCAATGAAGTTAATCTTAGTGTCAGCCTGGGGGCTGCGAGAGCCCAGCTGACTGTAAGTTTGTTTAAGATGTTCTACAGGGCCCTCCTGATTCTGAAGAGCCCGCTCCCAGTCCTGTAACACCAAGAACATGGTTACCATAGAAACAATGTAAAATATAAAGTTGTTTACTATTAACAGCTTTGTGCTAGTTTTTATCTCGCAGACAATGTGTCTGCAATGTCAGAATTGGTCTAGTAATAAAACAAGTTTATCTAAAGGCTGGCATATCCTATATTTGAAGACAGCAACACTGCATCTACTTCTTTTATTAAAAATATAATTGGTTTCACGATACAGAGAACAAGCCTCTGTTCACAAACAGCTACATTCTTGTATGACAATATGAAGCCAAGACTTGAGGTATATATGGGGGGGAGGGGACTCACAGCTTGTTGTCGCTTGGCAATGTCCAGGGAGTGTTTATCATGAGGTAGAGGTTGCTGGACTCGGACCTGTAGGTCCTGGTCAAGGGAGCTCAACTGGTAGCTAATGGAATCTAGTTTCTGCAAGAAGTCCTTGCCTGGACCTTGTGCCCGTCGCATCTCTGAAATACGAATCACACATTGATATATAAGCATTGCACCCAACTCAAAATACATACACACAAACATCATTCAAAAGAGCGAGCTTAATTTTATTCTAAACTGTTAAAGCATGCAGCTTCAGAGCCACTCAGCATAATCTCAATCCAAATAATTCATCAAGAAGGCAATATAAGTTAAGAGTACATCGTTATTGAAGTGATATTGCCATACATGAAAAAAAGTCATTACAGACTCATATAAAAGTATTTGCATATGTATAACGGTACAAAACCATGAAGTTTTAAACCAGATTAGAGATTGTGATCACTCATACCTTCCTCACTGACAGCTGCAGTCAGCATGTTGAAGTGTTGGTTACATTCATTCAGTTTATCTCTCAGCTGACGCATCTCTCTATCACCCTCTCCGACCTCAGCAATCAGTTTGGTCGCATCTTCATTCAGAGCCCTCAGAAGGGCCTCCCTGCGGGCAGGGTCAAGGGACTGAAACTGTGCCACATCCCAGCTCTGGATGAGCGCAATAGTTCCTACAACCATATTCTGTCGAAGCCGTCTCTTTCTCATCTTAAGCAGACTCTGTAGGTGGTCTAGCTGAATCTTCAGTCTGAAAGGTAGTAAACAGAAATCAGTGAGCTAATATCTTAACTATGCAGAACCAGAATGGTACACATTCTAAGTGTACTAAACAGAAACTCAATAATCAATGCTTAACATTTTAAATATTTCAAAGAGAAAAATCATCAAGGATTTCACATCACATGCATATGTCAGTCTCAATGAACATATTCCTGAAGGTCATCATAAAGGTCAAGGACACAAATTATTTTCAGAAAAAGTAAACAAGAGGCCCATGATGGCCCTAAATCGCTCACCTGAGATAAATAGGTTGACCCAAGGAACATCTGTACCAATTTATTTTAAAATCTGGCCAGTAGTTTTAAAGAAGATGATTTTTAAAGTTTTCATTTTTTTTCTTCTTTTTGTTGCCATGGCAACCAGAGTTCTATATGGATCAAGTTTATTTTAGCAACTTTTGTGAAGGTTGACCCAAGGACCATTCCTGCCAAGTTTAATCAAATTCTGTCCAGTGGTTTCAGAGGAAATGTTGATTAAAGTTTTCCATATATACATATAAGGCAAATAAGCCCCGCCCCTGGCGGCCATGTTTTTTACGGATCGGAATAATTTTAGCAACTTTGGTAGAGGTTGACCCAAGGAACATATGTACCAATTTATTTTAAAATCTGGCCAGTAGTTTTGAAGAAGATGATTTTTAAAGTTTTCATCTTTTTTTCTTTTTGTTGCCATGGCAACCAGAGTTCTACATGGATCAAGTTTATTTTAGCAATTTTTGTGAAGGTTGACCCAAGGATCATCCCTGCCAAGTTTAATCAAATTCTGTCCAGTGGTTTCAGAGGAGATGTTGTTTAAAGGTTTCTCTAAATGCATATAAGGCAAATAAGCCCCGCCCCTGGCGGCCATGTTTTTTATGGATCGGAATAATTTTAGCAACTTTGGTAGAGGTTGACCCAAGGAACATCTGTACCAATTTATTTTAAAATCTGGCCAGTAGTTTATAAGAAGATGATTTTTAAAGTTTTCATTTTTTTCTTTCTTTTTGTTGCCATGGCAACCAGAGTTCTACATGGATCAAGTTTATTTTAGCAACTTTTGTGAAGCTTGACCCAAGGATCATCCCTGCCAAGTTTAATCAAATTCTGTCCAGTGGTTTCAGAGGAGATGTTGTTTAAAGGTTTCTCTATATACATATAAGGCAAATAAGCCCCGCCCCTGGCGGCCATGTTTTTTTACGGATCAGAATAATTTTAGCAAATTTGGTAGAGGTTGACCCAAGGAACATCTGTACCAAATTATTTTGAAATCTGGCCGGTAGTTTTGAAGGAGATGATTTTTAAAGTTTTCAAATTATTTTTCTTTTTTTAGCCATGGCAACAAGAGTTCTTCATGGATCAACTTTCTTTTAGCAACTTTTGTAGAGCCTCACCCAAGGAACATTCCTGCCAAGTTTCATGAAATTCTGTCCAGCGGTTTCAGAGGAGATGTCGTTTAAAGCAAATTGCTGACGACGGACGACACACGATGGATGACGACGGACGTCGGACGAAGGGCGATCACAAAAGCTCACCTTGAGCACTTTGTGCTCAGGTGAGCTAAAAAAGTAAGTTATAAGGATAATTATAATAATAATAATAAAATAAACTAATTTATCAAAAGATATACCAAGAAATGTTCTAGACAGAAAACTTCTATTTCTATATGCACTTGAGTAGTGGTCAGCCTTTATTCTACTTGCCATATATCTTGTAACATGACTCACCTGTCTGCAAACTCAATGGCTTCATAGTTTGGGGGAGGTATCAGTACACATACAGAGGGCACTAGGTCTTCCTGTCCATTGGAGGTGCGCACCTAGAATCAACATACGCCATGGTTAAAGTACCACTAGTACAGCAATTAACCTTACTGATGACATATATATACTTTTGTTTGTTTCCTTGTTTAATGCCCCAACAGAAATATTTCAGTCATTTGAAGACTATGTCTAAATACTTTTTTTCTGTCTACAACATGAAGAAATTTGTGTCAGCAGTCACATTTTAAAGTCTATGAACCTATATACCTTCAAATGTGAAAACCTCCCATATTTATCTTTAATATTGTTGTGGTAATATCTGTAAGGTGTAAATTTAATTAATTCCAATATGAACCAAGTATGTGGTATGTCTTTTCAGGGATGGCTGTATGCCTATATGTTATCTAAAGTAATAACTATAAATTTATAATCATTTATTTATATAGTGGGGAAAATTCTTAACTATCCAATGTTACTATCGTCTTTCAATTAATTTAGATTGTTTTAAACAAATTCTACAGTTTCAAAACAGAATACATTAGAAAACAAGAGGCCCAAGATGGCCCTATAATCACTCACCTGAGAAACATTGCCTTCATTACCTGCACTGCTGAAGAAATGAAGATGCTGGAGGGAAAAGTGAAATCTGGCATTTCATTATATCAAAAGGGGCATAACTCCTGCCCTAATGGGCCAAAATCAGCCATAATCCAATTTGATCAAGAGATAAGGTCATAAAAATTGTCATTAAGTTTGAAGGCGATTGTTCAAGAAATGAAGATGCTAGAGTGTAAACAAACTAATTGTGGACGACGGACGGACAACAGACATTCAACGTTAATAACAGCTCATCCTGAGCATGTGCTCAGGTAAGCTCAAAATGCTACAAATTCTGAACTATGGCTTTTGTTTCCCAGAGAAAAGTATGTTAGATTTAAAAGAATCAAGCAAAAAACATATGTTGAAAAGATTTTATTCAGACATTCGACAATCTCTTTCCTTTCAGAACAGGCATAAGCTATCACTGAAGGTGATTAACATTCCAGCTTCTTTTGATGAAGTATCTCACAAACTACAACCTGAGATGAGACCAAAATCATTCTTTTATTGCCCCCTCCCCATCCCACCCCACACGACGTCTTCAATTTATTAGGCTGGCGGGTCAAAGGTCAAATTATCTTTCTTATGACAGATTCAACAAAAAGGACAACAAAAGGCATACAACTTACAGGAGGTTGTTTATATATACACAGACATCGACATCGCAGTTCCGAGAACACAGGCTGTCCTCGCTGCTTCAGTGGAATGATTTCTCGACTTTGGAGGGTCAGGCCTGACACACGTCTCTCATAGTCGGCAACATGGTCAGACAACTCTTGCAGCTCCTTCAACAGTTGCTGCAGTGTCTCAACAGACTGACTTTCGTCACTGTAGCGAATGTTAATTGAGTCAGCCTGTCTTGACATCCATTGTTCACATTCATTTGCTTCCTCGAAAAACTGGAATACCAAAATCGTTGTTGTATGTGTTGGCACATTATTCATTAATATCAGTAGAGTATATATAAGCTACCAGTCTAATTTCTAAACCTGATTTTAAGTCTTTTTCTTTTATATTTGATAAAATATAATAACATGAGTATATGGAAAGTTGTTACAGGTTTTTTTTTTTGATTTTTTTTTGAAATGTTTTACAGTGGGGTAAAAAAATTGGTTTACACTGAATATCCTTCTATAAAAGCAATTTTTGAATAATCTTACTGATATTTTATTTGCCAATGATGACATGAAACAGGTAGACATGCAGATAGAGAGATTACCTGGTGGTAAGCAGAAGCATGTTTGACATGGGAATCCAGACAGACAGACAGCTGTAAAAGCCAGGACCACTGGGACTGCATCTCGCCCATGTAGGCCTGCAATACAAAGGAGCTAATACAGGCATCGACTGAATCCTTACAATTATACTATTGTACAAGTGTCAGATTTATATCATGATAACCTTTGAAAGAATCTATCTCCTACCAGTTTACACTTGATCAGAAAAAACGGCTTTAGAATAATTAAGTAGGATTTATTTTAAGAGCTTTTAAATATTTGATAGTGGTTGGATAATGAGAAAAGTAATTAAAATCCCTGTCTTTAATCCTATTAACAACAGCAAAATGCTGATTTTGAAAAATCACTTAAAAGATCAACACTTTATCGCCTACACTTTATCACAAAGAGCTAGCAAAGAAAAAAAATCAAGGTGTACAAAAAAAAAACAAGAGGGCCATGATGGCCCTGGATCGCTCACCTGAGTACCATTGCTACAACTGATTACAAGGTTTTTAAACAGACAAGAATTCTGATATAACTCAATCTTAAACATTTTAGCCCTGACAATACTACACACCAAATATATAAGCATTGGGCCTTATGGTTTCAGAGGAGAAGACTTAGTGCGGGATCATTTATCTCCAAAGGGCCACCATTTTGAAAATCTTGATAATGAACCATTAGATGATGCTACATTCCAAATATCTAAGCTCTAGGCCTAATGGATTCATAGAAGAAGATTTTTAAAGATTTTCCTATATAACTCTATGTTAAACAAGTGACCCCTGGTGCGGGGGCATTTATCACCATAGGGTCATGATTTGTACAATCTTGGTAATAAACCATAAGATGATGCTTCATACCAAATATCTAATCTCTAGGCCTTATGGATTCATAGAAGAAGATTTTTAAAGATTTTCCTATATAACTCTATGTAAAACAAGTGACCCCTGGTGCGGGGTCATTTATCACCATAGGGCTATGATTTGTACAATCTTGGTAATGAACCATAAGATGATGCTACATACCAAATATCTAAGCTCTAGGCCTTGCAGTTTTGCAGAAGAAGATTTTCAAAGTTTGCATTTTTAAAATCTATTTTTAGCTCCTGTGACCTACTTTTTTAACCAATCTGAATAATTTGTACAACTTTGATAGAGGGCATCATAAGGATGATTCCTGTGAAGTTTGGTCAAAATCCCTTCAGCGGTTCATGAGGAGATGTTGTTTAAAGCAAATTGTTGACGACGGACGGACGCACGCACGCACGCACGCACGCACGGACGACGGACGACGGACGACGGACAAAAGGCGATCACAATAGCTCACCATGAGCACGTTGTGCTCAGGTGAGCTAAAAATGATCAGCCTGCAAATGACTCCAGACTTGCTGTTAATTGTCAACCTTATTCAGATAGAGAAGTACTCCCATGTTGAGGTTGAGTTAGATTATCTATGGCATATCTAAAAGAACTAATTGGAATGATGACTGTCCTGGCTACTGACCTCTATGGTTTTGGCTGCTGGGTGTCTGTCGAGGACCATGGAGTTACCACGGTCCTGTACAGAGTTGAACTGTGTTTCCCTGGACTTCAAGTCCTGTAGTAGATTCTGTCAACACACAACATTTCCACAGTTAATTACACACTTCCTGGGTTTATTTTACATTGACTTTTTAAATATAGTCTACAAAGTTCAAATAATATATAAAATATACATATTTATTTTTCCATTTGTATGGTTCTTCATTATATCTAGAGGGGTAACAATATTGATTTGAAGCACAATCATGAACGATAAATTAAGACAGTATTTTCTGATTATATCTTGTAGGTAACACGGCAAAGTTTACTACATTGCATATATCAAAACACCATAATTATGACATATTTTGATGAACAATACTGTTGGAGAATATACAAGACATGCAATGTTCTGAGCATGTTTATTCTCACTCTATCAAAAGCATGATGACAATATATCTTCATCTAAATCCAGCACCAAAATATGATTTCAATTCAATTAAATTTCTATCAATTTCCTATTAATGACATGCAAATATGTACCACATAAAATGTGTTAATTGGTTTTGCATGCCAATTTTATTATGCATGGCTAAATGAAAGATGAATTCACTATGATTATTTGATTGTCCTACTGATCAGTCAGCAGATCTGTGTTAGGAATCATTCAAATTGGAAATCAACATACCAATGCGTGATGACAATGATAAGAACAGAGAGACAATGTGATCAGTAACGTTTGACCTTTATAAGAAATGTTAACATATGCAACTGAACTGGAGGGCGTTCCTTACCAAAATGAATTGGTCAAATTATGAAATGGACAAATAGCATGCAAATTTTCAAAGCACAGATATTAAACAGTGCAGCCTTCGAACAATAATGGTGATGTGTTGAAACTTAATAATGAGTGAGTGATGAAAATGCCTTTAACCCTTATCCAAAACTAAACATAACTTGAGCCAGTGGATTGTTAACCGCCCCTGAAATTTCCCACAAGGCTGTGATGAACAATACTAAGGTTACATCAAACCCACATGGGCCCAGGGAAGGATATGATAACACCAAACCCACATGGGCCTGTGGAAGGATTAATAAACTATAGTCAAACCTGAGAAGTATATTGTCCTATCACTGGAACTCCCTACAATGTTCATCTCTTTGTTGTAAGTATCAATTTCTATTTATAATTGACATGGCATAAATGATCTAAAATACCTTTAATGTAGTGCTCTTAAATAAACAAAAACTAATTGAAAATCTATGTTTAGAAATTTCAGTTCCTGTGTGGACAGTTAATTAATAAGTTAATATTTATATGGTCATTGAAAAAATGTTTGTTCCAATAATATTAATCCATCAAATAATTAAGATATTAATCAAGGTAGTGACAGGTCATGTTAAGTATCTAAATAATTAGTATGGTACCTTGTGGAACTCCTCGACTGCGGGGACATTCAGTCGGCTGGAGCTCCAGTCTCGTGTGACTTCCACTTCTTCTTTCTCGTTCAGCCATATTAGTTCCTGGGTGGCAGCCTGGATAAAGTCTAGTAGGGACTCTAGACCCTTAAGTCTGCGACTGGACGCCGTCTGTAAGTTAACAAACATAACCCAATGGAATCATGCATTAATATTTAAACATAAAATCTGGTTAAATTATGTATTCTCTGATGCTTTATAAGTCTTACTTTGAAATAGTACACAAAAATAGAGAAACAAATTATAAAGCCTTTTTAATTTGATATTGAAATAGACAAAATCTTCTATGAATACAAGGCATATATCAAATGATGTGTGTGCCTATCCTCTCAAGGACAAGAGGACTGAGGACAGAAAGACAAGGGGACAGGTGTACTCACACTGAGGAGGGAATAGGCAACTTCCACCTTGGACAGCCACTCTGTGTATAAGTCCTGCTCTTCTGGGGACAAGTTTCTCTGTTAACAAAAGGATAATTATTAATCAATTAAAACAAGTTATAGTACATAACTGGGACACATTTTACATAACTTTTTTTACATTTAATCTCTTTTTGAAATCTTGACCACATTTCTTGATCTCAATGTACAATTATGCTTATGATTGGAAAAAAAATAATGAAAAGAAATTACTAATCATAACTTAAACTTATAACTGAATAAGAGATGATGTGAGGCTCTATAGAAACTTCCAATACCAAAGTGAAACATTGCAATATCAAAAACATGACTACTTTTAAAATGAATCCATCTGACTAGATCTATTACACATTTATGACTTATGAAAACTGAATACTGAAAATTGTGTCTCCACTATTTCTGACATAAACTACATTCATTCAAAAACATGGCAAATTGTCCCATGCGCCCAAACAACAAAATCCAAAAAGCAGGCAGACTTACTCGAGCATTTATACACTTCTCTACTTCTTTCTTGAATGCGACCACCTCCATATGTTCCTGCTGGTGCTGATCACAGTTTGACTGCACACTACTCAGGTCGCCACCATATTCCGACATCTCGGACACATTTTGTTTTGCTTCGATCCAGTTCAGACAGTGCTGAACGTGTCGGAATGCTGGATTGTTCTCAACAAGGCGCACCTCCGTTACAACCTCTCGGCGACGTGTTGTTGTTATTCCCTCCTCCACGTAGGATTTGGTTAACAGTTTTTGTATCACATTGTCATAAAGCTCAGTTCTTAGTCGCGACACTCTACTTTGGAGAGATGATACCCTGGAAGAAACACCCAACGAAAGTTACCCAACAATGTGCTTAAATGTCATACCTACTTTAATAAGTTTCTCAAAACTACAGTCAAACCATGTTTTAATATTTCATTTTTTTATTTTTCTCAATTCAATAACCTAACAAATTTCTATAATTAAACAGTTAATGTCTTACTTACGTAGTAAGAGACTGAAAGCAGGCATGTGCAATACTTTTCCAGCAAAACTTAACAGAACAAAGGAAACATGTTGACAAAAATCATATTATAAAGACCATTCTTATTTGACTATTTATTCAATCAAAAATATTCTTGAAAAAAACTGCTCCAAAAATATAAGTCAATCTGTCCTGTCCTTTTTCCTCTTTATTTACACTATTCAAAATTAAATCAAATATCCAAATCACCCGCAGCATGCAACGCCACCTACCTGCGATAGATATTGTCAGAGTTGAGGTACCTCCCGTCTTGTAGAGCCTGCGCATCCCTCAGCAGGGAACGCACATTGTCTTCTATGTTCTTGAGGGCCCTGTCTAGGGCATCACAGTTTCGCTTGGCTTCGAAAGGATGGAGTGTTTCCAGTCGTCCCTCCTCCTCCTGGATCCTCCGCTCAATATCAGAGAGACTGTCCTCACTGTGCTTGGACTCACGGTGAATCTTCTCCGCTAGTCTCTGGAGCCTTTCCAACCTGATCATTAATAGTGATATTTATATAGAATTTAATGTTAAAAACTAGAACTATCACTGAAGTGATGAATAAAATAATCCCAACATTCTGAACAGATAGTGGTTACATGCTTGCAATAAATTCAACATTCTGGACAGGTATTGGTTACATGCTTGTGACAGATTAAGATTTTCAGTTACGGAAACCAGAGCCATGTCATGACTAGCTATACCAGAGTTTTAAAACAGTAGAATCGTATCAAAATGGACATGGAAAGGGGAAATGTTTTAAAACAAAGAACAAAAGATCAATAATGTGAACTCCTTTTAAACTTGCTTGTATGTGCAGTTTATTGCAACTGAATACTGTGGTAAAGAGAGGGTTTAAACATTAGTGTTAGCTCATGTGATTCTACATGCAGTGTACCTGATTATTTCCGCTTGTATGGCCATCTCCCGCTCCTGCATCACATGCTCCAGTCGATTCCAGAGCCGGTTCAAATTGTCCGGATACATCTCGTCATCGGCGCCAAGATGAGATGTGCCGGAACTCTACAACACAACACACAATACAATCAAACATTTTTAAGCTAAAAACATGTCAGCTAAGGTATGTAGATTAAACCATTACTGCCATGTATTATCTCTTGACTCACACAAAAGTATATATTTACTACCTTTATTCTGCAAATACAAACTTAATTAGCAAGGTTTATTGTCTTAAAGTAATGGTTTATTTTAATATATTTCAGAGGATAATTTTTTCTTTGTCTTTATCATTTTGAAGTTTTTTCCATTAAATCCACTTTCATTATTTTAAGTTGTTCTTTCATTTTTCCATCTTTTTTCCTAACCATATTTCTTTCAGTGATCAAATTGCATTGCAAGCTTTAATCAATAAAAATGAAATTAAGCACAGACTTTCATGTCTGAATTCAGCCTAATGTAAGATTAATTAAGACAAAAAGCAATAAACTGAACAAAAAAGCAATTTTAATATTTCATCCTGAATTTTATCAGAATTCAGAAAACATGAATCATTCATGTCAAATTGCAGAGATCCGCATCTTTAAAGTGTCTGCTGATGGGGATCGCTGGGCCATGACAACACTTTGCTTAATTGACCGTTAACCCAGCGTCACAAATATCAATATTGGAGATCTGTTTTCTCTCTAGTTATCCCTTTCTACTATTAACAATCAATAGGACCATCCACTGGGTAATCAACTGTCTATTTCTGACTACACCCTACATACGTTTCCACCCTAATGCCAAGTTTATGACAGGGATCAACATAAGAATTTTGATTCAAAGTTACACTCTCCATTACAAATTTTGCTGAATTTGCAATATCTAACTTTGAAACAGTCACTGTCTGGAAGTCATAAATATAGCAACGAGGGTTCTCCCATACACTTTTTATTATTCCCTTTCCAAAATTAAATGAGATTTAAAAAAAAGTATCTGTAAATTAAAATGTCTCAATTACAAAAATGACATTAATACAGTCTACATATTACTGATATTACAGACAGTGGATATGAACGGAGTAGCTCCATTACAACACACTCCATTATCCCTTTCCCTCATATTGACTCATTTTGACGCACTCAATAGGTACCACATAAAGCCTGATCTGCAGAAAACCACAGTTAAACCTTACCAAATTTAATTATAAAATCCTCATTTCCAAACCACTGAGGAGCAGCGAACAGCATAAAACCTGATCAGCCTGCGAGTTACTCGCAGGCTGATCTGGTTTTATGCTGTATGCATAGGTCTTTTCATGGTGTCCTCTATGAAGGAATGGGTTATAACAAAACAATCAGTATAGCTCAGTCCAGCACTGGACCCCACTTTGTTTTTTATGATTTTCTTACGTGAATCAAGGTGCATTTTCATTCAGCTACGACAACATCCTATAGACTTAAACCCCAAAATATAGCATAATAATGGAGCTGCATTGTAAATATTTTCTTTATAAAAGTTCTGCTTTAGGAAATGGTAAGGAACTAATATGGGCCTCATTCTCACAAATTTAGATCATCAAGTGACTGTCACTGATATTTATAACAGGCCTGCAGTGGGTGGGGTACTGAGGGTACAACACATACCTGTATTTCATCAAACAACCTAAGTACTCGCTTCCTCATTTCCAGTCGAGGGGGCACGTCTTCTATTCTGAACCTATTTAAGTCTTGTAAAACAGACTGAAACAGACAAAAATGTATCAAAATTAATCACAAAATACAGAAAACTGGTACAGCATAAACCAATTAAGAAGGAAACAAAATTTTAATTAATTAAAAAATCTATTGCTGGCAATTCTTTTCTTGCAAATGAAAAAATAAACATACAGCAAAGTCATATTTAAGAAACTACTAAAGAGCCCACAAGTATAAATCATTAATCATGTAAGAAGAATGAAACTATTTGAAACTTATCTTTGAATACTTGAGTTTGTTGTGAAAAAAAATAAACAATTGGTGTTCAGATATGGCAGGGAAAACAAGTCACAAAAAAAGCATACTATGAAATAAGAGAAATGAGAAGGGGGATAAGAAATAGTTAATTTGCTTGGGTTACACATCCCTACATCAGTATTTAGACATTTTGGGCCTTTATTTCAAAATAATACAAATTGCATGACACCAATTCCAATCACATTATTTCGACACCAGGCCAACCAGTCCTGAAGCAACTCTGATATGTTGAGCTCTCACAGCAACGGAGATATGCCAGAAACATTTTAAATGACAATGGAATGCCGCAGCCTGGGAACAAAGCCACGAACTCCGGCTGTAGGGTGAATAATCAAACCACTCAGCCACTGCTGCCCCTGGACAAGAAATAGAGGGGAGAAGTGTGTGTACCTTCATCTCTATGAGAGTGGTGGGGAAGTTGCGTTGTGTCAACATCATGATGACGTCCTGCAGCCACGTGACCAGGGGACCAGACATGTCCCGGTACTCGTCCAACTTCAACTGTCTCTCCTGCATACAGGGAACCAGGCCATTACAGTCATGCAAACAAACTATTGAAAATTCAAAATGTGTTCAAACTTTTTCAGATAAAATATCTTTAACCTATGTTAATGTTCAATAATCAACACATCTTGGATATTTTAAATGGCTACTATTATGCTTTTTAAAATGTAAATAGTAAAACAATAACAACATCTATTTAATTTGGTGAGAGGGCATTTCTGCCTGATGCCCATGTATTAGTAGATTTATCAATTGAGACATGAGGAGTGATGCAATCGAAGATGATGATAATGCTGCAGATGATGAGGATGAAGATTCCTATCCAAACCTACACTACAGTAATTTGTTTAGAAGGGGTATTAAACCGGTTATCTAATCATATTTTATTCATGAGATTATCATTTGCATATACTCTATACAGATGATATCTGAAACATATGTAACTGTATACCATATCCTTTAACCCTTTCCCTCATATAGACTCATTTTGACGCACTCAACAGGTATCACATAAAGCCTGATCTGCAAAAACTACAGTTAAATCTTACCAAATTTAATTACAAAATCCTCCTTTCCAGACCACTGAGGAGCAGTGAACAGCATAAAACCAGATCAGCCTGCGAGTTACTTGCAGGCTGATCTGGTTTTATGTTGTTCGCATAGGTCTTTTCATGGTTTCCTCTATGAGGGAAAGGGTTAAATAAGACACCCACTGAGACACTTACATTGTCGATGAGGGATTGTTCCACAGAGGGGACTTCTGGGAACACATCGTACAACGAGGAGACGTAGGTGATGATTGACTTTTCATCTGGCTGGGGAACGTCAACATCTGAAATACATCCATATTTGTTGTCAAGGTTAGTCAATAATCAAATTTCACGGGAAGAATGATCAAAGGAAAATATATTTCATAGTTGCTTACACAAAAATAAATTCATCCTAGGAAAGGATTTCTAAAAAAAAATGTTTTACAGTTATTCTGAGTGTATATCAAACTTGATCTATCATCAAAGGATATTCAAATGGTATTCAACTCTTTCCCCAAGTAAGCTGATAATAGTTTATACATATACTACCAGCATAAAACCAGATCAACTTGCAATCCACTCCTACAGATTGATTGAGTTATGTGATGATTGATATTCATACTTTTTAGATGAAAAGGTACAGTCAAACCTGTCTTTAGTGGTCAGTCATGGGAACAAGAGAAAGTGACTGCTTAACCCTTTCCCTCATATATACTCATTTTGACGCCCTCAGTAGGTATCACATAAAGCCTGATCTGCAGAAAACCGCAGTTAAACCTTACCAAATTTATTTACAAAATCCTCATTTCCAGACCACTGAGGAGCAGCGATCACCACAAAACCTGATCAGCTTGCGAGTTACTCGCAGGCTGATCTGGTTTTATGCTGTTTGCATAGGTCTTTTCATGGTGTCCTCTATGAGGGAAAGGGTTTACCGTGGTGGCTGCTAAATGGAAGTTTAACATATATGTCACAAAATGCTGTTTTGTAATATTGAAACTAAGCACTAGATGCTCGTTGAACACTTAATACAGGTGAACTCTTTTTTCAGGTTCAACTGTATATATATGTCAAGACTGGGTATTGCTTTCAGTCTGATCAGGCATGTGTGTGTCTACCACAGTGCAAAAATGGAATATCAATGTGGTACAGAGCTAAAGCAGGACTATGGTGTGTGGACATGACGGGAAATATCATTGCAGGAGAGTCTTATGTTTAAAGATAATTGATATCTTTCAAGTTTGACTATAATGCGGTTTAATGCAAACACCAGGTAGTGCTCATCGTTTTATGAAGACTTGTCTGAAGAAGTTAGGTTACAATATGTCTCTGTCCTTCTTAATTATACCATTTATAGTAGTAATAAAAAGAAAAATCTTCACTTCTTTTGGTTGGCAACTGAATTTCCAAAAGAAACTATTAACAAAAAGCAGTATACATATTGCACTGACAGATGTTTCCCTTAATCTGATGTTTTTAACATTTAATTATTGATAAAAGCCATGTGTATTTTTCCCACATATAGTGGTCACATGATACTTTCAGATTCTACAGAATATATTCATCATTTTTCACTGTAAAGGCCCGTTAATACTGCTCAATTATCCTAGTGGTGCGACAGCTGCACAGGTTGCTGCACGATGCCCGACATGCAGTGGCCACATGTGTCACGTCTCCCCGACAATCCTGTACATGCAGCTTATGATTCACCTCAAGATACAGATGCTGTGGGAACACAGACTTCACTCAGCTACCACACTCAATGGTACATCTCATGTATCACCATATCTCTCCTAAATAATCATCTATTTTCTTTTATGTCTATTGGGAAGCAATCCCTTTTGACAGTTCTTGGATTGTGCTTGTACCCAGAATCTGGGAAGTGGACGTTCCTGATGAAAAGTCAGTGTCCTATCTTACTTTCATATTCTTAATTATCCTATCAAGAATTACATTACCATCAGCTTCTCTCTCTCTCTCTCTCTCTCCCCCTCTGATACACCTAATAAAACTTAGGCCTATGACTATTTACTTGAACATTATCACTTTAAACCCATAAAGCATACCGTAAAAGGCCAAGATAATATATTCACAGCAAATAAAGAGGCTAATATGCTAATGGTGTAAAGTAACTTCATACCTGAGTTTGTCAATATTCAATCATGGTGAAATTGGAGAAGAATTTCTGACATTATCAATGCTGACTGTCAAATAAAGATAAGTTGTTGTTTACCGAAATTCACCAACAAAGCCATTCAAAACTTATCTATAGACTGAAAAAGTCTCACAAAATGAAATATCAAATTGATTGCTTTTATGTATATGACAGAACTCATTAATTAATACAGTGGTAAATTATCTGATCTGATCTGAGATTGTATACAGATGGATATGACCTCAGTGGTCAAATCTTAAGATACACAACAATAACTGGTCATTTGAATGTTAGTGACCCTTCTTAATCAGGCCAATCCTATGAAGGTATTGGATGTATTCAATCATCAACAATTAAGAAATATTTTGAATATTTAATCACAGAACAAAATTCATGACTGATCCCAAGATAAATACTGTTAAGAAAAGAGATAAACATGTATATATACCACATAACCACTTAATTAGAGTTAATAAAATTCCAATTGTTCCATACAAATAGACAAGCTGATATATCTAAAATGGCCATACAAACAGCCTCATGGTCAGAGATTGTTCAGCAGAAATGTTAATGTGTTGTTATGCAAGATTGTAATAACACTAGGGTTGGAAAAGACTGTTGTTGTTGTTTGTTTTTGTTGGGTTTTTTTTTTTTCAATAAAAATGTATGTGACTATGTAAATGCAAAAGACTCTTTTGAATAATTATGTACATGTACTTCTACAGGTTTTGGGACATGTCTGTCACTGTACTAGCAGTCATACACTGCAAAAGAATGACTCTAACAAACTGTTTCATTCTCTCTTTTTTTTAATAATTACACTAAATCTTTCAAGACACCTGAGATCATAAAAAGTCTTAAGTATGAGGAATACTGACAGCTGAGGTTGATACGAAAGATTCAGCATTTACAAAAAATGAAGCAACGACACAGTCAGGACTTAGGAGAGGGCACTCTGTCAATAAAATATATATACACACAAAAAGAATGAAGAGTGTATATTCATAACGGGGACAATAGGAAATCTGGGAGATAAAAATTTACAGCCATATAAAGGGAAAGCAAACATGACCTGCGAGAAGAAAAAGAAGCCCCATGAAAGGGATGACACTATACAACATTGTAAACACAGACTGCAATGTGGAACCGGAGCTGGGACAGAAGCTGTCTGTACTCTAGCTTAGTTATTTTGCTGGTTTGCATGGGTTTACTGTTCCACAGACAGTATTTCAGTCCTTTGCTGGCTTGGTCTATTTGAGACTGACTAAGCGCTGCCTCTCCAAATCACATTATCCTGATCCAAAGACTAGCCCTATACACAAAGTAACTATCAGTACTATTTTGAGGGACTATGGTATGCCATGCATACGGATCAAACTGACAACTTCCCAGTAACAGTCTGATCATCTGCCAACCTGGACTTGTAACTCATCTGTTTCCATTCAGACACACCCTGGTATACCAGAGAAGACCCCAATCAGACAGCAAGAATCACACCAGATGTCACACCAAACAATGTAACATTGACATCCCAGAGAACACTCACAGAGAGGGAGGTGACATGTGTTACCTGCTTTTATTTACATTGTATAACCTATAACAAGTATTACCTGATCAGCCAGAAAATTACTTGAAAACTGGACAGGTTTTACACTTGGATTACAGACCATTTCCTTGACATGTGGTAGAAGGTTGTGTACAGACTACACATACAGGCAGGTAATGCCTTTCTATTCAGCCCTTCTCAAACAGGCCTCTCAATTTACTATCTACATCTACTCAAATGACTTTACTGTGATGATAGTGTGAAACGATAAGATCTTTCTGTATATGGATATATATTAATTTCATACTTGAATGGCTCAGTTATTTATATGAAATCGACTTGATGTAAAGGAAGGGTATTTTGATATACAAGTGACCCACATACTATGGATTATACATTTTCTTACTGTCTTGACTAAGCTTTATGTAAAAATATAAAAAAATGACAATTTAAATGTAAATCATACAATTTCCTTTTCTTCAAAAAATATTTATGTACAAGCCAATCTATAATACTCCAGCAATAAACAACCATTAAACAGTATATGTTTGAATTTCAATAGTAATGTAATATTCATCAGAATTCTAGATTTTTGCTGATATTCCTGACATGTCTAGCAAATAACTACAACGGAGAGCCTTTAAGGTTTGGTTAACAGGTTGTACTAATAGCAACTTGTTCCGTAAAAAGTCTTGTAAGACTCTTGCCAAATTTGATTCAAACTTGCAACTTTCACCTCCAAAGTTAATGAACACTACCACTGCATAGAAAACTATGTTTAGGTAAAACTGAAAAAAAGACAATTTTAACCTGGAGCAATCTACCTTTGATTACTTCCATAATCTCTTTGAAGATGGTTTAATTGATAGTCAATGTTTTTCACACCTTTAGTACTATAGGAAAACTGATGGTATCAACTAATGAGGCAACAACATCAAAGTGCAAGATGTAGCTGATATTATCCAATCATAGGGCCCCCAGGGACATGTGTTATTGTCATGGTTACCTTCAGGGTCCAGCAGCCTGGTGACACCAAACTCTCGCTCCGCAATGGAGAAGGCTAGTTCTAGGTTCTGGCGGTTGGTTTGTGTCTGTACACGGCGAAAATCTACACAATCCGGTCTGAAATATATATATTCATCAGATATAAATATGTTATTAAAACATAAAAAACTAGTTATCCAACAAAGTTAAAATCAATATCACAAGAGAAAAACAATTTGCAATCACACACTAACACCATTTACTCTCCTCTGCAAATGTTAATTCCCTACAAGGGTTGTATTATCCCTCGAATATGTATTAGTATTGAAGCTTATTTGATTATCAACCAGATTTTTCTTTTTTAATCACTGCAATATGATTGTATTTTATGACATTGGGTCAGTTTGGTCATCTGAAGTGTTTTCATGGATGAGCCAATGCAAAGGACAATGCCTCTGTAGGTAACTGACAAAATTTCCCACTAATTATCAGAAAAGCAACTCTTTAAAGCCATGAACAGCTGATAAATATCTTACTGCCAGATATACTATTGAGAGACCTCAGAAAGCCAGGCTGAAATCAATTCTTGGCCTCAACAGTGCTTACCAATTAATGCAAACCGTATGTAGCCTTCTCAGACTGCAAGTTACTCACAGACAGACACTGCTTTACTCTGGTTGCATGAGTTATGCCTTGATATGGTTATGTGTTGAAGAATCATTTATTTTGATCTGACCATGTTCACAGCCCTATCAGACAAGCTATACAGCCTGCTTATCTATAAACAGAATTATCAAAGGTGGAGCATAACTACATGTATAATGCAAAGATGGTCTGTTTGTATATTTAGGTTTTATACCCTGTAAACAGTACTTGACACTGGCTCTAGGCATACCACTATTGCTCCTTGGTCCCAATTTAATTTTGAAGTGTAGCAAAAGAATCCACTGATCTTTATACAAATGATTCCATTCCTAAACCAACTTTTGCACACAGTTACAAGAAGTTAGATATGTTTTGTCACTTCACTGGCATGATGAATGTAGCTATTAAAACATTGTAAATCAGGATACAACATTTAAGGTTATTCTATGCAAGTTAACTACAAGCAGAAAAAAATCAGTGAAACAGCTCAAAGCTTCTGTAAGAGCAAGTAGAACAAATAGCATTCCATAGGATTATACCTGTCTCAAGATAGGCTACTTGGCCTAAATACTTGTGCAATCAAAAAATATTTTAAGAACAGGCCTAATGTGTGAATGCCTAGGACACCAGGTCGGATTAAACAGCTGATGGCGTGAAAGAAGGGGGTGTTGTGTCCCTACCCACAGTCTTTCAGGGTATGTAAACCAGGCAGGGATGTGTACTTTCTGGGTACCATCCATTCAGGGTACCAACCAACAGTGGGATGAACCAGCAAAGGCATTCAGGCAATAGATGAAAGACCGGGCACTAGTGAACTGTAGGAAGTTTGGGCCATGGACAATTGGGCATGAACAGTTTACAGGGTCTTGATATTATCCCATCCTTCTTCACAGTCAGTGGTCATTGTTAACCCTTTCCCTCATATAGACTCATTCTGACGCACTCAATAGGTACCACATAAAGCCTGACCACAGTTAAAAATTACCAAATTTAATTATAAAGTTCTCATTTCCAGACCTCTGAGGAGCAGTGAGCAGAATAAAACCTGATCAGCCTGCGACTGATCTGGTTTTATGCTGTTCGCATAGGTCTTTTCATGGTTTCCTCTATGAGGGGAAGGGTTAAGGCAGATACTGGTACTTTGGTTACTCTGCTGTTCTGTGGGCTGGACTTTGGGGTCCACTACACAAAATGTGAAAACATTTTTGAAAAAAGATATGACAGGCAAGGTAAATTTTGCATTATGCTGAATTCATACAGCAATACACATCTACAGTGGGGATGGCCTCTTGCTATCCAAGTAAGAACTGAATCATTTTTTGGAGATAAAAAAAGTGGGTCATATGTAATCCTAAACTACATCTATGAGCCAACACCAAATCGTCCTTGCTAGCCAGTCCTATATAGACCTTTCCAATTTCTGCAAACAAGTTTAAAACTCCACCTTAACATATAATTATCTAATGTTCTTAAATTTCTCCATTCATTACTAGTTCAACAACAGGACCACTGATAATGTGATATCCCAATGCAGCCACTGGACATCTGTAATCTTGGAATCATTGGAAATATTCATTTTTCTGAATTACAAAGTACAATCTGAGACCAAAAAAAACAACAACAAAAAACACCTCTCAACGAATCATATGACAATATCAGAGTCTCCACTAGGATCACACCTAAGTGCTTCCAGGAACCCAGCATCATGAACGTAATATACAGAGAGTCAGTAAAGGATTATGTATTCTTGGCACTGCATCAGATGCAATATAGAAGCTGGGGAAACATTTACAAGAACTATTGACATTTCTACAGCCTAACCTCGCGCTATGATTGTACAACTGTACATGACATGCATCTCCCATGTCACAGGATACACAATCAATTGCGAGAAACTGCGTAACAGATGGGAAACAATATGAGAAGAGAAAACATATACAGCCATTCATACATCTTGAATTGGTAAGGTCAAGTTCATCTATGTAATTGCTAATATCACATCTAATTTTTTTTCGTAATTTTTCTTTTAATTTTCTATTGCTGATTACACAATTACTTTTCAAGTGGAAAATCCATTCATCACTTAAGGATGATAATACACAATTCTACTCTACACAGGTCTAATGAACTTCCATGGGATCTCTAATGGACACCCACAGTTACACACTTCTCCTACACATATTATAATGACTTTAGGGCCGCTATGATTGATAACAAAAACTTTTTTGACAACAACACAGGACAGATTTTTCCCATCATTTAGCTACTATCTGATATGCTAGTTTAGTTACTGTGACTGTCAGTGGTTGTGTTATTAATGTAACACTATTAGCTGTTCATGCGACTGTGATTCTGACCAAGGTGCGTGAGAACATCCCACCCACTCATCTCTAGCATACAACATCTCTTCCAAATTTCTTTTGGATCCTAATTGAATACCTAACTCAATGAATAACCTAATCAATGCAATTCTTTCCCTTTTTTAGTTTTATGACACTATCATGTTGCAATGTATGTTATATGAAAATAGAGAGAGTTTACTCCCACCACATTTTCTGAAAATCAATTTATGTCGAATGAATACATAATGTTAATTACAAAATGTAGGGAAAGATATGTCCATAATTATAGATCACGGGAGGAGTATAAAATTAAGAAACACTTAACGACAATCATCAAGTTTTTACTTAAATGACACCATTACCTGGGGATGCTGCGTGGTTGTATGTACAGCCTCTGTTTAGTTATTCAGTTCATAGACACGTAAATCAGAATATCGAAATGAAATTGCATGTAACAAAGATAAAATTAAATGAAGTTGAAAATAATGCAAATAAACTATTGTTAATTATGTCCTAAGGATGTATATGTCTGGTAAGGCAGACTCCACTGCCAATGAAAGAGAATTAACGAGGTAACTATGAAAACAGGAGTGATTGTTAACACTTGCTAAATGAGGCTGACAGGTATCTCCTTTTATTTCCCACTTGTTTGTTTGTATTTGTTTTTGTTGCTAATTTCTTTATTCCCTATTATTTCTCTTTTTCTACCTTATTTTTTTGTTATCATTATTTTGTTGTTGTTGTTGTGGGGGGGGGGGATAAAGAATGATTTAATTTCTGATTTGTGTTTACTATGATTGACCCATTTCTTTTCAAATGTTTATTATTGGTATCCTCAGTGTACAGGCCACATTACATGTGATGATGCAAAAGCAGCTATAAAGTTTACCTTCATATTTAAATGATCCAATAAATCCATTCATTCATTCATTTACTTAATCTCTCTCACATACTCCCTCCCTTTCTCCTGTCACACTGTACCGTTCACTAGAAAAAATCAATTTGCACCTTCATTTAAGTAGTTAGCACCTTAATTGTAGATATTTTGGCAACTCCATCAGTTAGCCTCATAAAAAGTACACTTATCAATCAGGCAGACTGCCTAGTACAGGTCTTATCACCTTTAAAGTCTAAATAGGTAAACCAAACACATTTTCAGCTTACTCGTGATAAACACACACAAATGTCAATATACAGACGCAAGTAGGACAAAACAGATATTAAAACTGCAGCTGAAAAGATTTTAGATTTCCCTATTTTGAGACACTGAATTTTTTTATGCACATTCTAAAATAATCTATCAAAATAAAAAGTTGAACTTTAGAAAGAGTTAATCACAGTCTAACATGTCTATTTGACAAAAAAAAAAAAAAAAAAAAAGTCAATTTCCTATGGGAAAATGTTCTCAGAGAAAGTAGGGAAAGTAGTTTACATAAAATAAATCAGTGAATTTTTGTCAAACTTGTGTTGTGAACATTATTCAACACAACAAAGAAATGGGCTAGAACTGGATATAAGGAAATTAAATCAATACAAAACAGAATAGGATTATTTCTCCTTATACCATTACCAATTAGAAATGACATGTGACATGCTAGATCAAATTAAAATCCATATCAAACTAAAAACTTTTTCCCCCAAGGGACAGATTTTACAGTGTTATTCTCTCATCTCAATTTAGTTAGTACAAAATCTGCCTGCAATCCACCTGGACAGTGAGGGCTGACTATGGAATTATTATTGGTGTACTTTAGAAATAGGAGGAGAGTTTAGTGGTCAGCCCCCATAATTCAGTCATCACAACTCCTCCCAGGTCTCACATGACAAGAGAATATTGTTCTATTGCTGAGCCCTCACCTGTTTCTGTGTAGAATGGAGAGGAATGCTTTGCCATCGCGCCAGCTCTGATGGAAGTCGCGGACCTGAACCCCTGGGTAGCCATCTGTGGTCCGTCGTCCCCATAGCAACAGCGCTTCTTTCGCTGTGATATCCTCTGGCTGTCCTGGTACAACTACATCCGAAATCTGAAACATAGATACACACAGGACTTAAATAAGGCATCTCTTAACAAAGCTATCATGTATAGAAAATATGCATGTGATAGACTTTGTTCTGGCAAACATTGGCATATATTCTGACATCTACATACAATACATATTCATGATAAATACAGTATTGAAATAAACATCTGAAATATCATACGCTCATAAAAATAAGGAAGCAAAAACACAGGAAAGACTACAAACAATACAAGGACTTTCCTGGAAAATCCTGATCTTTCTGCTTAAATGTGGTGAGCAAAATGGCAATCAGTATACAGACATGCTGCTAATTGCAGGTTTATTTTTTTTCATTTTGCCAATGTACCCTTAGGTATGTCATGTTTTGCACCATATCTGATATTTTTTCAATGACACACTATCTAATTCACACCACCCTGCCCTTGTAACGGCACACTCCTCCGGTCTGAAGGATCATTCAGATCAAACCATGCACAACTATCTCTCCAGTCAAACTACCCTTTATGTAGTGCACACACTGCATTCCTTGTATCATGTACACGGTTTTCAAGACCAACATCGACTGACATTCCATGTAATACTTGAACAAAATCCAAACCTCATTATATCAGGTCTGTTGGTCCACTATTCACTAAATATTTTAGATTTTTCATTATCATTTTCGTACCTATGAATCCTTAAATTGTGTACTTCAATATTTTAGTGATTCTCTTTTTATATCTCAAAATTCACATTCAAAAAAACTTATATAACATTTGTGTTTACTGTTTATGAACAAATTCTTACAACTATACAAATCCTTGTCGCTGGTTCATGAGTTAGACCTGTACTTTGTGCCCTGGATGTATAATTATACGCCTTGAAGGTTTGCTACATTTTATCAGCTGAATTTAAAATGTCAACTAGCCATTATATAATATTGCAAGGCAGTTTCATATAAAAATCCAAGAAAAAAAGTCTTATCATTATCATCATAATTATAGCTGTGAGATTTTAATTATCATATTTTTTTTTTTTGTTAGAAAAGCAGCATAATAAATTATGCAGCAAACAATGTGTCTTTCAGAGTATCATCATACAGATCTTCCTTATGAATACAAGTAGGAAGATAAAGATCAATTGTACAGCACAACACCTGCAGGCTTAGTTTACAAACACATGTCTTAAGGACGCCATACCTTATGGTAGAAGTCTAGGACTGACATTTTTAATATGAAATGAAACCCAACTGAACATGATTTCTCCGGAACTGGGCAAATGATGATGCTATTTTGATACAATAAGATAAACACAATCAGAAATACAATTAGCAACTTTGAATAAGCTTTCCATCTGATACCAGACATGTGCCATCCACACACACCTGTTGTCACAAGAAAGCTATCAATAATTACCATCTAAATCTAGGTCAGTCTTCAAGCTACCTTAAGTTTTATTACACAATAGTCAGCTCCAGCTTGATGCCACTTCAGTTAAAAATAGGACCCCATATACTAAATGTGTTCATTATCATAATAATCGCTGGTAACATACAATTGTGATTTTTATGACTGCTTATCTGAAGGATTGTAGTCATGACTTACCCAGATTCAAAGTATCAGTCCAACCCAGGAACCATCTAGTACTAGGACTAGTATATAAGAACATGTTTTCAACTGATGTCAAAATAATTTAAAAAAAAAATATATATAAATAAATAAACATTACTGTGGACCAATATAATGCAGCTTCAAGACTGGGTCAAACTGAAGAGGAACTGTGTGCTGGTACTCATAGCTGCTGATGCAAGTGAGTTATATAAAATTGTTCACATTAAATATCCTCTCATTTAGATCTGGCTTTAACTTTGTCACCAACAAGGTGTCTGAGTGATAAAACTACAAAATACCTGTCCATGCCATTAACCATACAGGTACCAAGGCAACCAAGGCCAGGGTGGCAAGGTGCCGCACCAGTGGGATAACAACTTGTAATTACCACTTCTTGTGCACTGCAATGTTCTTTGATGACAAAATCAGTTTTATGTACAAAACAACCACATTGAGAACCATTTACAGAATATAAAACCAAACTTGAACATATTTACGCCATATTTCACCAGTTCAATCACTTGAGTCTTTTGAAATACTCTTTGATCTGCTCCCATTTCTACTTCAAAATGAACACCATTTCCATCTACTTACATATGCAATAACTGCCTAATTTAAAATTTGATAGCATTTTGACCACTGTATAACCATTACTGTCCACTCACAATGGTCAATAAAATATGGAGTGGCCGATATCTCAGTTTCCATTTAAGTTATTCGACATTCACTTGCCAGTTTGACAAACAATGTACCAATCTTTCATATGTGTTTACAAACTCTTGTCTTTATTTACCAACCAACTGGATTATCGAAGTGAAACATTGTATCAAGAGGTATCAAATTCTAAATGACAATTTCCGCACAGTCATGATTTATACCTTGGACAGATATTGTGTCATCACATAGTTTACATACAGCTGAAAGTATTTTGTCATTGAGGGATTAGGGAGAATCCAAGTAATGAAACCATAAAATCTTTTATTCCTGTCTGCTGTGAGTATGGACAACAAAAACTCCCTTACACAGAGAGGTATTCAACTATTTCAAGGTACTCTGTATCATTTACAATTTCTAGCCTTTAGACACTAGTGATGCAGGAAATAAGAAATCTTATACATAAAGCAATGAATTAAAGAGGACACATTTTTTTATTCATCCAAGCAGAGTTTGCTAACTCTTGAGAAAAATCTTTCTGCCATAGAAAGGTTGCTCACTAAATGCCTCAAGTTCAACCATTTTATTTTAAAGTAAAATACATTTGATTTTGATTTCATATCAAGTTTGGTTGATTAAGATATTGCTATAAATATGTCCTCCATATATTCAAAGATTCACGAAGCCATCAAAATTGTCTTTATCCAAGATTGATATAGATTACTGCCAAGGGCTTGAATTCCTCCAGGCCTCTCCAAATGACAAACAATCTGGTTTTAAGAAACCAGGTCAAGAATACCCTCAAATACCTTGAACCTGATCGACTGACTGTAGGATGACCCTGTACTATGATCTAGAGCTCATGCTGTATTTTGTGTATCTGATTTTAACCCTTTCCCTCATAGAGGAAACCATAAAAGACCTATGCGAACAGCATAAAACCAGATCAGCCTGCGAGTAACTCGCAGGCTGACAGGTTTTATGCTGTTTGCTGCTCCTCTGTGGTCTGGAAATGAGGACTTTATAATTAAATTTGGTACGGTTTAACTGTGGTTTTCTGCAGATCAGGCTTTATGTGGTACCTATTGAGTGCGTCAAAATTAGTCTATATGAGGGAAAGGGTTAAATCTCTTGGCAGTTACATGGTTTCATCAAATGTTTCTGAAGCTTATAGTGTTTGACAGGTTACATTTGTCAGGCAGAGGTATGTGTATCAGCCACATATATGACACTAATGCATCATTTAATGAGATATTACAACTTTCCCTGTAAAATAAATCTTTTTGCATATCCTCATCGTCAAAGTTATTCACAATTTTGTTTGACACGGAATGTTGTCATGTGCAGACTGACATAACCCATCAAAATGACAGAACCAAACATTATATCAGCTGTACAATGCAGTTCTAATGAGACTTAAATATGCCCATAAAAAAAACAACAAGAGTGTTCTCTTACAGCAGTTGACACAACACCATAAGCTCAAATAAAAGAAAACACAAGTGAGTTTTTAATAATTTCAATAGTGTATTTATGATTATATTATTTTATTTTTATACATGAGACTTTTCCTGCAATAAATGCTATGAATATAATGTTCGTTTGTTTAAAATCTTTTTCTACAATCTTTTACCAAATAATGTTCATGACATATAATAAAATAAAGCAGCATTACTTGAAGTATGTCTATCAACTACAAGTGATCTACTCAAAGGCCAAGTAGCAAACTAAATCCCCTATTTATACAGTAGACATATTGGGCCAAATTGTTCATTAGACGCCCCTGCACGTGACAACTGGACCCCAGCTGGTTACCTGGTTCTAGCAAATGTATGACCAGGTCAAGGTGGGTCTGCGCCGCTGTACCATCCAACATCTAATGGAATACAAACAAATTCACTAGATAGCCAACTCATTATAAAACCTACCCAGATAAGATTGCGGTTCTCTGAGGAGCTACCAAAGGACTTGCTAATGACTCAACTGATACACTTGAGGTTTCAAGTGGCCACATGACAACTCCTAAATCACTGTGGGACCTGCACACATTCTACAGTCTTCACTACATGTGCTAGAAGTAAGCCTACTGTTTGACCTCACTGGTTCATCCCTTAAGCCTGTCTGTCAAGGCGAGATACCTGACCATGATCTTAGTAAGGTTGTCATCCCTGGCTGTCTTGTGTACACCTGTGGGGGCCTTCAGGCAAGGGCGGATAACTCGGGCTGTGACAGACTGATGAAGTGTCCTAGCAAGCTGTTTGTCTACCACACCTTTGGTCCACCACTCTGTATATGTATTAGGGTGTGTTCTGCACAGCAAGGAGGGGATACATTCATCATGTGTGCAAGTCAGGGGAACCAGCTCCAGTGGTCAACTGTCACTACACCAGTGGTCACTGGGAGGGGTCAGCTAGATGTAATGGTTGCACATCAAGGCCTTGGGAGTGACTGATGTCACACTTAAAGGGGAAAATTAATCATTTGACCAGCGACAACTCCTCATTCCCCTATTTTAGTGAAATAAATTCTCTACCACCATGGTGTACTTGAGAAAATTACTTGAAAAGGACTTACAATGTAACAATCACATCCCAAAGTATTAAACAGAATCAACTTGCAGGATAATCAGATTTTATACTGGTCACAATCATCATTTTCTGGAAAACTCTGATGCAGTCAAAGATAATCACAAAGGTCCATATGTTACAACTATCAAATCCCTAGCATGACCTTCTCCAACCCTCCCAGCCCCCTCATTACAAACAATCTCTCCTCACATCTGTAATCTTTGACCGCTGACCAAAGTCTGGACTCCCAGTTTACAAATAATGACCATGGCCTACCTAACAAATGACTGCACTATTTCGTGTTCTATCTATTACAGAGACCAGCCCTCATGGTCAACAGACCATTTCCTGATTACCATGGTAACTGTGGACATGACTAAGATTAGACCTCAACCTACCTGAAAACAATCAAACAGCAGCAGTGGCCATGGTTTCAAAAAATATCTTAAAGTAAAAATAACAAAAACCAATAATACAATATTTTTTTGTCTTTTTGCAGTAACTAGTTGGTGTATTTCCTAACCAATAAATGTTAACAAGGTTTTCTTTCTGAATACAATGAGCTTCAAATGGACTGAGGCTAAGAATTATTTAACATGAGCCATACTGCTCCCCCTTTCTCTCTTCACTCCCTTTGTGAGCCATATGTATATGTCACAGATCTGTAGATTATGATGCAATTCCGGGATGTCTCAGCCACTGAAACATCCCCTGCATTAAAACTGCTACAAAAACTAGTCTGAATATTAAAACATATCAAGACCACAAATTCCTCCAAGCTGCAGGATGCACTGTCTTGGAATACATCAATCACCTGCAGAATTCACATTCTGCATAGTTCTGATGATTGAAATCAATGCCGTCAGCAGACAAGCATTCTAAACACATATAACATATAAAATGGATGAAAAATGTTCCCCTGATGAAGCCAACTGATGAGCTAATACTTTCATGTCTGTATTATTCACCCGAGGTGATTTTTAGTGTTGGAAAAATAATTCTGTTTCTTTTACTTTCCAAATGACATAAACCAAGTTGGGAAAATAAACACCGATTTTCGTGCCAGCTAAAATGATGAAACTCAGCACTGCATCCAAAATGGCTGCCAAGAAAAATACCAATGATGCTTTGCAGGTCTACATCCTTAACTCCAGCATTGTTAATAGCCGAACAATAAGCAATGACAGCACTATTTTGATAAGCAATCTATCCATCACTGGCCTGTCAAACTGAATAATAGCAGTCCTTCCACACACAAGGAACCTGATCATCAGATCCGCTGACCCAACACCATCTTATAAGTAGTCTTTGCCTTTGATTCTCTGAAACCTGTACCACTAAGCTATGCCACTCACACCATGTTTAACCACTGTAAACCCAGATCAGAATGAAAACAGTCTAAAGAGATTGACAGTGTAAAATTGACAACTTAAAGATACTAATGGGTCAATGAACTGAATAAAACCTGATCAGCCTTAAACATTGAATTAGACATTAATTGGAATTCCCAGTTCTCATTGTACAATCCGGCAGCATCATGGTGCAAGACTTAGTGTAAATCTAGACTTAGCTATAGTTTATAGTTTGACATCACAAAGACAATAAAGAAAGCAACCAGAACAAAACCTGACCAATGCGCAAGACAGTGACAGGTTGATCTAGTTCTACACATGTTGTAGGCCATTCCATGTGGCTGCCTTGTTAAGACACACCAGCAGCTGTGGTAGACAGCCGAACACCGTAACCCTTATCTTGATGGCATGACTGCAGGGCACTGCTTGCCCCCTGTTACTGTCAAGATACCTGGTGCTGATGGATAGGGGTGGGGACTGAATTAGGAATCCTTTCAAATACACCCACACAAGCTTCTGGGTGAAACAGATTAGTGAATATCCTATAGAAAGCTTCATCTGTTACCTGGTACATTGTGATCAAAATAGTAAGCTTGAATAACTAAGGTGTTTAATTAAGTTTTAATTTAATCATGATAAACAAAGAAAAGACTGCCAGGCCACCTAGATCTGAGCAGGTACACAAATGAAAATTTTCTTTCAGCAAATGAATAAATAATGCTTCAGTTTATACCTTAAGTATATCTATGAATCTGTTTCTTAGAGACATATCAATGTAACATCATGTTACATTCTTTAAGTGTATGATATTTCAGACATGGTGAAAGACAACTCATTTAGAAACTGAGCATTTGGGTACGGAGATAAGTACATAAACGATGCATGTATTGACAGTATGATAACACAGTATATCTTATTACTAAATAAAGCGTAGCTACTGTGAATGAAAACCTAATCTTACACTTGATGATATTTTCCATGTCTGTATGACGATGGACCATGTACAACACAACACCAGGAGACAGACAACAGCTGTCTACAAGATGTGACACGGATCAATTCTTCCACCATCCAGTCATCTCGCCAGCAGGAACACACAACACATCAACTTGCATCACTAATTAACAGCCTTTCATCTCTGCTATAAAAACATCAATCCAACTAAATGTTTTCCCACATTGATTTTCAAAGGAGCTGAGGATCAATTTTTGCTGAGTCAAAAAAACATTCTTCAAGAGGTCATGCTGACCTTCAGGATTTCACAATGGAATTGACAGACCATTTTTAAAAGAAGCTTGCATTCTTAACAATCTCCTTAACAGTAGAGTTACATACCTTTTGAAGATGTATTAGCCCCTTGTATCTATCAAGTATTGCATTTATTTCTAGTAAATGAAAAGATAAATCCTATTCATAATAAATGAAAAGATAAATCCTATGCAACTCATTATCACAAACAATTCAGACATTTATGCATATTAAAATTATTTCAATCTATATATCATACGGTTTATGTTGCTATCTTTTTTCCCCCCTTTGATATCAAAATAGTAAGACAAGGCATTTTCAACATCCAAAAAGTATCATTGAACCCTTATATTACAGATATATTCTGATTTAATTAGTATCAGGTTACAGTAAAGCCAATGTAAACTACACTTGTTAGACCAAAGTCTTCCTTCAAAAAATTCTAAACCTTCAAAGGGCAACACATCAATGTCCATAAATAAAGACTGCCAAGTTTTATGTTTGAGGTCAGTGACATGTTTCCAGTTTGTGCAGTAAACAGTCCTACATAGTTTATATACACTTTGTTTGGGGTGCACTTCTCCTGGACACCTTACCAAGCTACAGTCAATTAAATATTCCGTTATGTGGGAAAGTGAAACTGACAGTAAACAAATGTATAAATGATGTATTGAGAACAAGTCTATAAAGTGTCTGTTTTGTAAACAGAAGGCATTTAAATGCTGTCTTTTTCTATTCAAACAAATGCTTTTCAGTAAATGAAAGTACCAATCAAATTGCCTGTATTAGATCTATAAGATGCACTTTAAAGGTGTGAAGTATTTTCATTACAAACAAGACACTGACCCCTGACCCAGCCTACATGTTAGGATGAGCAGGTTCAACCTATCCACAGGGTAAACTGGCATAGAAGGAAGAACAAACAAGATAATGACAGACATGGCCAAAAGTAAACCATAACAAAAACAAAGTCATGAAGACAGGAAATGACAGAATTAAGATTAAAAATCTGAGCCAAAGATAAAACAGTTGTGTTCGGGCAAATCTTGGTACATTTGGCTCTGTCAATGGATATTTATTGCCAAAAAAAGGGTTGGTATCAAACAGGGGGGTTCATACACTCTGATGAATGGGGAGTGTTTACACAGGAGATGATATCCCACCCAGACAATAGGAAGACACAAGATCAGCATGATACACCAGGATACTTGTCCCCTCTTGATAAATTTCCAATCTGCCACCCTTATAAGTTGGAACACAAAAGGCCATTGGAGATCAGTTAACCATTAAAAGCCAACAAGTCCCGCTCAGAACAATGAGAAACATTATAGTAAACACAAGACCGATGGAAACGGGAAAGATGTAAAAACCTGTTGATCTGAAAGGTTGAATGCTTGCTCTCCGTATAGTTTAGTCTATGTCACCTGCATAGGGGGCTAAGGTCAGATGTCAATAAACGACTGTGGATCCAAAGGTTATGGGTTTGGATCTCATTGGGAGCAATTTGGTGTAATTTTTCATAGTCTTCTCTGGCAGTTGGCCTCTATTCAGTAACCACCCACTACAAACAAGGTCAGAATATACTCATGTGCTCTTAGGGGTATCCGGACATTTGCCCCCCCGGACATTTGCCCCCTCGGACAAATGCCCCCTTTTTTGACTAGGGCGGACATTTGCCCCCTCAGTGTTTCGGACAGGGCGGACATTTGCCCCCTCACTTAGTTTGTTAAGGCGGACATTTGCCCCCTCGGACGTAGCTCCCTTCCCTAACGACCACATAAATAAATAGAATGCTATGTTTAACAGTGTTTTAATAAAGATTATACTTACTTATAATAATATCTGACAATTTATGTATAACATTTAATTCCTAAAACATTTTTTGACCAGAGCCAAATAGATCGCTATGTTTTCAAAATTGTGCGAACGTCTATTTAATTACCGAAATGTTTAAAAGTAATAATGTTTATGTATTTTCTTATATATTCGAAATCGAGAGTAATAATTATCTGATTTATGTTGGTTTTATCAATTTTATCAATATTTTGTATTGCTAGTTTTTTTCTTTATATTGAATATCATTAGAAACATGCAATAATGAGCTGAAACTAACAGGACATTCATACAATAAGCAAACTACGAATTAAAAGGCGTTATGTGTGAACTAATTAAAGGCGGTTTATAGACAAAAGAAATAATTGATAGTGACCGGTGATTTACTTTGAACTTAACCTTAAATGATATGTGTGAAGTAATTAAAGGCTGATTATCAATTAAAGTGAATTCTTATCATATTATAAATCGGTACTTTGTTATGTCCCGCTGACATGATATACTCAAAAGTCGAAAAAAGTATATATGTCTTCAATAACTTACTCGAATCACAATCGCTCAATGCAATCATGGAATTCATTAAAAGTAACAGAGGTGCACTGAAGTTGTGTTTCGAAGGATTTTCGTACACAAAGAAGAAAGAAAGTAAAACGACAGTTACATGGGAATGCTCTCAACGCCGTTCTATGTCATGCAAAGGGGTTGTGATAACAAACAATCCAGTAAGTATTAACTTAATTCCTAGCAAAGTATATTGTAAACTTTATAAATTGTTAAATTATAAATTCCAGACTTTTAAATATTAATGATATATAATTTATCGAATATTGATGTTAATTAACATAAACAGTTAGATCTACATATTTTTAATTTAATTATATGTTTATTTATTCCAGCCAACAGAAGTCAAATCAACCAAAGACCACTGCCATGAAAACGACCCATTTCAGGTTGAAGCAGCTAAAGTCAGGACTGCAATCATGGACAGTGTAGAAGCGAACCGGGGATTACCAGGCCAAATCATAGCGGACAAGATGGTGTCCCAACCTGTCGAGGTAAATTAAGTTTATAATTAAATGTCGCATACCAAAATATGTTATGACACACATTTTATTTTTTTATTTGAAATTTTTTAAATATATTTATAAGTAATTAAAAATTAATAAAAGAAATATTTTATATTTTTTAAGTGTTTTAACATATAGCTTTATTTGTTTCAGGTTCGAGTTGCTGTTGGCTCCAACGAGACGTTAAAGAGAAATATCCGACGGAAAAGGGCCGGACATACACCTGCCAACCCAGAGAACTTGAAGGACATACCATCTCCACTTCCAGATACTTACACCAATAATATGATTTACGACAACGCCTCTCCAGACAACAGGATCCTCGTATTCGCCAGTGAGGATGGCCTGAGACTGTTGCAGGACGCCAACTCCTGGTTCATGGACGGAACACATTCTACAGCACCTCAGCAGTTTCAACAGGTATGCATTTATAAACAAGATCAATCCAATAAATTTTAAACTTTTAATGTCACAGACTCTTTTCCTAATACACATAAAATCAAATTTAATTTATTTAATTTTATTTATATTTTTTAACATAATAATTATGTCGATTTCTGTCTTTTTCAGGTTTTCACTGTCCGTGTGCTGTTGGGTGAGACTTCCGCCACTGCAGCATACGCACTGCTGCCGTCAAAGACGCAAGAAGTGTATGAGGAATGCCTGACGGCCATACTAGATGCCTGCCTTCAACGCGACATCCGGCCCAACCCTTCAAGAGTTGTTGCGGATTATGAAATAGCGATACACAATGCAGTGCGCTCAGCATTATCCAACAACATTCATATACAGGTAATAAGATCTACTGAATAATAAAATATAAAATTTAAAAATTATAAAAAACAATGATAGAATAATATAAGAAAATATAATACAATACAATAAAATATAGGAAATATAATTTATATTACATTTACTAAATTGTACACATGTATATTTTATATTTTTCAGGGCTGCTTCTATCATTTAACCCAGTCCACATGGCGCCACCTGCAAGCTGAAGGGCTACAAGGGACGTATCGCGAGGATCCAGACATCAAACATTACGTTGGGATGTTAGATGGACTAGCCTTCCTTCCAGTAGACCGGGTGAAGGAGGGTATGGATTATCTGAAATCAAAAGCACCGGCGTCGATGATACCTGTCGTGGAATACTTTGACAGCACATATGTGCATGGAGGTTTTAGGTAAGTTTTCTTTTTAACTGCTATTTGAAAGAGGTAGACGCATAATGTACGGAGCTAAATTGTGTATTTCTTGCTTTATAAATATAAAGATTACCCTCTAACGAATATGTTTTTTTCAATTTCATTATCAATTTCAATAAATCTATATATTTATGTTATTTTTTTGTATCTTTCAGGTCAGTAGTGACACAGACAGGAGGTCTGAAATTCAGAAGGACTCAACCAAGGTTTGAGGTGGATAAGTGGAATGTGCATCAGGCCACCTTGAGAGGGGATGCAAGGACGAACAACATCTGCGAGTCCTGGAACAACGGGTTTCGTTCACTGGTTGGACACCTGAACCCTTCCCTGTGGACAATTCTTACCTGTTTCCAGAAAGACGCGGCCATGGTGGAAGCGGAAGTTCTCCGGGTCCAGAGGGGGCAGCCAAGCAAGATGCCGACCAGGAGGGCAACGAAGACTTACCAGCGTACGCTCCAGACCCTTTGCAAACAGTTTCTTGATGGGGAAAAGTCTGTGGCTGACTTTTTGTATGCCATTGGGGGCCACATCAGGATTCGTTAATATGAGTACCGGTTTGATCATTGCTTGTGTATATTTGTAAACTAAAGTATTGATAGTATTGCTACATATAACATGCAGTTATACTGTTGGCAAAAAAACTAATGTGAGCTTATTCGCGGGGGGGGGGGGGGGGGGGGGGGGGGGGGGGGGGGCAAAGTCCTAGAATCCATTATCTGAGTTCTTTACTCCTAGAAAAAGATTGTTAGAGTGTTCTGTTCAGTCTCCATCAAAAGTTCAAGTTGTTGTTGTTGTATATATGTTAGTACATACGTGATTCAGTTTAAGCTTTTAGGCTTTCAGTGACATAAGATGTATATATTTTTCTGCTAAATATTCTCTATCAAATGTTTTTTGTTTGTTTGTTTGATTGTTTTTTGTTTGTTTTGTTTTTTGTTTGTATATATATATGTAAAATCATGTTTTGACTTGTCTATGTGTTTAAATCTTTGTTCAATTATTACAATCTCGTGTGCTACGTCTCCATAAAATGTGCTTTATGTCTTTTCATTTTTAAATTTCACTTACTGCGATATCACTTATATCAGATATTAAAAAAAGATATACATTACAGAAAAAAAAGTTACCTCCCTTTGATAAACTGTCAACACATACCTTATTTTTGTAAATAATGTTCACAAAAAATATAAAAAATCAGAACACAAAAACGTGATGGTGAAAATTGAGGCACTGTAATCAACGATCGTTATTAGGTAATTAAAAAGTCGCGATTTTCAAGTGATTAGTAGTTCGCCCGCGATTGTGAATAAAAAGGTGAGAAAAACAAAGCTATTGGCACCTTTAAAAAAAACACAAACACACAAACACACACAAAACGAGTCTTAGTATGATGATATATTTGGGTACGCAAGTATCTTATGTCTTGAGTTTATATCAAATTTATCATTCAATTTTAGGCTAGGGGGCAAATGTCCGCTCCATCAAACTAAGTGAGGGGGCAAATGTCCGCCCTATCCGAAAAACTGAGGGGGCAAATGTCCGCCCTAGTCAAAAAAGGGGGCATTTGTCCGAGGGGGCAAATGTCCGGGGGGGCAAATGTCCTAGAATCGCTCTTAGGATTGACTTAAAGCTTACCTGAGAAAATTTGTTGCTGAAAAAAGGGCTTTATTTACCTCTAACAAAGGATATTTAGTTATGGCAAAATGGATGTGACCTCTAATATTGATACAGAGTGACTGACCTAAGTTGGGACAAGGCCTGCCTTATCAGGGCAGGCTAATACCACAACAGATTAAGCTATCATTTTCTGTGAAATCCCCACTACTAAAGTCAAAGCAATGCAGGGACCCAGTATTAAGTGGGCTTACTGTACCTTATGCTAAGCCCACTCAGCATTTCCCACACAGCCAATAGCTTAATCCCATTAATACAAGCTCTCAAAGCTTCACTAAACCTTTGTCCAGTACCCCATCAATTGGACATTCCCTGCCCATTATTGCGCAATCTGACAGCATAATTAGACATTTCCCACTTCATATACCTTTAAATATCAAACACTATGCTTTGTCACAGGGCATTCAAAACGTTTGACCGTACACATTTAGCATTAATTACAAGTGTTTTGATCTATTCAGGGACTAGATAATAGTAAAGCCTTTTTAAACTGGTTCATACAATATTTTTTCAGTTCAAGCTGTTCTAATATTACAAGAGCTGGCACACAAATTCACAAGTACCCCAATCCTTTAGTCCATTCATAAACACCCCCTGCCAGGTACTGAACGGCAAGATATATATAGGTATAAACAGCAAGAGTTTTTTTTTTTAACTGTAAATTTTGAATGGCATAGTTGGTGACAGCACTGTCGCAAGCAATGACAAATGGCCAATATAATAACTATAGTGCCTGAATACCTGTGTAAGAATCTATTTTCACTTTTTTACCCCCTTGACACAGATTTCTAGCAAGGAGTGTCAATACTGGTGATAAAAAGTACAAATGGGTTTAATCTACTCTGGCACAATTTTAACTCAGTATGTACACAGTAAATTTCTCATCAACTGAAACTAGGATTATAGATCTAATGTTCATTAATTGTCCTCTGAACAATTACATATACAAAATGATATAGTTCAACCTGTTGTTGTTGTTGTATTGGGTTTACCGTCACTGCGATAGTATTTCAATCATATAGCGACGTCCAGCTAATTACAGGTGGAGGAAGACCCTGAATACACAGAGGTACCCGGGTAGAACCACCGACCTACCGCAAGCCAGCTGGAAGGCTTCCTCACATGAAAAATCCGAAGTCCCTATCGGGATTCGAACCCACAGCGGTGAGGGGCTGAGAGATTTTTAGTCCACGACTGTAACCGCTCGGCCACGGCAGCCCCCAGTTCAACCTGAAATAAGCAGCCAGTTATAAGATTTGAAAGTAAGGGTTTTATCATATCTTTCATCTCTTTTAAACGACCTCTTTCTTATTCTCAAGACAAGCTGCTTAAACGAGGTGTGACTAATAATTTAAAGTAGCTACCAAGCTCCTTCTGTTTAGACAGAGGTTTTGCAGAGTCTCATAAAATCAGCAATTACCTGACGAGAGTGATTGTTCTTCTCTTCAATTGACTTCAGAGGCCGTTCTATTGGGGCCGGCCCCTTGATCTTCTTCTTTTTCTTCTTCCCAAAGCAACCACAGCCGAGCATGTTTTGAGGCGTAAGATATTATAACATTACACAAGCATACCAAATATCACAACATTGTATCCCTGAAGCATTTGAGGTTGCTATGGCAATATTGCACTAGTTAATTCCTGAGTTATTATTTATGTTTTTAAATCCGTTTCTCGTGACCCCCACAGTTTCATCCTCTCCTGCATATCCTGTTTGTATCACATCCTTCCACAACCTTATAAAAACACAAAGATTACTTATTTAAACCAGATTTTTCACACCAACCCACGATCACATTTTCACAACATTTTTTCTTCCCATTCTCCGCTATCCACATTTATGTAGCCTGATGTTGTTCACTCTCATTAAACTTACATTTCCCACACTCATTTACATACAAGGACTGGTGAACCAGAATCTAATTTAATCTGGCCTAGAATCCAGTGTGTTACACCTCTACCTGAGCCTTTCCCCGCTGGGCCACTGCCAGTCATCCACTACTTTATGTCCACTACTACTACGCTGACAATAACAAGAATGACCACCTCTACCTGCTAGCGGAGACAACTGACCAGCTGACCAAAGATACACCACTTTCTGTATGTACACTTGTCTCCTTCTGTCTACGCACTTCCTCTGACTGTACCAGGTATCTCCCATGTACACTAATACTATTCTACCTGCAATCAATACCTGCCCACTAGTGAAACAAAGAACCATCGATCCTACAGTCTTTATTCCTGCCGCTACCAAAATACCCAACTACAAGTAATAATGCATGTCTATCAGGTAACCATCAGACACAAAGCCAATGTATTTGTTTTCTATGAAGCATGCATGTTAGGTGACACAAAAAGGCAGACTTCAGTTTCAGCAAGAATTTGCACAAACCTCACCCCTAACCTGTGGTATAAAGATCGGGAAAAATTACCAAATAAAATAGTTTTAAATGTCCAAACAATGGCACATGTGTTTGTCGCAATTTAAAAATGAAACGGATATGTGGGTCACTTAAATCCAACAATTCAATATCAAACCCTCAGCTGAAGTACAGGTAGGTTTAAATAGCAATTTGTCAGTGAGATGACAGTTTGAAACACTGACAAACAGCACAGCAGTCTGACCTACAGGGGTCAGAAATCCGCCCTCTAAATTTTCAAACCTACCTAAGGACGATGCATCTACGCATTTTTACTTACACTGCATCAGACATCTAGTCACTCAATCTTCCGTATTATTATGCCCCACAGGGAACATTCTCATATATTTACTTTCATTGTAAGCTGCCATGTATAAAAGTTGAGAAAAACATTCAAACTGAAATGAAACTATGATGTTACTACAGAAATTTCAGCTTTACCAATCCCCAATTGGTTCAAGAGTGAATTATATAGTTGACTATCTTCAAGCAAATAACATGTCACAGACTAAAAGATATAAATGAAAAAGTGATATCTATTTTATACACTTTTTAATTATTTAAAATGCTTTTATTTCCTCTAGAAATAGTTGACTCAACACACATATTTTCTTTTCTGTTTAGGCTCCAAAATACAACAACCAACCTAACCTTTAATGAGGTCCTAAACTAAGGCCTGATACATTCTGCACAGAAAAATAATAGGTCATAAATAATGACCTTATTAATACAGTTCACCCCACTGATCTACCCTTTTGAAACTGCTTCCAAATATCCATCCAAAATAACAATGCCTATCACTTCCATCTTATTTCTTATGCTATATCATTTTCTCACATGTTATTCTGCATTACTCTAATATATCACAAACATATGTGCCACTCTTCAGTCTATACAACTTATATATGACCAATCACTCTGCTAACCACACACCAGTTATCAAGTCCAGCCAAGCTATGGCAGACAACCACCAAGTCTTTCTTTCACCTGTAACACAATACCAGCACTGTTTCAAAGGCTCCACTTTTCTTAGGCTTCCTGGCTGCAACAAACCCTATGCACTTTCTGAATGAATGACCTGTAGCCCATTCACATACAATTAACCCAACATAACGAAGTCACCCGAATGAGCCCAGAGATCACACCCTGGGCCCGACACCACATTCTCTAGTATCGAAGCCAGCCCCATCAGATATGGAATGTTTGCACCGATCAGAGCACCAGTTCAACTACCGCTCAAACAGCCCTGCATACATCAAAAGCAGATTTCTGAATTTTCATATTTCTAAATGTGATTAATTAGTCCTTAATGACTATGTTCCTTGGTGACCTAATCATATTCATAAATAAATGGGGTCACATTGGGCAATCACTGACAGATAAACCTTGCTGACAGATGTGGAATCCCGTCAAGGATGACCTAATTATTGCTGAGCTTGTCATAACATCCAACAGATTGTATCCCCTATGTCCTAAACCTGCTGGTCATTCACTCACTATGGCTAAATATGTAGCTTTTACCTAGTCTACAACTCAATTTCCAAAGGTCAGCTCTACAATGGAAAGGACACATAAACACATGAATCAATTTTCTCCAACTACCTAGACAAATATAAACCATTGCCTATAAAATGTAATACAAAGTAAATTTATAAAATAAACAGTGTCAAACTTGAACCCAATCAGGTGATATTCACAAGGACAGTCTATCAGACCGGACACAATGCTGCAACAAGATTAATTGCTCTGGGTTAATCTGGGTTTATTTCCTGTCCCCTGGGATGTGACACCCAGCCCAGTGTCCCAACAGGTAAAGGTAGACAAATAAACCCACAACTGTGTCCATCATCTTAAAGCCACAGTCAACATTGTCAATATCTTGTTAACTCTGTAACCAATTAGTACCTATATTTGACTGCCCATGCCTGGGATACCATATTGCAACAATAAAATTATTCTCTCCTAGATATTACTTCTGAAACTTATTTTGAGTTTTTCTACATTATTATCATTAGCAACAGACTGAAGAATAATGTTTCTAAATGATTTTAAAACTATGTTTTTCCATTCATAAAACATTTTCATAATAACATATTTGTTGTGATTCCAGCATTTTCCAAATAAACTGTCAATAAGCCTTACAGTCACTGTAGATACTTATAACCAGTTCCATATCTTTCCTTTGGCACACTACTTAAGATAAAAGAGGAACTTCACTTAAGTTCTAATACTTTAAGGATTCTCTACACATTAAGAAATCCTACATCAGTTTGCTGTAACTCCCAAATCTGCAAAACACTGTATTAATTTTGGAGAATCACTGAATTTCCTCTACCACTTTCAAACTCCCAAATTGTGTCCACCTTGCTAGTTTCACTTCATCCAACACCTGATATCTGCCCTTCATTGCATAATCACCACACACAGTCATGTATACCGTTACCTACATGACTTGTACCCTATATGTAAGGATATCTAGATCACCGTTTGATATACAAACAACACCTGTACCATTTCACACCTACAAAACTATCCTAACACCTCACAAACACCAAAGTTTTAACTTAATCTCCTCCTTTACAGCTTTAACTTTTCACATGCATTGCACAAAACGTAAGAATTCAGTAACCACATCACAATTGCAAGATATTTTAGTCATACATTAAATATTTATCCACAGCATTTTTGCCACCCTACTCTAAAACCACTCTGATATCAAAACCATTTGTTGTAACAGATAGTAAATACAATGAGGGTTTGATTTGATCCACACCCCAACTCAACGAGCGACCAAATGGATCACTGACGTTATACGTCTATGACAAACACTGGGGGGGACAGAGAGTTGGTTGAAGTCTCTCACTCCCCTCACTTAAAACTCGGTTAAACTGACTGTTAGACTGACTGACGGCTTCGTAAAAGCATGAGATATCAGCAGTAGAAGGTAGTAGCAATTTGTTTACGACTAAGGTTGTACGTCACATATCCTGGCCTTTTGATAATGAAACTGCCATCTTACTGCTCATCGGTGGGAATACATGACAATATTTATTGCTCATTAATATAAATACTGTTTTATAAACATATCAAGTTGAAACAAGAATATCAATCTTTTTTTGCACATTTGAAAAATCTAAAATCATTTAATACATTAGGCACCATAGACTGTTTATGCTTATTAACCCTTTCCCTCATAGAGGAAACCATGAAAAGACCTATGCGAACAACATAAAACCAGATCAGCCTGCGAGTAACTCAGGGAAAGGGTTAATCATATGAAAAGCATTTGTAACCTAAGTACTTGGATGAGTGAATGTGTGATGAGAATTTTGATTTTTGTAAAATGAAAGTGTTTCATTAACCCTTTCCCTCATGTAGACTCATTTTGACACACTCAATACCCCTGCGAAACTCAGTTCTACAAATCAGGACATTTCTAGAACTATACTAGAACGTTATAGAAAGGTTCTAGACATATTCCAAATCATGTTCTAGAATAGTTGTTCTAGAACTGTTCTATAACATTAATCTGGGACAAAATGGAACATTTGTAGGAATTTGTAGAAAAAAAAAAGGT
>CM037791.1:45251654-45301654 GCA_021229015.1 Solen grandis | reverse complement strand
TTAAAATCCTACTGCTGATTAACACCTTTATCGTTTCAACAATGAAATATTCCGTGACACACGAATAATTTCAGGGGCATGAGTGAGGCGACGATCGCTAAAACGTCCCGACCACTTTACTGGAGAGCTCTCAAAACAAGGAAGTTAAAATGGTATCCCGTAGGAAAAAAACGTCTCCCACCTCTCGTATTGAAGAGAAATTTAATGATCCCACACACGGACTTTATTCAAATTTGACGTGGTAAAGACCTAATTTCAATTCAAATAATTGGTGAGGTATTTTTTATTTTGAGTAGGCGTATGCTGCATATAAAGGTTGTAGACCAAAGCAGACGAACTATTAGAGAAAAGTGGCCATGAAATAGTTGGTACTGATATTAAAATAGATCAATTAAACAAAAGCTAAAACAGAAATAAGATACCCTTTAGAAAATGTTTGTTATGACAGTTTCACGTGTAAAATAACCGACAGTTTCAAGTGTTTGTGTAATTGATTAATTGTCTGGTCGGTTTAAGTTCATTCTTCTTTTCCAATGTCTACATTGATTTGTATAGTGTAATCCTTTGTGTCATCTTATATGTATTCCATTTATGGCAGCTCTATTATATCCAGCTGTACATGAGATTTGAATAAAAAAAATCTTATATTAAACATACATAATTCACAACCTTTCAGGCTAACATACAGAGAAATCAATGTAAAATGAGTGCGATGGATCGAAACCGGAAGTACTTGTCTGCAGCATTTTCAAGATTTCCTTCCCTTTTTGTCATACTCTTACAAGCTATGTCGACTGTAATGATTAAATGAGTAATATTTACACCTGATATCAATTTTCAATAGTGAATGCAGGTGCTTGTACAATCGTGTAACTTCGACTATCATCGGAATCCTTTGTATGTCACAGCCTCCATGTGAAGTTACCTGCAAATAAAGTAAATACATGTATGTATATTTACCAGGTGTCAAGCAAAGAAAAGCCTCGTCAGAACGGTCATGTTGAAATAAAAAAAATGATATACAATAAAGAATTTCATATATATATGTGTAATAGTGTGTGTAATAATAAATTATCATTATAATTATTTTTCAGGCGCGGATCCAGGATTTGGGGTAAGGGGGCGGGGGGGCGTAAATCCAGCAACTACGAGGGGTGTTCGAAAAGTATCCGGAATAGTGCCATACCTTATTTATTAGTATGGTTATCAGAATAAAACTTTCAAAAATGATACTTTGATATATTTTGAACTTAATCCAAAAGAGAAAAGGAAACAAATTGCACTCATGCAAATTCCAGTCACTATGGCAACGTCAGTTAACGTTGAGTGGGGCAAAATTTGCAAATCTTCACATGTTTTATTAATTACCTATCTTTATAGACACTTTCTCAACGTCAAAAACTGCCCAAATATACGGACTGCTTCCAAGACCTTTTCTCAAGGCCTATACATAATGTCATGGACTGAAATCTGACATCATTTCCGTTGATATCGGAAGGCGAGAACATTTGTTTAGCAAAAACGTAATTATGGCACTAGAAAAAGCGCCATCCCATTTGGTTTTGTATACTAATTTATAAAACGAAATCAGAGACGCTCTATATGATCATTGGCACTAACGGCAAAGGTTAAAGTAGGAAAATAAAACATATATGGGTGGTTCACCGCTTTCAAGACCACCCTGCGCACAATGTTGCCGACCGCCCAAGATCTGGACGTTCGTGCACGACGTCAGGAAAAGGAGTAACAATTATGGAGTTGTCTGGGAAACAATCCGTAAAATTCCACTGGAGCGTTTCAGGTCATACGTTTACAAGTGGATCTGTAGGTGGGAGATAGGTGTATCGTGCAAAGGAAACTATTTCAAAAAGATATAATTTTAGATGTCAGATAGTCTTTACAGATGTCATATTCATTTAACGAGTAAGTTGTCCCGCTCAATGTTACCCGACATTGCCATAGTGACTGTAGAATTTGCATCAGTGCAATCTGTATATTTTTTGCTCTTGGATTAAGTTCAAAATATATCAAAGTATCACTTTACGAGATTTCTTTTTAATAATCATAATAATGAACAAGTTATGGCAGTTTTTCCGGATACTTTTCGAACACCCTCGTACTTACATTGTATTAATAATACATACATTGAATGTATGTTTAATACGATATATATACACACCTATTTGTATATTGATTTAACGAAGAAACCAGTTATCGGTATAATAGTTTTTTGTTTTTGTTGTCGCATGGCTATTAAAAATATTTTTTTTACAATGTATAAGTAGAAATTACTATCATATAGTTCCACACAAAAAAATCATTAAAGACTGGTTAAATAAACACTTTCGCTGCCTAAAACGAAATCGGGGCGTTTATTAAAACCGACAGCACCAATGATGTGTTAAAACTCATTTATCTGGTTAATATTAGGCACACCCGGTAATCAGATAATCTACTACTGCTAAATCTGCAAATGAAAATACAACCTAAGACAATATTTAAAAACAAAAGCAAAACAATACGTTTCTTTTCTTTCGAACATGTCGAGAAAAAAAAACCCATCTCGAATCTGTCTGAGACAGCGTATATAACTTGATGGATCCAGCTTTTCCGCTTCGATGGGCCAAACATTTTCGATGTATCGACTGCTACTGCTTGTTTAATTAGCGGAAAGGTGACAAACAAGCGAAAATGAAACTTATACGAGAAAACTGAAGTAATCAGCGAACTGCAAATGATATTTCAATATTGATCAAATTGACTGATTCTAATTGTTACATATACACTTTAAAGTTAAGATAAACGCATAAAAAACCCACCTTGTCGATTTTAGGGGGGGGGGATACACCGCTTCTGCCCCATCTAAATCCCCCTTGTTATTATTATTATTATTACTTTTATTATTATTATTATAAAATATTCATTGTAAATTAAATCCTACAAAGCCATATGAACTGAAATTGTTCGTTTCGCCTTTCTATTTGTAACAGTATGTCCAGTCAGACTAGAGTTCCTTCCCTTGAGTACTATATAAAGGTCAGTCATATTCACGATTACTTGTTGCACAGTCCACTGTCCCTGATTGGTAGTTGTTAATTAGGGTGAATACAATACTCACTCTCAATCTATGAACCCAACAATAGGGCATGGTGTCACTGCTTATGGTCAATATCATAATTTGGATCAAACATATCTGATTTTCACTATGAAATAAAATGGAGTCCCGACACGAACATGAACTGAGCAGTTCAAATCTTCTAGATTTATAGAAAAAATCCAATAACATTTTGAACTCATTTTTTTTCAAGGACTATTAAGTTACATGAAAAGAATGTGCAAGTGACGTATACTCCGGCTGGTTGAAAGGGGTCCAGACATTGAATGAACAGCGTCCAACAGGTAGAATTTAAAGATATCTAAAAGGCAGTGCAAATACACTTTATAGCGTTCCAATAGTAATACCCAAGAAGAACCATCCTTCGAAAAATTTCTACATAACTGAGTGCGTTATGCAGCGACCGCAATTGTAAAAATACCTGACTACATGATGCGAGACAAAAATGTCTTCGATGTAAATTCAGAGTTTGATGATTGAAAGTAGATCAGGCACATTCTTAGCGCTAAGTGTAAACTTAAATACTTAAGGGCGAATTCGTTAGTCTTGTTTCTTTAATAAAAATACCAATATATTTCATTTCTTAACAATTATTGTTAGTTATTTAGGTAATAATTCATATCAGCCTCGCCATGTACTTGAAGAGTTCATAAAATAGTAATGTAGAATGTGTATCTACCAATATAAGAATTTAAGTATTACTTAGCGCTAAGTATTGTTGGTGGAATTCGAGCCTGGTCTTAAAACATGAGGCCAGCCTGGTCGTAATATGTCAGACCAGATGGAACTGAGAAGATCATCGCGCCACAGATCTTAGGACCAAGGATGTGCACAAATTATGGCAAATCCGTTACAAACAGTGCCCAGCAATTTCAGAAGAACGCAGAACTCACATTGATCACACGGTCTCTCCTGTTGTGCATCCCTAAGAAAAGTCCCGGTTGCCTTTGCAAACGGTGGTCAAAAATAAACCTCCTAGAGAATGCGGTCCTTAGGTGTCATTGTAAGGTTGATCAACCGGCATACTGGGTTTAGTTGGACGTTAAACCCAATTAACAAACAAAGTTTCAGCTGATGCTGCGGTACATGCACTGGAACCTAACCATTGACGATGAGCTAATTATAAAGGGCAATAAGACTATCACCCCCAAGTCCATGCAGTCTCGTATGCTTGAGCTTGATTGATCGTACAGGTCACGTTGTATAACGTCCTGCAATTAAGCGATGTAATGTTTTGGCCAGGCATTTCTGCTGATTATGATATCAACAATATTCTTCTCTTGAATTGAATTGCTACATTTGCTTAACCCTTTTCCTCATATAGACTCATTTTGACGCACTCAATAGGTACCACATAAATCCTGATCTGCAGAAAACCAAACTCAAACCTTACCAAATTTAATTGTAAAATCCTCATTACCAGACCACTGAGGAGCAGCGAACAGCATAAAACCTGATCAGCCTGCGAGTTACTCGCAGGCTGATCTGGTTTTATGCTGTTCGCATAGGTCTTTTCATGGTATCCTCTATGAGGGAAAGGGTTAAAGTACAGAAATTCAAATCCTAAAGAGCCTCTGATCCCTGTTTAGTGCAACGGTCATAAATAGAATGAAAGGGATAATGGTCAAATGGGGAATCAATGAAAAGGGTTACTCAGATAGTAAGCCCTGTATCAGACTGCAAAAGAAATGAATTTTAACCACCAGACATTCAACTCCTTTCATAGCTAATCAAAAGGATAAGCTAAGAAATATGTCTCAGAAAAAGACAAATGGAAAATAAATAATACACGATCCTTATACACTACACATTCAACAAGAATCAGGCTTTCCTTTGCACATGCAATTTGGATCGGTACATTTTACTGCAGACACAACCACAAAGGAAGCTTATTATTCCCAAGTTTAGTCAAAGCAGAATTACATTCAGAAAACAAAGGTGAATGAAGTATTATGACAGATAGTCATTAGATCCTTTAACTTTAGAACAATCTATCAGAATTCATCAGAATAGCAAAAGACGGGAAGCGGCTATTGTGGTTAACGAACACAATGAAAGGTCGCACTCGGTTAAAGACCGTTTAATGTACACAAATAGTAGACAAATGGGCTTGCAAGCTGTCAAATCAGTCAGATCAGACCACAGAGCCACATATGCAGGAAGTGTCATCTTAACAAAATACTTTGGAGTCAGAAATAAAAGAATCAGAAAATTCACACGTTACTGAAACGTCCTCCCAAAGTACCAATCCAAGTCTGTTTATGGCTCGAAAAGTGATTGAGTCAATGTGCCAAAATTTTACAGAGATGGAATCTTCTACGATTTTTAAACTGTATCTGATTGATTTGATTCTTTGAAGTACAGTACAGTTATTTCCTGTATTATATCTTTAATATTGCACGAGTAATGAATTGATTAAATGGTTATTGAAGTTTAATTTTGTCTACTAACAGAATTTAAAGAAGGGAGATATTCTGACTGGAGTTCCCTCCCTCAAGTACTCGTATACAGCTGCCGTGCGTCCAAAGAATTGCGATTTGGTACCCGGCTTACATTCTATACAGTGTGAGAAAACAGGGAAGCAACTGCTCAGTTAGCGACTGTTACGTTCACTGAACACACTCCACAATAGTGGCACCATAGCACTACCATCACACATCCTAGGGAAAACGAATCTTGGTCATCCGGCAATCTCGCCCAATAGTTTAAAAAAAAAATCAAAATCTTTTAGAAGTAATGGAATACTGTGGATCTTTGACTATCCGTATTGAATCTTGACTGAACCGGTCGTGGTTCGTGCTCGTTGTCTCAACCGTGGTGAAGCAGGCTACAAAATAAACCAAGATATATAACTGGGCTGCAATTAAACATTATAATGTTGTACAGTTATCTCCCCTTTCACTTTGATGGTTTAGATGTCGAGCAGGTTATGTCTTACAAGTATCTTGGTATTGTATTTTCCTCATCAGGAACTTTCTCCTATTGGCAGAAGGACTTGTACAAAAGAGCACTAAAAGCTAATTTTAAACTTCGTAAATGTGTTGGAGATCTACTTTCCAATATTGACACTGAAGATTGAAGATATGGCCCTTGTAATTTGTTCTCTAATATTTTTTATTATATGAAATATCTCGAAATTGAAATTTCAGATTTTGAGATTTACTCAATTACTCAAAGGTTTGAGTGTGTTAAAGGTGATTGTTGAATTTCAAGCCAATTGACATTTATAACAGAAGATATGGCCCTTTCAATTTTGAGACAAATTTCACATTGATACGTGAAATGTGTTGCTTAAAACTTGACTTGACTAAACTTGACTTGACTTGACTTATTTGAGTATACCGTCGCTTTGACAGTATTTCAGTCATACAGCGAAGTTCAGCTAATTACAGGTATATATTTTTGGAGAAGCAAAAATCCCTCCATAATATCGATTTCTTCGAAAGAAAAATACACATATAATATGGGTTTCATAATACCCACTTTTACATAAAATACAATATATTAAATAAAATTAAATTATCGAAGGCCTTGATGTACACTTGGCGCAACTGGGTATTCTGTATGGATACCGCCATGCAATACATATTTTTTATGAATGTGTTATATTGTGTATGTGATGAGATACTTCATGTATAAGTTACAAATGACAATAAAATATATTTATATAGAAACCATGTTGAGTAAAATGTTCCCACAAAATTAGAAAAAAAAAATGGAATAACATGAAAACTATGTATGTCTATGTCAAATGAAAAGAATAATGTGGAAATATTAAGTTGATGTCAAAACATGGTATCTCTACATGATTGCAAAATTGGCGTCATGACGAAATGGTACATAGTGCTCTCCATAATTTTGAAATAAAATATACTCAGCCAAAAAAGAAAGTATCCACTTTTCAATTCTTCATATCTCTTTTTATGTTATGTTAACACTTATAACTAATAAACAATGTAGAATGGTGTTCCCTCTTATTGCAGTACTAACGACTGGTACGGAAATAAAATATCAATGAAGTTTATCTTCTATTTATTCCTGTATTTCACTGTTATTCCACCTTTGTACCATAATGTGAAAGCAATTTATTTTTATCAGCCTTTCTAATGTTTGGCCTACATAGAAAATGACATGATTCTCTGATACCCTACGTGATCAAAACAAAACAATGCAGCAGACGAAGTTCTAGCGATTGTCGAGTCCGTCTATTCATTATTTATGCTATAAAATGTTTTGTTGTTTTTTATAAGCAGACACGTAATAGCGGGTAAAAATAAGCAGACACTTAATAGTAGGAAATCGGTATACTGCAAGAAATTAAGTTTGTTGTTGTTTTACCATTTGCGGAGACGTATTAATTTTTTTATTTCATTAAAACGGCAAATAGTGGTATCGGCAAAGTCTTTCCTGATAAATTGAGATTACCGCGATACGAGAGAATGACACCACTACATCGTTGGATTAACTGTTGATTTATGTTTAATCAGTAGTACACGATGTCCTTTGGTGAAAGATATATATATATATATTGCATAAATTATTTTTTACTGTCACTAAATTATACATACAGTATATAACTCTTATTACTCAGTTTTTCTATGCATGCGTGGTTATTTTTTTTAGCAGAAATTGATTACGTGATTTTTTTTTACTTTCCGTAAATATAATTGTCTATATTTACACTAAATCATTCTTATTGTTGAGTGGCTATAAAAATATACAGTTAAAAATAACATCATCTGAGAAATAATTATTGATCAACCTTATTATTATTATTTTTTAATATCAGCTATCAAGTAGCCCATTTATTCTCCCCTTAATTGGTGTTAGTGGGTCGGGGATCCATCCCCCAAAACACCTCACAAGCAAACATACGAAATTATGAATACAACACTTTCAACAGAAATGGTATTTGATGATTAGTTAACCCAATTTATAAGATTATCTATATTTGTATCAAATACTGTGGGTTCTGGACAAATTCACTAAGGAATATTTGCTTTTGTTTGTTACTCTTTGGTATTTGTAATACAGCATATTTGAACCAACATACATAGTTTCTACATCTGTGAATATCTCTACTTTTGGCAGCCATCTTGAATGACAAATTCGGGGGATTTTTTTAAATAAATTACATACAGGAGCAGAAATTTCATTTTCCTAAAATTTCAATATTTCTGCTTCAAAAATCAAAATGTATACATCATTGAAAAGCTCTTGAAATTCATATTTTTAGATAACATAATTCCTATAATACGTACATTAGCACAAAAAAAGTAAAGAAAAAGGTATAGGTTCATCATTCAACAAAATAAACAGTTAAACTTCTTGGGTATAAAGCTTTTATCTTCAAGTTCATTAAAATATCATTGATTAATTAATGCTATTCAATTTGGCATTAACATCAGTATGATAGACTGAAAATAAAAACGCAGTGGTAATTTAACAAGAGGGCCATGATGGCCCTTGGTCGCTCACCTGAGAACCAGGTATTAGTTGGAGGAAAAGAAACCGCAACTATCTTATGATATTGTGGAAAATGGGTTCTGCCCTGTGCAAGCCATAAATCGAGTAAGTACTTAAGAACAAGAGGAATTTTCAAATTTGTACTGTATACATATAAGGAAAATGGGCTTAGCCCCCTGGCGGCCTTTTTTTCAAAGGATCAAAATAATTTGAACAATCTTGAGTTGACTTAACTTGACTTAATAGCTGTCTTGACTATTTGAGTTTACCGTCCCTTCAGCAGTATTTCAGTCATATAGCGACGTCCAGCTAATTACAGGTGGAGGAAGACCCCGAATGCACGGAGGCATCTGGGTAGAACCACTGACATACCGCAAGCCAGCTGGAAGGCATCCTCACATGAAAATCCGAATGATCCTGCCGGGATTCGAACCCACGCGGTGAGATGCTGAGTGAGTCAGCGACTTTACCCTCTCGGCCACGGAAGCCCCTGATTCACCATAAATATTTTGCTTAAAATATAGTGATCAGAAATATAGTTAACTAAGTCATGCGCAGATCCAGAGTGGGGACCGGATGTCCAGACCCCCCCCCCCCCCCCCCGAGATTTGGATATTATCATTTTGATGTTTGTTTTTAGAGTGCGTGTAAGTGAGTGTGACTGTCACAATGTCAGTGATGCTGGCATACAGCAAAAGTTAACAAACAAAATACAACAATGGAACACTGGCACAATAAAATGTCCATTTCAAGAATGACACTTAATTTACTACTTCCCTGTCGATAAACAAAACCAACAATACATTCGTGTTTCGCCGGTGTGTAATCTTCGACCAGAAGGTAAAGGGAAAATAATAAAACAAAAGAAGAGTAGTCAAGGGAAAGTCGTAAGTGACAGGTTTATTTTTGTGCTGACAAGTGTTTATTTCTTATATCAAACCAATAAATTATGAAAATGTGGAGAAAAAACGGCACCATTTTAAAACGGTTTATTCCGGAATGAGGTATGCCGCATTTGAACCAGTTACAGGAATTTCTGAGTGTATGTTCCGTGCTTCTTTACAGTTATCCGAGATATAGACTTGACTTTTTGAGTTTACCGGGATATAGATTTTTATCTTAAACGATCCGACATGTAAGAGTAAAATAAATATTTAACTCACTGCTGATATAAGCAACTGTTTCCCGATTTCTTTTAATATACTTTACCGTAAAAAGCAATTAAAACATACAAATGTTGTTAAATATATACACAGTCGCCAAAACATACACATTTTTATTTGTTCACTGTACAATATATACACTTAGTTGTCATCTGTTCTGACTCGAAACTCACTTTTTTTAACTCGAAACTCAATATTTCAGACTCGAAACTCACTTTTTCTTGACTCGAAACTCACATTTTTTAACTCGAAACTCATTTTTTCTTGACCCGAAACTCACTTTTTCAGACTCGAAACTCACCATTTCTTGACTCGAAACTCACCTTTTTTAACTCGAAACTCACTTCCGTTAACTCGAAACTCACTTTTTCAGACTCAAAACTCACTTTTTTTTAAACTCGAAACTCACTTTTCTTACTCGAAACTCACTACTAGAAAAAAGAAATCCTCCTATTAAAGATAGCTTATTTAGTACCGTCCACGGTGGCCGAGTGGTTAGAGCGTCCGTCGCGGGAAGGGGAGGCCGTGGGTTCGGTCCCCTACCGCGACACACGAAACTCGATAAAAATGTACTGGAAACTCCCTGCTTGGCGCTTAAACATTTATATCAGGGTACTTCCAGGACTGGTTGGCCCGGTGTCAGGATAATGTGACATGCCACATGTCTACGACACTCCCTTCTTACCTACGCGTGATCTGTATATGGCGTGAGCTATATATAGTGTTACAGAGCTCTAAATCAGGGTCTCCTCTGTATTCTCATATGATGATAAAGCTCAGTTTTTTAAGTCAGCATGGCAAAGAAAAGTCTTCAATTTAAATTTCAATAAACTAATATGTATCCCTCCTTCCAGGAGCTGTTTGATCCAAAGGTACCCAATATGTTGTTTTGACCGAAAATAACTGCCCATCAGATCACTCCCGACCAAATGCGTTTTGTATTCGCGAACTGATTTAAGGCGATTCCTCACCAGTCAAGGGGATGATTTGTGTACCTGTATGTCTTTATTCATCCTTTCCACGCAAAATAAGACAAATTTTATGAAAATCCACCAATTTTCAAAGGAGTTACGATAATTGAAATGACATGATGTACGTTTTCAACCGAAGAAGTTACCTACCTTCTTATTATATATAAGGTCATTGATTTTTGTTTCATTGGGCAGCAACATACCGGGTACCCTTGATCAAACTCGGAATCTTAAACTTAACCTTTCACCTTTTAAATATTCACATACAAATTTGGGGCTTCCGAGGCCGACTTTAACACTCACTCAGCCCCTCACCGCGTGGGTTCGAATCCCGGCAGGGTCATTCGGATTTTCATGTGAGGAAGCCTTCCAGCTGGCTTGCGGTAGGTCGGTGGTTCTACCCGGATGCCACCGTGCATTCGGGGTCTTCCTCCACCTGTAATTAGCTGGACGTCGCTGTATGACTGAAATACTGTCAAAGCGACGGTAAACTCAAATAGCCAAGTCAAGTCAGGTCAAGTCAAGTCAAGTTTAGTCAAGTCAAGTTTTAAGCAACACATTTCACGTATCAATGTGAAATTTGTCTCAAAATTGAAAGGGCCATATTTTGTAATAAAAACTTTGAGTAATTGAGTAAATCTCAAAATCTGAAATCTCAATTTCGAGATATTCCAAATAATAAAAAATATTAGAGAACAAATTAAAAGGGCCATATCTTCAATCTTCAGTGTCAATATTGGAATGTAGATCTCCAAAACATTTACGAAGTTTAAAATTAGCTTTTAGTGCTCTTTTGTACAAGTCCTTCTGCCAATAGGAGAAAGTTCCTGATGAGGAAAATGGACGTCGCTGTATGACTGAAATACTGTCGAAGCGACGGTAAACTGAAATAGTCAAGTCATAAAAATTTATGCTTTGAAAGATTTTAATTTACTGAAATTTACATCTGTATGAATATTTTCTTGCCATGCTGATCATATCCTTGTATGAGTAAATAGGGGAGACGCTGATCAAACCAAAGGTACACGGTACGTTAATGCTTTGACCCTAAAACTGTCCATTTTTTAGTCAACAACCTCCCTATATATAAAGGTACAAAAAACTCTTGCCAAAGGAATCGCACTACAACAGTTCGCGAAGTCGAAAACGCGTTTAGTCGGAAGAAGTCTGACCGATCTCTCCCGTGTAAAACTAAAGCAACAATATCAGTGTTGAAGTATATGAGCAGATACTGATAAAAGATACAAATAAACCTAAAATAATTAGGTTTTTTTTTTATCTTATGCATCCTTTTTCTGCCTTTTTGAAAATTCTTCCGAATCGACCTTGACCGTTGAACAGCTACATTTCTTTACAGTTGCTATTGAGCGTCTAGGTGACATTGCTGATATAGTTTTGTTTTCAATTTAGTCACAAAATCTTCTTAAAACAATGGCTTTCAAGTCAGCACAAGTATTCATTTTAGGTTTATCTTTCTCTCATCAGTATCTGTCCCTACAATTCAACACTTATATTGGGGCTTTAGTGTTTCTATAATTTTATACGGGAGAAATTGGCGAGATTCTGTCGGACCAAACTTTTTTTTTCTTCTTTTTTTTTGGAATTCGCCAAAAAATTTAGGAGAAATTCTCAGACAAGGGGGTGCTTTTTTGTGCCTGGTAGTCTATTGTCCTAATGCATACCTTCGACGCAAAATAAGGCCAATTTTATTACTTCAAAGGAGTTACGGCAGTTAAAACGACATGGTGTACGTTTTCAGTGGAAGAAATTACCTACCTTTATATTATGTATAAGGTTATTGATTTTTTTAATGCTGCAGTTTTTTCGGTCAAACTAACGTAACGGATAACTTTGAATATGATTACATGGGTTCCTATATTATAACTCATCAAATCTATAATTAAGTTACACTATTTTGCGTCACTGTGCCGATTATTGCTGACAAGGAGGAAACGTTCACTTGCTGACAAGAGGGCCGATTGAGGGGTGCGCCGGATGTTGAGGTCTCTATTATAATCTCATGACTCACTTGATTTGGAACGCAATATCGAGGTGAATGACGTTGATTGAAAATATTGTTGAAATACACAATCGAAAGTTTTTCATCAGAATCTTAATTGCGTCATATCTGTTTATATTTCATGATCTGATAATTTCATAATTCGAAACAAAGGAACAGCGCTGTAATCTAGGTTCATGTGACCAATCAAACATTGCAGTGAAATAATATAAATTTAGTATGTGATTCGCCTAGTATAGAATATGAATAAGTTTACTAAAAATAGATATATGTATGAGCAAACATTTCCCAGGGGGATTTCGGGGGTTGCAAAATCCCCGTCAAATGTCAAAGACATATTAAACAAAGATTGGCAACTAGTCTGAATCCCACAAAAACATGTAACAAATTGTCCAACTTTCGCAGAGTAGCGTTTTCAAATATCCCCATTTCTATTGAAAATATGTGAAAGTAAAATGTATCTTACAAAAGAACATTACATTTCAATCAAATCATACCATAATTATAAAAAAAAAAATTAAAAAAAAGTACCTGCATGAAACGTGTTGTTTTTCTGCTGCATTGGTTAAACTGAAATAATAATTTAAAAGATTTTTTTTTTAAATAAATCAATTTGAAAATATTTTCTTGAGTACAGAACTGATTATTTCATAGTAGGATTACATTTCGATTTTTCCATACTTTTTTTATTAAATGATCTGCTGTGTGCCTAAACAATATCTTCCATTTGCTTTTACAGGAGTTTCCTATCTGTTTTATATGTCTTTGCATATGTTAAATACATATCTTTATTTATTTATTTTTCTTTTATTCTTATCATTTATTTATTCCTTTAATTCATTTTAATATACATGTATTTAAAACGCATTTTTCCCGTTTTATAAGTTCGCAAACGACAAAAAATGCTATTTATTTAAAAAAAAAAACCCAAAAGTATAATTTAATTCACCTTAAAAGATACCCGGTATTACTCTTGTGTACAGCAAGTTTAGGGCTTTCTGAAGATGTTTCCTAAATTATTCTTTATGATACCCGTAACTATGGCACCTGAAGAGAATTATCCACTCTAGCCTTAAAACAGTATTGTCATTAATTTGAACGATGTCGATGTATCGTCGATATTTATCGATACAAAGTCAAAAATATCAATTTATCAATACAATGCTGATGTAAAGTGTAATTTTTAACGAATTTCGTGTGCATTCTGAAAATTACTCTATAATTCTGTGTTGTCATGTGCGACATACAAGACAAGTACATGTATGTGTAAACAAACTGGTTATAAACTTATAAATGATTAATCAAAACTATTGGTAAATTAAACATAACAACCGTATTATGCCTTTGCTATATATTGATACATCGATGTATCGCGATATCTATCATCATCTATCATCGGACACATCGATATCGTCGGTATGCCCTATTTGGAATCAATAATAGTTCTGGCCACAAATAAGAAATAACCATCCTAATGTCTGGGGATTGTTTGCAGCAAAACTGTTATATTGGCTTAATTGTTGTTACCTTGCACGATCCTCATCGAGTCTTGGCACTCGAGGTTAAGCCTTATATGGTCGGTTTGCGGTAGGTCGGTAATCAGTTATCCCCTTTGTGCATGACTTTCTTCTATGTGCAATTTGATCGAGGTTGCTACTTGACTGATATGAGACACCCTTCACAACAACTGCAAACTCATTCAACTTTTTTAATAGATATAATCGCCTCAAATAGATATATTTTTGTTGAACTTGATATGTTTCTTCATTGTCACTGAACATCCTTTACATTTTACTTTATATAAACACATTTTGATGCACTGGCAAACATAGAAGATCTACATCAAAAACATAATAAATAAATTATATCTCAACATCAAACAAATTCAAGTTTGGTTTTCAAAATGGCTTCTAATGTCAAGTGAGTCTCTTCAAGCAAGATCGCTGTATTTTTTGACAACGGAGAGGATTACGAGTGAACTCACTACACAGGCTGAGTTTTGTCTTACCTTTCGCCTTTCAAGAACTTCGCCAGGCGCAATGTACTGGCGATAATTTATCAAGACCTTCCAGGACGCAAAGTGCAGTCCTCAAAACATTTTAATCAGTGATATTTGATACAGTAATGGGCTGCCTGGATTAAATGTTAAATATTTCAGAAAGTAAAGTCAGACGAATAAAGATGAATGCCTTCCTTGCCCGAATATTTAGTGGAATAGGTGTGTACACCGGCACTGCCCCCTCTAGATCTGTGTATGCTAACCACGCGGATTAAGCACGTCTAAATTAAGAAAGTTCCCGGGATTAACTTTATTAAAAGTGCACTGAGCTGTCCGGTAAGTGGAACGCAAGCCTTGGTTACATCCCGGACATTGCCGAAGATTTCCGTAAAGCGTCGAACAGGTGTCAGCAAGTTTGTGAAATGAACGGAATCCCTGGGATATTTGAGCCATTGACTCACCAATGCGTGGTATTCTGTTTGAAATAATACAGAAAATGGGATCTCCGTCCGGGCAAAATGGATATATTTTTATCCAAGGGAAAATCTCAAGCTCCCTAAGTACATCCTGTTTAATGAATATAAAGACAGGCTTGCCTGGAGTGTTGACATTGTTTTGAACGCACAGCGAAGAAAACTAGATCTGAGGTACGTTTTACTTTTTTAATCTTGGTAAATGATTTATAGATAAAGTGCATGACTTAGAGTTTATCTCTTTTTTTAAATGAATGTTGCATAATGTTTTACATTTTATTGCAGGTCGTCACAAAATATCTTTTGTAATATTTTCCCTACCTAAAAATATCAGTGCTTTCGGGTAGTTTCTATATTTATTTTTTCTACTTTATAAGTTTTTTTGTTTTGTTTCATTCTTCTGCTTTATAGAATATATGATTAGAAACCTTAAAATAAATAAATAAGAAAAAACATTGGGTTTGTAAAATTTTGCAAAAGATAAAGCTTCGCTGTACACTGTATATATGGCTCATCTTCTAGATCTAAAAACCTGTCTAAAACCTTTCCAGACGGTTATGTGGTTTAACTATTCATCGGGAGTTTGTGGAGGGTGGGTGTTTATCTTGCTCGGGCTCAGTATAATATAGGACTGGTTGCTCTGGTGTCAGAATAATGTGACTGGGTGTGGTATCATGCCACTTGTCTTTAGTGAGGCAGTATTGTATATGATTTTAACAATTGTCGGAGGGAGACAAGCCCATTTAAGTTTCAATGTTTATTTCAATATAAGTGGTGGCTCTCCTAAAGAGCATCTGACACCAAGTAACAAGAAAATTTTGATAGAGTACGAACAACAAATACAAAATGAATATATTTAAAGAAGTAAAGGTGAAACTGAATTGGAGAAATGGATAGCCAACAATGATTCACACGAATTAAAGCAATAATCATAAAAGGTTTAAAAGAATATTACGAGAATTTTGAAAATTACGCTGAGAAAATCTACACACATGTGAAAGTAATTGATATTCTATATAATATGAAATGTATTTTATTGGACAGTACATATAGCATTAAAGGGAAATAAATTATGAATGTTAAGGATCATAAACTTACAATACAATCCACTTGTATTAGTTAACCCAAACATTAGTAGGATAAATGATATCAAACACAACCTGAAAGTTTGATTAACAAAAAGTAATTCTGAGTTTTATTTAAGAATAAAAGTAATCTCTGGGGTTATTTTTACGATCAGAATAAAAGAAATTGCATTGAAAAAAAAAGAGTAAATTTTATCACCATAAACATTTACACTCTAACTTCTGTCGACATCATAAAACCTTTCTTTTTCTTCAGGCACATTATAATTGCTATACCTAGAGCATAAAAGCAACAAACGATCGAATTGGCTAGATCTTGACATGAATTTGAAATTAGCTGAAACTTGAAAAGAAAATATTTTTTTTTTTCTTCGATTTTTTTTTTTTTTTTTTTTGTCATAAGACAAATTATACAAGTATAGATAAATCTATTGATTGTGGTAATTTACCGGTGTTTTTAAATTCATTTTAATTCAAAACTCTAATCTGACTCACCTAGTTTAAAGCTACATTTTGTTTTAGGAAATAACGGAGCTGAACCCCTCAGGCAAAATTTTTTCTTTTCACTTACGTAAAAAATGATTAATTTTTAACAGATTTTTTTTTTTTTTCATTTTAACCATTCCTGAATATTAATAAAAAAAAATGCCTGTACAAATGTAATGGCAGATATCCGTTCCTTCATTCGATAAATAGCAGTTTTGTTTGGAAATGTTATGTTCTAGGAAATAAAAGATTTGTAAAAGTTTGCCAATGTTTGAATTTGCCTTAAGATGCTTTATGCATACGGTTCGAGTTCTCTCCTGAATACCACAAAACGGGATCTTACATGTGTTTATATCGTGTGTGTGTTTATTTTGATAGATCTAACATATTTGTTTATATTTTCATTTCATTTCAGATAAGACGCTTCTACTTACACTCAGTTCGCATCGAAATAATCACAAGGGATTTACCGAAGATTTAAAAATAACAGCAGTGGTGCAAATGTAAACTTGCGTTATGATATGACACTCGTAGTAAGAACGAAATAAACACCACGCATTGTGACCTCAAATAAACACATTATATGATGTAAAAGTACGGCGATAAATAATAACGTGCGAAGAAAATTAATATTGTGTAATCTCCTGGTGATTTAACTGCTGGAGTTCAACTTGGATGTAAATTTTACTGCGTTTTGCAAGTACGTGTGAATTTGAAATATTATATGATAAACGCCAAAATCTGCTGTTCAACGGGAGTTTTTTTATTGACGGAAAAGGGCTTATTTGATAAGAGTATAATGCATTTGTCTGCTATACTGTGGTTGTTCTATTACTTGGATCTTACTCGGGCCCAGGGCGACGTTTCAGACATTGAACGGTCGTGTCGGGAAAATTCCCGGTCTCGTGTAGTGAGTAGCAGAAGTTCTGCCAATCCTCAACAGACTTTCGGCAACCCACACTTTCAACCGTTGGACGCTCAGCTAAATGACCGACAGAAACGTTTTCTTCGCATGCGTTTTATTAACCGTACGGTTCCAACGACACCGGACCCCGATAGCGAACAGGTCAGATCATTGTGTTCTTGGCGATATGTCTCTGACTACAATTCGACTAGAATTCCACGCGAGATGTTCCGAGTTGAATGCATCCTCAGTGGAACAAACAAGTGTAATTTTAGCTTTGCTGATATTGATGAAAACAGCAAGGCGTTATTAGAAGTAGAGACTGAATGTGCATTGATTCATTCGAGAATACAGGTGGCCAACGAGTGTTGTGAAAATGGTGAATATTTCTTACGTCGAGAGTGGATTGAGTGGCCAGTTGCTTGTGCATGCGCCAGAAAGAAAACAAGAACTGTACAAAATGGGTAGATTATCCATATATATAACGAAATGTCATTTTTATTTGTCATTAGGACATTGCGAGACTAATACCATTAAAGCAGCTCGTTCAAAGATGGTCAGTGACGAGGATTTTGATTTTAAAACTATCTGTCTTTATTATTTCTATCAGTACGTACCCATCTACAGACGCATGGTCGCCCAATGCAACATTCCGTGACTCAAAAAATGAGTGGTTTCTCCATCAGAGGCTAAAGCGTTACGAACGTTATAACACTCAGCGTTTTTATAAATACGTTATCCCCCTAAGTGCGTTTGGGAAAGATAGCATTTTCCCGTGCCATGTGACCTACACTTGCCAAATTATTTGTCAGGAAACGAAGACTTTACCAACACTAACAATTAAGAGTAGAAAAAAAAACTTGTATTTTTTATAATTATACTGATCAGCTTTGAACGAGCTGCTTTAAAAAGAAAACCAGTCTGGACAGATTATCAGTATTGACATACGGGTTTCTGGCTTGGTGGCCTGGTCTTATACCGGTCTTTTGAGTCCTACACCTGATGGGGGGCAGGATAGAGACCGTGTATGCTGAAATAACATTGATGCGATCTGATATGTCGGAGTCTGTAATATAAGACATACTGTGCGATTCATTGCAGGGGCGTACCTTGGCTATTTTTTTTAATTGTACGCATTTATTAGCCGGTCTAGATGTAGCATCATGTTTATTTTTTTATTATTTCTCTTTTTTTACTATCAAGAAAAAATTATTTTTTTTGATAATCAGGAGACAAATGGTGAAATGGTGCTTTCTTAAGAAACATGTTAGTGATAATATGACAATATATTATCACATATATATACTGTAAAGATGCCTTTTTTTCTCACTCTTTGTGGCGAATTGTAGGTACACACTGGCTATAACGTACGTGCGTATGCCTGGATACGCTCGTACATCAAGTGTGCAAATGTTTATTAAATCAAAAAATTTTCAAATGAAAAATGGATCTTTTTTAAATAACTCATTTTGTATTATGATATGTTAAATTACAAGATACAAGTAATATTTTAGTTATAAATGTATGTTTTACAATGATATTACTGAAAATAATAAGTGTTTTCACATAATGATTCAATGATTAGCATTGTGATATTATGTCACTACGTTTGAGATGAAAATCAAGATAACCGAACATCTATTTGTGTGTTTGTCTGCGCGCGCGGGAGTGTGTGTAAGTAATAGAAATTATATAACGTAAAATAAATAACATAAGGACTTACACATACAATATGATATTCTCACATACACATATCAAAAAATGATGATGAAATGTTTTTATTTGAAATGATCATGATTAAACTGTCTCCACATGCTATTTCATAAACGGATATTTGTTACCTAAGCTTATCTTTTACTAGACTTTACTGAACATATCTATATGAAGAGAGAGGGATTTTTGTTCAAATTAAGGTGGACTGTTCAAGAAGAAAATGATAGTAATTCTATGTATTTCGCTGAATACAAATACTGGTCATTTTTGTACTTTGAGTCGTAAAAATTGCACTTGTATAGCTCCCTTGCTTGGCGCTCAGCATATAAGGGTAGTTCCAGGACTGGCTGGTCCGGTGTCAGGATAATTTGGGTGTGGTAGCATACCACATGTCTACGGTGTGATACTGCTGTGTGGCAGCATTATATCTGTCTCAAGTAGACAGTCTCCAAATGGTTGAAATACTGTCGGTGGGACGTTAAATCCAACAAACAAACATTTTTGTAATTTGAATGTGACAATAAAAATAAATCAATTATTTCATGGGACAGCAGCGCAGAACATGGTTGTTTGTGTGTTATTGCCTATGATTAAAGGTCTGCACGGATATGAAGGTTTGGAAACCAAAGAATGAATTTGGATAATTTATGACAATGCTTAATTCAAGTTTGATGTTAGAATTATGGAGGAAAAAGAATCATGTCAGAAATGAACTATTCTAGTCCATGGATTTTAAAACTGATTTTGTAAATTGAATTCAATGCGATACTAATCTATGAACTGTAAAATATGGAACATTTTTATGGCTTTTTAGTTTCATACAAGGTAAGCTCATGTTGAGTGGTGATACACATTTTTTTGTAATTGATTTTTTGTGTATATTTGTGTAATGTTTGTATTCATATTTAAATGTATGTGTACATACGATAATTTAATAAAAATATGTAGAAGGTAGCAGTTCTGCAGAAACCCCATATAAACCACCAATATGGAGATATACAAAAAATTTACGGTACTTAGCGCTTAATAACATTATAGAGTCTACCATCCCCTCGGGAGCGGGAGGTCGTGACTGAGATATTGTAGATGGGACAATAAACCCAACAAACAAACAATCAATATTGAGTATAAACATATGTTAATTATAGATAACAATTTACAAATGAGTGTCTCTTTTTTTTTCCTCAAAATATTGTGTTTTTTACGAAGATGTCATAAACACATGTACCGCAACTATACAACCTTATTTTTTTAAATGGTTTATAAGATTTCAAATCAATTTATGCGGCTTGAATTTACTAAGTAGATACTTTTACATTTTTGACTGAAACCATGTCATTATAAACACGATGAATTGCAAGGAACAGAATAACCTCTGACCGGTTCTCATTTCGTATACTCAATTCAAAAGGTATATGCTTATAGATCATTTCATTCCGAAATAAGACGTAAACCTACGAAAATCAAAGCACTTCCCGGACATAATCTACATGCTGTTTTCCCCAGTCACCGATTGGTCAATTTAAATCAGCGAATTATGCCGGGTATTGCCGATCTCCTGGTGAAATGGTTTATTCGGGAAGTTCGAATATCATAGCAAGCATCTAGTAATTAAAGAAACTTAATTTGAGTTGTTGATCTTATGTTCAAAAGAGCAACTATTCACTATTTACCAATTATGTTGAATATAGCTACACTTTTTTCTTAAAAAATTAAAAACTCGCGGTATTTTGTTTGAAGTTTCTAAAATATCGCACAAATGGTAACCTTTTTTAAAAAAAAAGGGGGGGGGGGAGAGATTGGAATATTAATTGGAATTAACCCTTACCATTCTAATTTTCTTTATTTGACTTGTTGACTTGTCCTTTCTTCATTTTGGACTGTACCAGTCATTGTTAATGGGTGTGTTTGCGGAAACATTATTGACTGGATAGCAAACAATGCAGACCAACATCCAGAGCAGACCATGATCTTGGTCTGCACTGGTTTCAAAGGCAGACGGCATTGAGGGCTGCAGACACCTTTGTTGTACTTTCTGCTATATGATATTAAAATATTATCCGGTTGTTTAGGTAGGGCACTATGATCAGTAGCGATCTGAAACCATTCGGTAGACGCCCTTAATTAGCGATGATGCTAACCAGAACTTTACCTGCCTATAGAACTGATCGACATTAAAGCAGGCCGACTCCAGTCGCCTGTTTCACATCATGCTTGGCTGTATAGTTTCCACATTAGATTGAAAACAGTAGCCTGAACAGTTAAACGGTAGGGAACAGTAGATGGCCATTTTCAAACTTGATCAGTATGGACGCAGACCCGAAAATCTGTTGTCAAAGACTTATATATGTGCGTGCTATAGCCTATTTCTTTTCAAGTGTAGCCTGTATGTTGCTCGGATGGGGAAAAAATGTTCAATTACACCCGCACAATGGAAATTAGTGATATGTTAATAGTTATATACCTTTTTCTTTATTGGACATTTTTTAATACCGGGTACCTTTGTAGCGTTTTACACTAGCATGGACGAACACCAGCACAGATTAAAGCGTGTTTAGTTTTGATCGATATAAACCTCCTTTAATTATGTTCTACTTGGGTTTTAATATCAGTAAATAATGCCTTCCTGCTGGCAGATAAAGCACCCCCCAACCATAGCAAATTATAAATAACAGAACTGGAGTACAAAGACCAGACAGTAAATTAACAGAAAAGTTCACGCATTTTCCTTCATACGAGGGTATAAAGCAGAGGTATGGATGCTGACGTTTTTATGTTGTTTAGCCTTGGCTACAATTACGCAGTATTCTATCATTAGAGCTCAAGCAAAAGGTAACTCAAGCAATAATGCATTTTAGTTAAAAGAACATTGTTTTGCCTCGTGGGCATATTGTTTTTGCCGTGTCTGTTTTGTTTGTTTGTCAGCAACTTTAACACTGACCATAACTTGAACAAGAGCTGTCAGAGGACAGCACGCTCGATTATTCAAAATGCTTGTTGGAAAATCAAATGAAATTTATTTCATTCTTAGCCTTAATAACCCTGTATATAATAAAGCAAAAATTTATACCTTGATAGTCTAATACCCTTAAATAGGTTTATTAAGTCTAAAATCAATCCCATGCCTAGTTACTGAGACCTAAGTATAATAACATTGTGCATGCAAAACTTTAACCAAGTATCCAAGTCAAGTATCCAAGTTAGAAAAGGGACATAATTTGTATAAAATTCAGTCTAAGAGTTATCCTCCTTGGTTTTCTGATGCCCCTGAACACCACTCCTAAACTTTCTAGTCAATACCATAAACAATTTCTGAGATATAAGCTGGATAGTATCTTGCATGCAAAACTTTAATCAAAAGGTCTAAGTCAAAAGGTGGCCCTAATCTGCATAATATTCAGTCAAAAACTATCTGCCACTATAGTATGATATCATTGAACATATTAACGATGTTTCAAATAAAACCCAGGCCTGGTTACTGAAATATAAGCATGAAATTCCTTGCATGCAAAACATTAACCATTTTTTTAAGTTAAAAAGGGGCCAAAACTTGTAATATATTCCATCAAGAGTTATCTACCATGATGTATGATATCCCTACAAATATTAAAGATGTTTCAAATCAATTGCATGCCTGGATACTGAGATATAAGCATGAAAGTACCTTGCATGCAAAACTTAAACCAAAATTTCTTAGTTAAAAAAGGGGACATAATTTGTAATATATTCAATCAAGAGTTATTTACCTTGGTTATCTGATGCCCCTAAACATATTCATAAACTTCTAAGTCAATACCATGAATGGTTATTGAGATACAAGCTGTATAGTAGCTTCCATGCAAAACTTCAACCAAAAGCTGCTAGCAAACGCCGACACAAGGGTGACTACAATAGCTCTCATATTCTTCGAATAGTCGAGGTAAAAACTACAAGATATTTTTAAACTTGGAACTCCATACAGAAGTGCATTTACTAAGAACTATAAATCTACCTGGACCATTTTTTTCAATTATCTTCTTAACCCTTTCCCTCATAGAGGACACCATGAAAAGACCTATGCAAACAGCATAAAACCAGATCAGCCTGTGATCAGGTTTTATGCTGTTCGCTGCTCCTCAGTGTCTGGAAATGAGGATTCTATAATTAAATTTGGTAAGGTTTAACTGTGTTTTCTGCAGATCAGGCTTTATGTGGTACCTATTGAGTGCGTCAAAATGAGTCTATATGAGGGAAAGGGTTAAATTTAAATTTACGAATTGATGAAGACACCATGTTACAGAATGTGTCACGGATACAGAAAACATCTGCTTTGTGAATACTGTATTCTATTTTTAATTGGAATCCCTGTGAATGTGACCTGCATTTGTTGAGTTTGTCAGGAGACAAAACCTTCACCAACATTGGTAAGCGCTCACTTCAAAGGTTTATGAATTTGCTACAGCGAAAATGTGTTTGTTTGTTGGGTTTAACGTCCAATCGACAGTATATCAGTCATTTGGAGACGATGTCTACTTGAGACAGATATAGTGCTGCCACACTGCAGTATCACGCCGTAGACATGTGGCATGATACCACACCCAGTCACATTTTCCTGACACTGAGCCAATCAGTCCTGCAACTACCCTTATATGCTGAGTGCCAAGCAAGGGAGCTATAACAATACTGTCTTTTATGACTTTGGTATGTCGCGGCCAGGGATTGAACCCACGACCTCCGGCCCCTGTGGCAGACACTCTAACCACTACAGCGAAAGTACAATAATTAAAAAAAAAAAAATATATATATATATTTTTTTTTTTTTTTTTCTTTAAATTTTTACCAATCATCTGTTGACCAGCTTCTTTATGTGTCCTGATAGGGTCAATTTAATTCTTGTCCCTCCAACACGTGACAACACGATGATCATCACATTATCGCATTTCCAAGAAACATATATACATGCGAGGTTTAAAAATCTTAACAGGTTTTTATTATCTTAATCCTCTCATGTCTTTCTTAAATCTTGCATCTGGAGTTCGATTCAATCTAAAACAATCAACATAGCACGCTCCGTTTTTACATATGTTGAGCGCAATATCGCGTAGAACTGTTTTGACGTGAAAATTTTCTAGTGACTTAATTCTGATAAGAAATTATTATTAAATAAAGTGAAAAACTAAGATATCTACGTTTAATAGCTTGCTTATGTTCATACTAAAACTTATCTTTAAATCTGTTCAGTTTTTTTTTTCATTAAACATTGTATTTGTAAATTGTATTTGTAAAATGTTAAAAAAAAAGATTAAACTGTAGGTAAACTGAGAATAGCTCCATACAACTTTGGTACCTAGGCTATTTGTATTCATATGTATTATGAATAGCCTGGATACCAAAGGTTACTCATACTATGGGTATATTTACAGTTAAAGCTGCATAAATATAACATCTAATCGTTCCAAATTAATCAACAGTTTGCATGAAGCCAATATACCAGTATATCAAGGGCTGGTCACAAATCTATGTTATAGATAAAGGTTGGAGAATATTGTGGTCAGCCCTCAATATTGTGTAGAATTTACTCTATGGTCACAACTGAGTTGGATAAAAATGAAATATGTTGGCTTTTATTTACTGATTTTATTTATAAATGGCCAGTGCCTTTATTTAAGGATGAGGTGAGAAAGCCAGACACAAAATATGGATCCATCAGTAAGTTATAATCATGGTCCTTCAGATGCTTAAAAAGACTTCAGTGCAGATGCAAGCATCCATCAACTTGGAGTTATAGGCTCTTTTGCTCCAAGACTATATAGACAAGCATTTACAATGAAATTCCCACAATCACTTGATGGACTGTGGTCACAATTTAATGATGGATAGATTACCTTAACAGATTTTTCAAAACTATCACTAAAATTTCAGGCCTTTTTCATGTCAAAAATCTTCATTTCAATGACAAGATACAGTTTACATATTTATTCAGTTTTATTGTTATATAAAGTGACTACCCTACCCATTACCATACCTTCCTTAAACAGGGTTTGAATTTAGCCAGAATTTAAGCAAGTAGTATTTTTTTTTACTTGCTAAATGAAAAATCAACTTTTAATTTTAAGAGTCAAGTGTCAGTTTTAACAATGAACCATAACATGCAGTGACAACCTGAGCATTTAATTTCAGTTTATGGCCCCATATAGCAGAGTTGTGGCCCTTTTCTTCCTCTCCAGACATCCACCATCTTGTAATTGAAGGCTTTAGATCATAGATCTGTAACTCAACATTAGCTTCTATATTTCCATTTGCCAAATAAAGCAAGTACATGAAATTGTAACTTGCATTTCCAAATTACCATTTGCATTTAGCAATTATGTGAGCTTAAATTTAAGCCCTGTTAAAACCTGAGACTTTCTTCGGTACACATTTTTCAAATTTACTTCAATCATAGCTGACAAGCTTCAAGGTATGTATACTGAAAAATTAAAGTTAAGTGATACTTTATTGTTCTGTATAAAACAAGAGGGCCATGTTGGCCATGAATTGTTCACCTGATGACTGACCTTCAGGCCCATGATTGGGCCAAAAATGTGGCCTCCAGAGTGTTCACAAGGTTTTTCATGGGTTTGATCCTGTGACTGATCTTTTGACCCCAAATTTTATGCAAAGAATTACATTCTGAGACTGGATCAAAACTGTAGCTTCTAGAATGTTAACAAACAAATTGTTGATGCTGCACACTGCACAATCAGAAATGCTCACCATAAGCGTGTTGTGCTCAGGTGAGCTAAATCACATTTTTCATTAACGCCATATACATATATTTGTGTATCTTTTTTAAAGAAGCAAAATATATAACTAAACTTCATTTCTTCATTTCATATAATGCATTCAATTCCAAAATGGGTGTAGTAACCAAGATATCGCTCTAATAGCATACTGGAATATTTCATAAATACATGTACATATTTTATATGGTGTATGGATGTATTCATCGTATATTAATAGGTTAACATGTACATATCAACCATGGCATCTGTATTCTTAGTTTTGCACTAAAACATTTCGAGATTGAGTCTGATGCATCAATCCTCACTTCCACCAAATGGGTCTGTGGTTTGATGCTTGGTTGGGACAGAATGTTTCCAGCCCCCAGACATGTGTGATCCTAGCTTTCCCAAGACCTCAGAGTGTTTTGCCTATAAATGGTGAACTCCAGGAAAACCATTTCTGGTTAAACTCAGTGATTGACATGCCACGGTCTGTAGATTTATCATGCTGAAAGATATACAAATGATAAATGAGCGTGTGATAGCTAATTAAGATACAGAGTAAATTCTAAACTCACAACAGCGAAATATGAATGACTATACATGTATTACCAGCTTTGTTTTGGTGTTTAGAAAACTCACAATGAGACATAACTTGAGCTGTTACATATGCCCCAAAGTCATAAAAAAGATCCATCAAGGCATTGGGCTCATATAGCGACACAGGCTGAAGAAAGATTTAAATCTTATGAACAATCAAAGTCACTTTATACCAGTATTTCAGCAAAAATTGTTCTAATAAGATGGTCCAACATTTTACCTCAAACAGTCCTAAATCGACCTCAAATGGTTCAACATTGGACCTCAAATGTATATTTTGTAATTTGTTAACTAGACTTCTGGTGAATTTTCACTTATCTATGATGTGGTCCAATCAAATAAGCTCCAGCCATGGGCTCAAGATATATCGTTACACTGAAGCTGCTATGTATTCACCTATATAGTGAAGTATCTGCCATGGGATCAAAACATAGCGTTGTAATGGAGCTGCACTATATTTACCTGAGTTTCTGTCTTTTTGCCATCTTCTCCCTCTTCATCTCCTTCAAAAATTGCACTGTCATCGTACATGTCCTGCCAAAGAAACTGTGAAAGAAGAACAAACATGATTTCTGAGATATAATGTCATTATACAATTTTTGTTTGGTGAAATCATTAATTTTAATGAAACACTATGTTAATTTGTTAAACTGCTGAGTTTATATTTACTCCAACGAAAAGCATTCATTCCTTAGAGTTAATATTTTCTAGACCATGAATCCACAGATAAATATACCCCCAAATTTCCCAAAAGTACATTATCAATGAAAATTTATTATTTGACTGTAACTGTTTCCTGATTCAAACAAGTTTTCAGACTTTGGGAAGAATGGATTCAAAGACCAGAAATAAGTGTTCAAGTAATACATTTGTTGATCAGGTCATTTTGTCTGATAGACACACATTTCCTCAATTACTGTTTACATACCTTGCTTACTGCATCAAGGACCTCTTCATCTGCTGTTAGGCTTTGTGTTCTTTCTTCTACCTATAAAATAACAAGAGTGTTCTCTGGAACACATGTGTTACCTGCTGAAGTGTGACAGAAAAAGTGTGACGGACAGACAGACGAATGAAGGAAAAGTGATCCCTATGTGTCATCTCTGCTTACAGCAGGTGACACAAAAACAGTCTTTTTATATAACAGAGTAGACACTTATTCAGTGCTGCTACATAATAAGTAATGTTAACCTACTTTGTCATAAATAAACCTAAGTAATGCTAACCTACTTTGTCATAAATAAAATTATCCTATTTTAAATAGCTCCTCAATAGCTTTATCATATGTGTTTATGTTGCTGAATCAATATCTATACACATGTCACCTTCATGATTTGTAAGGCAAAATAAAGATTCAAGAGAGAAAATAATATTAAAAGTATGATTAAGGTAATCCATCCATCATTAATTTATAATTATGGTCCTTCATATGCTTAACAAGACTTCAGTGTAGATGCAAGCATCCATTGTTAAAATTCCCACGGTCACTTGATGGACCATCATCATAATTTAATGACAGATGGATTGCATCTTTCCTGGGTAGTACTACAATGTATGTGGTTAATGGTTGGTTTAAAGTTTGACATTCATATAAATACAAATACATTACATTCAGGATTAGAACGATAGACATAGCTAATAAAGTTTTGTTCCTTTTCATATGATATAGAACTGTAGTATGGCAGGTGAGTAAAAATGATATCAAACAAGGCAAACATACTTTACCCTTTCCCTCATAGAGGATACCATGAAAAGACCTATGCGAACAGCATAAAACCAGATCAGCCTGCGAGTAACTCGCAGGCTGATCAGGTTTTATGCTGTTCGCTGCTCCTCAGTGGTCTGGTAATGAGGATTTTACAATTAAATTTGGTAAGGATTGAGTTGGGCTTTCTGCAGATCAGGCTTTATGTGGTACCTATTGAGTGCGTCAAAATGAGTCTATATGAGGGAAAAGGTTAATACTATATATTTGATTCATGCTTGAAACACTGAGCAATGTGGCTAGTATAATTTATTATCACAGGATGTTCCTTGTTTTCCGTGTAATATAACCATTACGTATTTGCTTATATTTAACACATGTAATATAACAACGTCATGACGTCATTTAACCCTACACAATTCATAAAATAAAAACAAGGTGCAAAATCGAGTCAAATATTATTATTCCGTTAAATCCAAGCATTTAAAGTCATGTGATAAAAAGAACCTTACATGAGTTGTCATAAAATTTTATTAAACTCATCCAAGGAAATGGTAAAAAGTTCACCAGAGGCTCGCTTTTTACCATTTTCTTGAACTAGTTTAATAAAATTCTATATTATATGACAACTCATGCGATATCCTATATTTAGAATATGACCCACAAATGAAGAAAATTACGCCGCTTGTCATACTTGTTTTGTGCAAAACTTTTCATAACCCACCTGTTTTAGAAGCTCTGTATTTCTGTCCTTTACAAACGTCCCAACACTTCCATGAACACTTTGAAGAATGAGTCTGAAAAAAGGATTAGACCATTCATTTTAAACTTGAAAAAACATCCCAAATAATGCCTTATTATTTTTTTTTTCTATTTTTAGACAAATTACATGAATCTGAGGACGTTTTTTTTCTTATTTCAGAGAAGAAAAAAAGGATTGAACATTAACCCTAACAAAGATCCATTGTTGATTGGAGCTAGTTTGTTTTAATAAATAGTTTTGAATGTGCACTTCTGTAGATATCCTTACATATACAAAACATTTTGCTATTACAGATCTCTGAAAGGTTATTTTCTGGCCATCAAGTCAAGAAAATCCTATGTAAAGAAAGTATAAATGTAAAAGAGTAAAGGGGACAGCTATGTGATTAAGAATGAATAGGAGGGAGAGACAAATGAGGAAAGAAAGGAAAGAATAGTGAGTAAATGAAGCCATAAAATGAAGGAGGGAGTTAACTGTAAATAAATTTTCCTGATAAACCCAGTAAGACAAGACTGACAATCTTATGAAAAATATTGTCCAATGAGAGCCGTATCCAATGAGAGCCAAAAGGGATCATCAACCACTTTGCATGTCTGGCTTTCAATGGATGATTTAGAACATTCTGGGGGCTCAATCTCACAGAAAAAAAAAAAAAAAAAAAAACTTTTCAAGATTTAACTTAATTCATTTTACATCAATTGGAAAACAAGTTCTGATATATTATAATGGTTCCTGTGAAAGACCAAGTACTTTATAGCCAGCTGGAAGGTCTTGAAAATTTCTAGGCCTCTCAACAGGGTTTAAACCTACAGCCTCTGGCTCCACTGTCATGTACATTATCACTAAACCATGGCATCTCAACTTTAAACTCAAAGCTATATAGAACTTGATCATCCAAAACAGATCTGTGTAAGATTAAACTTGCCCCAACATGTAAAAGTTACCAACAAAATAAAAGAGAATACCAGCATAAATAACGTCTTTTTAAGGAAGAAGACGAGATTTATGATGGGAGTAAAGGGAAGAAAAGACTTTATAAACAAAACCTTCCTGATGTATTGATTAACCATGGTGCATGCAAATGGGAAACATGAGTGTTCTCTGGAACACATGTGTCACCTGCTGAAGATTGGCGGAAAAAGTGTGCTGGACAGACAGATGGACGGACAGACAAACTAGAGCTATCACTGAAGGTGATTAATAACCCCCGCAAAATACTTTAATGCAGGAGAAGCCAGACTTCAGGCAGAGCATAGATAAGAACCTGTATACATAGTATATTGGTTGTGATAGTTATAAGTAAGTATAGTTTTTATTTAAAGTTGATAGAGAGTCAATAATGGTTGTTTGTCACAGTAGTTTAAAAATATAAGGTTACAGTTCTTGGACACTGCACTTCTCCTAGTCGCCATCTGTTTACATTTTAAGTTTCAAGTATATACCATGTATAATATTCGAGTTATGTTCAGGACAAGAAAAACAAGGAAAAGTAACAAAGGTAAATAACTCTGTAATTACTCTAGATAGAGTTATGGTTCTTGTGCACTGCACTTCCTCATATTGTGGTTGACCATTGTATGAAATTGTTTTGAAATCCAACCAGTAGTTTACAAGTTATACTCTGGACAAGGAAAAGTAACTAAGGGCAATAACTCTGTAATTCCTATAGATAGAGTTATGGTTCTTGTGCACTGCACTTCCTCATATTGTGGTTGACCATTGTATGAAATTGTTTTGAAATCCAACCAGTAGTTTACAAGTTATACTCTGGACAAGGAAAAGTAACAAAGGGCAATAACTCTGTAATTACTATAGATAGAGTTATGGTTCTTGTGCACTGCACTTCCTCTTCATTGTGCTTGACCATTGTATGAAATTGTTTTGAAATCCAACCAGTACTTTACAAGTTATACTCTGGACAAGGAAAATTTACAAAGGGCAATAAATCTGTAATAAGTCAAGATGGAGTTATGGTTCCTTGTGCACTGCACTTCCTCTCCATGTGCTTGATCATTGCATGAAGTTGTATTGAATTCCAACTTGTGGTTTTCAAGTTATGCTCCGGACAAGGAAAATGCAACAGACCGCTGGACCGAACCGACCGACCAACCGACCTACCGACCACCGGGTGACTCCTATATACCCCCCCAAACTTTGTTTCGGGGGTATAATGACAGAAAAGTGATCCCTATGTGTCACCTCTGCTTACAGCAGGTGACACAAAAACCAACAACACAGAAAGGGGACATTACATAAAACAGAGAAATACAATCTGTTGCGCCTTAGAATGGTCAGTCGGTCAATAGGACCATCTGGGGTGCCTAAACAAGGTTTTAAGGGGCCCCAACCTTTCTCTTCCTGAAGGTATTTCTCTGATACAAACAGTGTAAATAAAAACATCCCATCAAATTGGGACTCTTACCTACTCTTACCAGACAGGTAAGTTCCATAAGATTGCAGGGAAACCCTGTCAGGATTTCATCACAGTCTGTGTTGGTATCTGTTGTTTTGTCTAAGTCTAAATGTATATGGTCTGCATTGTCTGGTTTCACAGTACTTTGACACACAGGAGGACTCACAACACTATCACAATGATGTTGAACACATACATTGTCACATGGTGCGGTCCTGACATCATGGTCATGTGATCTCTTACATGGATTCTGATTGGACAGTGGAATAGTTGACAATTTTTCATACAACTGAGCTAAGATCAGCCAGACATTGGCATTGAAAGGATGAAGCTGGATCAACTGATGAACCACACTGGCTTCTGAAATAACGTCAAATGAAGACTATGATTTTATGCAATGATTTTTTCCATAAACCATTATATGTTATACATGTTTATAAAAATAACATTTCAGTTAAATAAAACTTTGTAAACATGTTTTTCTTTTCTAGCCTACAAATTTGACTGTTATAATAACTTTCCTTCTCTGTCAGTGCCACAAAAAAAAAACAAGGGAAAATCCTGTGTTTGTTTGTTTGTTGTGTTTGACATCCCACAAACAATATTTCAGTCATTTAGAGACCATATCTAATTGAGACTGATATAGTGCTGCCATACTGCAGTATCATGCCGTAGACATGCATGTGGCATGATACCACACCCAGGTCACATTATCCTGACACTGGGCCAACCAGTCCAGCAACTACCCTTATATGCTGAATGCCAAGCAAGCGACATATACCAGTGCCACTATATACCACTTTGGTATTTTGCAGCCGGGGATCGAAACCACCACCTCCCTCTCCCGAGGCAGACATGAAAAATCCTGTATACTTCTTTAATTTACCATCACTAAAGCAGTATTTTAGTCATATAACACCATCCAGCCAGTTACAGGTAGCCAGTCTGTCAGGTTTCTTCAAAGACAAATCTGAATTTGAACCCACAAAAATTACTAGACATATCATTACAGAACTTGACAAAAGGAACAGAAAAACTTTGTTGGTCAGTGGAGTAAGACCCTTTACTTTCAGTACTTATTGAGTATCCATGAAAAAAAATTTCCTCTCAAAATTGAGTTTTTATCCATAACTTGACAATAAGGTTTACCCATGATTGTAAGTACATGCATACAAGCGCCTTCTGTTCTCGTACTATCTAGAACTTACCTTCCAGCAGTTTTCCTGCAGCCCTCCAGATCTGTTGCTGCAGCAGAAGGGCGTGACACATCTGGTCAGTGGTCAGACACTCTGCAGACTGCAGAATATCAATTTAAGCCTTTTCCTCATGAATATTCATGTGCAAATTTATGACTGCATGAATATTAATTAACTGAACTATTAAACAATGAATTTTTGTAAAATTATCAGCAAAAACTGGTATTTTCATTTTGTATCGAAGTACAATATTGACTCCATTCAGTATCTAAATATACCAGTTTACCACCACAGCCTTATGAACAATTATGATACATCTTCCATGCTAAAGTCAATGCCAAACTCAAGGCTAGGGAGACTACTCAATCAACACTCTTCTTTAAACAGGCAAAGTAAAAAATAAATTCTTTAACACTTTATCAATGCCTTTTATGATACACTTGAATAAGAAATAATCTGAAAATCTCCCTTCATGCATTGGTACTAGATGTATTCGTTTCACAAAATAACTTACCATTTGCTTTGAATATTCAAGGGCCATAACTTTTCATTTGCTTTGAATATTCAAGGGCCATTACTTACCATTTGCCTTGAGTATTCAAGTGCTTTTGAATATTCCTTTGTAAAAATACAGCATCTTGCAGTGGACTCTGCCATTTCTCTTCTCATGGTTCTGTTTTTGCTTGCCAAAGATGCTGAATGCCAAAACAAAATGTCATAAAATAGAGGCACTAAATTACAAGATGTATGTCACAGTTGTTTCTTAACCCTTTCCCTCATAGAGGACACCATGAAAAGACCTATGCGAACAGCATAAAACCAGATCAGCCTGCGAGTAACTCGCAGGCTGATCAGGTTTTATGCTGTTCGCTGCTCCTCAGTGGTCTGGAAATGAGGATTTTGTAATTAAATTTGGTAAGGTTTAACTGTGGTTTTCTGAGGATCAGGCTCTATGTGGTACCTATTGAGTGCGTCAGAATGAGTCTATATGAGGGAAAGGGTTAAACACCTTGTGTATGTGCCCTTCAGAGATTGCTGTGGTCCAGTGTTAATGTTCCCAAATGCAGATCCAACCAACTGCAGATCCAAAGGTTGTGGGTTTGAAACCAACTGGCTAGGATTTTTCATGACCTTCCCAGGAGCAAAGTACTGGTCCAACAGAGAAACCATCGAGAAGGATAAATTTCTGTTGTAAAGGACTTGTCTCCAAATTAACATTTAAAAAAAAGTTTATATTGAATTAAATGTCATAGCATCACTGTGTTGCTCTCTTTCTGTCTTATAGACAAGACTCTTGTGTGCATGTGGAAACTGCCCCAAGCTGGAATCAAACTCGGGACCTTCAGTATACAAATTGGCCTCTACCACACCACCACAAAAGCTTTTTCTATTGCAAGGAAGTACAAGTGTCATTCTATACCTCTACAACATATACCCACTCCTTTTGAGAGTCTATCCTTAAAACGTCTGAAAATTTCATGGGCTTAGCGCAAAAGGGTCTTAACTTGTTCTTTATTACATTTAAGTTATGACTTTCTGTGCCCATAGAATATGGATGTCTGCTAGACATGTCTAAGAGTGCCATTACTTCTACAACAGTGAACTGATATCATACTACCCTGAGCTGGAAACAAACATGGGACCTCTGATAGGCAATTCAGACACTCTACGACATTGCACCATAAGCTCCATGGCAGGGAATTATTACAAGTGTCATTTTACACCTCTACTGTTCTTTTTAAAGTTTTCTGAATGAAAATTCTTAAAATTTCAAATGGTGAATCTATCTATATTTATTCTAAACTCTGGAAAAACATGCAATATAAATGAAATTTAGTTGTTAGTATAAGATTGTTGTGTTCATTCGTATATAGTCATAGTAAAACATTTGCTTTTTATAACTACAGATTAAGCAAATACTAATAAATTTCACATGAAATCATCAAATATTCTTTATATTTCATACCATTTTATCCCCCTTTTCTAATTTTTTAATAACAAACACTTTTACTACTTCATGTACAAATTTACATTATATTTTTTTTAATCTTTTTTGCAAACATATTTTACAATCTCTATGACTGAGAAGGCACATTTGTTAATATCTTAACCCTTTCCCTCATAGAGGACACCATGAAAAGACCTATGTGAACACCATAAAACCAGATCAGCCTGCGAGTAACTCGCAGGCTGATCAGGTTTTATCCTGTTCGCTGCTCCTCAGTGGTCTGGAAATGAGGATTTTGTAATTAAATTTGGTAAGGTTTAACTGTGGTTTTCTGCAGATCAGGCTTTATGTGATACCTATTGAAGGCGTCAAAATGAGTCTATATGAGAGAAAGGGTTAAATCAAGTTTAGGCAAAGCAACATGACTTCAAACTATACATACAGGAAATTTTAAGCATCATGAAAATATTAACATATTATCTATTATGGTGAATGATGTGTTTCATCATTTATAAAATATTTCTCAGTACATGTATTTTACCCAAAAGCACAGACTTTGTTGTCTTAAATTTCACTTAAATTTAGTAATAGTGTTAAAATTTAGACAATAATTACAATTTACCTACCTAAACTAGCTTGGTAATGTTTTGCAGCCTCAGAGTAATCCCCCTTACTATAATGGTAGTCTCCCCTGAATTTGTACAGTGTCGCCTTATCATTTTTTCCATTATCAGCCTCTTCTTTTAAGAACCACTGTAAAAATATAAACACAAGATGAAAATATTTTTCATATTTATTCTGAGCTGCACAATTTGACAGGTCATATTTGAACAAACTGCATTGCAGATGTTAAAAGTTATTGGCACCAGTCTGAATTCAGTTAAAAGTCATTTCTGTCTAGCTGAAACAATTCCATTTTCTTTTTACATGGACACCCATCATACTAATACATGTACCCATGAGTACCCATGAAGATGCATAAAAAACACTTCACCGCCTTTAATAACTAATCATCTAACTAATTTATTTGTTTTAACAATTTAATTAATTTCAATATGTGCTTAACGATACAGATTTTGTACACCCAAAATATCCCAAATTGAATGCATGTGAAGATAATTTCTTGAAAGGCTGCAGAATAATGTTAAAGATTATCATTACAAATTTGCTATTGATTTGTATAAAGAATAGAAGAGCATGAGGTATCATAAAAGAAAAGACCTACATCTGGTAACAGGTAATAATTTTGTACCCGGATACTGTTAATTTTTTTCCCGACCCGTGGCTACCAGTTACTCCTTTCTTTCAATATATATTTAAAATTGTTTAAGTTACTTGATTCTTTGTATTCAGAAGGGATTTCAGTACGGACTGTTTGACTTTGTCTTGTTAAAACTGCATTCAAAGAAGAGGGAAACAAGAAAGTCAGTAGAACTGACAGATGCTCCCCGAAGAACGTCATTGTTACAAATAAGGCCTTGGTCAATGGGTGGGAGGATATGTTGAAATCCCCATTCCTAAATCATATCTATTCTCCTCATCAGATGAGATGTTTTACCAACTCTAATTTGGAGACTTAGTAACAGTTTACTATTTAATATGATAATACGTGTTACTCATCAGATCTTTCATTGATTTTTTTAAAGTTTTTATACTACTAAAAATTAAGTCATACATTTCAATGTGTGCTCATATCAAAGAGGTTAACCAACACTCTTGACATATGACTGGATATTTGAAATAGTGTATAATGGCCTAAACAACAATTAGCTGACATGATTATGATTGACATTACTAGCATATTGAATTTTTTGGGGTTTTGTTTAAATGATATCTCCTGTTAAATTAGGCAAATGACATGAATATTAGTCAACAACATGGTAGTAGGAGCCATAACTCTCTTAAAAATTGAGGAACCAGGTCACGTCGACGATATGCGTATCTACTCTTGGTAATAAAGCTTCCCATAAAGTTTTTGAATTCAAGCCATTAGTTCCTGAGAAATAGCCCGGACAAGAATCATGCAAATGAACTATAGGCCAAAAAGTCAAGGGGCCATAACTCTGTGAAAAATTGAGGAACCAGGTCACGCTGACGATATGCGTATCTACTCTTGGTGATAAAGCTTCCCATAAAGTTTTGTTGAATTCAAGCCATTAGTTCCTGAGAAATAGCCCGGACAAGAATCATGCAATATGTACTATAGGCCAAAAAAAGGGGCCAATCTGTGAAAAATTGGAACCAAAAATCGGGTCATGCTGACAATATGCGCATCTCCTCTTGGTAATAAAGCTTCCCATAAAGTTTCGTTGAATTCAAGCCGTTAGTTCCTGAGAAATAGTCCGGACAAGGAAAGTGTGACGGACGGACGGACGGACGGACGGACGAACGGACGGACGAAGCGGCGACTATATGCGTCACCTTCGGTGAGCATAAAAACTAGTCAGAGAAAACATAATTCACTTACCTTAGGGAAACAATTTTTTGCGTTGTATGATGTAAGGACTGGTCTATCCTTTGATTTCTCTTTAAAGTCACTGTCATCAAAATCTAGGCCAAGCTCCATGGTATAATTCCAGCCTATAATGACCGATTATCATTATTAAGGTATTCATCACATCAAAATTAGTTAGGTATTCAATCCATCACCAAATTGTGATCATGGTCCATTAAGTGATTATTGGAATTTATAGTAAATGTAAGCCTTTACAGACTTTGTGCAAAATGTAACTTCAAGTCAGTGGATGCTTGCATCTGCACTGGAGTATTTTAAAGCATTTGAAGGACGATGATCATGATTTAATGATGGATGGACTACCTTAATATATATTAAACAATTAAAATATTTATTGGATTTTGTGTTTTTAAGCCCATGTGGTGTCTTTCTAAACTTATATTAACCCTAAACCTCATGTAGACTCACTGTTTTGACACACTGGTAAATGAAGCAGACACAGATCAGACAGCTCCTTCCTTCTTTACCTGATAAGGGTCTCCTCTGTTTGCTCATACACTAATTATATTGTAGCTCAAATTCTACACAATCTGCACAGCAAAGCAAATTTCAATGTTTCATTTACCATTTTAAGTGAAGTTAATTAACATTCCTCAAGTCATAAATTTGTACATGATGATGAACATTAACTGAGTAATAGGTTAATTTAAGCCTCGCTTTCACCTTCTTTTTTTTAAAGAAAAATATCTGATATTAATAATCAGATCAACAATTTACATTACACAATACAAATTACATGTAATGATCTCTACATAAATCTGGTCAATCATTAATCACATGACAACTCTGTATGTTTATTGAATAAGCTAAGTTAAAGATTTTCCCACCCTAAAAGATATCAATTCCACCCAAAACATACAAATTGACAATATTAGCTTAAGAAATAATAAGATGTCAAACTACGTAAAAACAAAGGGACATACTGACAAGATATTTAGTGACTGAAATTCTTTTGATTTCCTCCATCTGATAATTTCATTTATATGAATTATCTTCCCTCAAAACTATGACTTATGTCCCCTGAAAACTTAATCTGTGATTATCTCCATTTCTCTACGACTAAGTTTGGATCTGTTTTTTTGAGATTTGAAACATAATCATTAAATGCAGCTATTAAATGCATTAAATTTCTACCATGAGTTTTTTTCCAGATTCTAATTCATTATTTCATTTTTTAAAGAAATTGTATAGCTCCCATATGATACATTTAAATATTAAATATGGATTATCTCACCCAAATCTAACAAAACTTGAATAAACTCTTGGTGAAATGTGTATACATATATTTTTTTTTATTTAGATTTCTTTACAGTAACTAAGAGCCATAAAAATATTACCATCCAGTGACCAGAATGATATGAGACATGTTTTTTATGATGGTTGTACATACCTGATATGTACATTGTACCTGATAGTGTTTTGCTAGAGGATAGGCAAGAGGCAGGCTGACCTAGGGGAATTTGACTTTTTTTCTAATGTATAAAATCTTGAATAAAATCTATTCCCTGGGAACTGGCACTATTCTGTTTGATAAATTTCTGTTGAGAAATGCCATCTGTTAAAAGCCCTGTGTATGTCCCCTGTACCCACCCTGGGGCAAAAAAAATATGTCTGAGAAGTCCATTGTAACAAGTTTTTCTTTTAGAGGAAAGAATTCCATTATTTTTTTTTTGGATGAAATTTCATGGGTACTGGTACTTTATGCTTATTTGTAAACTCATGTCCTAGAATATAATAATGGTCTATTTAAAGAACAAGGTTCGTCTGGATTAATATTTGTATATAAAACTATCCACAAAATTGCAAATATTTGAGTCTGATGAAAATTAATGATTTCACAATACTCGATGACTGTAATGGTTTTAAAGTAAAAATGTGGAAGCTGTCTGACAGCTTGATAGATCAGTCAATAGAGCACTTGTCAAGAAAGCAAGGGTCCCTGATTTGAGTCCTTGTTAGGCTTAAAGCAGCCACCTAAGGGATGATTCAGCAGACCCAGTACTGCTTAAATGTCCATTTTGACTGTAAAATTGATTAAATGCCCTCCCCCCCCACACACACACACTTTTTATTTTTAAGCTCACCTGAGCATATGTACACAAGATGAGCTATTAGGATCGATGAATGTCTGTCATCCACAATTACATGTAGTTTGTTTGTACTCTAGCAGCTTCCTTTCTTCATCTTCAAACTTTACAACAATGTTATTTTGGTCAATTTAATCAGGAGTTATAGCCTTTTTAATATTGAAAAGTACTAGATTTAACTTTGTTTTCACTGTAGCATCTTAATTTCTTAAACAATCATTTTTTGTTTTCAAACTAGCATCTTTATTTCTTAGGCAATCATTTTCAAAGTTAATGACAATGTTAATCAGCCGATTAGGTCAGGAGTAGTTCACATTTGTGTTCCCGTAAATTGTGACCTCGTTCTACTTTCGGTTTGGTGATATACGTGACAACCAGTACCAAAAATAGCTTGTTGCGCTGAGCAGCTCATGATGGGACTAGGGCAGGAGTTATGGCCCTTTTAATGTTACTTAGGATTTTTATGCAACAACCTTCAAATTTTGACCACATGTACTATTTGATTTGTGGAATTGAAATGATCTTGCAGTTTTTCTGCATGGCTTATGTATTCAGTACAACTATGCTATATTATAGTACCTTATTCAGGTAATCAAGACAATATTTCTCATTTGAGCATCTTCAGGGCCATCATGGCTCTCATGTTTTTATATACCATTTACCGGTATACTCTACATGACACTGGTGGATTCTAGGGGGGCCCTACTGGCACGTGTCTCCTCTAAAATTACTTGACCATACATATAGACCCCCCAACCCCCACCCCAAAAAAAATCACAAGAATGCACTATTTCACAGCTTTATATTAAAAAAATTCACGGGGATTACACCCTTCTCACAGCTCGAGCAAAGCAGCAAGCACCTTAAACTATCACTGCCTACATTTCTTTTTTTGTATAGTACCCCCAACCTGAACTCCTAGATCCGGCACTGCATGAGATCAGGAGATATTCTATAAATATAACACTAATTACATCTCCCTACATAATACATCTGTCTAATAAAAAAGACTATCTTCCCTTCAATGTTGTAGAATCATAGGACCCCAAACTGAAACGATAAAATAACCCTGTAACTTGGGTCACTTTGTCGGAGATAACCGTAAATATAAAAGGTACGAAATGGGTACGTTATAGTTTGGGGACGTTTAAAAAAGCACGTTTTAGGGTACATTCCAATAAATTCTTCAAATAAAACATTGTTTCAGTTCTTAATTAGTTCTTAACTTTTAAATTTAACATACTTACACTTTGATGGTGAAATCTGTTCAAAGGGTTAAACCAAAACGCAAAATAAAATGGAAATCATTAAATGAGCTCCTCTGGAGTTGTCTATTGTCCGGGATCATCTTATCCGTGCTTGGGTAATACGATCCGTTAACTAAACTTGTTCGTGGTGTCAAGGTAAATCGGATAACTCGGTTTTATAGCTCATAATTATCATGGGCTCCGAAAACTGGGTCCAGAAATATGACGAAGATGCTGATGATCTGCATAAAACCAAACCATTTTTGAAGTAGAAAACAAGGAAGAATACAAATGTAACATAATATGTCCAATTTTTCCTGTACCAGTATTTTCTGATAATTTAAATGCAAAAAATGTTCAGAACTTTCGGTTTCATATTTTTCTGCGTTCTGCAAAATTTTGGTGTTTGATACACTATAAGAAAAATGTCACTGTGCTGTATATATATTTGCATACAATTTCTTGATTATTTTAATAAAGCTGTTTTTTTTTAAATATAGAATCAATGAGGATGGTCGAAAAAGATTTTATTTTCACTGCATATCTTCGGAAATTCCCTGAAGTTGTCATGCACTGTAAGCAATAATTAGTAACTAAATAAGTAGTCTTCTATATCATATGCTACATTCTTTCCTGTCTTGTTTTTATGGTAACTAAAATACATTAACATATTCATATTAGCATGTCCCAATTAAGAATGGATGCAGTATCATGGATTATACCAAATTAACCAATATTGGAGACCCCTGACTTGGTATCTTTCAAGCAGGGACTGTCATCTATGACCTTCTAAAACACAGGCCCAGCTCAGCTACAAATACTCCCTAGTGATTCCTGAAGCTGAGCCAGCAGTGGCCACCGTAATTGAAGAAGCTACGGTTAAAGGGACGAAAACGTAGCTGTGCGACACTTTTCTAACTCTTTCTTTCAACTATCCCAACTCTTCTAACTGTTCTTTCCTTTATTTCATCACATTGGCTGTAGCCGCCCATTGCATAATAGTCAAGTATTATGTAGATGTAGATATACAGAAATTTGCAATTTTTTATCAGTTTACAACCGAGAAATAAGTATCTCTGTATCTATATGATTACATTATATAACCCTGTGAGTAAGCTTTTACGCAACGAAGATCTGATGGTACCCTTTTATTTGTGAGAGACAATTCCTTATTGTATGAGTAATTAGTAAAAACACTGTCCTAGAATTAATTCTTCAAGGTTATCCATCCATCATTAAATTGTGATCATGGTTCAGCAAGTGATCAAGGGAATTAATAGTAAATGCAAGCCTTCTCAGACTTAAAGCAAAAGGGCTTTTGTCTCCAAGTCAATGGATGTTTATATCTGCACTGTAGACTTTAAGCATTCAAAGGACTATGATTATAATTTAATGGTGGATGGATTACCTTAAATTTCTTGTAGTATTCAGTTCTTGATTTCAGGAATATGATTATCAAACCAATTATCTTACTGTAAGTGTAAGTTATTTGTATTAAATATTTGAGTGTATCATCTAGAAGGATATATATTGTTATTTTTTATTATTTTTTTATTTTAGGCAGCTCTATTTCTATTGAGATGATAGTCTGGTCATGAACCTTGTTTCTGCACAACTGCTCACTGGGTTGCCACAACGATGGAGAGAATTATGGTTAGACTGGCGATCGTTTTGTTTTGTTCAGGCCTCGCTGTGAGTTCTGCAGAAATGAACAGTAAAATAGATATGCTGTCTGCACCAAAAGAATACACAGACGTGATCATCTCATACTTGAGTTATCCTTTGGAGAATTTGGTCTTTACTATCACCAAAATCATAAAGGATGCTTGTGAGCTACTTGTTTATCCACTTATTGAAACATTAGCTCTTGCGACTGACTTGCTGAATGGTTTGGAAAAGTTGCTTCAAACTATCATCGATTCTGTTTTATACGGACTTGACATGGCTATGAAGAAGCCATTACTGTTTGTTAAAATATTGGTGATATCATTGGTAGATTATGTTATTCAAAAGCCAATTGTTTTCATAATACGGAACGTTTTTTTTCTGATTAGTATGCCATTACATGCCATTGCCTTTGAAGATTTGTTGTCATATCTATCAGAAAATGTGATAATTTTTATCATATCATTTGTTTTTAAAATCATTGAAACACTAATATCAATATGCATAGATTTTCCAGTTTTAATTATTGAGCTTATATTGAATGTGTTGGTCAAATACATCCTGTATGCTGTATTGAGTGTACCATTCGCAATATTACACATTCCAGTGATCTTGTTGAGTTTAACATTAAAAATTGTGTTGTTTGACTTACACCATATACTCTCAGTTTTGTTAAATATTATTTTTTCATTAATACTTTTTATACTGACTGTGATAGTATTTATAATAGTGTTTATAATACACTGGATTTTGGAGATCTTCCTTGGTGTCATGTTACTATTGATAGCTGTCTTCCTTGGGACTCTTGCATTAGGGATGGGGTTTTCTGTTTATGTATTCAAATTACATTGGTCAGGAAAAATGCGTGAAGATAAGCGGATGAAATTATTTTTAAAACTGATAATGAAAGGTGACTACAGTGTTATGATATATCTACGTGAGCGTTTACCAATTAGTGAAACTGGCTGCCTTTGGACACAAATCAAGGAAATAAGCAAGACGAATGAGGAAGATCAGGAGTGCATTGTTTGTTTCCATGACAACCCCTTGGTAACTTTAGTGCCTTGCAGACATCGAAACATATGTCGGAGTTGTTATGAGGAGATTTACAGAATTAACAGAAAATGTCCGCTGTGTAGAAATCGAATAGTTACCTATGTAGATTTTTGACAACATTCTTATCCAGGGAAAATATTTGGTTTGTGTTTACCAAAGGTCTGTTAAACAAAGATTTACACTTAATTTGACAACTAATCTAAATATAAGAAAAACATGCAGCATATTGTCCAATTCTCACAAATGTTTTCAAATATCTCCTATTTTATTGAAGATACGTGACAGTAGATTATATCTTACAAGTTACAATAGATATTACATTACCATCAAAATGATACCTTATATACCTTATTAATTAAATTAAGTCAAGCAATAAAGAAAGTTTAAAGCAAAATAAATAAGTATCTGCATGAAAAGAACTATACATGTATGAAATTATGTAAATTTTATTCTTTTTCTGCTGCAATGGTTGAATTTAAATAATATTTTAAATAATTTTTGAAATAAAAAGCCGAAAATAATTTTTTGCATTATAAGATAGATGATAATTTTATAAAAAGTTACATTTGAAGTGATTTTTATACCCCCGAAACGAAGTTTGGGGGGGTATATAGGAGTCACCCGGTGGTCGGTCGGTTGGTTGGTCGGTCGGTCCAGCGGTCCGTTGCGTTATTGGAATTCAATACAACTTCATGCAATGATCAAGCACATGGAGAGGAAGTGCAGTGCACAAGAACCATAACTCCATCTTGACTTATTACAGAGTTATTGCCCTTTGTTACTTTTCCTTGTCCGGAGCATAACTTGAAAAGTACAAGTTGGATTTCAAAACAATTTCATACAATGGTCAACCACAATATGAGGAAGTGCAGTGCACAAGAACCATAACTCTATCTAGAGTAATTACAGAGTTATTGCCCTTTGTATTTTTTTTCCTTGTCCGGAGTATAACTTGTAACCTTGTCCGGAGTATAAGTTGTAAAGTACTGATTGGATTTCAAAACAATTTCATACAATGGTCAAGCACAATGAGAGGAAGTGCAGTGCACAAGAACCATAACTCTATCTATAGGAATTACAGAGTTATTGCCCTTAGTTACTTTTCCTTGTCCAGAGCTTAACTTTAAAACTACTGGTTGGAATTCAAAACAATTTCATACAATGGTCAAGCACAACCTGTGTAACCCGGCCAAAAATCTGGAAAAAAAACTAATGTAAAAATGTCTTTTTCATACTCTTCTTCTTAATCCTAATAACTTCATCATTTCTAAAGCAGTATTGCGGGGGTATTAATCACATTTAGTGATAGTTCTAGTTTCATATATTTTTTTTTGAAAGTTGGCAAAATTCAATGATCTGCTGTGTGCTTAAACAATATTTTTCACTAGCTTATACTAGAGTCTCCTATCTCTGTTAAAAAGGTCTTTGTATTTACATTTCTTGAGAATGTATGCATGCAGGGACACAATATTTTAAAGCAGGTCGTTCACAGATGGTTTGTAGTAATAAAAAAATGTTTCCTCTTTTCCTCATTAATGGTAGTGAAGTCTTTGTTTCCTGGCAAATAAGCTTGGTAAGCATAGGTCACATTGCATCAGAAAACGCTTTTTTCATGAACGCCCACTTTGGGGAAATCTGTTATATATAGAAAACTAATATCCCCGAAGGAGGTGCTTTTAATACAGTGTGATGCCTTCCGCAACATGGCATCTTGACCAGTTTTGGGTAGCAAATTTTGTAACTACAACCTGTAAAGTAAGCGCATGTTTAAAGAATGAATGTGATCAGTCATGTGATGGCACGTAAAAAAATCAAAATAGAAATGATAAATATAGTTTCTGTCATTCTAAATATAGGTTCAATACTATTTGTGACACTATTGCCTGTGATGGAGCATCACCCATTTTTTTTACAATTATGAAATGACGCATTGGATGACCATCTGTCTGTAGATGGGTAATGGTGCACATAATAAATGCAGATAGTTGAAAATTCATTTCTTAGTCGTTGACCATCTGTGAACATGCTGCTTTAACATCATTTTATATTGTGGTTTTTCAACAAAAACAAAACATTATTTTGGAGTGCATTTAAATTTGATAGGGTAGGTTACTAATTTGTAAACTAAAATTCAGGTGTTTGTTCAGTTGTTTTGCAAGCCAGTCATACTTTGTATATTGCTAATCTGTGTTTTTTGGGGACTGTGCCAAGGAAAATTCCATGCACCGATATTAAGTTGTGTCTTGATATCTGTTTTCAGTGCTTTAGAAATTCCAGTTGATGAAAGTGATAGTGACCATTTAAAAGTAAGGGACTGAATTAACCATCTGTTGGCTGGAGAAAACCTATACTTAACCCTTGACCTCCTGTACATTCATATACAAAATTATGACTTGATGAATATCAATTTTTTTTAACTTGAAATGGTTTAATAATAATCTTTTTAGCTCATCTGTTTCAAAGAAAAAGTCAAGCTATTATAATTGCTGGGTTGTCGTTGCTTTCGTCATCATTGTTGTTGTCGTTGTCGTGCAAAAACTTTAATGTTGCCTATTACTCACTTTAAACAGACAAGTATTGGCATCCACATGCAATGCTCTTGTGTTTTTTTTTAGCTGTAGAGACTGTGTATATAGAATATGTTATATTTTTGGGGTGTAAGGGATGACAATAGCATGAGATCTCTACTATATTTATTCACAAATGTGTGTAAACATTGTCAAAACAAGTTTTCTTTTTTTTTATGCAACATGCATATTCACAACTTGTCTTACCATCTCTAGTTGGCAGCAGGCAGTTATAAACTTAGCAGTGCTGCACTGTTATCACATTTTTTACATAACCTGGATACAAGTTATCCTGAAAGCCACAAAAACCTTTTCATTTTCTACAAACATCACTGTCATTTTGCAGTTTGGTCTTTTTTCCTGCTGGACTTAATCTGTTGAAACTTGATTTTCTCATGGATTTTAACCTGATTTTTGTCAATTTCACTTTGTTTGGCCATTTGAATCCCCTTTATAAGTGTAAGCTCAGTTTCACAAGACAAATGCCCGTCTTAAATTCCTATGATTATTCTGTGTCTTATTTGTTCTTTTTATTCTATCTCCTGGAAATGCGCAATCATTGGGAAGTTCATAAAGCGATCTTATTAATCACATGCCATTTTCCTTTGGCAATGGTGTCTGGAATGGAATTTCGTCCTTTCATGAATGGTATTTGTCTTTGGTTTAAGTGTCTATTAATTTCCTCCAGTGCTTTTACATTTTTTTTTTTATATTTTTGAAGTCAGTCGAAAGGCGGAAAGATTTCAGATTTCATGACATTGTTGGCAATTGTGTAAATCAATGCAGTTATTTGAATGTCATTATCATATTTATATGATTTTGATGCTGTTCTTTCAAACAGAAATCTGTTCTTTCATTCATCCTGTTTGTGAGGCTGCTTTAAGTCAACTTTCGCAGGTGGTGTTAATTTTGCCATTGTGCTAGTAAAATGTCCAACGCAATTAAATGTAATCATTTGTAACCTTATCTTGTCTGTATTTTGAAAATAATGTTCTGTAGTGTATAAATCCATCTTTTACAATTTAATGTAAATCCACTTCAAACTTCTGACATTTTATATACTGTAGTATCAGTATTGTTCGCGCTGGTCTAATTTTCGCGATTTTCGCGCAATGGGCCTTCCGCGAATTTAGGACCGCGCGATATTAAGTCTGTATAATCAAAGAATATATATGGTATTTTTTTGATTGACACCGATTTTGACAACTAAATTTCATGCGTTGTTTTATAATCAGTACCATCTTAGATCAATGAAACCAACAGTTTCCCAAGGGTTTTACACTCGTGTTCTATTTGAGACTAATATCAAATCAATAATCTGTGTTATTCTTTTTAAAATAAGATTTTTTTGTATATTCTAACTTACCTTTTACCGGTTTTGAACCGGTGCATGAAATTTACGCTTGCGTGATGTTAACTCATTTTTGCCGAGTCATTATTCAGGCACTGACCTTTATGCATGAATTCATCACACAGATTTCGAACAAACATTACTACTAACTGTATGATGGCAGATCGTGTGTTCTGACATGTCCCCACCTTCTAGATTGACAGTTTGTTTATACAACAATCAAAGTGAGACCTGTAAAACAAAAATGTCCCGGAGAATAGATTGTCTGATCACCGGAAGTGCTGCAGTCGATAACAAAGGAAATGCCATCTTTCGGCAGTTTGGCCCCAGCAATTAGGAGACGGTGCTAATTAACAACTTACCAGTAACCCTTATCAGTAACCCACCCCTATGACGTCACTTACCTGGGGGGAGGGTAGGGCAAACATATCAGTCGGTAATTAATTAGCATTCGATACCCGGGGCACCAAATCAGTCATTCAGAACGAAATGGATATTTTTTTATTTATTCATATTTATTTTTTATACTTTTTTTTTTTTTTTTTTTGAAATGGGAAATGCGCGAATTTAGCACCGCGGAAATGGTTTTTAGAGGGTACGCAATTTATCAGGATAACCACACACCACTATACATAAAACATTTTTTATTCCACATTATACAAGCACACTATAGCATGAGTCATGTTCTGCAAATAAAATGCACTCATTTTTATAATACAGTAACATATATTCATGCATAGTGTAGTTGTCTCCTAACAGCAAGTAGCTGAAAACTGTTCTTTGCCATTTCAAACTCATTTTTAACTTGTTCTAAGCAGGCAATCTATTAGTTTATAATGAACAATAAGCATTTAAAGGATGATTATAATTTAATGTTGGATGGATTATCTTAATTTTCTTTTAGTATTCAGGGCCACCGTGGCCAAAAGGGTAAAGTTGCTGACTTTAACACTCATTCAGCCCCTCATCGCGTGGGTTTAAATCCCGGCAGGGTCATTCGGATTTCCATGTGAGGAAGCCTTCCAGCTGGCATGCGGTAGGTCAGTGATTCTACCCGGATGCCTCCATGCATTCAGGATCTTCCTCCACCTGTAATTAGCTGGACATCGCTATATGACTGAAATACTGTCGAAGGGACGGTAAACTCAAATAGTCAAGTCTAAACAGTCTTTTAGTATTCAGTTCTTTTCTTGATTTCAGGAATATGATATCATCCCATATCCTACCTTAAAGCCCCAGTGCGTTTTAGATTAGAATTGAAAGGGAAAATATTTTTCAAATTTTGAAATGGCAAAGCCTCTATTAATGTTAACATAATGAAATATTTAATGAAAGAATACAGGATATCCCCCGGAATAATTGTTCAGACAGGGCAATATAATAAGAAAAATGGGCTGAGCGTGTTCTGAAACACACTGTTCAGTAAAGTCATGGATGTCTCGGTGTACAAGGGGTGTTTCAGAAGTTTGTGAACTTTAACTGTTGCTTGAAAAAAATTTGATATACCATAGTAGAAAAGATATAAAGAAATTCCACAGACTTCTGAAAAACCCCTTGTGTGTTAATTTTATGCCGATGTTGTTTTGAGCTATATATAGAACGAGAAAGCCACAACTTATAATTTTTATAATAGAATCTTTCCCGTAAATAAGGCATATCTCAAGGTCTTTCAGAGATGAAATTCATACAGAGGCATATACAGTGTATGTCCATTCAGAGTTAGATATAACAACTATAAGATACTGGGACATTAAGTTATTTGCAAAAAATATTTGAGTGCATCATTACAGATCAGATAGATGAGATACTAGAACATAAGGTATTGTTCATTTTTTGTTTGTTTATAGGCTGCTCTATTTCCATTGAGATGATGGTCTGGTCATGAACCTTGTTTCTTCACAACTGCTCACTGGGTTGCCACAACGATGGAGAGAATTACAGTTAGACTGGCGATTGTTTTGTTTTGTTCAGGCCTCACTGTGAGTTCTGCAGAATTGAACAGTAAAATAGATATGCTGTCTGCACCAAAAGAATACACAGACGTGATCATCTCATACTTGAGGTATCCCATGGAGAATTTGGTCTTTACTATCACCAAAATCATAAAGGATGCTTGTGAGCTACTTGTTTATCCACTTATTGAAACATTAGCTCTTGCGACTGATTTGCTGAATGGTTTAGAAAAGTTGCTTCAAACTATCATCGATTCTGTTTTATACGGACTTGACATGGCTATCAAGAAGCCATTACTGTTTGTTAAAATATTGGTGATATCATTGGTAGATTATGTTATTCAAAAGCCAATTGTTTTCATAATACGGAACGTTTTTTTTCTGATTAGTATGCCATTACATGCCATTGCCTTTGAAGATTTGTTGTCATATCTATCAGAAAATGTGATAATTTTTATCATATCATTTGTTTTTAAAATCATTGAAACACTAATATCAATATGCATAGATTTTCCAGTTTTAATTATTGAGCTTATATTAAATGTGTTGGTCAAATACATCCTGTACGCTGCATTGAGTGTACCATCCACACTATTGCATATTCCAGTGATCTTGTTGAGTTTAATTTTAAAAATTCTGTTTTTTGACTTTCGCCATATACTTTCAGTAGTATTAAATATTATTTTTTCATTAATACTTTTTATACTGACTGTGATAGTGTTTACCATAATATTTATTATTTACTGGATTTCGGAGATCTTGTTTTGTTTCATGTTACTATTAATAACTGTCGTCTT
>CM037791.1:45201554-45251554 GCA_021229015.1 Solen grandis | reverse complement strand
GAAATGCTTGGTTTGCTTTTTTCATTGACATGAATGTTTCATTTGTTAAAACTGCTGTATTATGAGTTATTTTGTCAGATATTATTCAAATATTGAATAATAATCCCCGGAGAGATTTATTTCTATGCACCAGAGAGAATACGACTATATATATATATATATATATATATATAATATATATAACAAAGATTGCGGACTGCTGTTATTGGATTATAGTATGACAATAATTTTGTCCTATAATTCTGCGAATTACGTTAAAAGCGATTATAAATATTCTCTCTCGTGTGGGGAGGTGTGCAGTGCTGTGGTGTGTTTTTGTTTGTTCATTTTATTATTTATTGTTAAAATATATAAATTGTAGAGATGGCCTTTGTAAAAAAGCAATGGAATCTTGAGAAATTATCGAACACTCCGAATATTTCAAGCTACTTAAAAAAAAAAAACACGAAATAATTGATATTTCTCTCCCAATGATTATTGAGAGTTTCGTGAAGAGCCATACCGCTTTTGTTTATTTCACTTGGACGTTTCTCTCAATGCTTCAACGCTTGAATATGGTCCGTTAGATAATTAAAACAATAATATCTCTTGTTTTTGGCATCTCAATATTCCATGCTTTTATGCCATTTGTTCTTCTTATTATTGTATTTTTGGCAGTTATTGTTATATGATTTGTATTGGGAAAGTTTGTGTGTATTAGAAAACTGCCGCAATTTTTATACTTAGATGTGGTTTTTCATTATATATTATATATCATAATTGTTGTTATGTACTCATTTTGTAGTACGCATTTTTAAACATTATATAAAAAAGGACTTTTTTCAAATAGGCAGGGGGTGATAGGTCTTATAATACTTCATTTATATACAAATACAATAAAGAGCCAATGTATAAAGCGTAGCACGAAAAATTATACACAATAGGATATATATACTCTGCCTACAGTAACACACAATCCAATAGCAACATACGAAAAGTGTGTATGCGCGTAGTCTCAATCCTGGAGATAGGTGATTGAGAATGAAACCAGATCAGGGGAAATTGATCCCGCATACACAGGGTAGAGAGATAAGGTCACATTCCTGGCTGGCCGGGGCAGCACGCACATGAAAAAAGAAAATATTCCACTGTCCGGACCACGCTGAGTTTGCGTGGTACAAAAGTAACAAACAATACGAGCTGGCTGGGAAGCGATTCTGGGGGCTGCAAGTCATTTTTGGGAGGCAATTCTTAGAACCACAGACCAGTTCGCTGAGCCCATTAACCTAATTCATTGCCGCGGTGCGGGCGGTCAGTATAAATACGAAGGCGGAAAGACTTCAGTACAGAAATACTGAAGAATATTTTCGTCTTCTAGGTAAGCTTAATTTATTTATTTATTGCCGCACTTTCTAAATTAACTTTTGGGTTTTAGCGTATTTATGTTAGCTTATATTTAACTGACTGGTTATATTGCAATTATTTATAGGAATATTTAAGGTTATTCAAAAGATTATGATTGTCTCTTATTGCTAATTAAGATTGTGTTTTTGCAGGGAAATATTGTTATAATTGTATTTTGATGCTGAATATTTTAAAATATTATCAATTGAATTTATTTCATTTTTTTTTAGATGAATCCCTGAAATCAAAAGCGGTCCGAGGAGTCCTGTAATTCCCCAGGACTACCTCGTGACAATATATATATTACTTAAATCAAAATTAGATTCTAAAGATCTATAGTGTTAACCTTTTTTTCTGACACGATTTGGTGCGTGCGTGTATGTATATGCCTACAAACGCCCCTTGAGTACAATATGGTTTCATTCATGTTTATCATATGATTTAACCCTTTTCCCCAAAGAGGAAACCATGAAAAGACCTATGCGAACAACATGTTCGCTGCTCCTCAGTGGTCTGGAAATGAGGATTTTATAATTAAATTTGGTAAGGTTTAACTGTGGTTTTCTGCAGATCAGGCTTTATGTGGTACCTATTGAGTGCGTCAAAATGAGTCTATATGAGGGAAAGGGTTAACTTTTGTAAGAATTTTTCAAATATTAACTTCAGGTCGTTGATGCACATGTATTTCTTTACGGTAACTATTTTAATGCACTATTATTATTCTATCTCTTCACGGTGGATCAGCCTACACCAGATAAAGCTGGCTAAATGAGCAGAAAACAAAGATTTTGCTTGCAGTCAGTATTTTTACATGTTATTGATATCATCAAGACGTTATAAATTAAGAGGAGTACCAATTCGTCATCTATTGGCATGTTTAGATGTGCTGATATTTTCATTATATAGGATGTTACATTTGACATAGAGAATAAATGGAAATGAAGTGGGATTGCTGACGGACGAGGTCCAGTGTTTGAACGATAACTTGATGATTTCTCTCGAAAATCGCATATTGAAAAAAAATATGAATCGGTGACTGTCGTTATTTCTATCTCATGTTTCAATGCCCTAAAACTTATTCAGATATCTGATGACACTTGCGTTTATTTCTTAATTATATGTCCAGCGATAGTGTACCTGGTATAGATATGAATTAGAAAAAAACCTGTACGGGGTATAGCTTTTATATGTACCGGGGAATCGAGAGGGGGGTCCATTATTGTTAAAACGGTGCATGCAATAGATACTTAAAGGTATGGAAAATTATGGAAAACATACTGAGACATATTTACGTCTAAAAGATAAGTATGCGGTTTGATAAAATCATTTAAATATTTGTTGCTGTTGTATATAGCCTAGGGAAATAACAACACTAAGCTCGACTTCTCCATTCCTAATATAGTTTCCATTGCAAATGTATTTCTCTTGTGTAAACTTATATTTGAGAAGCCGTTTATTTGGACTTACGAAATTTATCTTCGAATTGTCTGGTAGAAATTGCTGCACTGCAGTTATCTGATGCATGACCTTTATGCTCTGGTATTTCCACAAACCTTTCCTGTAAAATGCTTGTACCCAGACTTCCAGAACAAGTCATCACTGTATCGAAAATTCTGAAGCAAACCATCTTACAATATCAATAAATAAAATATATGCTACTTTGTCTAGTGGAACCTTTTTTAGTAAAGAGCTTTGCAAAATTCAACGATTTTTTTCCCAATTTTCCACATTTAATTGAAGCGCGGATCAAGAGGGAGAAGGTTAGGGGGCCATGACCCCCCCCCCCCCCCCCCCCCATGGGATTTGACTAATCTATCATACTATTAAATGTAAAGAAGAGAAAGAACCCCTTACCCCAGAAAGAAACATTTGATCCTTCATGTAAAACCGATGGACCTTCCCTGAAGAAAAAGTAACACAGAGCCCCTCCCCCCACCCTGTACAGCCAATTTAAAAGCTGGTTAGATATGGTAATTTTCATAGTTGGCCAACATATCCCTGTCGGATCCCCTTGTATATGTCTGAAAAGCAGGTTTCTTTCTCAATAAGATTTGCAGTTTTAATTTTTCTGATTTTTCATTCTTTCTTGTTCACGGCGATTTTTACACTATTCTTGTAACTGAATGTTTTTATTGCATTTTGTATTCTTAGTTTTACTTTTATTTCGTTGCTAGGGTGTTTTTCTATAATGTGCTGAATTGTTATGAATTGTTATTTTTAACTTGTCCTTGTCTTGGTAGTTACATTGTACATCACATATATGAAATGTAAAAAGTTAATTCTGAAATAATTTGAATCGTTAATAAGATCAGATCGCAGTGTTGGTTTGACTGATTATCATGAACAGTAGTGAACATCAATTTTTCAGAACTAAATTTGTTGAACTCCATGATCTCGAAGAATCAGTAAGTATAACATTGAGAAGGACTAAAGGCGACTTATTCAACTTCTGCAAATTCTAAAATAACACTAAGTGCGAGTTTAACAGTTAAAAAGACCGACGTCATATTAAAAAAAATCAATTTATTGGAATGTAAAACGATCTTTGTTATTTAATTATCACGTCATACATTTGATGACGCCCGTTTAAAACACCAACGACTACCAGTACTAAATTTTCGTATGACTATCCCCAGTACACCTATTTCATGCATAAAGTTATACCCAGTACAAAAAATAACTATATCTAGTACACTCAGAATAAAACTTTTCATGGATATATCTTTTCAAAGAGAAAACTTTGATGGGCAATATTTGGAGCATAGTACAAGCTTAAAAAAAGGAACGAATCGTCAGATTCAGTATTTTTTTATTTACTATGCAGATAAAGTCATATTTTAGATAATTGAGAACACGAGTAAACATTTTCAGCGAGCATGTCATGTTTAAAGACATTTTCCGTCTTTCAATCATAACTTGAAGCTTCTGCACATTTACAGAACAAATAAACACATGCCAATATTAATTAATAAGTACGAGTATCTTACTTACTTAATAACAGTAATATCGTCTTAGATTCAGCCAAAGAATCTACTGGATGTGTTGTTTTCTGCTCATTTGGGCTACTATATGTGGTGTACAATGATCCTCCGTGCTCTTATAATGAAATTTGTATTTTCTGTCATATTTACAGTTTGTGTCTCCCGTTTTCATTGGTGAGAAAGCTGTCTGTCTATTTACCCACAAAGAGACACGGGCGTGGTCAGCTTTCATTATATTGATAAATAGAATTACAACGAAAACAATGATCGTAAGTACAAATTCCGATTTTAGCTCACTCGTGTACAACAACAAACTCAATGTGGGCAATTAGATCACCCTACGCCCGTCAACAAGTTGCTGGTGAGATGCATTAATATACATGAATAGGCTACAATCACTGTTAACTACTTAACTACAATGTACTTGACAGACAGACAGATATCATTTATTCACTCAGGTACAATTGTACAATATGAGGATTTTCCATTATAGCGAATATAAACAATATAGTTTCCAGTAGTAAACATACAAATAAGTGCAAAATTCTGCTCAATATCAAACATCTATATGACATACAGAAAGGATCATATGATTTACATGCATTCATGTATATATGTATGTATATTCAAATTCTTTTGGTTTAAATTTGTTAAGACTTGATGGGGGAATTCATGTGGATACAATTTATGAACAATCTAAGCATGAATAGGTTTAAAAGAATTTACAGATGAGCTGTTGAATTTTCAACAATGAGATATTGACATTCAACATAAACTTGAGATGGCCCCTTGAATAAAAAAAAATAAAAAAATCGTTAGCACGTGTGTCTATATATAGATCAAGACCTTGGATAAAAGTATGCATTTAACTCATACTTCACACTTTAACTTGTCATTTACATTAAAATTATTTCATAAGATGTGAAACAAAGATTTCAAGTGCTGGGCAATTAAGAAGTATAATAAGAATATACACTTGAATAGCAACTTTGGTATATGTATAAATAGGACCTATTTACGGAATCAATCAGCTGTTTGTTTATTTTGGTTTGAGCACACGTGTAATCCATTAAAAAACAAGAGGGCCATGATGGCCCTGGATCGCTCACCTGAGTACCATTGCTACAACTGATTACAAGGTTTTTAAACAGACAAGAATTCTGATATAACTCAATCTTAAACATTTTAGCCCTGACAATACTACACACCAAATATATAAGCACTGGGCCTTATGGTTTCAGAGGAGAAGACTTAGTGCGGGGTCATTTATCTCCAAAGGGCCACCATTTTGAAAATCTTGATAATGAACCATCAGATGATGCTACATACCAAATATCTAAGCTCTAGGCCTAATGGATTCATAGAAGAAGATTTTTAAAGATTTTCCTATATATAACTCTATGTAAAACAAGTGACCCCTGGTGCGGGGTCATTTATCATCGTAGGGCTATGATTTGTACAATCTTGGTAATGGCCCATAAGATGATGCTACATACCAAATATCTAAGCTCTAGGCCTTATGGATTCATAGAAGAAGATTTTTAAACATTTTCCTATATAACTCTATGTAAAACAAGTGACCCATGGTGCGGGGTCATTTATCACCATAGGGTCATGATTTGTACAATCTTGGTAATGAACCATAAGATGATGCTTCATACCAAATATCTAATCTCTAGGCCTTATGGATTCATAGAAGAAGATTTTTAAACATTTTCCTATATAACTCTATGTAAAACAAGTGACCCATGGTGCGGGGTCATTTATCACCATAGGGTCATGATTTGTACAATCTTGGTAATGAACCATAAGATGATGCTTCATACCAAATATCTAATCTCTAGGCCTTATGGATTCATAGAAGAAGATTTTTAAACATTTTCCTATATAACTCTATGTAAAACAAGTGACCCCTGGTGCGGGGGCATTTATCACCGTTTGGCTATATTTGAACATCTTGTAATGAACCATTAGATGATGCTACATATGAATATCTAAGTCTATGCCTTTGATTCATAGAAGAAGATTTAAGTTTTCCTATATAAATCTATGTTAAACAAGTGACCCCTGGTGCGGGGGCATTTATCACCATAGGTCATGATTTGTAAATTGGTAATAAACATAAGATGATGCTCATACCAAATTCTAATCTCTAGGCCTTATGGATTCATAGAAGAAGATTTTTAAAGATTTTCCTTTAATACCTATGTAAACAAGTGACCCTGGTGCGGGTCATTTATCACCATAGGGCTATGATTTGAACATACTTGTAATGAACCATAAGATGATGCTACATACCAAATATCAAAGCTCTAGGCCTAATGTTTCATAGAAGAAGATTTTTAAAGTTTTTCCTATATAACTATGTAAAACAAGTGACCATGGTGCGGGTCATTATCAACATAGGTCATGATTGTACAATCTTGGTAATGAACCATAAGATGATGCTTCATACCAAATATCTAATTCTAGCCTTATGGATTCATAGAAGAAGATTTTTAAACATTTTCCTATATAACTTATTTTAAAACAAGTGACCCCTGGTGCGGGGCATTTATCACCGTAGGCTTTGATTTGACAATCTTGTATGAACCATTAGATGATGCTACATACAATATCTAAGCTCTAGGCCTAATGGATTCATAGAAGAAGATTTTAAAGATTCTTATAACTCTATTAAACAAGTGACCCTGGTGCGGTCATTAACACCGTAGCTATGATTGTACAATCTTGGTAATGGCCCATAAGATGATGCTACATACAAAATATCTAGGCTCTGGGCCTTGCAGTTTTGCAGAAGAAGCTTTTTAAAGTTTGCATTTTAAAATCTATTTTTAGCTCCTGTACCTACTTTTTTAACCAATCTGAATAATTTTACAAACTTTGATAGAGGCATCATAAGATGATTCTCGTGAAGTTTGGTCAAAATCCCTTCAGGTTCATGAGGAGATGTTGTTTAAGCAAATTGTTGACGACGGACGCACGCACGCACGCACGGACGACGGACGACGGACAAAAGGCGATCACAATAGCTCACCATGAGCACGTTGTGCTCAGGTGAGCTAAAAATAAAAATAAATAAACAAAAAAAACTGTGACGCTGGAGATTTCGTATTTGGATATCGTATTTTGAAGCAATGTTGTGTACATTTGGATTTATTTGACTACATAGGTAAGCAGTTAGCTTTTTATTTCTATAACTGATTATATGTTATGGTAGATATACTAATAGTATCCAGTTCAGAATTTCGCTAAAACTATACGAATAAATTTACAGAGATTCTGGAGCTTTGTTCCGTTCGATTCGTTCATGATGTTTGCAAAACTGTGATCACAATCTACTAAGCTAAACCAATTTAGGTACTTGACACGTTGATCACGGAAAAAACTACAATTGAAAATATAGTGTCTTTCTGTACCAGGGGAATCACTTGTACACAGAGGACAAGTTCTATCTAAAAAAGCAGTACCATCATAACGTCCCGTCTCCGACGGGAGTTTTGTGTTACACGTTCTGAATTTAAAGAGTGTTAGATAGTCATTGCGTGGGATTAGGTTAAGGTAGTTTTCGTAACTTAGTGATGTTTTAAAGCTGTTATATGTACGACCTTTGTTAGAAATTTGCATTTGATCGTGCCATGATTGTTTATATTGGTCAATAAGAGTAAGTTTAATACGCGAAGGAGTACTTTTATTGACAGAAGTATTTTGATTGATCCATAAGTCCGACCTGCCGACAGAGTTAAGAATGTCTTTAATTTTATGTAGCCATTTAAAATTTTGATCTGGATGATTAAGCGTATATTGATACAGAATATATGAGAGTTTACTTCGTTTTCCGAGCAAAAGTCTAGTCCAAAAAGATACCATCCTAGTTTTAACTATAATTTCTACAGGATATCTGCCGAATTCCCCTAATAACATATATTTTGGAGTACTTTTCCTGGCATATGTAATTCTTCTTAAAAAAGTGTAATGGATTTTCTCAAGTAGATCTAAATTTTCATACCCAAATATTTCAGACCCGTAAGTTAAGATAGGCAATATAGTATGGTCGAACAGTTTTAGCGTAAGATCAAGTGGCAGGTCTGCATTGTTACATCTTGAATACAATAGATGAAGAGCTTTATTGGCTTGTTGCGAGACATGTTTCCGAGCATTTAAAAAGGATCCGTTGCTGGTAAAAGTCATCCCAAGATAGTGATAACAATCTTCAATAGCTATGATCTGGTTACCTAATGTAAAATTATACCTGTTTTTTGCGTTTCTGCTCCCGAAAACAACAATTTTAGTCTTTTCGGTATTAACTTTGAGTTTCCATTCATTCATTACATTTAAATAAATTGAAAAAAGTATCGGACTCAAATTTTCTCCCTGGCGTACACCTATTTCAGAGTTGAAGAAAAGAGATTTTTCTTCTGAACTTACTACACAAGACTTTATATTGTTGTACATGTTAAGTATTACTCGAAAAAATTTACCATTTATGCAGTGTTGGAGTAATTTATGCCATAAACCATAGCGCCAAATTGTATCAAAACATTTCGAAAAATCTATAAACCCGCAGAAAAGTTTTTGTTTACGCTTTTTTAAAATCTCAATTAATGCATGCAATGTGAATAAGTGATCGGAGCACGAGTAACCACTCCTAAAGCCTGCTTGTGATTCATTTAAGAGTTGGAATTCATCCATGTAATCATTAAGCCTTGCATTGAGGACTGAAGTAAATAATTTACCCAGACATGATAATATTGTAATTGGCCTGTAAGAATTGGTGCTCTTGGGGTCACCCTTATTTTTATAAATTGGGACGGGTATATCCAACCTTCTAGCCAAACAGGCGGTACATGCCCGTATTCAAGAATATTATTGAATAAACTTTCATAAATAGGTAAAAGCATATGTTTTGTACTCTTAATATACTCATTTAATATATTGTCAGTAGGGCTCGAGGCCTTGCCATTATTTAATTTATTTATACATTTTAAAATTTCCGCTTGTGTTATGGCCTTATTTATGTACAGGTTAGAATTTTCTAGAAATGTTTGATCTAAGGTAATATCTTCTATATCAATATGTGGGTTACTATTTACATTCTTGAAATGCTCATAGAATTCACTGATTGTGGGCGACGGCTTATTGCTTGACCTAGGCTTAAGCTTTTTTTAAGAAATTCCAATAAAGCTTTGGGTTTTTAGATTGCATTTTTCTTAGTTTATTTGAATTATTAAATTTAAATTTATTTATGTAATAGTTCATTATTCTTTTATATTGTTTACTCGCGTTTTTCAAACGCAACTTGTTATCGCTCGTTTTGTTTATGTTATAACGGATTTTAGCATCATGATAATTCTTACGTGCTGGAAAAGTGTTGATAGATGAATTTTCAAACAGTCTCTTAATTTCTCCAGTTATATGATTAATAGTATCATTTGCATTCTGTGTACAAGTTAAGGTACATAGCTGCTTTATATATGATAAATGATAAGGATCAATATTTGTTATAAATCTGTCACTAAGGTATTGGCGCCATTTTGGCTTTGAGTTTATTTGTGATTTATTTGGATCATTATAGGTTTTACTAATATGTATGTGTTTGCTATTAAGTTCCCAGTAGAGGGCGTTGTGCCTATCCGAAAACAGATTGTCAGTTTCTTTAACTTTAAAGTCAGTTAAAAGTGTTAGTGCATCTGCACAAGCCATGAGGTAATCAATAATCGATTTATCCCTAAAAGTTAAGTTTGCTGGCCTGTCATTTATACTGCGGCCATTTGCAATAAAAATATTATTACTTCTGCAAAGTTCGATCAACTGTATTCCATGATTATTAGTTATTGTGTCATTTGACAATCGCTGCGTAGGTATTGAGAATTCCTCCAGCACTTTATATTTATTTAAGGAAGAGACAAAATCGTCATCTATGTTAAAATTCTCATTCAAAAAGGAATCAGATGGAATAAAATCGGGCAGTTCTGCAACACGTGAGTTCTTGAAAAATAAGGATATGGAGTTCAAGAAGTGTCAACTTTTTATTCTACCACCAAAAGGGGGGGGGGGGGGGGGCGCATATAGATTTACCTTTGTCCGTCCGTCCCGAAACTTTGTGACACGCATAAATCCGAAAGTATTTGTACTACAGACTTGGAACTTCATGGATATATTATTTAGGACATGAACTTGCACACCTGGGTATTATCTTCGAACCACCGTCGAAGTTGACAGAGTTATGGTCCTTTGTTTTTGAAAAATATGGAATTTTATGCTTTTGACGCACGTAAGTCTGAAAGTATTAGTACTACAGACTTGAAACTTCATAGATATATTAATCAGGAGATGAACTTGTGCACCTGGGTATATTTATCGAACCTTCGTTAAAGTTGATGGAGTTATGGGCCTTTGTTTTGGAAAAATATGGAATTTTATGCTTGTGAGGCATTGTAACTCTGAAAGTATTTGTACGATTTCTATATCCGAAATAGACAGTTTTTTATTCAGCTTTTAATGATTTGCTTGAACCTTTCGTTGAGACTATCCCACATAACAAACTCAGAATCGTTATAGTAACGTTCATTATAAACATTAATTAGTACATCGTATATGTACTTCCCACTACCCTTTTCTGTATTTTATTGTTTGCCGCCAAGTGTCGCTAAAATTCGTTCCAACTTTCTGTCCACAAGATTTCCTACAATGAATTGTTTGCACCAAAAATAATGTCCATACATCACATATAAAGCCCATGCAGTTTTACGAGAGTAAATGTTTTTCAGTTGAAAAGTGAATATATATATATTTTTTAAGACATGCCTATGGCAAAATTTAAGTAGGAGTTAATTTGAAATACTTTATACAGAAACTTTAAAAATCATCGATGATTTTTGAATTTTTCTGTATAAAGTATTTAAGGATACAGGCCAACCCCGTGGGGGCCTCATTCTTCAAGGGATCATCTTTATATTGTAACAAATATCGTGGAGAAAAATTAGGTGATCATTTGTGCTTTCTCCTGTAATCTCCAGGAGACGTTCTCAGTTATACAGGCACTTTTACCATTTCTTGCTTTCTCCTACTTTTACCATTTCTTGCTTTCTCCTATATTCTCCAGTCACTATATGACTAAAAATACTGTCGAAGCGACGGTAAACTCAAATAGCCAAGACAAGTCAAGTTTACGTTTTTATTTAATTAAGGTCACAACCTTCGTATTCAAGGGTTATCTGATTCCGTTCCACACCATCTTTTAATCTACCGGAGAACAAAAGAAAATCGTAACAAGATTTCAATGAAATAGGCAATTCAGATTTTTGCGGTTCTTGTGACAGTGTTTCTCCTATACATGTATTTTCCAGGAGACGTTCTCGTTGTACGGGTATTTGCACCAATTCTTGATATCTTCCATATTCTGCTATTCTTCAGGAGGCGTTCTCTTGCAGTTAAGACAGTACAACGGTTAAATTTTCTAAAATTTCCAGCTGTTCTTATTCCACATTTGACTTGTAACGACAAAGTAAGCATTTTAGTTTAATGCATTTGAAATAATATGATGAAGTATATACATGTATATACAACCTAAATTTTATGCGCAAAATATGATCTTTCGAAAACATATGCGGCGTTGGTAGAAATTGGAGTAATGGAAAAGATTGAACGGTTAATCATTATCTGTGAAGCATTTCATTCCGGGAAGACAAAGTAAGCAAAGATGAAGCGTCCCGTCTGTTGCAATCGGCGGAGTCAACATTATATTAAAGCACACCGCTTTTCAGTCATACGGAGAAGCTGAAACAGACTGCAGATACCTACAAGTATTAGCAATTTTTCAAATGCTAAAAATCGCCGTTAGCCAAGTGAACAGAAAGTTATACTGTGACGTAAAGGGAAATTATATGTCGAAGTACCTGAAATTGAAGGAGATGTTGTTATGAAAGCTGATATTAGGAATAATTTCCCATTCATGTGAAATAAGAAGCAAAATTTATAAATGATGTACATACTTTAATCAGATGTTGATCACTTATAGCATGGATATAAGCGACATACGTTTGATATTTCCCCTTTATGCACCTAGCTGTAGTCTTGTTTCGAACAGAATTTATGCATAGTTTTTTAAGAATGTACTTGAAGCTTTGAAGCTACTCCTTGTCGATTAAGCTGCGCAAAATCAAGAGTGGAATAGTGAATGCAAGGAACAAAGGGACGTACTCCAATCGAAACTGCCCAATTTTTGCGACTACCAGTCCCAAACTCCGCCGCAGTAGTTACCTCCCCTTACAAATGTCGCTAACCACTGCCACCAGAAGTAGATTTCGGTTGAAATAGGCCGGACTTACTTTTATCACTTATGACTAGTTTTGAATATATCATATCAGTTTCGTTATATTTCACGAAAATAACATTCATGATTTCGAGAAAAGTAAAAAATCAAATCATATAACATTAATTCATAAAACTATAAATGTTGGTCACATTGTTTCAACTATCATCACGTGACTTGTGTGGGGGCAGTGGTTAAAGTAGCGTAGCGTGACGTAACCGGTGCGCGGAGTTTGTACCAGTCCTAGCAACATGTACTTCCAGTAGCCTATAAACCAGTCTGGATTTCCCAGCGTTCAATAGTTCAAGGCAGTTTTCCCAGAGCTTGTTCCCGCGCATAATCTGTTCAATATGTACAGAGTATAATCTGTGTCAAGTACCTGTGTACATAACAAAGAGCTGTAATTTAGTTAGAAAACTCAAAATTTCGTGCATACGAAGTTTATGTTTCAGCTAGTTTTCATCTCAACAAACAATGGTGCATAACTTTTCATCCGTTAATTAAGGAATATCTACTAATGAAAATCGTTAAAATACTCATTTGGCGCTGTCTTACGTCATCATTCCTATAAGGTTAAAAGTGAGCATTTAAAACCATCCTTTGATGATATATGTTGTGTGTATATTGAATGATTTTATTGGACCTCAGAGGCATAGCTAGCCCTATTCATATTTGTGCTAGAGGATGCGATAGCATATCCCCTGCCTAAACCCGTGGAGAATTTGAAATCAATGGTGCATGCATTCTCGGCGTTAATTCTGGATTGTATTATATAGTACTTAAAATCGTCAGTTTAACAAATAAACCCTTTACTCGGCATATTTTCCTCTGAAAACTGTTCCGATTATGGTAATTAAAATCAGGTTGAAAAAAGAAGAGTATGGTGGCATAATTCTTCTTTGTCAGGGGATATGTATAACATAGAATGTTATATATAGATGTATATAGAATCCCTGGCTATGTCGAAACTTTTTTGAAAAAACAAAAGGTGAAATATTCAGATAGTAGAAAACAAGGCAAGTAGAAAACTTTCATGGTCCTGTTAAGATACCTATGTGGATAAAGTGGATGGGTTCCCCCGAGGGCTCGTCTGTTTTAATGACACTTTAAATGAAAAGAATGGTATTATTTTATTACAGAACAACCTTGACACGTTAAAGTTATTATATAATGAGGGTATGATAGTTTTTGCAGGTGATCTGAATGCCAGGATCAAAGATTTTTTAGATACCTGAAGATAATCTTACATATATATGTGGTAAAACGGATTATAATAGTAGTAGTTTTGATTTACAGAGACAGAGTAAAGACAATCGATGCAACCTTTTTGGTCGTATTTGTTCTCATGAGATGCATGTTTTAAATGGGGGGTTTGACGATGCTTACGGGGATCATACATGTTTATCTGGAGATGGGGCAAGTGGTGTAGATTACATGATAGCATGCGAAAACTTGTTTAATCATGTGACATACTTCAGTGTTTTGGATAGGGATGAATCAGACCATTTTCCGATATCAAGTGTTTTAATATCTTCAGCTTTAACATGGTATCAAAGTCAGTGTGATTAAATATTGTGTTATGAAATCTTGCAAATGTTACACTGTAAGAATAAATTATAATTAACTGTGATAATATAAATAGTAACTGTGATATAAAAAAAAATCTATCTATTTGAAAGTAGTTAATTTAAGTTATATATATGTTTTTATGTATACGGTATATTTGTTTCTAAAGGTTTGTCTTTTGTTAATTACTTGTATATCATATGTATTATATTATTATGTATTCATAACCAAATCCGAAATAAATTTATCTATGGTGTCCGCGTTTCCAGTCTATCAGTCTATGTCTATTGCCCTCATGTTGTGCCTCTTGGTTTTCTTTTTAGCTCACCTGAGCACAACGTGCTCATGGTGAGCTTTTGTGATCGCCTTTTGTCCGGCGTCCGTCCGTCTGTGCGTGCGTGCGTCTTGCGTCAACTTTTCCTTTAAACAACTTCTCCTCCTAAACCACTGGATGGATTTTGACCAAACTTCACAGGAATCATCCTTATCATGACCTCTATCAAAGTTGTTCAAATTATTTTGATTGGGTGAATAAGTAGGTCACAGGAGCTAAAAATAGATTTTAAAAATGAAAATTTAAAAATCTTCTTCTCCAAAACCACAAGGCCTAGCCTTTTGATTTTTGGTATGTAGCATGATCTTATGACTCTCTGCCAAGATTGTACAAATTATGACCCTGGGGTCAAAATTGGCCCTGCCCCAGGGGTCACTTGATTTCACATAGGCTAATATAGGAAAAACTTGAAAAAATCTTCTTCTCCGAAACCACAAGGCCTAGCCTTTTGATTTTTGGTATGTAGCATGATCTTATGACTCTCTACCAAGATTGTCCAAATTATGACCCTGGGGTCAAAATTGGCCCCGCCCCAGGGGTCACTTGATTTAACATAGGCTAATATAGAAAAAAACTTGAAAAATCTTCTTCTCAGAAACCACAAGGCCTCAGGTTAAGATATTTGGTATGTAGCATGGTCTTATGACTCTCTACTAAGATTGTTAAAATCATGACCCTGGGGTCAAAATTGGCCCCGCCCCAGGGGTCACTTGATTTAACATAGGCTAATACAGGAAAAACTTGAAAAATCTTCTTCTCAGAAACCACAAGGCATAGAGTTAAGATATTTGGTGTGTAGCATTGTCTAGTTGATCTCTACCAAGTTTGTTCAAATCATGGCCCTGGGGTCAAAATTGGCCCCGCCCCAGGGGTCACTTGATTTTACATAGGCTAATATAGAAAAAAAACTTGAAAAATCTTCTTCTCAGAAACCACAAGGCCTGAGTTTAGATATTTGGTTGTAGCATTGTCTATGACTCTCTACCAAGATTGTTAAAATTATGACCCTGGGGTCAAAATTGGCCCCGCCCCAGGGGTCACTTGATTTATCATAGGCTGATATATATAGGAAAAAAACTTGAAAAATCTTCTTCTCAGAAACCACAAGGCCTAGGGTTTAGATATTTGGTGTGCAGCATTGTCTAGTAGATCACAACCAAATTTGTTCAAATCATGGCCCTGGGATCAAATTTGGCCCCACCAAGGGGTCACTTGATTTAACATAGGCTAATATAGAAAAAAAATTGAAAAATCTTCTTCTCAGACACCACAAAGCATAGAGTTTAGGTATTTGGTGTGTAGCATTGTCTCGTCGATTTTTACCAAGTTTGTTCAAATCATGACGCTGGGGTCAAAATTGGCCCCGCTCCAGGGATCACTTGATTTTACATAGACTTATATTGGAAAAAAAACTAGAAAAATCTTCAAGGTCTGGAGTTTATATATTTGGTATGTAACATGGGCTAATAGACCTCTACCAAGTAGAGTGTGGTAGTGTGTAGCATTGTCTAGTCGATTCTTACCAACTTTGTTCAAATCATGACCCTGGGGTCAAAATTGGCTCTGCCCCAGGGGTCACTTGATTTTACATAGCCTAATGATACCAGGTGAGCGATCCAGGGCCATCATGGCCCTCTTGTTATTCGTCATAATACTAATATACCATGCGAATATGAGGAAAAAAATACAGCGTCCGCTTTTCCCCTCTATGTTACATATCGTCCGCTTTTCCCCTCTATGTTACATATCGTCCGCTTTTTCCCTATATGTTACATATCGTCCGCTTTTTCCCTATATGTTACATATCGTCCGCGTTTTTCCTTTAAGTATATAGTGTAAGTATTTCCAAGCTATGTCTATTGCTGCCGCTAGTTGTGTTTCTTGCTTTTAATTATATATTCTCCATATTTTCATATATCATGCAAATTACATCCGTAATTAATTTCAATATAACTTAATTACTCATTAACAAACTCTATTAAATACAAATATGATTGATTTAAATTTTATTTTAACTACCGCGTATTTTTATGAATAACGAGAGAGAGAGAGAGAGAGAGAGAGAGAGTAAATACTGATATAATATTATATCACATTAAATATTATTCATCTTCTTTTTGTATATATTTATAATAAATTTATAAACCATTGACTATTATTGACGTAATGTATTATTATGAAGCATCTCAACGATGTTCTCTCTGCATTAATATAAAAATGAACTATTAAATCTATCATTTAAAACTAAAAAACTACATATCATATTGCCAAATATCAAATACATTCAAGATCTACTGTAAAATTGTACCGTCCGTTTTTTCCCTATATGTTACATACTGTCCGCGTTTTTATTCTTTGTATATATTTAGACCCTCCCAAGTTTTTCTAACACTAAAGTTTCTTTAGATTCTAGATTGTTTGGGTCAGTTACGTGAATGTTTCGATCGCAACCTAGAGAAAATACGATAAATATTGAGGTCGAATTTTCATGAGGTTGCACGATCGGAAACTTTTGTTAACGAGGTGTACAACGAGTCTTTATCAATAGCCCAAGAAGTTGAGATTTATTCCAGGTTTGACCTACTTCCAAGAAATCAAAACACACTACACGATTTTCGTGGAATTTGCACCCACAGGGGTATTTATATCTGGTGTAATTCATCTACATAAGTTCGTAAGTTTTGCTTAAGCACTTCCTCTCTGCACCAGAATACGGTTTATTAGAAGTTAAATAGATTTAGTGAACATGTCTGATGTATAATCTTGGAGTATTGTTTTTACTTTCGATGTAAAGTGCGTCAAAATTCAAAGTGTAAATCAAATTAATAAGTCAAAAACTTAAACTTTAAGCGTTTTCTGGTGGTCAGCAATTAAGATTTCGAGGATAGTACAGTACATATCTTTTCATCAATTCAATATGGTAAGAAACTTCCTCATCTATCATATTTTACATATTCACACTGCAGTGGTCGCTGGAGTAATACGGCCCCAGTAATACCCAATTTTTTCCACATCTTGCTCAAATTACCCTCAAGTAATTTACAACAAAGTATTTTTTTCTTCTTTTTATTTGGATATTTTATGCGGCATAGTGGTAGAGTACAACTCTAACATAAACCAATATAAAGAGAATGAAGAAGATTATGACAGTATGATGTTTCGATGCAGAATGCCAAATTAGGCTTTATTTTTTGTATTCAACAACAGTCCTATAGAATAAACTTTTACTTTCACTTTGAAATTAACTTGAGTCGTGAACATGATTAAAGGGTTGTAGGTTTGTGTTCACTTATTTCCTCTATAATCTTCAGCAATGGTAGCTCATAGCAATGGATTCACTGATGAATAGTCACTTAGTTGTGTACTGTAACTTACAGAGTTTTTTATTAACATGACTAGCGGCACATGCTGATAAAAGGGCTGGGGCAATTTTCCGACAAAAAGTCAGGGGCAATTTACCGGCAAAAGGGCACATGCTGGGCGTGGCAAAAGGGCAGATGGGCTCCATGCTAGCTGGGGCACAGAACCATTTTGGAAGTATGTTCAATCCAAGAAACAAGACAACATTGGAGTATCACCATTGAAAAAATCAGGACAAGAAAAAGAAGAAATACTAGTACAGCAATTTTGATCCATCTTTACCAAAGATACTATCAACCTGATGCCCTATACCAACAAAACCATTAAGAACAACATTCAAAAACTCAATAACAACAACAAAAGGAGTTGAAGAATTGAAAAAACTTAATCCATGAAAAGCATCAGGCCCATACAACATACCAAACTGTGTTCCTAAAGAATGTGCCACTGAAATTGCACCATCTCTAACAACAATTTATCAACAATCAATTGAAACAGATGAACAACCCAAAGACTGGCGAAATGCCAAAATCTCATGCATTTTCAAAAAAGGAGACCAACATGCTAGTGAAATTACAGACCAGTATCTCTTAAATCAGTTCCCTGCAAACTCCAAGAACATCATATGTAAACATCTACTGAAACACTTGGAAAAAATAGTCCTAGCAACATTAAATCATGGTTCAGATTAGATTATTCTTGTGAAACACAACTATTGACAACAATAATAAATGACCTCGTGAAATCATATGTCAAGGGAAAACAAATAGATATGGCAATACTAGATTTTTCTAAAACCTTTGACACAGTTCCATACAGGAGGTTATTACACAAAATTGAATAATATGGAATAACAGGCTCAGTACTTAAATGGTTAACCAATTTCTTATCAAACAGAAAAATGCGAGTAGCATTAGAAGGTCAGTTTTCGAAAGAGGTTAACGTTGAATCTGGTGTCCCTCAAGACACGGTACTGGGCCCAATACTCTTTCTCTGCCACATTAACGACCTATCAGTTGCCATAAAGTCCACAGTATTTTTTTTTTGCAGATGACTATCTCTCTCTACAGAGAAATAAACAACCTAGAAGATCAAAACAAATTACAGAATGACTTAAATAATCTAGAAAAATGGACAGACACTTAGGGAAATGAGATTAAATGAGACAGAATGAGGTAAACTGATGCAATAATCACTATTAATTACTCATCGGCATGCAGACTATTGTCTCATACACAAGGAATCCTGTATTAAATGCCTTTTTTGCCCATTTGACTACTTTCACTTCAGGAAAGCCATTGTGTGAATTACCTGACTACTGTTATTATGTATGTGATGGTTGTGGAGGAAGAGACATCCAATCAAAAAGTCTCTCTCTGGATTTGAGAAATTCATTTGATTTGCACAATCAACACTGAAAACTGCAAAGTCTGTTTCTCAGTTGTAGAGTTGGGAAAGGTATCAATTTGAACCTAATATGGTACTACCTGTCACACAATAGTTACGATGTCGAAACGTCTTGTGGCGAATCCTTCGGGCCACCGACGTTACGATTCCATGTTCATAATTTATTGGAGCAAAATTGATTTTCGTAAATACGGCTTGACAGCGGATTTTGCAACTATAAATCGGTGTATCTTATGAAAGTGTTACCCGATTTTGGTCGTATTTTCAAAAGAAAAACACTTTGCAACCCTTCAATACACAAACATTTTCAAAATCATCGGATTTCGTTTCCGAGTTGAATGATACCGGAAGATCAGATTAGAACACAGTAACACACGTCGGTTTCAGAAAAAGTGCTTACAAACTTCGAAAATGACATTGACGATACTTTTCTCGCTTTGGGATAGGAGATTAATTGTCAATAGATAGCCCAATGTGTTTTTAGTTGCATATTTTTGCTTCATCTTCTTGAAAAATCAGCGGTTGTGAATCACGACCGCTCTGCTCCATAGAGTATATAGGGACGGATTTACTACCGTGTCGAGCGCTAGCGAGACACAAGGTAGTAACATTACTTCTAGTCACACAAGTATTCTCTGAAGTTATTTCCATTTGAATGAATAATGCAGTTGTCCATCTTTCCCATCTGTCATGACTGCTTGTAATGACAGAATGTGGTCACATGTGTACACTGACTTTTGGTAAGAGGCACTCTATTTTATGATGTGTCTGGACAGAAGATGGATTTTCATAATATCTAGATCATGAGATGTTGCAGTTATTAAATGAAATAAAATTTCTAAACCATACCATGGTATGTTTACTTCCTCTTACCTAAATTCAGTGTCAGTGACGTCACAAGGAGTATAAATTGCATCTGTAACACCTTACAAGCAGTGGCAGGGCATTTTTTTTTCCAACAAAAAGTATTCTAATTCTGTCACATTGAATTGTTACATAAAATAAGCAATGGGATAAATAAGAAATTACGAAGTGCATGTTACCTATCTTTTTGGCCTTGTTACTTCATAGAATTCATCACTGATGGCTGCAAAAGAAAGCCTGATGACTACTTCTGTCAAGGCATGACAATACCCATTTGATTACATTTATTCTCAGAGGCATCTGCTACATGTTAATATCTATGTACAGAAGAACAGATAAGAAATGGTTTCAATAGAGTGATCACTTCCTCTTTTTGTACTATTTGAGTGAAACCCATTTCTTACGAGTACTTTTTACTGTAAATATTTTAAGTTTTTGAGTGAAGCTTTTTCTAACCTTAAAAAGATGGCTTTATATTCAATACCTAAGAATGAATTTTGGTTACTTGTGTGATGTGTTCCTAGAACTTGATTTTCAACCTCGAAGTGACATTTTGTTTTTCTTGCCAGAAGGTAAAGATAGCAAAGTCTAATTCACGAGGAAAATGTGGTATAATTGAAAATAATGCAATAATCTTATTTATGTAAAAAGATACATATTCGCATGTTATATTTTTGTATTGCCTGACTAAAAAAAGGTCAGGCAACACATAGGGGTTACTTTTGTCGGCGGCGGCGTCCCCATCTGCTTGTCCGGAGCATAACTTTGTCACCATCAGTTTGAATGACTTGACACTTGATATGTATGTTTCTTGCAATGACCCAGAGTGCAGTGTGCAAGAACCATAACTCTACCTTGTGCACTTTTTGAGTTATTCCCCTTTGATAGATTTTCTTTGAGAATTTCTTGACCGGAGCATATCTTTTTACACATTAAGTTTAAATGACTTGAGACTTGATATGTATGTTTCTTGAAATGACGCGAAGTGCAGTGCGCAAGAACCATAACTCTACCTTGTGCGCTTTTTGAGTTATTTCCCTTTGCTAGATTTTCTTTGAGAATTTCTTGTCCAGAGCATATCTTTGTCACCATAAGTTTAAATGTTTTGAGACTTGATATGTATGTTTTTTGCAATGATGTGGAGCGCAGTGCACAAGAATTATACATTTTTTATTTGATCTTTATAAGCCTTTTTCTGTTTGATGGCAACATCATTGTGCATTAATACCCCATCTTTAAAAGAAAGTGACAAATTGGCATCTTTACTGTCAACAGATAGGTCATCGTCAGGTGACACATCTGACTCGCGGAGTTCTAGTTTTATTCTTTGCGTTGCATATAATTAATTTCTAAGTTGCATAAGCGTCTTAACGTTTAAAAAAGATAACCCAACATAGATGATATTGTGCATTTTAGCCAGTCCACTATTGATGGGCTGGGGTACTATCAAAATTTTTACTGTACAAAGGTCAAATGATCACTGGTTCTTGAATACAATACACTCCTGCAAGACACCTGATTCAGATTGATTTCATTGAAATTTTACAACTTACTTTAATAACTGGCTGCTTTATCTGCCAGTTTGTTTATACTCTCTAGATACTCTCTAGAAATTGTCCTATATTGTCTTAATGGTGTAGCATGGCTGTGGATACAAAGGTTGTGAGCTCAAACTTTGTTAGCAGAAAAAGATTTTTTTGTCGCCCTTCCTGGCACCAAGTACTGGTCTAACACAGGAACTAGTAAGAGGGATTTGTTTAAGTTGTAAGAACTTGTTTCCCAATTGATGTATATAAAGAATGTTAAATTAACTGTGTAGCAATTTTTTGTGTTTTGGACTGTGTAGCAATCTTTTGGACTTGTTTTTGGAATGACCAGCAATTTTTACCAATATTCCTGTTAATGTTGGAACAGCTACTGAAATGAGTCTGACTGTCTAATGTATAATACTTACCTGTATCTCATTTACTGTCATAATAATTACTGTACAAATTTTGATTTATTCTAAATAAAGATGGATGGTTTGAAAGTACGGCATACATTAATGAGAGAAAATAGCAGCATGGTTTAAAAATGGATCTATTGAAAACATTAAATACCAGTATAATAGAGTGCAAATATTTATGAATACTTGCAAAGCACTTCGTGCATTTTGCATTGCATGAGCTAAACATATTGATACAAGGTGTTGAAAATCAATACAAATCAGTGATAGCTCTGCACTTGTTTCTCGTGCTGCCAGGTGTGCGTTGAGTATGACAAACCGTACGCTTACAGTCAGCTGTAGAGTTGGGGTTGTGATTGACATTTAATGCCCCCACCATGAAATGGCTACAGGCATATACTGTTACACCTGTCCTTGTGTGTGTGTGTGTGTGTTTGTGTGTGTGTGTGCAAGAAATTGTGTCCTAGATATAACTTTGTGATGTTTTGAAATAACTTGACATTAGTGATCCTAAGGACAAGACAATGTGAAGGTCACAGCACTTGGTTGACCTTACAATTGTGTAGCTTTGTTGTGAATGGTCATGTTTTGAAATAACTTAAATTTACACAGGTTATCCTTCAGACAAGGCAATGTGTTGCAAACAAGCAGCTAGCTTGATGGTCATGTTTACAGCACTCAGTTGACCTTATATTGTGCCCCAGCTTTAACTTTGTTATGAATGGTTGTGTTTTGAAATAACTTGATGCAAGTGATTCTTAAGACAAGGGGATGTTTTGCAAACAAGAACCAGGTAGCTAGCTTGAAGGTCAAGGTCACAACACTTGATTGACCTTAAAATTGTGTAACTTTATTGTGAATGAACATATTTTATCCCTAGGACAAGAGATGTGTTGCAAACAAGAACCAAGTTGCTAGCTTCACGGTTAAGGTCACAGAAGTTAGTTTAAAATGTGTGCAGGCAGTCCTGTCCAGGGTGTATCTTTGTTGTGTTTAGCCTTGTTTTGAAATTACTTATCACAAGTGGTTTCTAGGACATTGTGTCGCAAACGGATAGCAAGTCTTGCTTTTTGCAATGATTATGGCCTTTTTACAATGAAAAAATGGTTCAGTCTGTATTTAGGCCAGGTTTCTTCTTTACCTATAAAAGTTATAAATCATAAGCTGACTCTAGGCTGCAAGAACCATAACTCCTATCTTGCTTTTTGCAAGAATTATGACCCCCTACATTCATAAAATATCAGATTTCTTGGTTAAGTTCAATATTAGTTGAGCTTTCCTTCATAATAACTGCATGTGTTTGAAACTTCACACAAAACTTCCTAACACTTCAACCTAGCAAGATGATCAAGTTAGATATGATGTTGATTATTTATCTAAATCTTGCATTCTGCCATCTGAGAAGGAAATCAGTCATTATCAGATATATAACATGCATTTAAGGCATATTCTAATCTTACCAAAGCCTCATTTTAGGCCTTAGTGTCAACACTTTCACAGCCAGTCATTTGCAGGCAGACATCATATATAAGGATGACTAATAAAGGTATATAACTTTATTTACTGGTACTTCTATGTTCAAAGAAAATCAAGAAAAAAAAAAGAAAAAAAAAGAAAACATGCATGGATAAATCTTGTTTACAGAAATCAAGAAAAAGTCTAAAACTTCATAATACATTTAAAGAAGAATAAATGGGATTCATAATTTTAGGAGTAAGGAGTCTTAGATGTCTGCTTTTATAGTAATTTGAACTATATGCAACTGAAAACCTTATTGTGTTAGCTGTAAGCAGAGGCGACACATAGAGATCACTCCTCCGTTGTCTGTCTGTATGTCACAATATGTCACTTCTGCAATAACTCCTGCTATTCAATGAAATTTTATTGATGGATAGATCTTGACAAGAGGAATTGTCATGCACAAGGTTCATAACTCTGGCATTAATATTTTATCAGTCATTTTTAGCTCACCTGAGCACAACGTGCTCATTGTGAGCAACTGTGATCGCCTTTTGTCTGTCGTCTGTGCGTCCAGCATCAACAATTTTCTTTAAACAACATCTCTGAAATCACTGGGCCAAATTTGATAAAATTCGTCTGTGATGTTCCTTGCATGAAGCTCTACCAGTGTTGTTCATATGGTTCCAGTCTGTTGCATATCTGGGTCACAGGAACTAAAAATAGATTTTTAAAATTAAAAAAAAATCTTCTTCCCCAAAACTGCAAGGCCTAGAGCTTAGATATTTGGTGTGTGGCATTGTCTTATGAGCCTCTACCAAGTTTGTACCAATCATGACCCTGGGGTCAAAAATGGCCAATTTTTTATATAGGAAAACTAGAAAAATCTTCCGGTTAATTTGGGTAGCATTGTATATTGGACCTCTACCAAGTTTGTTCAAATCATGGCCTTGGGGTCAAAATTGGCCCAGCCCCAGGGGTCACTTAATTTTGCTTAGACATATATGGGAAAATTTAGAAAAAAAATCTTGTTAGAAACCACAAGGCCTGGAGTTTAAATATTTGGTGAGTAACATGACCTTATAGGTATGTACCAAGTTCAAATCATGACCCTGGGGTCAAAATTGGCCCCAGGGGTCACTTGATTTGACATAGACTTAAATAGGAGAGTCTTTAAAAGATCTTGTCAGAAACCACAAGATCATGGGTTTAGATTTTTAGTATGCCTTGTGGACCTGAACCAACTTTTCAAATTATGGCTCCTGGGTATAAATTGGTCCTGCCCTAGGGGTCACCTGATTTTATAGAGCTCTATGACCATCAAAATTTTGACCACAGGTACATTTTTTGTGTGCAGTTATGATTATTTTGCTGTACTTCTGCATGGATTTTTTTCTATTCAGTTTGACTGTTTTATAAAAGCCAATGAAGGCAATATTAATCAGGTGAGCGATTCAGGGCCATCATGGCCCTCTTGTTTACCTGTTGTGGTCAGTCAATGTCCGTCGTGCATTTGTCAGCATTTTCTTGTGTATTCTCGAACATCTTCATTTCTTCAGAAAATAATGTACTTCAAACTTTATGACAATGTTTATAGCCATAATCTCTAGGCCAAGTTTGATAATGGCAGATATCCGCCCATTAGGTCTGGAGTCATGGTCCTTAAATGATCAAAAATGAAAAATGCTAGATTTCACTTTGTGTACACTCTAGCATCTTCATTTTTATGCCCCTTTTTGAAGAAGAGGGGGCATATATAATATTATATATTGCTTTGCACATGTCAGTCCATAGGTCGGTCTGTCAGTCAGTCTGTCGGTAGACTAAACCTTTTAATTGGTTACTTAAGTTCTATTCAACCCTGAAGTTTCAAACTTAATATGGTTGTTGATTATAACTAGTAGAAGATCCCTACTGATTTAGTGTTAATACCACATAGATCAAAGTCACATGTTAATGTATTTTTAGCTTGTCTGTTTTTTTCGAAGAAAAAATACAAGTTATTGTCTTAACTCCGGTATCATTGTCAGGTGTCGTCGTCCGGAATCTTTATGTTGGCCATAACTTCTCTACTATTCAATATACAACTTTCTTTTTTGGTATGCATATTCATCTTGACAAGACCTATCCAGACAGGGCTGTAAAAATCCACTCGTCGGCTTGTATTTATGAGTGAATTTCAGGGTCGGACGAGCATAATTTCCCTGAACACTCGTCCGACTGGACGAGTAACTTTTCGCGGCCAAGAAAGAAATGTTTCAGTAAAAAATGAATTTCATATTATTACGATGGTTAATCAAGATCATAAAACGCTTTACTTGATCAGGGGAGCTAACTTTGACAAAATATCACCATAGCGATGCTCATTTTTTAGAAAGATCCTTAAGGTCTAGCGCAGACTGGTTCACAATATTGTACAGTGTTTTTTCAATACGTTATTTGTTTGTTTGTTGTACAGTCCGGGACTGTGGCACAGTCAGGGACAGCAAATATGTTCAAAATGTCGGAACAATCGTCATTGAAGACGCTTCTTGGCGGTAGAGACAACGACAATACAAAAAAGCGAGAGTTAAAACATAGTAAGCACCAAAGCGCTTACTGTAAACTGAAACGCACAAGAAAAGCCCCAGATCATTGGTTTTCTGGCTTTCCTTTGTTGACGAAAAAAAAATAATGAAAATTTGTTTTGCGGTGTTTCTGCAAAATATCAAAAGCTTTACAACTTTACAGGAAGCAAAAATTAAAATCATTTTAGGACGAGCTAACTTTGTTTAAGGACGAGTAAGATTTTTCACCTATTCATCCTACAGGATGAGTGACCTAAAAGAAAATTTTACACCCCTGCCAGACATATGCAAATATTTCACCTATTTCACCAAAGCTCAGGATGAGCTATTTTGATCCCATGAGTGTCCGTAGTCCGTCATGCCGTGTGCATCGTGCATCAACAATTTAATGTTTACACTCTATCCCCTTCATTTCTTAAGCAATCATCATCAGTCTTTAAGACAAAGTTAATGGCCATAATGTTTCAGTTGAGTTCGATTATTGCTGAGGTCAGGAGTTATGCCCCTTTTATTATCAAAAAATGCCAGATTTCACTTTGTTTACACTCTAGCATCTTTGTCTTTTCAGCAATCATCTTCAAACTTTATGACAATGTTTATGACCCTAATGTTTTGATTGAGTTTGATTATGGCTGAGATTGGTCAATTAGGTCAGGAGTTATGTCTCTTTTAATATAAAAAAAAATAATGCTAGATTTCACTTTGTTTACACTCTAGCATCTTTATCTTTTGAGCAATCATCTTCAAACATTAAGACAATGTTTATGATTATAATGTCTCCATTGAGTTCGATTATGGCTGAGATATCAGTTAATTAGGTCAGGAGTTATGCCCCTTTTAATATAAAAAAATGCCAGATATCACTTTGTTTACACTCTAGCAGCAATCATCTTCAAACTTTATATCAATGTTAATGACCATAATGTCTCCTTTGAGTTTAATTATGGCTTAGATGGGCTAAATATGGTCAGGTGCTATGCCCTCTCAATATAAAAAAATGCCATATTTAATTTTGTTTACAATCTAGCATCTTCATTTTTTGAGCAGTCATCTTCAAACTTTATGACAACGTTTATGGCCATAATGTCTCCATTGAGTTCGATTATGGCTGAGATGGGCCTATAAGGTCAGGAGTTATGCCCCTTTTAATATCAAGATATGTCAAATTTCACTTTGTCTTCACTCTAGCATCTTTATTTCTTACACAACCATCTTTCTCAGGTGAGTGATTCAGGGCCATCTTTGCCCTCTTGTTTATTTTGTTCCACTGCTAGGTTACTGTTTTGTTTGTTTTTTTGTGTGTGTATAAACAAAAATGCTACACTCAAGTTCTTCTCTTGGAGGGAAAAAATATGGTTAGTAGACCCTAAATTAACTTTGGAAGGGATCAGTTGACAGTGACCAAACCATTAGTTTGATTTTAGCTTACCTGAGCACAAGTGCTGTGAAGGCCCTTTGTGCATTGTCAACAATTTGGCTTGTTAACACTCTAGAACCAACATTTTTAGCCTAATCTTCATGAAACTTGGTCAGAATGTTTGTTTCAATAAAATCTGGGACAAGTATAGATTAAGGTCATGTGGGGTCAAAAAGTAGGTCATGAGATAAAATCACAGAAAATAAAAGAATATTATTGACTTTCATAGTGGTATAAAAAATAACATGCTCAAGGTGAGCTTTTATGGTCACCCTGTGTTTGTCATCTGTTGTCAACAATTTCCTTTAAACAACATCTCCTCTGAATCCACTGGACAGAATTTGATTAAACTGGGCAGGGATGATCCTTGGGTGAACCTTCACAAAAGTTGCTAAAATAAACTTGATCCATGTAGAACTCTGGTTGCCATGAAATGGAAAAAAATGAATTATGAAAAATTTAAATGTCATCTCCTTCAAAACTACTGGCCAGATTTCAAAATGTTTTATTTTAGGGCAGATGTTCCTTGGGTAACCCTATACTCAGGTGAGTGATCCAGGGCCATCATGGTCTCTTGCTTTTTTGAAAAACCTTTTATACTGGTTTGTCATCATATGAACCTGAGCAGGTATGATTTTTGTCATGATCTTTAGGCAGATAAAAAAGAGCATTTTTAGCTCACCTGAGCACTAGTGCTAGGGTGAGCTTTCGTGATCGCCTTTTGTCCGTCGTGCATCGTCCGTCGTCAACAATTGCTTGCCACAGTTTTGGCTCAATCTTCATGAAACTTGGTCAGGATGTTTGTCTACATGTTGGGTCATGTGGGGTCAAAAACTAGGTCACCAGGTCAAATCTTAGAAAAACCTTGTGAACACTCTAGAGGCCACAGTTTTGGCCCAATCTTCATGAAACTTGGTCAGGATGTTTGTCTACATGATATCTTGGATGCGTTTGAAATTGGGTCATGTGGGATCAAAAACTATGTCACTAGGTCAAATCTTAGAAAAACTATGTGAACTCTCTAGAGACCACAGTTTTAGCCCAATCTTCAATAAAGTTGGTCAGGATGTTTGTCTAAATGATATATTGGATGAGTTTGAAAATTAGTCTAGTGGGGTCAAAAACTAGGTCACCAGGTCAAATCTTAGAAATATCTTGTGAACATTCTAGAGGCCGCAAATTTGGCCCATCTTCATGGAACTTTGCCAGGATGTTTGTCTTTATGCTATGTTGGATGAGTTTGAAATTGGGTCATGTTGGGTCATAGGTTACCAGGTCAGGTCTTAGAAATATCTTGTGAACTTCTAGAGGCACATTTGGCCCATCTTCATGGAACTTTGCAGGATGTTTCTATGTATTTGGATGAGTTTGAAATTGGTCATTGGGTAAAAACTAGGTCACAGGAATTTTAAAAAACATTGTGAACACTTTAGAGACCACAGTTTTAGACAAACCTTAATGTAACTTGGTCAGAATGTTTGTTTACATCAAATCTCGGATAAATTCAAAACTGGGCAACATAGGGTCAAAAAGTAGGTCACCATGGCAAATTTTAGAAAAATCTTGTGAACACTCTAGAGGCCTACATTTTTGTCCCAGTCTTCATTAATATGATATGATGATGACTGCATGAATTCCCAGCTGAGTGCAAAATTCAGGTAGGATCAAAATGTAGGTCACTTAGTCAAATGTTAGAAAAACACTTTAGATGCCAGATTTTTTGTCATTATGCCTAACACAGCCATCTTACTCAGGTGAGCGACACAGGGCCATCTTGGCCCTCTTGTTAGCTCGACTATTCGAAGAATATGAGAGCTATTGTAGTTGCCCTAGCGTCAGCGTTGGCGTTGCAGCTTTTGGTTAAAGTTTTGCGTGCAAGTTACCATCAACCTTATATCTCAATAACCGTTTATGGTATTGGCTTGAAATTTTATAAATATGTTCAGGGGCATCAGACAACTAAGGTAGATAACTTTTGACTGAATTTAATATGAATTATGGCCCCTTTTTAACTAGGAAATTTTGGTTAAAGTTTTGCATGCAATAGAAAATTTGGTTAAAGTTTTGCGTGCAAGCTACTATCTAGTTTGTATCTCAATAACCATTCATGGTATTGACTTGAAAGATTATGAATATGTTTAGGGGCATCAGACAACCAAGGTAGATAACTTTTGATGGAATATATTACAAATTATGGCCCCTTTTAAACTTAGAAATTTTGGTTAAAGTTTTGCATGCAAGGTACTTTCATGCTAATATCTCAGTATCCAGGCATGGGATTGATTTTAAACATCTTTAATATGTTTAGGAGTATCATACTATCAAGGTAGATAACTTTTGATGGAATATATTACAAGTTATGGCCCCTTTTTTAACTTAGAAATTTTGGTTAAAGTTTTGCATGCAAGGTACTTTCATGCTTATATCTCAGAGTCCAGGCATGGGATTGATTTGAAACATCTTTAATTATGTTTAGGGGTATCATACTATAAAGGAATATAACACTTGATGGAATATATTAAAAATTATGACCCCCTTTTAACTTAGAATTTTGGTTAAATTTTTGCATCCAAGCTACTATCCAGCTTATATCTCAGAAATTGCTTGTGGGATGGACTAGACGGTTAAGGAGTGTCTTCAGGGGCATCAGAAAACTAAGGAGGATAACTTTTGGACTGAATTTTATGCAAATTATGGCCCTTTTCTAACTTGGAATTTTGGTTAAAGTTTTGCATGTACAGTGTTATTGTGCTTATGTCTCAGTAACTAGGCATGAGATTGATTTTAGACATCATAAAGATATTAAGGGGTATCAGACTATCAAGGTATTTCATTTTTGACTATTATGTACAGGGTATGTGAAGGGCAAGAATTGAAATAGATTTCATTTGATTTACCAACAAGCATTTTGAATAGCAGGGTTCACCCTTGCTGAAAAAAAGTTTGCGCCACAACTTTCGCCAAACAAGATAACTTGGAGCCAAATTAAGGAAGTTTGTGCCAAATTTAGTGCCAATGGCTCAAATATATATTTTTATTATGTTTATTTTTTCTCCCTTTAAAAACAGGTACCGTATGTATTAAATTGTATTACCAGGTATATTCAAACTACTCACACACACATTCACTCAGGATATAATATTTAATTAAAGAGATGTTATTTATTTAATAATTGTAAATTTTATGAAGGGAGGAAGAACAAATTATTATGCAATTGATTTGTTTCCCTTTTGATCTATCTACCTGCAATAACTGAAAAAAAATCAAAAATAAAACAAATAAAAGAAAAATATGTTTTAGAACTTTGTCTTAGTAGTGGAAATATTTTTCAATGGAAAAAAACATTGATAGAAAGAAAACTCGGTGCAGCAAAACTAGTCAGCCTTGTGACCAAACTTAGCCAAGTCAAGAACTACTTGAATATATCAAAATCTCAAACTAAACCTCTACGACTATTGCATTTCATACTTCAATATGTTTTACTTACAAAGACTAATTTATATGAAACTGATCATGGCTGGATCTGTAAATTAGCAGCCGACATGTCAAAATCAGCTGATCAAACACTGTCCCAGAATTTGCAATTTGCTGTTTGCCAAAGTGAGGTCACATGCCCTCTGGTCATTAAATACTGCAGCATGATTACGTAATCGATGAATGGATAAGAATAATCTTTTGTCACCTGCTGTGACAAACAATAGACCCATCATTAAGATTACACGATAACGGTAAACACGCTTGAGTAAACTGATTGGTGATCCGCTTTTCATTGCGGTTAATATGCGGAGAATGAAAAATCGGGAACCAAGCAAAAACACAACTTTATTTTGCGGCGCCAATTATGAAAAATAAGGCGTCATAACCTTTCGCCATTTCAAATTTTTTGGAGCCAGATTTTTTTTTCTGGCGCCATTGGCGACAATGGCGATGGCCAGCGGGAACCCTGAATAGTCGAGCGTGCTGTCCTCTGACAGCTCTTGTTATATTTTAAAATGTCTTTAAATTTTACAGTTTTGTGTTGATAATCAAAAACTCAGTGGATTAGCAATTGTAGTTTTTTATTTGCATATTTTACGTCTTTGTGTTGTATACACTCTATTCCATGCATAGGTCAAGGTCAAAGGGCAAATTTAAAGGGTATGGTACTTCAACTTTTCATTTAAAGGCTTATAGTTTTAGTTGTGATTTTCAAGGTCAACTTTTTTAAATGTTTAACACAAAAACGTTTGCAAAAACAGAAAAGCGTTGGCATCTGCATGCGGTGCTCTTGTTATATGAAAGTCTTGTCCAAGTGAAATTCTATTTGACCCTGAAATCTCAAACTTGGTAAGGTTGTTGCTTATGACTAGTAGAAGACCCCAGGGTTTGAATTTAGCCAGATTTTGCACTTGCTATTTTTAGTAAGTAGTAAATTTTTTACTTGCTAAATGAAAAATCAATTGCAATTTTAAAGTTTTAAATTCTTTACTTGTAAAGAGTCAAATGTCAGTTTTAACGACACAGTGCAAAACTTTGAACCTTAGCATACAGTGAAAACAAATTGAGCATGTAATTTTAGTTTTGGGCCCCATATGGCAGAGTGGTGGGTCTTCTTGTCTCTCTCCAGACATCCACCATCTTGTAACTGCAGGCTTTGGATCATAGTTCTTTAACTCAACATTAGCTACTCTGTTTCCACTTGCAAAAGCAAAAAAAAAAGCAAGTACCTGAAATTGTACCGTACAAGATTAGGCGCAGCTACGTATAGGGCGCATCCTAACTTTCAGGGTAACTTATTTGAAAAAACAATTACTTATCATACCACGTATGCGGCGAAATCTTGTTTTGAAATTTGTGCCGTTGTACATTTTGACAGACTGAAAGCTATCCGTACGTCACTGGGCTAATCTTACGGTAAACCAGTTTATTTACACATGGCATAAGATTACCGTTAGACCGTTAGATTAATGACACATAGGGTAAAGGTGACACATTTTCATAACATGACATTACTCAACCGTGTCCCCGCATTCAACACTGAGGACCATTGTCACATGTCAAAATTCTCCCAACTAACAAACATTATGTAACAATTGCCACCTGTCAAGTTTCTCCTATACATCATGAGGTCCCATAAAATAAACTTATTTGTTTATATTGAAAATGGCTTCCATCAAGTTGTTTCAGTTTCTCACGATCATTTAATCATGAAATATACCTGTAGGATAACTAATAAGAACAAAAGCAATAATCTGGTATTGTTTATCATGGTTTTGTATAGACTTTGTTACATATTATGGTATTCATTGGCTTTCAGTATATCCATTTTCTGAGATCGTAAACCGATAAATTTCACTTCTCTGTGATTGAAAAAAGAAACCTGGAAAGCTTTTTATCATCATATAAGGTGCACCCCCTCTATAAACTTGAATTATATAGAAAAAAGTGTGCCTAATCTGCCGGTGTATATGGTAATTGCATATATAGATTTCAACTCTCACTTAGCAAGTATGCAAGCTGCAAGTCGAACCCTGGACCCCTATTGGTTTTTGAATTTGTACCTCAGAGGTCAAGGTCATTAGGTTATAAGTTAAATTCTCACAAACACTGTGTAAATTAAGCATTGTCTGACTGATTACTCAAAATCTAATTGACTCCTAGTTCTCAAACATTATACAGTAATTTCTTATGACTAGTAGAAGAACCCTATAAACCTTAAAGGTCAAGGTCACAGGGTCATAAATTAAATGTTTTTAAACATTGTGTGGAAACATTGTCCAACTAATAACTCTAAGTATCTCTTTGTATCAAATATCACTTGTTGCTTATAAGTATTAGGAAACTCCTTTTGATTTTGGGTATGTACCTCAAAGGTCAAGGTCACAAAATCATGATGTTATTGGTTGAATTCTAACAAACACTATGTCAAGTGATGATGTATTTCTGTCCTTATTGTGTGTGATTCAGTGATGTTCACATTACACATCAGGTGACTGGGAAAGATAAGTTCTGGACCAGTAAGTGACATGCTAATGATATGAAGTCAAACATACATGTATGTAATATAGCTATATAAATATTATGGCATATGAGGAAAGCATATTTGTTTTACAAACATTAATTTTCTTTTTTAATCAGTCTTCCTCAAACTTCATGACAATATATATAATCATAATCTCCTGGCTAAGTTCAATTACAGCTGATAGATTCTGCCCATAAGGTCTGGAGTTATGTCCCTTGAGTTAATAAAAAAATGCCATATTTTACTTTGTGTACTCTAGCATCTTCATTTCTTTAGCAATTTTCTTCCAACTTCAGGAAGATATTTATAAACATAATCAAACTGCTAAGTTTAATTATGGCTTAAATTGGCCTTTTCAGCCAGGAGTTTATAGACTCGTATTGTGATCAAAACACAGTTGACCGGTTTAGGGTGTACCCCTGCCCATTCCCCATCAACTTATCTGGCAGTTATGTTTACCTGGATTGCGTAGTGCTACTCACACTTCCATTTCTTAGAGGGTATAGTGGTTGCCCATCCCTTCACAATAATGACCACATTAATATTTATTAATTATGAATGATTTATATAATTACAGTCAAACCTGTACCAACGGTCACCTTGGAACAACGGTCACCTGACAACAATGGTCACATCAGATTCACCCGATGCATTTTTGTTCTTAAAATTAACTGTAAACAACGGTCACCTGCCTATAACAGTCAACGGTCAGTAACATCATATCCCACTGTGCTATAAGCCCTTCAAACAATGGTCACTAGGCAACCCAACAGCCTTACTTCCTCGCGGGTGGGGCACGTGTTGCTAGTTTCCGGAAACACCTGGGGATACGAACGTGTCAGCAGACATCTCAGTACACAGGGGTGGGATTGGGGTAATACCCTGAGGGGGTGAATTCTCATTGGTTAACTGGTACCAGATACTAAGCAACTTCAGGATCATAGTCCTGAGAATTGAGCAAAAGTACTTATTGTCTTGGCCATAAGCTGAAATAGGCTTGTTTGATTAAGTGTTTTAACACCTCTTACAATCATGAATGGCTACAATTATTCCCCATCTGTTATCAATGGATGATTGATATCATTAATTTGTGACACAAAATAAAACAAGCGTGATAGATAGTTTTAATAAGCAAAACAATCTATTAGGTATTTTTATTTATTTATTTTATTTATTTATTTTTTTTTGTTTTGTTAAGAGAGAGAATTATAAGAAAATGAATTAATGGCGAAACCAACATGATTAAGGGGAAATCACTCTATTATTATCGTAATACAGAACAGAACAGAACATAATTTTATTTTGACGTTAAACATACAAGTTCATAGTCAATATAAGTAATGATAAAGACATGCTATAGAGATGACAGGTCAGCATTCAATACATAAAAAAAACAAAAACAACATAAATGAAATGAAAATACAACAATACAAGTGTATACACATACTAATAATACTATTAATGAGAGTGGTTAAAATCTGGTAACGGAGCCTGGAATTGTTTACTGTACTGTAGAATAATATGTTCTCCTTAACTTAAATGCATTTTTATAGTAGCTTGATAGTCGTATTAGTAATTTCTTCTTATTTGTATTAAGTAATTCTATAAATTTCCACATACTTGGACGATTGACATAATAATTTGGAATGTATTTTGATCTTAATTCTTTAAAATAGGGACATATAAGTGCTATAATACAAATGGCCACAAATTCTAAATAAATTGCAACATGGAAGTTTTACATTTGTAAACGTACAATTAACACACAAAATGCAATGGTAAATTTCACTGAAAGTCACAAAAAATGAGTTTGTGTAATTGATTTAATTCTTTAATAAAAACCCTCCGAACAAAGGTCACCTGTGAACAATGGCCACTTTTACATTTTCCCCTACCCGACCGTTGTTTACAGGTTTGACTGTATTATTTATTAATTATGAATGATTTATATAAGTTGTGGGCTTTTGTTTTGTAAAGGATGTAAGTAAATAATATTTAAAGTTTTTATTTAAATGCTAACCTCAATGACACAAATGTTGAGCATAACAGTTGGGTCCCAAGCTCCATGGTGAAGGTCACACTTAGAGGTGAAAGGCCATGGTGCTTGATTTGCTTGTCTGGGCTGTATTTTTAGCTCACCTGATCATATGTGCTCAGGATGAGCTATAAGAATCGAAGAATGTCTGTTGTCCGTCCGTCGTCCACAAATAGTTTGTTTGCACTCTAGCATCTTCATTTCTGAAGCAATCATATTCAAACTTTATGACAATGTTTATTACCATAATTTCACAGCCAAGTTTGATTATGGCTGATATTGGCGTATTAGGCCAGGAGTTATATCTCTTTTAATATTTAAAAAAATAAGAAAAAAGATTTCATTTTATTTGCACTCACGCATCTTCATTTCATAAGCAATCATCTTCAAACTTTATAAAAATGTTCATTATCATAATCTAATGGCCAAGTCCGATTATGGCTGATATCGGCCTATTTGGTCAGGAGTTATGCCCCTTTGAATATTGAAAAATGCCAATTTTCAGTTTGTTTGCACTCTAGCATCTTCATTTCTTAAGCAATCATCTTCAAACTTTATGACAATGTTTATTACCATAAAATCTTGGCCAAGTTCGATAATGGCTGATATTGGCCTATAAGGTCAAGACTTATGCCCCTTTTATTATTAAAAAATGCCAGATTTTAGTTTGTTTGTACTCTAGTATCTTCATTTCTAAAGCAATCATCTTCAAACGTTATGAAAAAGTTTATTACCATAATCTCTCAGCTTAGTTAGATTATACCTGACATTGGCCTATTTGGTCAGGAGTTATGCCCCATTTAATATTAAAAAATGCCAGATTTCACTTAGTTTGCACTCTAGCATCTTCATTTCTGAAGCAATCATCTTCAAACTCTATGACTGTTTATAGCCATATTTTTTTGGCCAAGTTTGATTATATTTAGCTGATTTCCGTGAATTAGGTAAAGAGTTATGCCCCTTTTAATGTTAAATTTTGTGTGTTTAAAGCCATAATTTCTGAGTCAAGTTTAACTTCAAACTTTGACCACAGGCACTGTTTAGTGCGTGGAATTATAAATGATCTCATGGATTATGTATTCAGTACAACTATGCTACAATTTAGTAACTTGTACAGGCAATGAAGGCAATTTTTCTCAGGTGAGCGTCTTTAGGGCCATCTTGGCCCTCTTATTTGTTTCTCTTGATCAAAGTTTCTCAAATGATTTGGCATTAATATAAGATTTACCTCAATGCAGAGATGATTTGTTGCACTAAAGAGTTGGGTCACTACCCAGATAGCAAGGGTATATGGGACCCATATGGGCTGTATCTGGGTATGCCTATATGGGCTAAACTATGTGGGACCCATGTGGGTCCCATATGTAGAGTTTTTTTACCCATATGGGACCCATATGGGCTGTATCTGGGTATGCCAATATGGGCTAAACTATGTGGGACCCATGTGGGTCCCACATATAGAGTTTTTCACCCATACTGGATCCATATGGGCTGTATCTGGGTATGCCTATATGGGTTTGCCTATGTGGGACCCATGTGGGTCCCATATACAGAGCTTTCTTTCCCATACTGGACCCACATGGGCTGTATCTGGGTATGCCTATATGGGTTCGACTATGTGGGACCCATATGGGTCCCATATATATATAGTTTTTCCCCATAAGGGGTTTATATGGGCTGTATCTGGGTATGCCTATATGGGTTCGACAGTGTGGGACCCATATGGGTCCCATATAGAGAGATTTACTGGACCCACATGGGCTGTATCTGGATATGCCTATATGGGTTCGACTATGTGGGACCCATATGGGTCCCAGATATACTATTTTACACATGCGCACTCTACATTTCCGGTTAACCGCAATATTCAAACCAACGGTCAACAACACAACGCGATGTTAACCTACTTAGCTTTTCTTCAGAGTGACGGCCAGACGAACATTATTAGCCTAATCAAAACGTGAAATACGTATGTATAACATTGATTAAGATGCCTTTCTAATAATTAAGTCTTGCTTTTTTTGAAAATAATTCTGATTATGAATAAGGAATTGGTTTGTAACGTATTTTCGCGAGTTGAGTTCGACTTGTTTATCGTATATTGTATGTACCGGTAGTTCAAATTCAAGGTGTCTAAGTCTAGAATTTACTTTTAAATTTTTTTGAGGACAAAGGATCAATAATTTCGATCAAAAGTTAGATAATTTTTATTGTTACTTTTTGCATTATTTACTGTATTGTTGAATAATAATGATAACGTTACGTACTGTCATTGGCAATTTTCTGGTATACATTCCATATGGCATTCCTACAAGATAACAAATCCTGCAACAAATCTGTGTTTACTATTATCATGTATTTATTTATTTCTGTATCATAAAGCACTGTTATAAATCACTTGTATTCCGATCAAAGTATACCTTGCTATTTAAACTTGCTACAGATATACATGAAGCTACATTAAGGTATTCACATCTCTGGCATATAGAACTAGATGATTCATAATGTATACGCTTTGTGTAATTGTAGATAGAATACCAGAATACCTGTCAACCTGTTTAATTCAAATCTCTGGGACGTTGTGAGGAGTTTTCTGAATGGAAATGAGCTGGATGTAAACCACAACTTCCATGGACTGAAGGGGATGCTGCCATTTACCAAACTGCATATCATGGATGAATTTTACAGTAAGATTTGCTGCAATAAACTCTAGCCAAGTCTTAAATGTAATGAAGTCAAAGTCAATGCCTTGGAATTATTCAATTTTTATATCATTTACAAGAAAGCTATGTTAAGACTAAATGGAACCCAGAGGCTTGAGCTGATAACACACATCACCTACATTATGATTTATTTATAAAATGCATTATTCAGTGGAACACATATGAAAAAAATGATACTTTATTCTCATCAGTTATATTTTTTAGTTTCAATGCCAAGTTTAACAGTCCCAACATTGTTTGGTTTGCTTCCTTAAGATATATTTTATACCTTTTGAACTTTCAGAACCACACCACTGAGGACGCTGAGTAAGAGGTCTATAAATGACTGGCAGGTGGTACTGAACAGGGAAGGGGGAAGAAAACAGTGCAGCAAAAGTCAGACAAGTCTTCAATGTAGGAATTCCAACAGGAGACCCTCTCAATAAGTGGAGGGACAGATTCATAGTGAATAGTTTATAATATAGTTTTGAATAGTTGAATATCAGTCCATTATTTTTCAGACACGCCAAACTTTGAATTAAGTATACTATACTATTTTTTTCTTTTATTAAGCTTTAAAAGAATCTGTTCTGTAACTAACAGTTTTGTGGAGATTGGACTACTAGTATGTGCATGAGAATTGTTGATAAGATTAATTCAGATTATTTTTTAACATTGTTAAACATGCTATGCCAAGTTACAATCTATATGTTTTATATAAATTATATTTTCACATATCCATGTATCACTTGGCTGAACAAGATAGTCTGCTTAGTCTGTATAATTATATTTTCACCAAAAAATTATTCAGTATTTTATATAATTTTAGTTGTTATGTGTGTGGTTGTGATGCATTTATTAGTCTAATCTTGTTATGCTAGTTATTTTCTTTATACAATAGTATGCATTTTTGTATAATAAGTTGTTGAGTTTATGTGCAGTGTTAAAGATATGCAATCTTTAAGTGTTTGTTTTTGTTGCATAAGAAATTGCCTTATGGCTAGGAAATAAATTTTAAACTTTAAATAGCACATTGAAAATGAAATATATCCATTTGTATTCAAATTGTATTTGAATGAATTATGACTTTTCGAATTGTATTTTCTCAGCATGTGATTAAATTGAAGTTTTAATTAAATTAAGAAGAAAAATAAAACTGTATGTTGTATTTGAGGGACCAATTTTCTGATTTTCAGAAATATTTTTTTGGAGCGACAGATTTTCAGAGGCTGTTGGTACCAGTTTTCCACATTTGACTGCACATTCAGACAGTGCAGTGGTATGGAGCCATATTACATGCAAATGGGGTGCAAGTATGGGACCTTTAAGGGGCCCATATTGGATCTTGGTGGACTGCCCATATGGGACCCAGGCCAAAACAGGTTGCACTTTCGACATGGGTCCCATGTGGGTAGCCCATATGGGGCCTATGTAGAATCTAGGTGGGCTGCCCATATGGGTCCCTTATATATTGCTATCTGGGTAGCTTCATGTTCAGTCACATTTAGAGGTAAATGTGCACCTTAGGCTGCAGGTTCATGTTGCCTTTGGGCATCTAGTTTATCTATCATATTGAATGGCTAGAGCTTGTTTCATATTTTTTCTTCACATTTATGTGTAGAGACAGCTATATGTCAGATCCTATATTAATTTTAAAGTTTGTTTCCTATAACTATGAACACAATTACCAACTTTTAGACATTTAGACATCCTTTTACAGGATGTTTATATAAAAGGAAAAAAAAACCTCTTCAGATAAACTCTTCTATAAAAAACCTTTGTTTAAACTCAGGATAATGATATGCAAATAGAATCCTTTGTTTAAATTCAGGATGTTGATATACAAAATAGATTTATACATCACAGATCTCCTTTACACTCCACAACTGTCTAATATTATCACACTGTGAAACAAAGAGAGATGTTTTCTTGGTATAGAAGCTAAGTATTGTTTTCCCCACTTATCATTTGTGTTTTCTCTTCATTTGACAACATGCTGTGGACACAGTCACTTGTCAGCATATGATCTGGACTTGATTTGAGAATATCATTTCACCATTATGAATTTACTGTTCTTCTTGTAGTTTACAGTAACTATTCACAATTTGGACTTGTTTAACCTATTTATAGAGAGCTGGTAGAGAGGGTGTTTATAGTGTTATGTAGAAGAGGAAATTATATTGATAACTTTCTCTAAGTTTGTTTTACATGTAGGTGATGGAAAATGATAATCAACACAACACAGTTTGGAATAGCTCCCCTAATACTTTGACTACATTTTCCTTTTCTCTGTGGTTGTTATAATCACCTGACACTTTTGTTATACAGTTTGTGAGTGATAAAAAACCTGGATCAGTTGATGGATGGGATTCAAAATTGTATTGGAAACACATTAAGTCAGTGTAATATTGAATTATAAATATATTTGCCAGTGTAATAGGACTGTAAGTGCAGACACCTGATAGCATGGAAAACAACTGCTATACAGCTGGGTGTTATGGAGATGGCCTTGAGCAGTGCCGTGATATAAGGGAGGACATTCATCAGGGAGGTGCATACAACCCGGCCAGCCAGTTTTCTCCAACACAAGACCCGAGTCAGTGTGAGGCTGCTTGTGTTATGCAGACAGCCCATGGCAGCCCCCAGAGGCAATCTGTGGGATATATAAGTCACCCGAACCATCAACAAAATGGCTTTGTATCAGGTGACTGTAGGATTTCTTGTGCTGAGGAAGCCCATGACAGCCCCCCAAGGCAAACTGTGGCATATACAGGACTTTCAAACCATCACCAAAATGGCTGGGGGTCAGGCAACTGCATGCATCTTTGCAGTGAGGAGGCCCTTTGCAATCCTCAGAGGTCAACATCTTCAGGCAGCAGTTAAACTTATCTCACAGGATCCATGTCCTAGCGAGTTGGGGGTCAGTCATGCAGACAGTGGCCTTGAGGTATTAGACACCATGTAAAGTGCTGTACATGGCTTCACAGCAAGGACCTCTCATGAGTTGTCAGAAAAGGATTTATTTAGATGATATACAGTCATTTTCCTGTTTACAGAGTACTATGGCGTATGATATTTAAAATGTTACTTGCATTGAAATTCAATGGATGTAAACATTGTGACTTATTTCCCAGCAAACAAGTTTGAGATTTCTAGGGTCTGTCGATGTTGATCTGTCAGTCAGGTCATCCCAAAACTTTGACAAATACTTCTACATTTCTTACCTTTCCTATAAGACTATTGTGCACTAGTAGGTACCATTTAAAGCCTATCTGCAGAAAACAAGTTAAACCTACCAATTTTAACTTATAAAGTCCTCATTCCAGACCATAGAGCAGCGAAGATAAACCTGATCAGCCTGCGAGGTTACTCGCAGGCTGATCGTTGTTATTTGTTCAGCATAGGTCTTTATGGTTCCTCTATGCAGAAATTAACTGTTGGTCAAAGCGTTCATTGTAACATTAAAGTGCATGCATAAACTTTACTGGTTTATTTATGATCATTTTGTCCTCGTTGGTCTAGATATTGTGACATGAAAACTACATTTCTTTACCAATTTGTCTAATTATTGTGTGTGCATTATTCCAGTATAGATAGGATGATTGCAAGCAAGTGGGTAGTATAACAACAATTTTCATGCCGAAGGGAATTACTGCGCTGAATTTGTTTTTCATTTTACAAGTAGTCTTATAGTATCTTTTATTTTAATATTGGCACAGTTTTGCATCTTACGCAACTTCACAGTGCTGCATAGCTCGAATGAAAATGGCTGATTACAACCGCATGTATTTAAAATGACTGTAGAATGCAGAAAACCACAGTTAAACCTTACCGAATTTAATTATAAAGTCCTCATTTCCAGACCACTGAGGAGCAGCGAACAGCATAAAACCTGATCAGCCTGCGAGTTACTCGCAGGCTGATCTGGTTTTATGTTGTTCGCATAGGTCTTTTTATGGTTTCCTCTATGAGAGAAAGAGTTAACTGATTTGGTTCAAATTTTGCGTGTGCATTGATAATCAGTTGGAGAAGTGCATGACATAAATTTTACTTGGGTTATCTTAATGATTACAGTTATTGTCCCTGATTTGGGTCTAGATATCTTGTGACATGAACTACTACATTTCTTTACCAATTTGGTTCTAATTTTGTGTGTGCATTGATAATCACAGTAATAGAAATTAGGATTGAAATTGACAAGCAAGTCGGGCTAGTATAACAACAATTTTCACTAGCCCGAATGAAATTCACTGGCCTGAATTATTTTTTTCATTTTACAAGTAAGTCTAAGAAAAAAAAGGACAAATACAGAAAAAACATCATAAATTAAGTACTGTATCATTCAACATTTATTCTCAAGAATACAAGAAAATCATTTTTTTTTTTTTTTTGTATATTTAAGTTAACACTATATTTTGTTTTAAAATAAAGAATATTCAAACATTTTGTTTGTTTTGAAACTGCCAAAAAAAAAAAAAAAAAAAAGAGAGAGAGAAAATATTTTATATATGTCTATAACTATGTTGTTTATCTTTTAAGAAAATAGCAATCAATAAAGCTATAATAGCAAGATTGCCAGTGTAAGATATCTCCTCTTTATCCTAATACTTCATTGTATATTTCCTCCTGTCCAGCAGTTTTCATCACAACGGCAAAGAAAAATTTCAGCCTGACATAATCACGGGGAAATAAACTGGTGTCTTCAATAACAATCATTTTTCAATTTTGTCAGTGCTACTGAAGCACAACTGAAAGAAATCAGTCGATTTTGCAAACATGTCTGCTTTATTTTACATTAAGACTTAATAATCAGCCATTAGCGTACTATAATTTGTGTAACAGTTTAAAAGATAAATCTCAACTTAACATCTTTTATTTTAATATTGGCACAGTTTTGCATCTTACGCAACTTCACAGTGCTGCATAGCTCGAATGAAAATGGCTGATTACAACCGCATGTATTTAAAATGACTGTAGAATCAGATAACACTAAAGTTTTGCAAATAAATCCAAAGTTAGTCAGGCATGAATAGCCCTGTTTAGTATTCAATATTTTTGGGATAGTGAAAATAATTTTCTGAAAATAAAACGATGATGACTGATTTTTTTTAACGGATTTGACTTGACTATTTGAGTTTACCGTCGCTTTGACAGTATTTCAGTCATAAAGCCACATCCAGCTAATTACAGATGGAGACAGACCCTGAATGCACGAAGGCATCCGAGTAGAACCACTGACCTACTGCAAGCCAGCTGGAAGGTTTCCTCAAATGAAAATCCAAATGACCCTGCTGGGATTCGAACCCACGCATTGAGGGGCTGAGTGAGTGTTAAAGTCAGCGACTTTACCCTCTTGGCCATGGAGGTCCCTTTTTTACCGGACATTGTGTCCGACAGCAACGGGGGTTTTCATATGGCAAAATGGATACCAGACATGACAAAACTGACCAACGAACATTTGCATTGGCTGCTATATTATATATTAATCAGCTCAAAAGTTTGTTTACAAGGTGAAGATGAAAGTACAATCATTATTCCACGATTTGGATTTTACAAGCCAGTCAGGCTAGTAAATTAGGAATTTTTACTAGCCCAAGAGAAAAACTACTAGTTTTAAGCTCACCTGAGCACAATGTGCTCAAGGTGAGCTTTTGTGATTGCCCTTTGTTTGTCGTGCGACGTGCGTTGTGCGACGTCAACAATTTGGCTTGTTAACACTCTAGAGGCCATATTTGTTGGCCATTTTCATGAAACTTGGTCAGAATGTTTGTCTCCATAAAATCTTGGACAAGTTCGAAATTGGGTCATGTGGGGTCAAAAAGTAGGTCATGAGGTCAAGTCTTAGAAAAACCTTGTTAACACTCTAGAGGCCACATTTTTGGCCATATCTTCATGAAACTTAGTCGGAATGTTTGTTTCCATAAAATCTTGGACAAGCTAGAAAGTGGGTCATGTGGGGTCAAAAAGTAGGTCAATATGAAAAATCCAACATAGGTTGCTCATTTATAATAAGGTGAGCGATTCAGAGCCATCATGGCCCTCTTGTTTGTTGTTGGGCTAGTGCTAATTTAGACCACTGTAATCAGTTGGGGAAGTTTGTGACATACATTTCACTTGAGTTGTCTCAAGGATGGCAGAGTTATTGCCACATATTTGACTCTAAATATCTTTTGATGTGAACTACTTCTACATTTCTTTACCGATTTGGTTCTAATTTTGTGTATGCATTGAAAATCAGGTGGGGAAGTGTGTGACATAAATTTCACTTGAGTTGGCTCAAGGATGGCAGATTTATTGCACTGATTTGACTGTAAATATCTTGCACAAACTTCTTCTGCATCTCATAACCAATTCAGTTTAAATTTTTTGTGTGCATTGGTAATCAGGTGGAGAGGTTTGTGTCATAAATTTCACTTGAGTTGTCTCAAGGATGGCAGAGTTATTGCCCTGGTCCCATTTTTGCATTATCTCCCTTTGGTTAATTCTGTTTTTCTTGTCCAGAAAATTAATCGAATGTTATACAAGGTATTGACTTGAAACTTAAAATATAGACAAATGGCAATTAGGAGAAGTGCAGTGTACAAGAACTGTAACTCTGCATGGTCTAGTTATGGAATTAAAATTCTGTTTTGTCTTGTCCGAAGATGGCGACTAGGAAAACCAATTTTTCCCTTTTTTGCTCACCAGAGCACGAAGTGCTCAGGGTGAGCTATTGGGATCACCCTTCGTCCGTCGTCCGTCGTCGTCCGTCGTCAACAATTTGCTTTAAAAGACATCTCCTCTGAAACCACTGGACAGAATTTGATAAAACTTGGCATGTATGGTCCTTGGGTGGGCCTCTACAAAAATTGCTCAAATAAAGTTGATCCATGAAGAACTCTGGTTGCCATGGCAACAAATAGAAAAAATAATTGAAAACTCTGGTTTGTCATTTGATTTCCTTATAGAAAAAATCATCTTGAATATGCTGATTTACACTGGTGAGCGTTTATGGCCCTTGGTCCTCTTGTTTATTTATCTCCCTTTGTTAAATTGCTTTTTTTCTGGTCCTGAACATAACTCAAATATTATACATGGTATTTACTTGAAACTTAAAATGTAAACAGATAGCGACTAGGAGAAATGCAGTGTCCAAGAGCTGTAACTTTACAGTACACTTTTAAACTACTGTGCCAACAACCATAACTGACTCTATCAGCTTTAAATAAAGACTTTACTTACTTATTACTTACTATCAAACCAATGTACTATGTATACAGGTTCTTATCTATGCTCCTCCTGGAGTCTGGCTTCTCCTGTATCAAAGCATTTTGCGGGGATATTAATCACCTTCAGTGATAGCTCTAGTTGTTTTTACTCCATTTCTTCTTCTTTCATGCACCAGCAACTTCGTATGGGCCATATCTTGGAGGCTGCTCAACCTATCTCAGGAAGGGGTTTACTTAAGGATTTGACTTTCACTTGTCCAAGGGGCAAGTTACTTTGAACATCTACTAGCCACCAGTGAAAACAGGTTGCCCAATCTTGAAGTTAGTTGGTGTTTGTTAATGTTTAAAACTAAATATGTGTAATATGAAAGTGAATATTAGTTAATATGTATCAAAGACAATTTGCAAGCATTTTACCCCTGATATACTATAGAGAAAAAAAAAAAAGAAAGAATTCATTTACATAAAAAAACTTGCCCACCGGGCTATCTTCTTTGAAAAATCACTTGCCCGCAGTGATTATAACCTGGTGTGGGCAAGTGGGCAACTCAGGAAAACCCCTGCTATCTTTACAAAACTTCATACACTTATTCCTCACTGAGTAGTGTTGCCTCCCTGATTTTTGTAAATGGGGGGTCTCTGGGGCTCAGGCCCCATCCCCTCAAAGATGGATTTTTTTCAAAAAAGATGTTTTTGGGTTAAATATTTCAAATTTCCAGCTATGAATCACATTTTTTTTTGTTCCTCATAATGAGAAGAATTGAATAGTACTACTTTTGGTGTCCCCCGAGTTCACCTAGGGGTCAGGCCCAACCCCTCAATTTTACTTATGACCTTATATCTCATAAACTGTTCAGATTCCCCCACCCCTAAACCATATATATTCTTGTTCCTCATGATGAGATAGATTGAATGGTACTTCTTTGATGTTCACATGAGTCACCAAGGGGTCAGGCCCCACCCCTGAATTTTACTTATGACCTAATACTTAAAAAAAATGTTCAGATCCCCACCACTAAACCATGTATATTCTTGTTCCTCATGATGAGACAGACTGATTGGTACTACTTTTGTGTCCCCCGATGTCACCCAGGGGTCAGGCCCCACCCCCTCAATTTTACTTGTGTCCTTATATTTTAAAAATTGTTCAGATCTCCCCCCATAAATCATATATATTCTTGTTCCTCATGATGAGACAGATTGAATGGTACAACTTTGGTGTCCTTTGAGATCACACAGGGATCAGGCCTCAACCACTAAATTTTACTTACGACCATTTATCTCAAAAACTGTTCAATCCCGATCCCTAAACCATATACAGTGTAAAATCTGAAATCCAAACACCTGTGGGACCGACCAAAAAGTTTGGATTTTGGAAGTTTCTGGAATTCAGAAGTCTGGATTGAATTAGACTAGCACATAGTATCAATGTTTATTAATGGTTCTGAATAGTGTCATTTTTGTTTATATGTGTAACAGTGTTCGTTTTGTTTGCTAAGTGTAATTATCATCAAATCCTTTGAAGCTTTACCTTATACATACATACATACATTTATTTAAAAATATATATATATATAGTCAAACTTCGTTGACTCGAACAGGCTGGGGGAACAGCAATTAGTTCTAGTCATTGGTGGTTTGACCCAACTGTTGTTATTACGATGTACATACATGTATTAAAAAGATATTATTTATTATTAGGCCTTCTTTTAGCACTGATTGATTAAAGTAAATAATTGTATTTGCCAATTTTTTTATTCGAACATCGGCAAAATAATATTAAAGGTATCATTGAGTAAAATAAACGTATCTTTGTCATTCTTTTATTCTTTAAATAAAATATAAATCCATTAAACAGCAGCTGACAAAATCAATTTTGAAAGCACAAACCTCAATGTGATATTTATTTCGTTCACGTACATGTACACATACATTGGCCAAAGTGCAAGTCGTAACATTTTCTGTATACTCTGTTTACTATTTTCTTTTGCTGAAAAAAAAGCTATTGTGAATAATCCACAAATATAGCACAATCAGATAACATAAATGTCAGCTCTGTTCTGTTCAGCTCAAAAAGAAAACAAGTAACATTTAGCAAATTACTTAAATGAGAATAATTAATAAATGCCTGTGCCAATCTCACAATGTGTGAAGAACACGTTGCACCGAAGGTTGTAATTAAATCTACAGCAAACATATATGTAGGTTGTTAATTGGTTTGACTGATACATGTGAAATACATATAGCACTTTAAACCTCGGGCTGGAAATTAAGTTCGAGTGTTCCAGCCATCAGTGTTCGACTCATCCCAGGTCAAACAATAAAGAGTAGAGAACAATTTTGCTGGTACCTTGAAATGTGTTCGAGTAAAGTATGGTGTTCCAGTTTTTGCTAAACAGTTATGTTAATGTGATTTCTCATAATTATCTTACTTTTCATTCTTTCCCCCTCCCTTCCTCTTTCTTTCTCTCTCTACTTGCCTTATATTTCCCCCTCTTTCTCTATTTGCCATTTTATGTAAAAATGGGTTATGTAAATGTTGATTCTGAGCATTATTTGTCTTTTTCTTTCTTTCAACTTAAATTTTTGCTACTTAAAAACATCAGCACAGTGTCTGCTGTAGCCTAATCAATTACACTTCTAACAATACTGCAAGTACACTTAAACTGTTAAAGTTGTTTGTTGCAAAAATTATCAATTAATCTACTTATCACCACCTTAATCATTTACAATGTGTCACTATCTAATTGCCTAAGTATTCGCCAGTGCAAACTTGGAGGCGCAAACATGTGATTCTTAAGCTTGTCAAAATAATAGACAAATTGTGATTCTAATGTGTTTCAAAATTAACAATCACCACTGATTAATAAACAACCAATTAGGGAGAAAATTAGGGGGTAAATTGCAGCAGGGCTTACATTTTTTGGTCTGATTACCTGTCAAGCTAGTAGCACTGTTCAGAGTTCAGAGGTAAAATAGCGTTGATATACCCAATATTTACAAAATTATTGTATGGAATTCAGAATTTAGAGGTTCCGGAATTCAGAGGTATTATTTACATAAAACAGAAGGGGAAATTTAGGACCAAGAAAATCGTACGGATTTCAGAAGTTTCGGATTTTGGAGGGTCCGGATTTCGGAGGTTACACTGTATATTCTTTTTTCCTCATGATGAGATGGATTGAATGGTACTTCTTTGATGTTCACATGGGTTGTCTAGGGGTCAGGCCTGAAAATGAAATGTTTTTAAATGTAAGTGATTGTCCATAGGAACAATGATGATTATATCAAGAGGTGAGAGCAAAACTAGGCTAAGTGTTTACATATTTATAAACACTTAGTCTAGTTTCGCTCTCACCCTCAATATATATTGAATGGAAAAAAAAACAACACATGGGAACAAAAATGTAATACTAACCTCAGAATTTCTTGAGTCTTTATCCTTAGTAATTTTAGAACTGTTTAATATGTCTATTGAACTGACACCAAAGTAGACTGTGCATTTCTTTTTTCTCCAGTATTGTTACTGGAAATTTGTTTCTGAATATTCACATTTTTATACAGCTTTCACACAAGTTTGTTTATAAGCCATATTATGGAAGCACTTAATTTATATCCCACCTGTTTTAATGGAAGTATTAACCACCTCAAGTGACAGCTCTAGTTTTTATTTTGAAGTGACTGTTTATGTGTAGGTGTTACCAGTGTGTTGCGCAATCCCCTCGAACCCCTTACTTTATTGGGCTTTATCTCTTGCAGTTTATGATCAATATGTTATGAGCTGTACCTCATGTTACAGACAGAGGTCAAAGAAGAGGGAGTTGAGGATATGTCACTGTGGGCAAGAACCCAGCAACTCTCCAATGATGCCTTGAAGGAGGTCCAAACTGCCTATAGCAACCTCTTCCCCTTGGAGGTCAGACATTATTTTGCTGCATTGGTTGGAGGAACAGCCCTGGTGAGTGTCTGATGTTGTCTGTAATATGAAATGGTTAAATTAAACTGCCTTATATGTATATAGTGAAAACTTTAAATGACATCTCCTCTGAAACCGTTGGACAGAATTTGATTGAATTTTGCAGGGATGATCCTTGGGTGAACCTTCACAAAAATTGCTAATATAAACTTGATTTATGTAGAACTCTGATTGTCATGGCAACAGAAAGAAATGAATTATGAAAATTTAAACTTTAAAAATCATCTTCTTCAAAAGTACTGGCAAGATTTCAAAATGTTTTAGTACAGATGTTCCTTGGGTAACCCTTTAGTACAGATGTTCCTTGGGTAACCCTATACTTAGGTGAGAGATTCAGGGTCTCTATGGCCTTTTTGTTTAAAGAACCTTTTTAGCTCACCTGATCACGATGGTGCCTTCGTCTGTTGCCCATTGTCCTCATTTGATTCAAAAACATCTCTCTACAATCACTGAGCCAAATTTGATGAAACTTGCCTGTGATC
>CM037791.1:45151454-45201454 GCA_021229015.1 Solen grandis | reverse complement strand
TATTGAAAAAAAAATTTAAATTTTATAATCTTGTGTAAATATTTAAGACATAGACTCAATATATATTGATGAATCAGAGCCTTGAAAGCTCTTCCAATTATATATTTCATGATATTTAAGTTTCAATTGCACTTTGCCTAAGACCAAAAAAGTTTTTTAAATTGATACAACCATGCTAACAATTAAAATTAAGAATCAGTTAGGAATGAGTATGATTCGGAGTGTCTGCGGTTTTTTGTTGTTGTTTTTTTTTTTTTTTTTTTTTTTTTTTTGTTGTTGTTTTTTCGTTTTTTTTTGTTTTGTTTTTTTTGTTGTTGTTTTTTTTTTTTTTTTGGTGGTGGTAGATTCGTTAATCAGTTGCAGTTTTTTAATCGATTGTATCACTAGAAGCTCCATTCCAAATACATTATCAAATCATAAACTGAAGTCTGTCATAAATTGCATCATTATGACTGTGCTTTAAAACGATTAGTAAGACGCATATAAACACATGTATAAAAAGTGTGTTCCTACATTAATTTAATATAACGTCCATATCTTCAAGGGTGCAGAGAAAGTGAATTAGGACCCCAGTATATATCAGTGGTACTGTAGGAAACACTCTAACTACAAGCAAGAAATGTTCCCAATCTACGCTTCATTCTTGTTCTGCAAAGTACACTCTGCTTTATTAATTGGTCTATAAAGCTGATATGTGCAGAATGTCTTTTATTACTAGGAAATGGCAAACCACAATTATCTTATGTCTTTGTCTATAACTTAACTCCAGCGCTAAATATACCTTTTGAACCAATTCTGTGACCATAACATTTAACCCTTGACCTTATATAGACTTCTTTTGACCCACTTTGCAAACGGACAGACCCAGATCAGACAGGTCCTATAGGAGCTGTCTGATTAGGGTTTAACCTGTTTGCTCCTACAAAGTTTTTGCTTAGATTCTGTACAGTCTGCGCGACAATGAGGAATCTATTGATTTAAATAGTCCCTGTAATGGTTCCGCTATATTTCGGACCCAATGACCTTTCACGAAGATAACCAAGGTTTTAAAAAGTTGCTATAGAGTATCTTAGTTATCTTGGTAGAGGTTAAGTGGTCGAAGATGTAGCTGAACCTTATAAATGCAGTCAATTAATAGTCATTAATATGAATATTCACGAGGTAAAGGGTTAAGCATGATATTAAAATTTGAAACAGCATGCAATATCACATGTAAACAACTAGCTGCACACTAGGAAGTCATTTGAAAAATTCGCAGTAAATCTTTATCATATAACGATAAGCGTAGATTTCAAGAGAGTTCAATACTGTCTAACAACCATGATAAATTCGTACTTTTATGTATGAATTTATTTGCCTTCTAATGCTTCAATAAATAAATTCTAAAGAGCTTCGGCACTTGATCTTCGACGTTTTATTGAATACATCAAAGGCGTGTGAGGATAATGTCTGCTTCCTATCTGAATTATTTATTTGACCGAATTCCTCATTTAAATGCGTGTCATTGATATTAGTTTAAATGAAATATAAATATTGAAAAATTGACATTTTCTGGTTGTCATCATCTTCATAATCATCATCCTATTCATTCTCCTTCATCTCCACTTCTTATCTTCACACTGGCCATTTTGTTAGAGAGAAAGAGGGAGAAAGAGAAAGAAAGAGGGGAGAGAGAGAGAGAGAGAGAGAGAGAGAGAGAGATCTCAGATCTACCAAAACAAGAACTATCAATGATTTTGATACTGCTTTGACACTTTTACTGTAGCCATGTCGAGACTTGGTGCAGTTGAAGAATAAAATTTAAAAAGGAAAGTGCATGTTTTCCAATTTAATCAATGAATATAACAAAGGTCAAGGACTGCATTAAAATCAGGCCGATCATAAAGTGTCAAGGATATGCACAATTAGCGTAAATAGCCGAGAAATGGATTCGAGAAATATGACCTTGGGGACATAACTCAATGAAAATTAAAGCAAGAATAACATGCCTACAAGTGTGCAGGTAGGCTTGGTACTTACATTTGTTGTGATGTTAAATGAATTTCTGAAATAATTTTTGCTGAGAAAAATGGTGCGGAAAAATTAAGTCAATAAATATAACAAAGGGCCATAACTCATTTAAAATCAAGCTGGTAATGACGTGCTACCGATATGCGCAACAAGTTTGGTATTTACCAGTCATGTGAAGTAAAATCAAAATCCGATCAATGGCAGACGAAAAATAGCACGGACAAGTCAATAAAGCCGGACATATGCGCAACTAGGCTAGGAGAAATCTGATTTACAGACGGACACACAGACCGACCGATGGACCTGAATCATATACTTCGTATCTCTGGGTAAAAAAACACAAACAAACATCAGCGATATGCTAAGATTATAAATACCCATTTGAACTGGAAAAGTAGTTCATTATTTCGCGATACCACCTGCTGGTTTGTTACCTGACGACGACAGATGCTTTTTATAGTAACCTGTCACTTTTCTGAATCGCCCTAATTTTTCTCGACCATTTCTGAGCACTGTACAGATATTCTTCCTGACGTTGACCAGAACGTGCAGATACCACAGGAGGCCCTCTGTCTGCCGGGTATTCATGTAATTGACTGGTAACGTAAACCACGCCATGCCAGCAGGCTGGGTGTATACATCATCGGAACACTACGTGTATTCATACGCTGACATAATTAGCGAATCTATTCGAAAAAAACTATTTTATGGAGGACTCCGGAGGCAAGCAACACAACTGCGTATTCACTTCTATTAATATAGCAAACTTTGACATAAAATAAAAACAAATTGGTTTAAAAAACAACAACAACAACAAAGGAGCCAATGGGAGGTCAGCCGCTGTATAAAGTTATAACTGCATGATTTTTTTTTTACAAAGAGCAAAAACTGAATTATGTACTTTTGTTTCATATAGTTTATATCACATGTGTCATGAAACCACACCCAGTCACATTATCGAGGAATATTAAATCATTTGTTTGATTTGATTTTGTTTCTTACATTCCACCAACAGCAAAACAGCAGTTCTGTCATTTGGGGACAATAAATACATGCAATATATCATGTCAAAGACTAATTACATGATACCACAACCAGTCACATTATCCTGACACCGGGCCAACCGGTCACTGGAACTAGCCTTATATATGGTGGCGTATTTCTGCCAGTCACTTATCCACTTAGCTATGTCGAAACTTTTCTGAAAAATTGTCACATAGTGAGTTAGTATCTGGCAAGTAGAAAACTTTCGTGTTATCCTCTTAGGTATCTTAACAGAACAAAACTGCCTGTTAGTGCCCACTACTGCCAGCCATATATTCACTTAAGATAACTGGATATCTCGCCTTTTTTCAAGTTAGTCAGTTAAATTATGTGGATAACAAGCATTTTTTCACATAATTATCTGGAAAAAGGCATGGTATCCAGTTAAAATAAGTGAATATGTGATTGGCAGTAGTGGGCACTAACAGACAGTTTAGTCCTGTTATGATACCTAAGTGGATAACTTGAAAATTTGCTACTTGCCAGATACTAACTGAATATGTGACAATTTTTCAGAAAAGTTTCAACATAGCTAAGTGGATAAGTGGCTGGCAGAAATATGCCACCATACTTATATGCTGAAAGTCAAGCAAGGTAGACTACCGATACGATTTGGGTATGTCGGACCTTTACTCTAACCACTTGGCAACCGGGACCCGTAAAATCTTATTGTGATATTTACACAAACCGTTCTCACTTCCAACCGAAGTTTTCACAACCTTTATAATGAACCTTTACCAGGTGCAGGTGAACTTTGACCTTGGTTACTTTACATTATACTACGTCCTTTGTACATATTCGAGCCTTTGTGGCCTATAGCTAGTCAAACAATCTCTGCTTTTAAGATGTCTCTTAACCTATACATGTACTGTCTATTATTATAGTATGTACTTTTAATATAATAACATGATTTTGTACGATAAAATCACTTTGCCTTGAAAGAATAAATCATTTGATGAAACTATTAACCTTATGCATACTTAACTTAGACATTTTATTCAGTCATGTATTTATTTTGATATAGAGAACATCGTCTGGAATTGTTTATCCAAGTACGTGTGGGGTAATGCAAATTTTGTCCAGACTTATTAGATTTTTTTCTTATTTCAATGAAGTATAGTTTAATAAACGAAAAATGTTTCGGCAAAATCAAAAAGTGATGAATACCCCCGAATCCTACCTTGTCTGCATGTAATGTGAGTGATGGACGTGACGTGACAACACGTGACGTGACAAGCGTGATTTCTATTTAGAAGTCACCCTAACTTAGTGGCCAATCAGAAGCTCTGAAAATTCAAATTCATCCGCAGTTTATTTAAGTAAAATACCCTTCTATTTTCTATTTTACCATATAAAAATAGATGGATATATTTGATTTAATAATGTGTTTTAACATATTAAGTGTGACTGCTAAGTGAGATAGAAACTAATAACACATGTCTACAGGCAATAGAAGGTTACTCTCGCTTCGATCTTCTAGTGTCTGTAGAAATGTCTTAATGAACTTTATCCTATATATAGCACCCGCTTCTGTGAGTCGGGAATATGATGATTTCGGTCCGTGACGAGAATGGGTGTACTTAAATATTCATAGTGAAAATACCATATCAAATCTGAAATATGCTTAAAAGCGTTAGGTCTTTAGTGACCAATCAATGATTATAAAATCACCGGTTGATTGACCTGGTATGGCTCGACAATGATTCAGCAAATATCGCAGCCTGACTTTGGGTAGAACTCATGGTTTATACATGAAATGCTTAATTGCTGAACAACCATATGCAAGCAGCGAACTGTATCCAAGTGGTCGTGAGTTCAAATCACGCTGGCTAGAAAGATTCTCTCACGACTTCTAAATACACAAAGTTTTAAAGAAAAACATGGTATATCAAACAATATATATATCACAAACTGTCTAATGATGTTAAAATTATTTCTACATAATATCAACTGCACCACTTTTCCTTTGATCAAACTCAACAAGTATAATACGTGTTATGAAATGATAATTGTAGAGTATTATTTCGAACGACAGTTTTTAAGAACAAACGTTTACAACTTTCATAACCTCTCTCTCTTATCTACAAAGACACAAAACTTTGTTCAAGAATGGCAGGTTACTACTCATGCCAGGCCTCGGAACTCAACTGTCAGTCCCGCCCCCTTCACTGAACTCCATTCATGCTACTAGTATATATCTACACATATCAGAGTCAAATAAATCTACAAAGTACCAACTGCTCTGACCACACGCGTGGTCAAAGTGACTTTAGATTAAAATTATACAAAGCAATCCGTTAAGCGTTACTGGCTTATGTCCAGTGATCGATATCATCTTTGATTGACCCTCTTAAGAGACGGACCAATGTTGTATAAATCTTTAAATATTTTGGGTATAAAGAACAGATTCTGTTCTGTATTTTGGGTTTTTTTTTTTAATTAAAAATTTTTAACAGTTACTAAATGAAATCTCTCTCTCTCTCTCTCTCTCTCTCTCTCACACACTTTCAGCATAACTGAGAAAAAGAGAGATGGAAAGAAAGAGACACATCAACAATGTCTACTCTGTTTACCATTACTATAATTCCAAAGGCCAATATTTCCTGAGAGTCTATAGACGATCTGAAATTTGCCTCTTCAACCTACGATGTATTTATATTTTTGGCTCACAAGCAAAAGCCCCAGTGTTCTGGCAAATCTAGCAAAAGTAATTTATTCTTTCTCTGTTTCTGGAAATCCAATTTGTATTTCTTTGCAGAGGGATCTGGACAGGTAAACAGTCCTGTAGCTACCTGTAAAGGTGGCTAAAACAATGCAGGAGGAATACTCTATTATCACGTGGTCACGCACTGTGGTCTGGAGAAGTAAACAAGAAGTTGAATATGTAAACGAAAAAAAAAAAAAAAAAAAAAAAACAGAGGCGAATTAATATGTAGTTCTAAAAATTTATAGCTCCGTGGTCAAGTGGCTAATTGCATGACTGTGGATCTAAAAATATTTAGTTCAAGACATATCGGGACAAGCGTATGCAATAACTTTCAAAGTCAAAGTATTGGTCCCATTTATGGACAGGATTAAGTACTTACTTCCAAATCCACGAAAAATGTTTTTTATAATGAGATTGAGAGAACAGACTGAATTAAATTCAGGAATGTACATGCTGTCATTTGTCACGTGAGTGGAAAACTATACTTAACGATAAACCTCTGCATCCAGTACATGTGTACTAAGAAAGATTATTCTACGAATTATCGAGTTTCATTCTGCTGATCAACTATCACGCTGTTATTATTTTTTAATGTTTTATTCTTATTTGTATATATCTTTAGTCATAATGCATGCAGTACTTTTTGTCATATAATATGTATACATGACCTGCAAAAGGAGAGGACTCACATAGACTAATAGCATGTTGTTCAATTATATTCATTTTTTTAATAAAATATGTATTAAATTAAAACATAATACTGAGATTAGTTCATAACAAACACTGGTTATCTTCTGAAAGAAAGAATTGATTTCGACTCTTAATGTTAACCATGGTGTAAAGTGAGTAATGGGGAACTACCTCAGTAGTTAAAATTTCATTAGAAAAAAATGAAAGGAAATGAACAAATACTGAATTAACTTAGTAAAACTCAAAGCCAAACCTCGTCTGCGCTTGCATGTAAGCTAATGACCGAGGTGATCCAAATGTAGGTATCCCAAGTGAGTTGTATTGTGTCGGATTGCACTTTCACAAAGAATCTGTTTACCTTATGTATTTTTTGTCTGGAATCAATCTGTCATTCCTGAAAAAAAGTATGCCCCCCCCCCCCCATCTCATGCCTCATTACTTATGGTGTTGTGGTGTTGTTCAGACAGTATATCCCTCTGTGTAATACGATCTTATTATCACATTTTGGTCATTGTTTGTTTATCATTAAATAGTACCGCAAATGCAATAATAACCACAATATATGTTTTCTCTGTGTTTATTGAAAGCGCTAGTTATGGTTCTTGAATTTATCTCACAAGACCTGACGAATTACCTCCCTTGTACAAAGATATAAATACCTGAAGAATAAATAAATAAATAGGATGAGAGATAATAATTGTATAATAATATAATAAAACTATCAGATTGAGTATATTGTCAGTAGAGAGAGAGAGAGAGAGAGAGAGTCATGACGGAGCTATGAAAGGCGTAATGAAATATTCCGATACAGCGTGCAGTGACTTACAACAGTGACCTACAACATAAAAACATCATTTATGACATAATTCTGTCATATTAAATGCACGTGCACGCGATCTTTTATTAACGAATGCATAAGTCCTACAATAGTAGGAAAAGACTATACAATACATACTCGTTTGAATATAACGAAAACGGCCTCAATTTATATTTCCTTCATAGGGTATTGTGTTTTTATCAACTTTCTTTCTTTCTCTCTCTCTCTAATTGGTTATAATTTAATTGGTAAAGTAAATAAAGATACCATGTATTGTCATATAAGCACAATGCTCTTAGTTAATAGATACTGGTATTATGATGCCCCCCCCCCTCCTCTCTCTCTCTCTCCCCCCCCCCCCTCCCCCCTCTCTCTCATTATCATACAAATACATGTATATAAAGAGAACATGTACTTTAATATAAGAAATTAAATATAAAGATGCAACACAAACAGCCAGAATATTTCTGTAGTAAATTTATTTTTACCATTTTCGCACATGCCTTCCTTCCCCTCTATTATACGAACATCTTCTTCGTAGTTTATTTCTGTACATTATACAATTACAACCGTCTAGGTAACAATGAGGTGTGACACTGGTATTTGTCCGCGACATTTTGATTTATGGCTATCATTAGCGAACATACTCTATTTGTAAAAAGACATGTGAAATTTATTGTAGTCAAAGGAAAAAACAAAGAATAACACTATTTCAAAGGGAAAATAATATCAAAAGATATATTTTCATAAATCTGTGAAGAATGTGTATTATGTATAAAACTAAAATGTTCAATGAATTATCAACCCCCATCTCCTCTCCTCTCTCTCTCTCTCTCTCAATTTCCATCTATTGTGGGTAAAATTCTCTCTCTCTCTCTCTCTCTCCTCGCAATTTCCATCTATTGTGGGTAAAATGAAACACAATAATCATAACAATTCTTACTGTCCATTTACTAAGAAACATCGATGCGGTAATCATGTAAACACGTGTCTGAAATTAGAGTTTCTCATAGAATTCCAGGTATTCAGGTAAAAGAATATAAGACTTATTATTCCATGATATTTTTTTTAATTATAGGAAGATGTATTGGACACAACAGTTACATCACTTTATAACAGCAATGAACATATAGGCGTTTTAGCATCTGTCAGAGGAGCAGGAAAAATAGCAATAGTAGTATTTGTAGTAGCAGTAGCAGTAGTAGTGGTAGATGTAGAAGTAGTAATAGTAGTGGCAGTAGCCGATCTGTCTCTATTTATTTTGGCAGTAGCAGCAAATATATCAGTAGAAACAGCATTTGTAATAGTAGTGGCAATAGCAACAGAAACATTAGATGATGATGATGATGATGATGATGATGACAGCAGCATGCGCTACTAGTTGTTGTTACCATTCTGACTTTTTATAAATGTATCATAATTTCTATGATAATTTAGGGGTATCAATACGCGGAATCCTACCGTCCCCGGTGGCCGAGTAGTTAGAGCGTCCGCCTCGGGAGCGAGAGGTCGTGATTTCGATCCCTTGGCCGCGCCATAACAAAGTCGTAATAATGGTTATAGCTCCCATGCTTGCCGCTCAGCATATAAGGGTAGTTGAAGGAACGGTTAGCCCAGTGTCAGGATAATGTGACTGGGTGTGGTATCATGCCACATGACTTCGGCGTGATACTGCAGTGTGACAACACTATATCTGTCTCAAGTAGACATCGTCTCCAAATGACTGAAATATTGCCGGTGGAACGTTACCCCCCCCCCCCCCCCCCAACAGCAACACAAAAAAAAAGCGAAATCCACGAGACGACAAAAATACCAGCTTAATTAATTCAACATATATGGCGGTTTTTAGATCTGACCTTTAATATCAAGGTATACATTCGTGACATGGAATAACACCTGAGTTATCGGTATTCTGTTGTGGTTCGCCAGGTGAAAGCAGCATTGTTGTATAACATGTCTAAATGTAGCACAGTAACCCGCCTAGTAACGTGTTGTTACCCACATCTGGTGACATCGAGTACTTACAATGGCAGACTTAATGAAAGTCAACGAATCTGAATGAATAATTGCAGGCCTCTACACATGTATACAAATGAAAAGGGGTTATGTCTGGAAATTAACACAATTCATATGAATGGAACAAAGAATTGCAGCATTGTAAGAATTGTACAAATCATTTCCACTGAACACGTGCATGTATCACTGGATATATAGTTATTATTTTTTGCCCCATCAGTTCAATACCGATTTACTTTTATGTAGATTTTTTTTTTGTTATATACAAGAACAGCTGTATGGACCACTTTAAGATAAGTTTCATTATTTTTTAATCCAACATTGTCAAAGGTGGACGAATGTGAGGAGAATCCGAGTGGGTGTGATAATATGCCACATGTCTACAGCGTGATACTGCACTGTGGCTACCCTGTCTCAGGTATACGTTCTGCAAATGACTAAAAAAAACTGCTGGTGGGTCGTAAAATTCAACATACGAACAAGCTACTTGCGTTATAGAGCATCTAATAGCATAATAATACATTTTACCATAAACACAAACTATTAAACATTTTAATTAGTTACATGTGGTTATATAGTAAATGATTAAATATATTAAAAATATGTGTTTTGTATTAAATCTAAATTTATAATAATAATAAAACCCATTCTACTTTTTCACTGCCACCCTGTCATTTATCAATCCTGTACTTATCTTTACAGTGGCAGATACCAATACTCTCAGTTACAGATTTCCTTTTTGCCTTTACCATGACAAAAATGAGAGAATTAGCTAACTAAATAAGTAAACTAAAATATCTGTTCTGTCTTAACTATCCGAGAACCACATCCATTACTTTCTTTAAATAACTCAGCCATCAGTAATGGCCCAGGGGAACGATTAGCGCTTCGTTGTGATGTACATCAAGAAATAAATATTTCAAACAGTCTAAATTCTAAATCCAGTAAACCATTTCAAAGTTCAAATGTATGTGATACTCTGGGATACATGGTTAGAGATAGAAAACTTAGAGACTCACTGTAGCTCCAACAAGCTAGGTAGAAGTGTTTTTAATACTTTGTTAAGTTGCTGTGGCCTGTCCACAATCTAGGCCAAACTTCTAATTCTCCAGCAATCATTGAGAGGTCAAAGAGGGCACAGAAGTTCAAGCGTCTGTTCATATCTTTGGGTCGATCCTCAGCCCCAACATACCAGAAATGATACGGGTACATGTATATAGGTCGTGCCTGGTGTACAGTATATAAGGGTAGTTCCAGGACTCGGTGACTCGGTGTCAGAATGTGTGTGTGTGTGTGTGTGGTATCATGCCACATGTCTACCGCGTGATATCACAGCGAGAAAGCGTACTGACCCACCCCAGCAAAACAGCAACTGTTACAACAAAACACCACACACAACAAATAAAAAAATAAACAACAAAAAAACAGCCATACATCATGAAAAGGTGATAAAAATATATGTACATTTATCTGAAAACATAATGATTTGTATGGTAGGTTAGATGTCAGGAAAGAAAGAAAGAAAGAAAGAAAGGAGGTGATTCCTACACCGTGTCAGGTATGATGTTCAATTCATTCTAGTCCCAATCTGACACAAGGCATACATTTACCACTTGCTCTTTGACACGCCAATGGCAAGACCTGACATCCGTCGTTTATCAGTTTGTTGTGCGATTCTGGTCAAACAATCATGCCACTTGCTGATCACGTGACAGGCTAAATATCATGACCATCCTTTGCGCAAAGCACTGTTAAAATTCAGAGTTCACCGAAAAAAATAAGTAAAATATAAAATGATTTTCATTTCTATCGATGTAAGAATGAATAAATCAAAACCAATATTCATTATTTATTCAGTCATAAATTCATTATTTATTCAGTCATACTCTGTCTGAAAACAATGGTATGCAAGGTTCGAGTACTCGATAAAGATTAATCATTTTGTAGAATAATAGATTTAAAGATATAAAATTAGCCTAAGAAATACTTATCTCCCCTGAAGTTAATCATATTTATCGGCAATTCCCGGGAAAACCCGGAAGACATAATCCAAAGAATTCAGAACGGATTTAAGTATGTCTCTATAGAATGTTTATACAATCAGCAAGTTTAGATCTAATTTTCAGCATAGGTTTGGAGCCTAGCGCCATAAAGTAGACACCGATCAGTTCAAATCGACGACTTTATGACAGTAAGAGGTCTCATAAATTCGGCAAAAACAATCGCCTGATTGATTACGGATTACAAATGCTTACATTTTATGCTTATGATTTGGTGATAAATTGTGATTTACTAGCCCCTCCTTAGACGAAAATAGCACAGCAATGTGGTGTTACGAGTACTTTACGGCGTTTATTGTATTTTTGTCCCGGCATGTAAGCTTGTAATATAAATCATACATTTACAGAGTTACTTACTGTCAGATCTGAGTTTTTGCAATTTTCATAGAATGAAATACGTTCTCTCAAATGTAAAGTGATATGAACATGACAACAAACATTTAGAGCAAATCAAAGCGTTGAAAAGCGTTAAGACAGAAACGAATAGAGAATTTTAAAATTTGTACATCATAAATATACAGGCTATGTGACAAAAATGTTAAGTGCTAGTTAAAAATTATTTACGAGCAACTTGTAAACGCACATGTTTGCATTTGCAGCCCCCCCCCCCCCCCCCCCCCGATTCAGCTTAATCCGATTTTATTTAAATATTTCTAAATGTCATGTTTATACAATCTTTTCACATGATTTACATAAGGGGCATATAAGCGTAGAAAAGTATGCACAACTTAAATATTGTATATATATGCATATTGTATCCTCATGGGCTTAAAAGCCCAATGGAATTCAAATAAACTTGTATGAGCGTAGAAAAGTATGCAAAACCATTATTGTTGGGATACACACAGTACCCTCTCCATCAACATCAATAAATCACCTTTCGTATCATATCTGTCACGTTAACAGCTAGCCTAGTGCGTATGTTAAATCGTCCACTTAAAGCCAGACTGGCTCATCAGCCTTCTTATTTAAATGTTGATGAGCCCCTCTGGCTTTCAGTATACGAACTATGTATTTGCAGTGAGGTCATATTACTGTTCTGAGGTCGCCAAAACATATGTGCACGGGTCGATGAGTTACTTCTTACTTAGCTCATCATCGCTCTGGGTTCGATTTCCAGCAGGGTCACTTGTGTTTCAAATGTCTTATGTGTTACTGCGTGACTGCGGTCCTACGACAACTATGTTCCTGCAAAAAACTGGTGTAGACATTTTAAAGCATGCTGTCAAAAAGAAATATTATGAAACTACAGTAATTTAAAATGAAAACTGAAACAGAATCAATTTTCTGTAACTTTACGCTTCTTAGTTTTTATCAAGACGTTGTCTCTAGATTATTCTTTTCGAGCATATATTTTAGGGACTTGTGTAATTGACGGTCCCAGGATGTAAATACCCGGGATCTGTACCTAAACACCGGGCCATCCGATTCCATTCATATTGATAGTGATTAAAATCAGAATGATATAAATTTTGTTTCGGCAGAAAAAAAACCCGGGCCAAAAACCGGCCCATTGATTGATATGAATTTATGATTGTTGCATTTGTTTCGCTTGCGTAATTTCAGTTTAGAGTGAGGAAGTCTTCTAGTTGGCTTGCGGTAGGTCAGTGGTTTTATCCATATAATAATATACTGATGCAGTGACAGTAAACTACATCACAATAACAACACCCAACTGCATTCCACACTCATCAACTATTTGTGTGCATGACCAATGCTCGTAAGTACATTCATAAATATTAAAGTATATCTTTAGATGTAAAGATTTGTATGGTACTGTACAACTCCAAGCTCACAAATCCTCTGTAGTAGTACATGTTGGAGCCACATTGTCGCATGACAAGGTCACAATTTTATTTATCTCAATCCTGGTCTATAAATCGAAGACCCAATTAAGTTATCAAAGGCAGCTTCACTCCCAGGGAAGAAATGACACATCATGGTCTTTCTTATTTAATTAAGCCCTGTCCAATTATCAAAGACATATTCATTTATAAGGTCAATACGTCATTTTCGCATGTACCCTTTCCCCTGTAACTTCATTTTCGTATCCAACAGTCGCTTTGGGATGAGATGCGTTGGCAACGGCTTTACAAGTGATGTGTTTCTCATCTTTTTTTATCCGACTGTAAGCAAATTAAAATGACACGTGCCCTAATTGATTAGAACGTGTCGTTTGGCTGACAGTTTTGTTAAGTGCTGTAGCTTGTCTGCCCATCACGGAGGCTGTTTTATGTACACAGTGTCACACCAGCACGCGGGGAGCTTTAACTTTGTAAGATGTCCTATACATAGAACTCGCCAGCTTGTTCAAGTCAGCCCCATATAAAAGACAACGACTTGCCTTTTAAATCAGCGCTCACGGCAATACTGTGAAAACGGAAATTCCAGAACAAGATATATGAAGGAAGCTAATGGAAACAACAGATGCTTTACACTCTATAGTGCCTTCAAAAGTTGGATGGAAAATGATGGTTATTCGGCACATATCTAATAAATTAACATTTTAGTACAAATGTAGTTTTAGCAAAATTAATTTCACACCAGTTTATTGAATACTTTGCATTAAATGTGTTCAAAATAGCAATTAATCATTTGGCTTTGGACTCGATGAGTCGCTCAGTAACCGCCATGCCCGAATCCTATAGCCCACTTTTGCCCCTCCCCAACCCCGCCCCGCCCCAGATATGAATAGCTGGATCTGCCACTGTAAAGCAATATCTTATTGTTCTATAAATCTCTTGTTTACGTACGGCGCGTGCATTTTTGGTATATGAATCACTTTATTTGTGTAAAACTGTAGGATCTTCGAATGCATATTTCTTCAGGATTGTATCAAATTTGCACTGTTAGAAAAGTATAATGTGAATACACTAACCAGACATTGCTGGAATATAGTATGTTTTCAACAATATGCACGCACACTCAAAGGGCAAAAACATCCAGAAATAATAAATTTGAAAGTAAATATGTATTTGTATAAGACCGTCTGGCTGATGCTTGTAATATAAATTTTTCTCTTTCTAGCAAATGGCCATTCATGCACTTGATGATGCCATATCTATGGTAAGCAGTTTTCTCTTTCAAACAGTAAATTCTGGCTCGAATTCCACCAGCAATACTTAACGTGAATTCATACTTAAATTCTTAATTAGATAGAAACGCATTCCACACTTTTTGTTTAACGAAATGTTTAAGCACATGACTAAGCTAACATGAATGATCACCTTAATAAGTAACATTTTTTTTTTCGAAATGAATTAAATGAATCATTTTGGTACGTTTATTAGAGAAATAAGAATAATGACATTCGCCCTAAAGTATCTAAACGCTAAGTATTATTGAAGGAAGCCTGATACTAGTATTTCTATGAGTTACAGTATTTACACAAAAAAAGGGTAACAAAGTAAAAAAAAAATGAAAAAGAAAAGGTAACAAAATGAAAAAAAAATGAAACAGAAACAACATAATCCTGGTTAAAATAAATGCCTGATAAATCAAGACAATAATAGCATAATTATTTTATATTTCATCTAAACATGTACGTACGGTTAATATGTGTCTTAAAACAATCCACACACACATATATTTCTTGACAAAACTATTTTGGTCTGAAAATAGTTAATTTAAAACTAAACAAGATTCTGTTGATCAGAGCATTCACCCAAAAACTAAACCTGCGACAGAATGGAAACCTTTGAAGTTTTCTATTTTTATGAAAAACTTATTCATCTCCATTACATAAAACATTGATATTTATTTCAAAATGCCTCCCGTAAAGAAGTATTATTAATTTAAACATATTTATTCCCATATAATACATACATCAAATATTTCAAAATATTTACACAAACAAGGGATAGGATGAGAACGAAAGCTTTAAGCTTATATAGTTCTTTTCCTAGAAACATAGTTAATGTTGCCTTCTATGGCAAGATACATTTAAACTACATATTTATGATTGAGTACATTAAATTAGAGAAAGAAGTATTATTAACAAGGTTTGCAAACTTACTGAGTTACCTTCTATAAATAAACAAGAGGCCCATGATGGCCCTAAATCGCTCACCTGAGATAAATAGGTTGACCCAAGGCCAGTAGTTTTGAAGAAGATGATTTTTAAAGTTTTCATATTTTTTTTTCTTTTTGTAGCCATGGCAACCAGAGTTCTATATGGATCAAGTTTATTTTAGGAACTTTTGTAAAGGTTGACCCAAGGATCATTCCTGTCAAGTTTAATCAAATTCAGTCCAGTGGTTTCAGAGGAAATGTTGATTAAAGTTTTCCCTATATACATATAAGGCAAATAAGCCCCGCCCCTGGCGGCCATGTTTTTTTACAGATCGGAATAATTTTAGCAACTTTGGTAGAGGTTGACCCAAGGAACATCTGTACCAATTTATTTTAAAATATGGCCAGTAGTTTTGAAGAAGATGATTTTTAAAGTTTTCATTTTTTTTTCTTTTTGTTGCCATGGCAACCAGAGTTCTAAATGGATCAACTTTATTTTAGCAACTTTTGTGAAGGTTGACCCAAGGATCATCCCTGCCAAGTTTAATCAAATTCTGTCCAGTGGTTTCAGAGGAGATGTTGTTTAAAGGTTTCTCTATATACATATAAGGCAAAAAAGCCCCGCCCCTGGCGGCCATGTTTTTTTTACAGATCGGAATAATTTTAGCAACTTTGGTAGAGGTTGACCCAAGGAACATCTGTACCAATTTATTTTAAAATCTGGCCAGTAGTTTTGAAGAAGATGATTTTTAAAGTTTTCATTTTTTTTTCTTTTTGTTGCCAGGAACCAGAGTTCTACATGGATCAACTTTATTTTAGCAACTTTTGTGAAGGTTGACCCAAGGATCACCCCTGCCAAGTTTAATCAAATTATGTCCAGTGGTTTCAGAGGAGATGTTGTTTAAAGGTTTCTCTATATACATATAAGGCAAATAAGCCCCGCCCCTGGCGGCCATGTTTTTTTACGGATTGGAATAATTTTAGCAACTTTGGTAGAGGTTGACCCAAGAACCGTCTGTACCAATTTATTTTAAAATCTGGCCAGTAGTTTTGAAGGAGATGATTTTTAAAGTTTTCATTTTTTTTTCTTTTTGTTGCCATCGCAACCAGAGTTCTACATGGATCAACTTTATTTTAGCAACTTTTGTGAAGGTTGACCCAAGGATCATCCCTGCCAAGTTTAATCAAATTCTGTCCAGTGGTTTCAGAGGAGATGTTGTTTAAAGGTTTCTCTATATACATATAAGGCAAATAAGCCCCGCCCCTGGCGGCCATGTTTTTTTACGGATTGGAATAGTTTTAGCAACTTTGGTAGAGGTTGACCCAAGGAACATCTGTACCAAATTATTTTGAAATCTGGCCAGTAGTTTTGAAGGAGATGATTTTTAAAGTTTTCAAATTATTTTTCTTTTTGTTGCCATGGCAACCAGAGTTCTTCATGGATCAACTTTATTTTAGCAACTTTTGTAGAGCCTCACCCAAGGAACATTCCTGCCAAGTTTCATTTAATTCTGTCAAGCGGTTTCAGAGGAGATGTCGTTTAAAGCAAATTGTTGACGACGGACGACGGACGACGGACGACGCACGACGCACGACGACGGACGCCGGACGAAGGGCGATCACAAAAGCTCACCTTGAGCACTTTGTGCTCAGGTGAGCTAAAAAATAAGTAATTTTGAAAAAAACAACAACACAAAAACAACTCAAGGTAATCAATCTACCATTAAAAAGGTGATCATAGTCAATCAAGTGATTGCGGGAATATTATAGGAAATGCAAAAGTTTATAAACTTTGAGCAAATGAGCCCATAACTCCAAGTCAATGGAAGCTTGCATCTACACTGAAGTTTATTAAGCATTTGAAGGACCATGATAATAATTTCATGATGGAAGGATTACCTTAATGTACCACTGTGACGCATACCCAGCTGCAGCGTATAAAACGACATTGAACTTTTTGTTAAACGGGATGCGGCGGAACAAGACACTACGCGACGCGACGTGTCCTTTAGAGCCGATACTTTATCTTGAGGAGATATCTTTATTTACTGATATATAGTTACAATAAAGTTTAATTGAAAGCTAAAAATCCGCAGTTTATGAGCTGGTACAAATAAAGCTTGTAGTAGAATAAAGAATTTTACAATTTTTAAACAATGCTCATTTTAGCCTTATATGCCAAGAATCCAAATGTATCGTGGAGAAAACATAGCTGGAATAAAATAATCAATTCATTTTCACTGTCAGCAAGTGTGCTTTTTCCCGTGGAAAATGTGTGACAATTTTGAACAGAACTGTTCAAATGTCATAGAGTTGCAGTTAATTGCGTCACGGCCGATGGAAATTGATATAAAAGTCTGAATTAGCAAGTGAAAAATGACATTAACGGCACTTTTGACAAACCCTAAACCGAGGAGCCATCACGTGATGCTTATAAAAATGACAATCAAAAACTGAATATTTCAAGAACAGACGAAAACAAAATCCGATTACGTTTATTTAAAAACGAAAATACACGAAAAGCAAACCCTTGAACGGCCACGATGATAAAATTCGAGAACATCAATTACAAATTTGCCATATTGAAAGATAGCTTTTTATGCCACGACCACAAGCAATTTTAATAAGATCTGATAATAATAATAATAATAATAATAATAATAATAAAAATAATAATAAATATAATAAAAGAAACAATAATATAAGTGTTTCATAGTACATGTACAGTCAACCCTGTCTTTAGCGGTCAGTCAAGGGAACAAAAGAAAGTGACTACTGAACAGAGCTGATCGCCAAATGAAGGCCAAACATATAAAATTATATAGTTTGGTAATATTAAAAACTGACCGCTAAATGCAGGCTGACCGCTTAATACATGTTGACCGCTAATAGAGGTTGACCGCTTCATATAGGTTGACCGCTAATAGAGGTTCAACTGTACATGTATTTCATTGTTTTTATTGTTATTTTTCGTACTTTTATTTTCTTTCGTTTTGGGTTTTGAACTTCCCCATTACAAATTTATCTATCAGCAACTGACGTCATTTGTAATGATTTGACTGTTTTAACCCGGTTTAGTAAGTAAACCTGACGTTGCATACAAACAGCCACAAAAAAACTTTATATTGTTATGAAAATGATAACATCTTATATTTCACGGTGTATAATAGAATTTATCATTCATTAATACTTCGCAGTCTTATCACCGGAATTATTAAAATAAATCGAAACTTCCAACTGACATAAACGCATATCATTTCAAAGACGACACTGGGGAAAACATTAGGACGCGGGATTCATGAGACGTGGATACAACCTCCAAAACGGCCGTTCAATACTGAGCCTCAACGCGAGTAACCGTTTTCATGACCTCCCCAAAATGTCAATGAAACAATCCCACAACCCTTTTAGCTGTAATTATTGTCATAATTAACATGTGTGAAAAAGACCGCCAACAGACGGCAGCTCTGATGGTTGGACGTTGAACCCAAGCAAACAAAATGGTCTGAGAAGTGACCACAATGTAGCACGGTAGGCAATTCGTACGAAAACAACCTTTTGAATTGATGTGACCAGACAATTTCTGTCAAATTGAACGCATGATAATGGAAACCACATGAATTCCTGACTCCAGATTATGTATTCTGATTTTCCATTTGAAGGCAAGGACAAAGTGATGGTGCCTTTTTATTGCATTATACGGAACCTTGGCGATGTATTTGGATGGCCAGTTGTTTTCAATAAGTAGAAATAATGATTTCTTTTCGTGAAATTGACAATTTGATTTCTTTATTTGATAAATAATGACCGACCTACTGGGTGTCAGAGAAGCGAAGCTGTTAAGGTAAAGTCTCTGTAATGGTTTCGCTACGTCTTGTACCACTTAACATCTACCAAGATAACCATGGTATCCTAATGAAGCATTAGGAAACCTTGGTTATCTCCGTGAAAGGCCATGAGGTCCGAAATGTAGCGGAATTATACCTTAAGGTAAAGTCCCTGTAATGGTTCCTCTTCATTTTAAGGTTTCCTAATGTTTCATTAGGGTACCTTGGTTATCTTGGTAGAAATTAAGTGGTCCAAGACGTAGCGGAACCATTACAAGGACTTTACGTTAATACTCTGGCTTTACATCAACGCAATCAGAATTCTTTCTTTTGCCTTCAACCAATCAATGATTTACAAGTCTCTCAAGATGGCGTTCCAATTGTTCAAACAAGGACTTTCATTAAGTCGCAAAAGCCACCCAAAGCAGATTACAGGGCCGCCATTTTCAAGGGCTCTTAAGTGAAGGAAATAAAAAGTGGCCTTTATAAAATCATTATTTTTTCATATTAGGCAAGAGGGAATGTGTATATTGGGGCATGTTTATTTTTTTTTATCTGATAGCAAAATCAAATCATCAGAACATTCCTTAAATGCATAAACATCTTGATAAATGACGAACTGGGTAAGTAAAAGTATATGTCTACAATCCGTGCAAATTCAATATCAAGAATAGGAGACAAACATGTATCTTGTGGAAGGTCTCCGTGCAAGTTTTTAAGAAATTTTAATGGTATACATCAGGTATATATCCTTACGTTTCTAACACACACAAAAAAGATACAGTTGAACCTGTATTAAGCGGTCACCTGTATTAGCGGCCATCTGTATTAAGCGGCCATCTGTATTAAGCGACCACCTGTATTAAGCGGCCATCTGTATTAAGCGGTCAACCTGCATTTAGCAGTCAATTTTGATATAACAAACTAGATTTTTTCATATGTTAAACCTTAATTCAGCGGCCTCCTCTGTTAAGCGGTCACTTTTTTCTTGTTCTCCTGACTGACCGCTTAAGACAGGTTTGACTGCATAGTCAAAGCAGTATTTTGATGTTGTCATTTCTCGAGGTAATAGCTGGCACAATCATAAATCATTGACCGGAAGGGTCACATAGCGTAAATTATCACGTGAGCATGACTTAGTCGCTGATCACATGACCTGCAATGTAACATTTTCTCACTGTCACAAGTGTCACTATACACATCAAATAAAAATTCATTCATTTGCACATATAGTTACACCCATACTCCTCGCACCGGTTGCGTCACGCTACGGTACTTTAACCACTTTCACAAAGTAACTCACGTGATGATAAGTAAACCGGTGTGGAAGTATAAAACAATACCTTCATTACCTGCATGAAATATTCTTGTTTGATTTTATCTTTTACTTATTTCATCATTATGAATGTTAATGAAATAAAACAAAATTGATACGAAATACTCGAATCTAAAATCAAAACGAAAGAAAAAAAAAGATTACTGCCAAGTAAAGTTGTGGCCTCAGAGGTAACTGTATTTAACAAGGGAAGTAACTGATGCAGGGAGTTTGTCTTGTATCAATCATTTCCATTCATCACGCTGGTAAGATAAATCCCATAAAATCTCTTTAGATCATTTCACTCCGAAATGAGACGAAACCGAGCACTCCCCGTACACCTAATCTACATGCTGGTGAAAAATTCCACACATTGTTTAATGGGAAATAAAGAAACACGTGAGATTTTGTACCAGTCAATGATTGGTTGTTGTTGTTGTATTGGGGTTTACCGTCGCTGCGGTAGTATTTCAATCAAATAGCGACGTCCAGCTAATTACAGGTGGAGGAAGACCCCGCATACACAGAGGCACCCGGGTAGAACCACCGACCTACCGCAAGCCAGCTGGAAGGCTTCCTCACATGAACAATCCGAAGTCCCTACCGGGATTCGAACCCACAGCGGTGAGGGGCTGAGAGATTTGTAGTCCACGACTTTAACCGCTCGGCCACGGCGGCCCCACTCAGTGATTGGTCAATTTACATCAGCAACTTATACCAAGTATTGCCGAACCCCTGCTGAAATGATCTATTATTTTCATATGATAAATTTCACATGAAACCTACTTTTTTTCATTAAAGAAGACGCACGGACTAACACAAAAAATAACCGTACCTTCTTACATAAATCTAAGCAATCAACAGAGAACAATTGGCGCTGACAATATGACCTCAAACTTTCCTCGAGCAACCCAATCAATCTGTGCATATATCATATATCTTGGTGATTAACCTCGAATGTCTGACAATGTCTGGTGAATTAAGACAACAAATGAGTGACAATGAAGACGTTGTAGGCACAAAGGTCGATGCCCTGATAACGTGGTTCCATAATGGAGGTATCTACATTGACATAATCATCCAAGCTGAGAAAATAATATGACCATATATGTCAATAACTAGATGGACAGTCTCTTGATGGTGTTTCTGACGGCTGACTGGGCAATAACTGTCATTGCTACTGACGGTCACTGCGGGTCAACAACATAAACAAACCGCCAATTAGGTCGCGCCATCAAAGAACCAGAGAGATATCAAGTGGCAATACTGGTATAGTTTGTTATTAAACTTCAACTACATTTCTATCGTTTTTCTTTCTTTTTCTTTTTTTTATTTCCGCAGCTTTATAATATAGTTTAACATACACACATCATTAATACAGCAAAACCCGATTTAAAATACTTATTATCGAAGGTATTTTTAGGATTCCCGGGTTTCTCCTTATAGCTGGGTCATTTTTTAAATAGAATATACATCCCGTACAGAAGATAGATTTACTTGCATCAAACATACATCGCTTGGACGTAAAAAAATAAAATTTCAACCACCCAGTAAAATTGTGTGTGTTGTTTCATTTATTATTATCATCATTTTCATTTTAATCATTATTATTATTATTGTTATTTGAAGCACATGTGCAATAAAGAAAGCTTCATGAAATCTGAAAAAAAAAGGTTAAAAAAATAAAAAAATTGACTTACAGAAGTCAGATTGCTGTTTTGTGTACCCCTCCGCCACGTCCTTTTCATCTTTTTTGCTGGAATCACCATGCTTGTTGCTATGGCCGTGTTTCTGGCCAAATATTTTATGTATAATATCCGCCATTTTGGACGGTCCAAGTCAGAGGTTCTAACGCCCTCTTACTGCTATCACAGGGTAATCCGTGGTCTGAAATCACATGAAACAGGTGTTATATGGCTTGATAACAAAAGCAAGTATAATTTTCTTCCTTGTTATATTCAGATTTTAAAAAGTTATTTTTCCTCTTTCTTACATGTATGGACTATACCAGTGATGGCGAACAACTGTGAATCTTTAGACCAAGACTGACCTAGCAAGGAAACAAATATTCTATGCAAGCATCGGTCTCTATTTTCAGAAGAGAAATATTGCTAATTAAATTCGCAACTTTCAGTACGTACATGTATTTATTGAACTCTTTTGCATTTAGAAGCTATCATGTATGGTTGCTACACTATGTTAATCTTCAAGTAAACAAGAACTATCATTGAAGATGATGAATACCCCCAGATACCGCTTTGTCACAGTTACTGTTACCGTGTCAGAGATGACTTGACTGGACTTGACTATTAGAGTTTACCCTCGCTTCGACAGTATTTCATCCATATAGCGGCGTCCAGCTAATTACAGGTGGAGGAAGACCCCGAATGCACGGAGGCAGTGTAACGCCGTTATACGTCGCAACGCCGTTAAACGTCGCAATTGCCGCTAAACGTCGCAGCACTAACGCTAAACGTCGCAACCACCGCTAAACGTCGCAACTGCCCTGCCGCCAAACGTCGCAACGTTAACGCTAAACGTCGCAAAAAAAATCGACTGCCCCTAAACGTCGCACAACTTTAACGCTAAACGTCGCACTTAGTAGGGAGGTTCAGTATCGAACCTAAACATCACACATAAGTTCAGAGTAACTACTCATGGTTCTATAAACCCCAAAGTCCCTAGCAACCATCAAACCCCCAACCACTACGGGCCCTAAACATCATCTTTAAGTTAATAGCAACCACTCTTGGAGCTTACGCAGCCTACTCATGGTCCCTTACAACCAGTATCTTGCCCTTACCAACCGCCTAAGTGTCCATGGCCACCATTCACACGAATCCCTTGCAACATACTAACGCACTGAGTATAGGATATAGTCTAGATACCCAGGGTATTATCTAGGATTTTTCCCTTGGGGTGGGGGTATCCAAGATCAGCTCGAAATTCCAATACTGGGGGTCCACTTCTTTAGTGCGGAGGGGGGTGATCGAAATAAAAATAATTCTCTATGAAAATTCTAGGTGTGGGGTCCGGACCCTCCTGAATCCTCCTCTTAGAGACAGGAGGCATCCGGGTAGAACCATCGACCTACCGCAAGCCAGCTGGAAGGCTTCCTCACTTGAAAAACGGACTTACCGGTTTCGATCCCACAGCGGTGAAGGTCTACGTATATGTTATTATAATTTATTATAATATATATATGGGGCCTCCGTGGCCGAGAGGGTGAAGTCGCTAAATTACAATAACATATATATATATATATATATATATATATATATATATATATATATATATATATATATATATATATAATATATATATATATGTAGACCTTCACCGCTGTGGGATCGAATCCCGGTATGGTCGTTCGGATTTTTCAAGTGAGGAATATATATAAAGATCTTTATATATTGAAAAAAGAAGTAATTCAAGAAGGTCAATGACCCGCTTGAGGTACATTTTTTGCAAGATACAATCAGAAGTTAATTGTAAACAAAAAACATTCAAACTAGGAATTAAATATCTAATAACATCATTTAATTTTTATGGTGTTTATGTTTATATATCGATTTAATTTAATTCCAAGGGGGCCTCCGTGGTCGAGAGGGTAAAATCTTTGACTTTCACACTCACTCAGTCCCTCACCTCTTTCAGTTCGATGCCCGGCAGGGTCAGGGTTTTTCATGTGGGGAAGCTTTCCAGCTGGCTTCGGGAAGGTCGGTAGTTTACCCGGGTGCCTCTGTGCATACAGGGTTTCCTCCGTAATAAGTTGGACGTATATGATTGAAATACTGTCGCAGCGATGCAAAAATCTAAAACACACACACACACACACACGCACACACACACAAATGCACTTAATTAACCCAACTTAAAATGACACAACATCCCGGTATGGTGCGAATAACCCCGCGTCTGTATCGGTGCCACTTATAATTGGCGTGTGTCAACCGAGTCTATCGAAGGTTTTCATTGGTTGTTGTTATCACATGGCATGCTTCCATTTCAATCTCCGTTTATTTCTAAGTAAGTCATCGAACCCTACACACCCAAGCTTTGAGTTCCATTTTGCCACACCGGATCCTTTCGGTCAACAGCTGCTTTTTGCGAAGCGAAGATGAAGATGTTGACGCTTTTCAGGTAATCATTTTTGCATTATAATACAGGTTTTGTCCCGTATTTCGACATGTGTGTGAAGTTAGCCCATTTATCCTATTTCGACCTGTATCATTTATTTTAGACATTTTATATGCATACTTTATGCTCATTATGCAGTCTCCATGCGCGCAAAATCCAGGCCCGAAAACACCCGAATAATTCTCTAGCCACTATGTGAAATAGCCCTAAAGCCCACAAACACACTGTAAGGATATCCTAAGAGCCTGAAAACGTGCATGGTGACCATGTAATTTAAGGTATTACACCATATATCTTAATGCACAAAATAGAACATTTTAAAGTTATATGAACAGTTTTACAATATACGCGAATATACCTTCGTGTGTGCATGCGGTAGGTCAAACGTTCTACCCGGAATTTCCAAATTGAGGAATTTTAATAGGGCAAATACATGTATGGGGTAGACCCTCCCCCTAGAAAATCTCTAGCCACAAAATGAAATTCCCTTGTTTGAAAATAGGAGGTTCGACCCCACCCCCCACGTAACAAAAATTGGAATCCATGCTGGATCAATAGGATTTTTCATGAGAGAAAACCTTCCAGCTGGCTTGCTGTAGGTCGGTGGCTCTACCCGGTTGCCTCCGTACATTCGGGGTCTTCCCCCGTGACCTGGAATTAGCCAGACGTCGCTATATAACTGAGATAAACTTAAAATAGTCAGAAATAAGTCTATAAGTCTAAACACATACTAATAACACACTTAATACCGTACTCGTGGTCTGGTGTTAAATGTATCCACCCAATGATAATATCTAAATACATGTGTAGAGTTCAACTATTTCTAAATTGTCGATGGCAGATCTTACATATAAAGTCGCTGACTTTAACACTCAGCCCCTTACCTCTGTAGGTTCGAATCTCGACAGGGTCAAGGTTTGTCATGTAACTAAGGAAGCTTTCCAGCTGACTTGCGGAAGGTCGGTTGCATACCCGGATGTCTCTGCGCATTCGGGGTCTTACTCAACCTGTAGTAAGCTGGACGTCGCTATATGAATGAAATACTGTCGCAGCGACGGTAAATCCAAACACACACACACACTCAATAATGAAGTACTGTTGCAGCGACGATGAATTCTAACAGCCATATCCATAACGAGTGGATGTGCAAGTATATCGAATTTTTTTTATGCAATTTCGATCTCATCGATATGACAAAATTTTGAACGGCATTTTATAGAGTACCCTTATTGACACTTGGCTTTAACAATCTACTTGAGATATAATATATAGTGCATTTAAACATGTAGTACCACGCCATAGAGATGTGACGGAGTACCTTTTAAAGTCACATTATCCTTACAACAGGCAACCAGCCCCGCAACTCCCCTTACATACCGATCACCAAGCAAAAGCAACTGACCCAAACCACGTTGTTCTGTTATATTTTTTTTCAAAACCGAGTTTATGTAACAGGTGGTGAAAAAATCATGGCTCGACCGGGACTCGAACCCAAGGTCTCAGGAATAGCGTTCCTGCACTAAATCAACTGGGCTATCGGGCCATATGTAGATATGAATATAGATGATTCACCATGACCTGCAAGTACAGACCGTGACATACTTCCCCTTCCCCTCCAGGACGAAATTCGTCCTCGAATTTCCAACTTGGAAATATGGAGAGTAAATGAAGTATTAAATAGTTAATGGTAGAGCTGTTAAGCATCGTACCAGCCACGGTCCCACGTTGGGCGCCAAATGTAACAAGTAGTGAAAAAATCATGGCTCGACCGGGACTCGAACCCAGGGTCTCAGGAATACTGTTCCTGCAATCTACCGACTGGGCTATCGGGCCACAGGTCGATATGCACATTGATTATTCACCATGATCTGTAAGTTCAGACCGTGACATATAAACATTTAAAAACAATAGCATCGAAGGTAATAACGACAAATAAGGTGATTCTTAATTATGTCGAAAACCGAAACAAACAATGAGAGAAAAAAAAAATAATTCCATAAGTAAAAATGTTAATTCCGGTTTTTTTTTTTAAAGGTTAAGTTAACATAGAAAATATTCATATAAAATAAAATTTAAAGTTGTTTTTCAAAAAAAATTTTATCGAATCATTGACAATATATATATACATTTATGTTTATATATAATATTATTTAACAAGATAACATGTTTGCATATTAAACCAAAAAAAAAAACGTAATTTAATATAAAAATGACCCTAGGACGTGTATTATTCAAATACACAGGAAATAAAGCCCGAAATACTCCCTGATCCGACCAAGCATTCTCCCGGTTTGGTTTGTTTGGATAACCTATAATTCTTGAATTACGCCACTGTTTTCTATCAAAAGTACATGAATAAACATGTATAGACTTGGTCTGTTTTGGTATATGAATTGAATAAAAACATGCACACGAACACTATATTAAATAATTATAGCATTTTATCTTTGTCTACTAAACATGCATATTTAAAATAACTCATTTCTTATTTTTTGTACCTGACATTTAAATTTCATAAATAAATATATATATGAGTATTTCGTGTCAAATTGTTGTTTTTTATAGTTGATATTGTACTATTCAAATGACTAAAGGGATTTTGATGGAATATTTAGGCAACTTATTCGATCATACACATATACATAACTATTTTACCATTTCTTATATCTTTTCAAAAAAAAATATCCTATTCACAGTCATTGTGCTCTAAGCAATCAATCTCGTGCTTTACAATGTAAAACAAGGTTTTCTTTTGAAAAAATATTGTTTTTTCCTTCTACAATCTTTTTTGTTGAAGAAGCTGTTTCGGCCAATTTCGTGATAGTTGTTGCTATGGACCCAGGAGTGGTTGCTATGGACTTTTATGCAGTTGCTAAGGGCACGAGATTGATTGCTAAGGACTTAATGATGGTTGCTAGGGATATGTGGGTGGTTGCTATAGAACCATGAGTAGTTACTCTGAACTTATGTGTGATGTTTAGGTTCGATACTGAACCTCCCTACTAAGTGCGACGTTTAGCGTTAAGGTTGTGCGACGTTTGGGGCATTCGACGTTTGGCGGCAGGGCAGTTGCGACGTTTAGCGGTGGTTGCGACGTTTAGCGTTAGTGCTGCGACGTTTAGCGGCAATTGCGACGTTTAACGGCGTTGCGACGTTTAACGGCGTTACAGGCATCCGGGTAGAACCACCGACCTACCGCAAGCCAGCTGGAAGACTTCCTCACATGAAAATCCGAATGACCCTGTCGGGATTCGAACCCACGCGTTGAGGGGCTGAGCGAGTGTTAAAGTCAGCGACTTTACCAATGTCAGAGATGAAGGATAAAACTAAAAATATACCAAAACTAGGTAGAGTGAGTACACATATACATGTTATACATGTATCACGGACAAAAAAAATATTCCATAAATATACAAAAATAAGCTGAAAATAACATGTTAAGGATGTGTGCAACTAGTTTTGGTACTTATAAATGCTGTGAAGTTATATCAAAATCAGATCATTGGTATGGACAAAACGCATTCCATAAATATATCATTTAAATTCCAGCAAATGAATACGTAGCAACGATATGCGCAACTAGGCTTGGTACTTATTAGTCTAGTAAAGTTTGGTCCATCGTCGAATACCTATTATGTTTTATCATTACTGTTTTTGACCTGGTGACATATAGGCCCATTGGGCCGGGTGCTTTCTTTTGTTTAGATTGTTTACAGTTTGTATGTAATTATCTTATTGCACATGTCACGATAATAAATTATTTACTTACTTACTTATACAAAAATAAGCTGAAAATAACATGTTAAGGATATGTGCAACTAGTTTTGGTACTTATAAATGCTGTGAAGTTATATCAAAATCAGATCATTGGTATGGACAAAACGCATTCCATAAATATATCATTTAAATTCCAGCAAATGAATACGTAGCAACGATATGCGCAACTAGGCTTGGTACTTATTAGTCTAGTAAAGTTTGGTCCATCGTCGAATACCTACAGTTGATTGATAGATCATCATGATGTCATGTAGTGAAACGGAATAAGTCTGCCGGGGGTATTCGACGATGAATTTAGTCAAGATCCGCCCAAAGGTAGCCGAGGAATAGGGCGAATCAATCCAATCTAATCTACAGTCGGACTGACCGACAGACAGGCGAACGTGACTCTCAATATAGCCCCCATATAATTCGTATCTGGAGGTATATATCAATATTACCAACCGAAATACAATATAAATGGATAAATTATGAATATATGCACATAAATCATGAGCATGAATAATTTTACGAGGATTAAACATGAATTCCATGAGCCTGATTCATTACACAATAACTCTTTTTTTCCTCTTGATGGAATGATTCATCTGTTTGGCTTTTTTGTTTTGTATACTTATAAAAGCACAGCATTAGTTAACCTTTATTGTGGTATCACGCGTGAATACCAGTGGCATGATACCGCACACTGTGTAACTGTATTTGAATAATAAAAATAATTCTCATTAAGGTAATCCATCCATCATGAAATTATAATCATGGTCCTTTAAATACCTAAAAAGTCTCCAGTGAAGATGCATGCATCTATTTACTTGGAGTCTACAAAGGCCTCAAGTTGCATTTTCTACTAAACTCCCATGATCATTATCAGGTATTTCTATATATAGGGATATGAAAAGAAGCTATCACGCCAGATATGTATGCCTCGCTTTGACTGCGCGAGACATTCACGAGACCACGTTTTGACTCAAGTTAGAATGTAAATTGTTTTATTAATATACAATTTTAAGAGGAAAAATAAAACGAGAAAATAAATACGTAAAAATGTTTCGCTTTTTGTTTCTCGATATTTTCGTTAATTTTAAGTTTGTAGTTTGTGTTACAGAAATCTTTTCAAAGTAGAGTTTCTCATAAAATAGCGACTATAAAGTTCAGAAAATGAAAATAGGTTTTACGGTGAACCAACTAGTGTTCTCTATTGTTGTAATATACACAATTAAAGGTAATATAATACATGTTTAAAGTTTAAACCATGCCAGGAATAGTTTAATAAACCTGTAAGGTGCCTAGAAACACCTAGATTTATGGGACAGAATTCGCTAAAATATCAATAAAAACGGTGGCCATCAGGTCAAAAAGGTGGCGAGAAACATACAGATGTATAGGACAGAAATCGTTAAAAATAGAGAGGAATGGCGGATATGTTATATAGGATCCCTGTTACAATTTAATGATGGAATTCATTCTATTGGTACTATTGATCTACATGTGAAAAGTATGGCAGGAAAATCAATCGGTGACATAAAGAGGATATGGAAAATATTTTATACATAGTAACTTATTACGTGCGCTTGCGCTAGATATTGCGTGCGAACGCATTAGTTGTCGCGTTCGGGCACAGTAGCTATCGCGCTGGCACGCGAGAACTATTGCTCGAGAGCGCGATATAGCGTATCAATCATGATTATGCTGTTAGGATCGGTACATCGGCACCTCGGGCTCTCGAATTCCACCAAAAAAGTTAAACTGTTCTTACTGCATACCACATTTCGCTCTCGTTGGGTTTGTAGTGATCTATCTATCTATCTATCTATCTATCTATCTATCTATGAAATTTCATGTTGATACATCTTATATTTTTTGTACTATGCTCCGGACAAAATTTAAGTATGAAAAATAACAAAGGGCAATAACTCCAAAATTATGCGAAACAGAGTTGTGGTTCTTGTACACCGCACTTCTCCTCATTAAAATCTATTTACCTATGAAGTTTCATGTTGATACCTCTTATTGTTTTTGTTATGCTCCGGACAAAATTATGACGGGCGGACAAAGCAGCAACTATATGCTCTCCCTTCGGGGAGCATAAAAACATTTATTGTTGTTGCCATTAAATTCCGTTGATAATAAGCGTGAGATAATTTCGTGGACACGTTTCTTCGTTGATTCGGGTTCTAGAAAATGTGAGGTCTATAGAACTTAATTAACGATTTTCATAAAGGGGGGGGGGGCAGGGGGGTAATATTCGTGAAAAACGAAATCAATGAAAGTTAGTTTCCTACGAAAATTAATGATTTCAAGTTATTACCGGTTGGTTTAACTCGAGTCAGGAAAAAAAGACCATTTCACCAGAGGACCGGCAATACTCAGTATAATTGAATTTTGCTGATTTAAACTGACTAATCAGCGACTGGGGAAAATTTTCAAATATATGTTTATTTCCCAAGTGAACAATGTGTGGTAATTTAGGTGTTCGGGGAGTGCTAGTTGATTTGCGATGGTTTACGTCTCATTTCTGAGAGAAGTGGTCTATTTACATATTCTGCATACAAAGCAGGTGTGTCAATTAGGATCATATTTTACAACTACAGTATATCACTGCCGCCAGGGGTCGTCATGACAACCTACTGTCCCAAAGGCTGATTACGGTCAAAGTGACCAGATAAAATGTAAGTAACCAGAAAGAACTCTATGTTTTTGTCCTGTAGTTTCTTCACTAATTTGTTTTTCATATGTTAAGCATGACTTCTAGAGTGACACACGTCCGGAAATAATCTTGACCTTTCTTAAATACATAATGAATCCGCCTTGACATAAATTCATTAATTATGAATCACGCACGAGCGTGGATGAGTATAAAAAAACGAAATGCAGTGTTTTATGTCCCAAGGTATCACACATTAATGTATACTGTACCAAAAAGAAACGTTCTTTTTAAATGGTCTATTTCCATTTGTCTCTAAATTGAAATGGCCATATTTTCTGTAATACCGGCTTGAAATTTGGCAACATTCCCTTGAAACCGTTGATCTCAAAATTCCTAAAATCTCAATTTTGAGATTTAAAAACAAAACAATAGCATTTTTTTAATTTTAAAGATTAACAAGAAAACATTGCTCATATAATTTTTAAAGTATTTACACCCATCAATTAAAAATTATATACAGTTTTTTAAATTTTAAAAAATGAAATTTACTTACAGACTTGTCATTTCTGAAGTTATATTTCGAGCCTCTTTGGTCTTAGGAACAAAATCAACAATTCAAATTTAAATAAAAAAATTTAAAAGGAAAGTTTCTTTATTGTGAGAATATTTCATCATTTTATAAGTACTATTACAAGTGATATAGTATCATACATTTTGCATATATAAATCAAATTTTAGCTGAAGGCGGACTGTCATTTTAGACGGGTAATATTTCTGCCAGGGTCACAGTGGCTAGTCTATATACTGAGATATCACAGTTCATGTCTATACATACTGCTTGCTGTCTCACTTTTAGATTATAGATTCCTTTAGATTAGACCTGAAATCAATGGAGTACTTCCTTTTGTTATCGTGATTATGTTCCTTATTGTAATACTTCCTGTGTGAACAGCAATCACTTTAAGGTATTCCAGCCATCATTAAATTATAATTATGGTCCTTCAAATGCTTAAAATGACCTCAAGGGCTGATGTAAGCATCTTTTGATTTTGAGTAATTGGAAATTTTGCTCAGCGTCTATAACGGATTGCATTTACTTTAACATTCACGTGATCACTTGATGGACCATGATCACAATTTAATGATGGATGGATTACCTTAATATAACGACTGGTACACATCGGATAAACAAAACTGGCTGTTTTATTTAAAAAAATGTCCATCATCATGAATATACAAATATTGTATTAGTGAAACATACCTATTTAACAGTTTCACTAATATATGTTTCACTGCAAATTAAGATAATTTTAAAATTGAACAAAATTAAATTATGCATTGAATAACCAACATAAATACATACTATCACACAGTGTTACGTACTGTTTTATGTGCACTTGCAAGATTTGATTCACTTTATTCCAAAAGGTCAATGACCCAAGTGAATATACATTTTTATGCCCCCGCATCGATAGATCGGGGGCATATTGTTTTTGGTCTGTCTGTTTGTTTATCTGTCAGTCTAATTGTTTGTCACAAAACTTCAACCTTGACCATAACACGGAATTCCTTCCACCTACAGCCTCCAAACTTCATAAGTACACGCACCTTGATGAGCCAGGTGACCTTGACCTTCAAATGACCTTGGACCCAAAGGTCTAAGGTCCCACCCCCTTGGGTATGGCGTTCATTCGAACACAGGGCTTGTTTTATACATGCACGTTCAGTAACCGCTAATTAGCTAACGGTTATAAGTTGGTTCCCTGTTTGCAAACTGTTCACTATACTTACATTTTTTGTATCGTGTACATATATACATGTGTATTTGATTGATTATATTTTTTATGTTTCGTGTCTCTTATAACTCATTTTGAGTGGCTTTGTACTTGTATAAAGTATTAATGATTTATGCAATTATATGTCTTTGTACAAAGATGAGACGTAAATAAAGAATATATATATACATTATCAATACAGTTGAGTGCAGGGGTGGTTGGATAGATAAACGGACTGACGGACGGATTGACGAACAGACAGACGGATGGATGGATGGATGGATGGATGGATGAGTAAATAACTAGCTTATTAAAACGTGACGCTCTGTCTACAGTAGTCTGGGTCAGTGTCAATAATTAACTATTAACAACGGGAAATATAAATGGGTTATTGACCGAGTAATTGCTAGCGCTCGGACACGATGTATCGAGGCGTGGAGAGGTCGAAACACGATGCCCTGCCAATACTAGTAAGACATTAGGTAATGTTCCCATCTCGGATCACTGTTTAATTATTCATATCAAACTGTTAAGTGGGTCAAGCAAAATTGACTCTAAGTTCCTCGGAGATATACAAAGAGGCAGAGAAGGTCACTCGGTAAAGAAAAGCATCAGATTCTGCTTTTTAATTCTTAGCAATTTTTATTGTTTTTGTTATTTTTAGACTGCGTGCGCATGCGCAAGCAAGTCTTTAAACGACGCTCTGAATTCGATTGACAGCAGCTGGCACGTCATTTTTAACATCGATAGATATTACTACGCATGATTAGTTCTGAGGTTAAAATAGTACATGTTGAAACCTGTCTGTTAAGAAGAGAACACTGAGAGAAATTCCAAAACTCTTGAGAAAAAGCAATATCTATACATGAAATTTAGATGCTTTATCAACAGCATCTGAGTTAGAAAGTGTAAAGCAAGCGACATCTGTGATGTTGGGACTACTTTATTTTCGCGCCATTGTGTCATCTCAGATTCCTCAAAGCAAAACTGTAAGTATTTTGTTATTTGTTATGATCGATATACTTTTAAGGTTTGGAAATGCCTGTGTCTATTTTCTTCTCAAACTGTGGCACGGAACGTGTCTTTAAGGAAGAATAATTGCCAAATTTCACGATTCTACATTTGCTTTTGATCGAGTCGCCTGGGTCCTAACCTCGTTTGAATCATTTTCGTGATTCCTTCAGCTATTTAAATGTAAAATCTGTAATATATAAAATACTATGTAAAGTTTGTGTCGAAATGACTTTGATTTTCTGTTCCGTTTGATAAGTTTCGGTTTTAAATATAATCGTTTAATTGTTATCCTGGAGTATCCAGTTCTCGCTAGCGTAAGAAATCCCTTCTCTTTAACTTAGACATAGTCGTGAATGCATCATTATATTTCTTTCAAATGTAATAAATTGTCAGTTGTAATTAAAAAATGATAATTGAACAAAATATAAAAAACTGTCCTAAGCCTGTAAAATAAAAACAGATTGGAGTGCAAATATTAAGATGATGCAAATTAATGAGAACAAGAAACATATAATTTAGCACATTCACAGAGTCCATTTTATATTACTGGGTGCTCACTGAGTTTTTTTAAATGGGAGTACAATTTAGAGCTCAGAGGTAACATGAATATCATGATATTTTTTCAGCAAGCCGATATTATCGTTTTTTTTTTTTTTTTTAAATGAACTTCAATTCAGTCACAGTACAGTGTTCTACCAAGGACAGGATTTTGTGACATAATAGCAAAAAAGTAAAAAAATAAAAAAATTGCTCCTAGTGCGATGTATGTCGCGTACGAAATTACCAGGGACAAAACCTTAAACTTAAAATGTACTCAGCCGGAAAGCAGTATGCTATGTGTGTTTTAACATCGATTTTAATTGGCTCGTTTGACAGCAGTTAGTGCTTAGTGGGAGTTCTCGACCATTGGCGTTGATTGAAACAACTGTTTATCATCTGTTATCAACATGGCTTGGCTGGTTGTGAAAAAAAAAATGGAACAATTTTAAGTTACTTAGGAAATTAACAGTTTGCTGAAAGTGACGCAAATAATGGCACGTCTGAAGGAAGTAATACTTCTCCAAATTAATCATTGTCTCTGTCCCCACCTAAGACACCCATGATGGAAATCAAATGCAAGCAATTTTGTCGGACACCAAGGGTACTGTAAGTCTTAAGACATTCCAACATAGTTGGCTTTGAGATTTCTCATGGTTATAAATTATAATGCATAGGTAAATATATATGATTTGTAATCTGTGTATAAAACACAACAAAAAACGTTTTTACAGAGAAATACAAATTATTTACTACACTATTGTAGCTTAGTCTCATACAGAATTTGGTGACCATAAATCTGCAAAATGAACAGGAATTGTGTGAAGGCTGTTAGACTCAAAAGATAACTTATATTTATCCATCTATCTGTCCAGATGTCTGGAAATCTGGGTCCCTTGATAACTTAAAAAGCATTTAAGATAATATTAATAAACTTGTTATATAAATATATGGCAGTATGAAGATTCTGTATGTCACTTTGTTATTTTTCTCAGACTAAAATTCTGGTTGCTATGATAATGGAAAAAATATACACCTCACCGCTAGGGGACTCGGGTGTTGCGTGCATTATCAGTTACTTGTTTTTATAGGTTATAGGACATTTATCCCCTAATTTCAAAATCCTTTGCAGAACACTGATAGTATTTTTGATAAAAAATAAACATTGTTTTGCGAGATAAGTTATATTTAAAAGCTTGTATCTAGACTAACTGTACACCTAAGTCATAACAAAGCTTTTTCAGTTTTGCAGTATCACCCATCACCTCAAACTCTACATATATCCTAATAAGCAAAACACTGTTAAAAATAGAACAAGTATTTATAAGTGTGGTTCAGCAGCCACAGTACTTTTTAGAGATATTGAGAAAATGAAAGCAAACTGGAATTGACAAATAATCTTCAGTTTTATACAGAATACGGCTGAATACATAACTGTATTGTTGAATTCTGTTCAATCGTTTGGTCATTCATACAAAATTGAGAGGTAATTCGGTTTTAAATGTAGAGAAATGGAACCTAAGAATGTAGGTACTATAGTTAGTTGTGAGTGACTTCATCACACACAACTAAAAACTAAGGATTTTTATGTCTTGTATGAGAGTTCTGGTCCATAATAATTAAGGTTGCCTTTAGAGTGAGCGATATAGGGCCATCATGGTCCTCTTGTTTATTACATGAATGTATTTATGTTTTTTCCCTAACATTTTCATTAAAAAAACCACACACACACACTTAGGAATCGTGGATCAATCAATTTTAATAACGTCACTCTCAAGGTGAAATTATGTCAGTGTATATAGCCCTAGAATAACAATATAGCGAGAACTGAATACTTAAGGATATGTAAACAAAAAGCGATGAAGGACATTTTGTTAGTTCCCATCATTGATATTTCTGAATTTTGGTTTGAATTATTACTTTCATAAGCATTAATGTCTTTTTAGTTTTAATGACCGGTAACATTTTTAGTTGACTAAAAAATTTGTGTCAAAATGTCTATGATTTTCTGTTCCTTTAGATTAATTTTGATTTCTAAATATAACCATTTGGTGCATGAGGTTATCTTGGCATTGATATTTAATTATAACCTCAAGGGACAGAATGTGGTAGGGGAAAGATGTGTGTATGCTAAATATTTATTAATTTACAATCAAGGACAATAACTGGAGGATAACCAATGATACTATTAAGTCCGATTTAAAGCGGACGAAAGTTCTGAGACAGACTTCCAGTCTGCCACTTTAAATTTATGGATGTGGTTATTTTTCTGTTGTAGATAATTTGAAGAATCAGTTGTGCCATACTGTCACTGTGTTGCGTTATTGTGATCAGTTGTCACTTGGTAAGAACTGTAAGTATTTTGTTATTATTGACATATTTTCAAACTTTGACTTTACATGTGTAATTTCATTCATTAGGCTGATACTATCCTTATTGTTTTTGAGTCTTACCTCTAGAGAAAAAATTGTTTCATTTTAAAATGCAGATGTACTCTGGTGAGCGTCTATGGTCCTTGGGCCTCTTGTTTGAATTGACAAAGATTATGAGGCAAAAAGACGACAAAGAATTTGCATTATTGCTGAACAGACTGCGTGAAGGGAACCAAACAGAAGCAGATCTTGAAGTTTTGAGGAACTGTTGTACTGACAGCTCAAAAGACAATCTAACCAAAATACCTCACATTTTCTGAAATAAGGCTGATGCATGTAGTCACAATTCTGCTATCCTGTCTACACTACCACAGGCTGATACTGTTGTCATTAAGGCATTAGACTGTATATCTGGGAATTTGAATGCTTCTATACAAGAAAGATATTAACAAAAGTGTCTTCAGATCCAAGCAAAACAATGGGTCTGAGCAAAAATCTTGTACTTGGGGTTGGAGTTCCATGTGACATCTGTTTGAATATTGATGTCAGTGATGGTCTAACCAATGGGGCTTCATATGTAGTGAAAAAAATTTGACTTTCGTGTTGTCAACTCTGAAAGATGTAGCATTGTCTGGGTACAATTTAATGACACTTCAATTGGCTGTTCATGGCGGCGTAAATACAAACATTTGTATAAACATGGAATTGATCCATTGTGGGTGCCTATCTTGGAAACAACAAGAACATTTCCTATAAGACACTACAAAACTTATCTTGTTGTTCGTCGTCAATTTCCTTTAGTAGTCTCGGCTGGGAAAACTATACACAAAGCACAAGGCTCGACTATTAAAAATGCTGGTATGCACTTTGGAAATAGGGCTGTGTCTCATTTACATTATGTTGGTCTTAGTAGGGTGACATCACTTTCAGGCATTAGTATCTTGAAATTTAATGAGGAAAAAATTAGAACTTCCTTTGAGGTACATGAGGAAATGGAACGTCTTCGACATGAAAGCCGTTTGAAAGCACTCTTGCCTGACCTGAGTTCTTATGCGGAGGAAATGATTGTTTGCTTTCAAAACTGTCGATCTCTACCCCAGCATATAGATGACATACGACATGAGGACAATTTGTTAAATGCTCACTTGATTGGCTTTGTTGAAACACGTGTGTATGGCCCAGTTCATTGCTCAAAGATTTACAAATTAGATGGCTTCACTTTTCAATGTTCAACTAAAAGCACTTCTGCACATGGAATAGCTGTGTACTCAAAGTTAAACTTAAAGCAGTTCTCTACCCACACTTTCTCAAATATTGAATGTGCTTTGGTTCAAAATGAAACAAATGTTGTGGTCTGTTTTGTATATTGCCCACCTGCAGAGGCAAATGTACAAATTACACATCCTTCATGAGACAATTGATGCAGATGATTTCTGAGGAGGAGACTTTTTTGATGCTGGGTGATTTCAATTAAGATTTTGCAGATAATTTGCATGTTGTTAAGCTACTGAAACAGACTTACAAAATGAAGCAACTCATTAAGTTACCAACTACAGATTATGGTTCTTGTTTAGACCATGTTTATTCTTGCTGCTCTCTTGAACGCACACTGTCATGTGGTACTCTGGAATCCTACTGTTCTGATCACAAACCAACCTTCTTCATTTACAAGAAATCATAATAGAGAAAGAAGAAACACACTTCAGCTTGATTAATTGTTCTATATAAGACAAGGTTGCAAAATAACTAAACCACAACATTGGGATATACACAGGCACATCATTATCGAATGTGTATCTTTCAATGTATGCATTATTGGAGTGTTCTTTCTAAATGTAAAATGGCAGGACTTTATTTTCAAATTACAATTGCTTAAATGAATCTGATGTTAAGCCACACTTTGTCATAGATAGATTCACTAATCTTTAAAAATATCTTTTTAAACAGTATTCAACCAAGGAATTCTAGATTCAATTTAAATTTGCTACCCCCCCCCCCCCCCCCCCCCCCCCCCCCTAGATTTTTGGACATGTCTATTAATGCAGGCTTGGTCCACACTAATCCCATCTTATCCAACACAGCAATTGTAGCGAAATTGTTAAGTTTGAATTATCATATTTAACACCCCTCGCGTAAAACAAAAATAAGTATTCTCTTACAAGATTATTTTCCTAAAAGACTGGTGGTTTGTGTCTCCCTTAGCAAAGTCAAAATCTTCAACAATATCTCCATTCTTGCTAGATGGCCACAAATGTGTTATGATTATTTATGTATTTGTTTTGTGCCATCATTCTATAATCAAGCTTTGTAATGCACTTGTCTCTCAATGCATTGTTATATTTTTTTTAACTTGTGATAGTGCATATCCCTTCAAGATATACTTTCAGAACAAAAAAAAATCAGTTTCTCTAATTTACTTTCTCTGACGAACAAAAAAAAGTTCAGTTTCTCTGACTTTGACAAGATTTCATGATTATCATTTGTTACAGCAGAAAGTTATAACTAAATAATCAAGCTTTGTTATGCTCCATTTTCTTTCAATGCATTGTTATTTGGTTGAATACAATATTTTTCTTATATTTCTTAAATATGCTTTCATATCATAGAACTATTAGATATTTGATTTCTTAATTTGACAGTCTTTCAAAAATATCAATTTTAATAGAAAAAAGTACATGTAACATGCTTTATGTAAAAGGTTTGCATGAATATCTGTTTCCAGCATATGTAAATCAAAACTACTCAAAATGTTATATTTCTTTCAGATGTCTGCCATTACTATCACTGAGGCCAAACAAGGAAAGGCTGGACCATATTCAGGATCAGTAAAGGTCAAGGTTGTTGTATGCAATGGACCAAAAACATATCAAAGTAATGGGGTTGACAAACAATCTCTGAAGGTTGGTCTAGCTGACCAGTCTGGGTCTGCAAAGGGAATCATTTATGATCCCCAGCAGTTCCCTAGGTTTAAGACTGGGGATGTGGTTGCGTTAAAGAACTTCATAGTACGAGCAGATAAGACTTTGCTTGTAACCAGGAATTCTAAGTCATTCAAGTCTGGAGGGATGAATGTTCCAGATATCCATGTGTCTTCAGCAGAAAGATTGGTGAACCCCCCACCAGCACCATTCATAAACCTGGAACAAACCAAGGCTTCCCCAGTGAAAACAGTTGTGTCTGTCAGGGGGCAGATAGTACAGGTATGTGTGCAAATATTTCTACTTGACACACCATTGAACATCAGTTCTGGTCAAATTGTCAGAACTTCTCTCCTGAAGTTTTGAATTTAAACCATACATGTATGTCTTAACATCATATGAAGGGTTTGTTCCATCTTTTAATACTGACACATTTTTCATTTCCTTAAAGGCCCATTATATCTCATAATGATTTAATTTTCATAATAAAACATTGACATATCACATGTAGACTAAAATAAATGGAGGATGTCAAAATACTCCCATTGTTTACATTTTCATTTGAAGTATTCAGAAGTAAACAGAAATAATTTGAATTTGAAAATTGTCATTGAATCACAATTTGTTTATTTTCTACGTCATCAATTTATGCACTTGTGATATGTTAAAAGAGACATAAGAAAGGTTAATGGAAAGCGTCAGAAAATTGACAAAGATATATGGAATATGCAAATTAGTTACTTATTGTAAACAATTGGATGATTTGAAGTAAAAGATTATCTCTTATTTCTGCTTTGTAGTAATGTTGCCATCAAAGAGTGTACAGATTGCATCTCAAAGCAAAATTGAAACAAACACTTTGATTTTTTGTCCAAAGAATATACGCTGCTTTTTCAAAGAAAAATGGGCCTTTAATTGATAGTTTTCATTCTAGTCTTTGTCCAGTTTACCTTGATTTTTCATTTGCACATTACCAAAAATCTAACTGCAGGAGGATCAAGAAAGAGAAGTGATGTGTTCCCAGACACCAACTTGCGTAAAAGACATCTATATAGGTGACTCAAAGACCCGGATAAAGTTGACCTTGTGGCGTGACCTGTGTGACATGCCCCACCGCCCAAGAGATTTTATTGAGGTCACAGATGCCCTCACCCAAATCTATAAAGGGGAGTTATCTCTTTCTATGACACCAATGAGCAAAGTACAGGTAAGATAGACTACCAAACCTTTTATCCCCCAATGTCTTTATGTACCACTTTCCTGTTTGCCCCATACCTTCTAAACCTGAAGGAAAGTCTTCAGTTTGAACCATTGCTTTTACATGGGCCTAATGGTTTAAGTTTGGAATTAGTATTTGTAGATATCTCAAAATGAAATTATAGCTGTATTCTTCACTCTTACTGCAATTCTGGGATGGGGGTTAAACTATATTTTAGACTGCCTTTAGGCTCATCAAATAAAATGGCATCATAATGACACATTTTGTGGGTCTTTATGAAAACTAAAACAAAAATTCAATTTTTAATTCATAGATATGATTCATGTTTCCCCAAAAGAAAACTGTGAATTACCATTTATTATAACACCATTACTTTAAGTTGCTATACTACCCAAAATCATTGCAACAAATGCAAAAAATAATGTAAAAATATGAAAATTCAATATTTCTTTTGACGATATGCAAAATATTACCTCTGTAGGTCAAACGATTAGCCTGATTGATGTCGATAGGATAACCAATGTATTAAATGACTGTAGGAAATTAATTCTCCTACCCCTTCATGAAGATTTCCAGAAATGATTAAGCTCAGTCACACTTGTAGGTCCTGCATATTCATAAGTATATGTAACCATACAGTTGTCTTGCAAATGTCCTCATGTCAACCCGTGCACGGTAACACGATTCCCTGTGAAAATTGAGATGTTTGTTTATACTAAAAGTATATAAACGACCTAAGCCACAACAGTTCTTTAGAGAAAATGAATTTATGTATTCTCTAGTTGCATAACATATGTTTTTCATATGAGAAATATTTCATTTACTCCCAGATGAAGTGGTGCGTGCACTTCTATTTTTAGATGGCTTGTATTTATGTTATATATATATATTATATAAATTAGACAGTTTCCGGAAAATGGTTGAAACAGCCAAATTGGTGGCCGTGGAATTCCGTACTTGTTGATACGATTACGGTATTGTAGATAATCTGTAGGCAATATAAGGGATCAGATAAGTTTTTATGAACATTTTCTTTACCCAAGGTCCATCATAGATGACAAATGTCCATGATTTGTTACAAACTGAAAGTTTCTAAATATTCTAGCTAAATTGGCGTATCCGTAGTATTGCATCTTTAAGATATTCTTGCCTTACATAACTAACAATTTATTATAGCATCCTTAGTAATGATTATTAAGGTTATATATTGCTTGGTTTCCTTAAGGAAATCTTCAGATAAGACTATTTCATTGAAAATTTAAGTTACATGTAAACAAAACATTACTTAATTGATGTCACTCTTATAGTTTGACATGACAACTTCGTTATATAATGCATGGGATCAGTTTGTTAAACAGGTATGAAGAAAACTAATTTCGCACAGCTGTGTTTATTTCATATTATGCTCATGTTTCAATATATAAGTCCAATTCTGAATAATCATAGGGAATATTATTAAAAAATGAACATTACACATACACATGTTTCTTTAAAGCATTAATATTAAATTGTCAGTTTTCACACAATTTCATTTCACACAGTTTCATAAAATCATAAAGTTATAAACACTGTCTTGATGTATTTTCATGAAAACTTAATATATTTCTTTTGCCGAAATATTAAATATTTCTTTTGCCAAAATACTAAAGCTATAATTAAAGACATGCTTACTTCTTTCAAAAGAAAAAGATGCTTTTAAGTATGTTAGTGTAATAAATAATATATCTTCTATTTCATTTTAGGCTTCAGAGGCACCTCTCGAACAGAAACTGATAACTGTTGAAGGTATCGGAGGAAGGGCAGAGGAGATGGAACTGCTCCTTGATGATGGTGAAACAGTCACCATTCAGGCACAACTCCTTCAAGAGATCTTTCCAGATGTTCCAGAAAAAGAGATTGCTGAAAATGCCCCTGTGAAGTTAAAGATCCTTCAACGAGGAGCCACAGTGGAAAATGTTGTGAGGGTTTAAGAAGATTTTCTGTTAGGCTCCATTAATGCACATGATAAGTGACATGAATATTTCTTAATATTCTCTACATAATATATAGTTTGTTGTTAGAAACTGTTGTTTTGTTTGTTATTAGAAACTGTTGTTCCATGATACAAGGCAAATATCCACTTGGTCGCCAAAAACATTTTTAAAACCTGGTTTTCATACTTGCAGATGTCAAGGAATCTTTCAGAAATAACCCTGTATAAATGATAAGCATAAATTCATTCCCTTTAATCATATATTATCTTTATTTTCACTGTATATATTGTAGATGTATGTTTTACTTTAAAACACATCACTTCATATTCTTTGATGTTTTCTTTTAAGTTTTGCATGCAATAGAAAATTTGGTTGAAGTTTTGCATGCAACCTACTATCAAGCTTATATCTCAATAATCATTTATAGTCTTGAATAGGTTAAGGGGCATTATACAAACAAGGTAGATAACTCTTAGACTGAATTTAATATAAAGTATGGCCCTTATTTAACTTAGAAAGAAATTGGTTAAAGTTTTGCAGGCTGATTTCTTTAATGCTTATATCACAGTAACTAGGCATTGGATTGGATCGAAACTTCATTAATATGTTCAGTGGTATCATACTATAGAGATAGATTAAAATGCAGATTATGGCCACTTTATATGCCCCCACCAAAACTGGTCCTTTGTCCGTCCGTCCCTCCGTATGTATGTACTTTTATCCCGAAACTTTGTGACACACCTAACTCCGAAAGTATTTGTACTACAGACTTGATACTTCATGGATTTATTATTCAGGAAGTGAACTTGTGCACCTGGGTATTTTCACTGAAACACCATTTAATTTGACAGAGTTTTGAAATATATGGAATTTATGCTTGTGACACATGTAACTCTGAAATTATTTGTACTACAGACTTAATACTTCATGGATATATTATTCAGCACATGATCTTGCACACCTAGGTATTTTCATTGAACCCCCGTTGAAGTTGACAGAGTTATGGACCTTTTGTTTTTGAAAAATATGAACTTTTATGCTTGTGACGCATGTAACTTTAGAAGTATTTGTAATACAGACTTTAAACTTAATGGATATATTACTCAGGACATGACTTGTGCTCCTGGGTGTTGGCCTTTGTTTTGGAACATATGACAGGTGGAGGCATCTGTGTTCTCTGGACACATTTCTAGTTGTCTTTGACTTTTTGGTTAAAATTTTGCATGCAATAGAAAATTTGGTTTAAGTTTTGCATGCAAGCTGCTGTCTAGCTTATATCTCAGAAAACAATTATGGTTAAAGACTTGAAAGTTTAGAAAGGTGTTCAGGAGCATTGATCAGAAAACCAAGGAGGATAATCTTGTCTAAATTTAATAAAAAAAAGTATGTCACTGTTCTTATTTAGATATTGTGGTTATTTTTGTATGCACAATGTTATGATGCTTATGTCTCAGTAAATTTATTGGCATGGGATTGGTTTTAGCCTTCATAAACATATTCAAGAGTATCAGACAATCAAAGTAAAACATTTTTGACTATTTTTATATACAGGGTATGTGAAGGGCAAGAATTAAAATAAATTTCATTTGATTTACCAACAAACGTGTCGAATAGTCGAACCAGCTCTTTGAATTAATAATTGCTCCATTCCATTTCTAGTGTACATCATGTTGATATACATAATTCTGTATGTTTTTAGCTCTGGTTTTATGTATGTTCTTAGCTCACCAAAGCACAATGTGCTCAAGGTCAGATATTAGGATCACCCATCATCATTCAGTCTGTTGTCAACAATCTGCTTTAAATGACATCTCCTCTGAAACTGCTGAGTAGAAATTGATGAAACTTGGCATGGATCATCCATGGGTGAACCTCCACAAAAGTTGCTAAAATGCAGAAATTTGGTTGTCATGGCAACCATCAGAATTTTGCTACAGAATCTTCTCCTCTGAAACCAATGTTTAGAATTTAAACTTCCTTTGACACAAATGGTCATCTCACAATGTTCTACCATAATTACAGAAATGAAGTTGATCCTTTGAAAAATGGGCCCCTAGGGGGTTGCCTAATTTTCTTTTATACATTATACAGAAAACTTCAAAAATTCTTTTTCTATGAAGCCAATGGTCAGAATTTAATTACATTTAGCACACATGGTCACTTAATGTGTTTATACCATAATTGCTAAAATAAAGTTGATCCCTTAAACAATGAGGCCCCTAGGGGGTCAGCTAGTTTCATTATTCATTCTTGTTTTGTACCAATAATTACATTTAGGTTTTATACCATAATTGCGTAAGCATTTCGATCCCTTGAAAATTAAGGCCTCCAGATGATTGACTAAATGAAGAATTTTTTGTATCTGAAACTTGAATCTGGTTATTGCTAGAAAAAACCAGGTAAAATCAATGACTTGAATCATTTTAAATAAGCTGATATACTCTGATAACCTAAGGCTATATGGCCCTCTTATTTTACAGCTTGAACATGAGAAAATTTATCACCTTCCATAATCAAAATTAAACATCAGATGATATTGTTTATTTAAAAAAAATATTTTTACATTTAAAATTAAAGTCTGAATAACTATGCTGCTATATCACTTCATTAATGTCATTCTTGTTATACCCCCACCACACTGTGGTGGGGGCTATATAGGAATCACCTTGTACATCCATCTGTCCATCCGTCCGTCCGTCCTTATTTCTGCGAAATCGGGACAAATTGATTTTCCTTAATAACCCTTAAACTGCTTAATAGACTGACATGAAATCTTCCATAGTTATTCCTTGTAAAGTTCTCTGGCAGTGTATAAAAAAAAATTGCATTATATGGAGAAGTATGGTTACCATGGAAACCAAATGGCCTCCATTGCACACATTTTTCTTCAAAACAACAATGTGCCTTACAACTTCTGCATCTCTTCATTGATTGATTTCAAATGATACATGTGAAATTTCACAAGAGTTGTCTCAAGGATTACAGAGTTATTGCCCCTGATTGGATTAATTTTACATTTTACATGTTTATATTAGCTATATAGGCTAGACATTTCAGTGAAATGTTGCAGCAAAATGGCTTTCATTGCACACATTTTTCTTTAAAACCAAATAAATCCAGTTACAAAAAAGACACATGTCAGTCTCACAGTATCCCATTTCCTCAGCAATGCTTATCCTTCATGCAAACAGTGTTTAACTAAATATTGGGAATCCTTTAGAATCTTCAAATCAAGGTTTTCACTGTTAGCAGTATTACATGAACAAAGACTACTGACCCTGATCAGATAGCTCTTATAGGAGTCCTCTGATATGGCTCTGAATTGCTTGCAACATTCACCAAAATCTGTACTGTAACTGGATAAGGGTGTTTGCCAGAGATATCCCTAATGTTACTTAAAATGAACAAAAAACCTCACAATCATTTTCCTTTCTCTGAACTAAAAGCTACCTGGTGGGGATATCAGTCACATTCAGTGATATCTAAAGTTATATTGGGGAGGCCTATTTTTTTTTTTTTTTTTTTTTTTTTAGTAGAGTTGTCTGCCTCGCACATTTTGTCCAGACAATAACTTCTCTTCTTGTGCTGTTGAAGTGAAATTTAATTTACATAAAGAACTTGATAAGAGGAAGTGTCATGCACAAGGGACCATAACTCTGTCCTCAGTATTTTTGGAGTGATTTTCCTATTTCCAGTGTTTTTGTCAGGAAAATATTTTCTCTTCTACTCTGATACTTGCTTCATTCATGTGTACATAATGTCGAGATTTTTTTTGTACATGATTTCATATTGTCTTGATTTTATTTTTAAAATGAGGATCTCAGTTGTAATTGCAGCCTTAACATGCTACTTTGTCATTTCAAATAATTTCTTCTGATGTTTCGATTTCTCCATTACATTCTTCTGTAAATCATTTTTTAGCTCACCTACGGTTTGATGAATGTCTGTCCATCCATCATCCATCCGTCAGTCGTCCACAATTAGTTTGTTTGCACTCTAACATCTTTTTATGTTCACCGAAGGCCGCTTCATCCGTCCTTCCGTCCCCTTAAAATTAATTGGGAAGCTTTATTACCAAGAGGAGATGCGCATATCATCAGCATGACCCGGTTCCTAAATTTTTCAAAGAGTTATGGCCCATTGACTTTTCGGCCTATAGTACATATTGCATGATTCTTGTCCAGGCTATTTCTCAGGAACTAATGGCTTGAATGAAACTTTATGGGAAGCTTTATTACCAAGAGGAGATGGCATATCTCAGCATGACCCGGTTCCTAAATTTTTCAAAGAGTTGTGGCCCTTTGACTTTTCGGCCTATAGTACATATTGCATGATTCTGTCCGAGGTATTTCTCAAGAACTAATGGCTTGAATTCAACGAAACTTTATGTGAAGCATTATTACCAAGAGTAGATACACATATCGTCGGCGTGACCTGGTTCCTCAATTTTTCACAGAGTTATGGCCCCTTGACTTTTCGGCCTATAGTTCATGTTGCATGATTATTGACCGGGCTTTTTCTCAGGAAATAAAAGCCTTAATTCAACGAAACTTTATGGGAAGCTTAATTACCAAGAGTAGATACGCATATCGTCGACGTGACCTGGTTCCTCAATTTTTCACAGAGTTATGGCCCCTTGATTTTTCGGCCTATAGTACATATTGCATGAATCTTGTCTGGGCTATTTCTCAGAAAATAATGGCTTGAATTCAACAAAACTTTATGTGAAGCTTTATTACAGAGAGGAGACGCGCATATCTTCGGCTTGACCCAGTTCCTACATCCTCCCACCCATTGACCAAGGTCTTGTTTGTAACAATGACGTTCTTCGGGGAGCATCTGTCAGTTCTACTGACTTTCTTGTATTTCTTAGCAATCATCTTTAAACTTTATGAAAATGTTAATACACTTATCTCTCGGACAAGTTTGATTATGGCTGATATTGGCCATTTAGGTCAGGAGTTACGGTAAGCCTCTTTTGATATTAAAAAATACCAGATTTCGCTTTGTTTACATTCTAGCATCTTCACTTCTTAAGCAATCATTTCCAAGACTTACAATAATGTTAATAGGTTAATCTCTTGGTCAGATTTGATTTTGGTTGATATTGGATAAATAGGTCAGGAGTTATGGCCCTAAGTGCATTATTTCACTGTTTACACTCTAGCATCTTTATTTCCTGAGCAATTATTTTGAAGTTTCATGACAATGTTTATAGCTATTATCTATCAGTCAAGTTTGACTTCAAATTTTGAGCACAGGTACTCTTTAGTTTGTGGAATTTAACTGATCCCATGGATTATCTATTCAGTACATTTTTGCTTTAATATATAACTTATACAGGCAATGAAGGCAGTTTTTCTTAGGTGAGTGTCTTCACGGCCACCTTGGCCCTCTTGTGATAAGTTGTTGTTTTTGCTCACTTGTTCACAAGTACATCAAATGTTATTCATCAAAAGTTGATATTATTTCATACTGTTAAATTTATTTTTTTCTGCTTTTCCACAAGGATCTCGGTTTGAATTCATACCTCTTAATTTGTCACCTTATAGATTTTGTCACTTTATAGATGTTATTCTCAAATGTCTATTGCTCCATTTCATTCCTATGTATATAATTCATGCTTTTATAGTTTTCGTTATCTAATATGTCTGCTGCATTTTATATCTGGGGGAAAAAAACAACTTTTTTCTACATGATTTTTGTTAATATTCATCTGGAGTCTTCTGCATGCTAACTTTTTTAATATCTTTTCAAGACCCTATGTAGTGAGGTATCATATGATTAGTTTCAATAATCGATTCACATGGATTACTTAATATAGGATTAAAGTAAAATTTAAGGTAATCCATCCATCATTTATATGTCTTTCAATATGGGACTTTCAATAGTAAATGCAAGCCTCGATAGACTTCAAGCAAAAATAGCCTATAACTCCAAGTGAGTGAATGCTTGCTTTTGCACTTGAGCATTTTTAAACATTTGAAGTAGCATAATCTAATAATGGATGGATTACTTTAAGCATTAATATTGGATTATTCATCTTATCAGAAGCCATGAATTTCTTTTTGTGAACTGCCTTAGCTTCATCTGTTATTTAAAAAAAAGTATCTCATATCTCATTATTTTATGCCTCTCTGAATTAACATAATGCTTTGCTTAACTTTTTATGGCTATTGTTGAGATGATTACATACTGGTTTCTTTTTCTGTCTTTCTTTTTTTTTTGGGGGGGGCACTTGCATTTAATTCAGCTATATTGTCCATATAATTCAATTAAAACTATCACAAGCTCAATCATTCATTTTCATAAATGTCATATGACACATTTTTTTAAGATTTTTTTTTCTCAATAGATATTTACGATTTTATGACAGGTTAATTCCTCAGTTTACACATGGTCTATGTGCAGCGACTCCTTAATACTCACATGTTAATGTTTTGTTGACAGCAACAAATTACTTATTTATGTGCGAGCAGGTTGTTTAATCTACTGATTCGATACCAGGACACTTTTCCAAAGAATTTGTCTTTCAGTATGTTAAGGAGGATTGCGTCATAATGACATTTTATTTTACTGATTATTTTAGATAAACCTTAAATATATGTGATTAACTGATGAAGACTCCTGAAAAGAAAAGTAACTGTATGTATTAACGAGTCTGTCCATTAACGTTTAAAGTTCAACTTACTCATTTCAAAACTACTAATATCCTGTTCCATAGAAAAAAAATATCTCATTATGATACTGCCCTCTTCAAATGTTTTTCATTTTCACATCTTCGGATGACATTTGTGCCTTAGATTTTATACCTGATATTTATTTACAAATTAACATTTCAAAAATGACAATTTTGTTGTCCATCATTGTCCATTGACCATTAAGATGTTTTAGCGTCGCTTTCTTCCTAGTTAATTAAGATGATATACTAAAACTCTTTTATATAAGGATAGTTCCAGGGCTGGTTGACACGGTGTCAGGATAATGTGGTATTGTATCATAACGAACTGGTTACGAATCGACCAGATACAACAATAACAAAAACAGGTTCCGAATCAGGGTCTCCATATATATAAGGAGACCCTGCGAATTGACAAAAACAACAACAAACAAAAAACACACACACACAAAACG
>CM037791.1:45138002-45151354 GCA_021229015.1 Solen grandis | reverse complement strand
AGATCTTGACTCTTTAATACCGAAATAATCATTCATGTCCCCGAAATCTTTGGTAATCATTTCAGGGTGACCAATGGGATACGAAAATACTTGTTAACCCAAGGATACAAGCTAGTAAAATCCACATACTTGATTCATTCGTGTTCTTTTGTTTGATAGTAGAGTTGACAAGCATTGGTGCGACCACCAAAGAAACTATCTCTTGGGTCTAGTCTGTCTGTCAAGTCCAACTGTTGAATGAATGCTTTGAGCTCATTGTTTCGACTCTTTTCATTTTTAAACTCCTGGTCCCAAATACAAACATACTTCATTCCTAAACTTTCGAGATGAGCTTTCTTTTTCATGGTCAACGCAAACATTTCGCTCAATGATCAATGTTTGGTTCGTAAGTGGATGACGTGTCTCTTCACAATGCCCTGGGAAGCAAACTGGGCAACCATGAAACACACAGCCGTGATATTCAGACTGTATTTGTTTCTTCGTAATACCCGTCTAACTACTATCGGGTTCCTGGGATTGTTTTTTTGCCATGCATGCTGAATGTTAACATTTTTGAGATGCGCCCTTCACTCTAACTATGGACCGTTCCGAGCTTTTCCGCATAACACGCCGTCCTTAGTTATTGTTGCTATGCCTCACAAGCTAACTTTCAAGATGGCCGCCACTGATGCTGTAGCATCTGATTCCCGAACTCATATACAGGATAATATCTCAATAAAATACTTGCCTAACGGTCTTCAAATGTGGGAATAAGAAATAAAAAAAGGCCCACGATTACTTTACCGAAGGCCTTATTTAAAAAATCAAGATCTAATGAATAATTTACCTAAGATAAATTAAGAGAACCTATGACAGTAAAATGTAAACATCGTGTCCATTGGAAGAATTTTAAGCCGATCAGTGTTTTCTCTACAATAATGGCACTATGATTTATCATGTGTTCTAAAAGGCCAAAAAAGAAAAGAACGTAATTTCAGTGATTTAAATTCAAAGCGATTTTATTTCAAGTTATAAAACTCGACTGTAGGTAAATAAATCACAGACCGTTTAAATAGGAAACATTACCAGTAGTCAATATTTCTTTTATAATACCGTATCTTGTATGAGTGTATGTATTTCTTCTTTTTTTCTTTCTTTTTTTTTCTTTTTTTTTTTTGAGAATGTACCAATACTCAGTGGTAGTGTTCATTGACTACGGATCCGAATATAACGTGTTCAATCCCAAATGCGAGAGTGACATTTTAAGGGCTTAATTCCTAATGGTACTCCGGTACCATCCCAATGTATAAATTGTTTCTTAAATGTGGTGCAGTGTTTTCTAAGGCAATGCATATGTCTGCTCTCAGTAAATGAGATTGATAAAGTCACCTCAGAGATTCAAGTTGTACATAATGCCACTTTTCAAGCAAGTTCCAGACCAGCAGAGTTGCATAAGCAACACCAAAATATTGCATGTATCTCTAAGGGAGAAGATCTCCCTAAATCCAATTAACCATGTTATTGTGGCTAGACCAACTGAGACCAGGAATACGAACCCATGTTGTACAAACTAAATGTTCAGACCAACTTGGACTGATGCAATTGTTCTTACATAAGAATTATTTTAAAGCCATTCTCTGTCTTATGCCATCTGGAACACTGAAGAAAATAAAACAACACACAGATTGCCTGTAGCTGAAGCTCTATTACCAATAAATTTTCCCATAGTTCTATAAAATACCAACATCAAGAAGAATAGATAGATAAAAAATAGAGAGAGAACATGTACAACAAAATCTGAAATATTTGAAGCAATGCTTAATTTGTATTTGTGTTTTTTGTTTGTTTGTTTTTTTGTTTTTTTTTGTTGTTGTTTTACTTTTCTTTCCAATAATATTGTTTTAAAGTTTTCATTACAACAATTATAGAATTTGAAATTATTAACTGACAGTGAAAATGTTGTTCCAACACATACACACAGTACCCTAAACAATTCAAGGAGCACATAGCTATATGGCTGAAATACTGTTGCAGTGAGGGTAAATTTAAGCACAACTTATCTCAACCATTTTGTTATTAACATGAACTGTGGTGAACACTTTCTAAGTAAAGGGATTAGGTAACATTTTCTCTCTAATAGCATCTGCATGAACATTGTCAGAAATATACAAGAAACTGTTTATTTTGCTTTCACAGAAACATTTCAATTACTGTCCAAATTTTATTTGCCAGTGTGAATAGTGATGTAAGAATTATGTGAGATAGAAATCTGAATGTTTTACCATTGCTATTACTTTTTCAAAATGCACCTTATGCTTAAAATTTTCTGAGTTAGATATGTATCTGGTACTGACATCTTTGATGAGCTTGTAGATGATGGTGCAGCAAGAGAAACATTTCTTAAGACTCATTATGCATAGTAAAACTATTGTAAATCATTATCCTAATGATTGTCAATAAATCCCTAAACAATTGAAAAGATCCACTTTGTTCACATATGAATATTACACCCTCCTATTACAGCTGACTGTATACCCATAACATCTTAATTTGAGTTCTAGATAATTTAGTATCATCAATGAACACTAGTGTTGCTCTTGAATTCAGATGGCATTTTGAAATTATGACATCTCTATCTGACCAAATTTAAGTAAAACATTTCTTAAACTTGATTAAAAAGCACTATAACTAATTCAAGATTCAAATAAAATCTCATTGCATGATTCTTTAATCCAAATCTACATGGAAAGAAAAATGCACAACCATTTTTTGAATAACAGGTATCACTTCTTCCATAATTTCATTTAGAAATAGGGTTTAGGAGCAAAAAGGACATTAAAAAATAAAAGTTTACATGTGTAATTCCTGTGTAATTCACAAAAAGATGCTTTTTATTCTTTCCCTTTCACCTCCCACAGTAAAATGTTGCTATTCTCTAATTTGAGTCTCTAGTTGTTCCAACTTTTCCTTTAGGGCAGCACACTCCTGGTCTTTTTCTTGTGGTCTTTTCTATATATGAAACCCTTTTCTTCCTTTAGTTGGTCCATCTCTTATGACTACAATTGAAAGAAAAAGAATAAATAATTAAAAGACTAGGAATCTTTGACACAGGAGTCTGCCCCAGCAGAACTGCCTAACACCTACCAGTCAATAGAAACAGGGCAGCAGAACTTTCTTGGCAAAAGTGAGTGAGCTGAATGTAAGCAGACTAAAAACATAGGAATATTGCTTCAGTATCTGGGGATAGTATCAACAGAAGGTTTGACACAACTGAGAATTTTTTGCAAAGAATTCTATGAAATTCATGCTGCATCTCTAAAATATGGTAAACAAAATGAAACAAAGGTTAGACCAATGTAAACTGAGGAATGTGGGCTCATAATTAACAATGCATTTCCTTTTTCTGGAGCAATACATAATGACAAAGTGTGTAAAAAGGGTGAAACTTAAATTAAGAACCAACTCATTTGTGTAGGGCACATAGTTTTAAACAAAATACATGTAATAATACGGCCTTTTATATAGAAAGAAACAATCATGAAATAAAACTGAAAAATAAGTCATGCATATCATATGCATGTCCAAGTCCATTAATTTGACAGATTTCATTTTCTTACCAAAGTATGTCAAGAAAGTAACATGTACCTTTTGTCTAACACCAATAATCATGGCAATTGAATATGGGCTCTAGCTATCTATGGGTAGTTTCTTCTGGGATGATTCTGAAAATCAGTATTTATTATTATTTATTATCATTTATATTACTGAGCAAAATATTTTTGTATCAATCTGTTTGCCAGGTCTTTAGTATGATTTGGTGCATAACACAGGAATGGTTCATGATTAATTAGAAAAAAATCTATTGATATGTAACCTCAGTACTTCTCTCTCTCTTCCCCCCCCCTCTCTCTCTCTCTCTTTCTCTCTCTCTCATCATTATAACTCAAACTTGGTATATTGATTTGCTGTATAGGAAGAAAATGTAAGAATAAAGAATAAAGTCAGAAGCTTACTCTGTCTTGCCATTGATCTGATCCAGTATAAACTGCACATTCAGGTGATGGAAAGTGTCCACTTTTTTCCATCAGTTGGAATGGGGTCTGGGAAAAGATCTGTAGGACACTTCTCTCCAACAAAGTGCTGAAAATTGCATGTGACTTTCAGTATAATATACTTATATATACAATTATATTATTAAAATATAGAATATATATTTGATCTACTAATTATTTTGTTGTGCTTATCTGATACTACAATAAACGACAGTCAGTGTAAGAACACATGCGATACTTATGATAAAGTGGAATGTCATTCATTTCATTTGGAAATAGACCGAATGGTTAGAAAATTTAACAAACATTACATTCATAATTTAAACGAACATTACATTCAAAAGAAATATTTTTTCATTCATCTATCCATCTCTGCATATTGCCAAACCCTCTCGTGAGTGTTAAAGGCAGCAATTAATTTTTGTTTCGGTTGATTGCTAAAAAACTCACCTCCGAGCAGAATAACCTCAAAAGTACACTGGTTGTGTCTTGCCATTTTCCTCTCGGAATGCCTTTATCCATCGCAGATACTTTTATATTTTTGCTTTGGGTTCAGGAATATCATAGATTTAATGCTGTTCATGGGATCTGGGTATCTGTTGCACATAGCCCTTGCATAACTCCATACCAATCGTAAAATTTAGAGAATCTAGATCTTTGACGTTTGGTTGCTGCGTAGTAGCTTGTGAGCACAAGATGGTGGATAGCAACAAGTAGAACACACTTAATATTTAGCGGTAATCTGATTGGTTTAAAATTCTCGCCTCGGAACCGTCCATTGGATTGATACCTTACAATATTGGTCATTGTGGCCACTGGGAGGAATCTTCACAATAAACAATTATCTCTTCTCCCACCCACTCACCCTCTTTTAACACATACATTTTACCATCCACTAGTGTAGCTGGGATCCATTCAGTTTCGTCATTGTCCAATTGAACTTTCCTTTCTTCATCTGAAATCAAAATATAGTTCTGAAAATGTTCATACATGTGAACGCTCAAGTGACGGAATCAAATGGATCCACAGCGCACACCCATTTTTCCTTTATCATTCATCGCTCCGTCCCTTCACACGTCGCACACATCAACAGGTTTCAAAATTTAAAACAGCCTTCTCTCAAAATCCACACATCACTCCTACAGTATTCTAACATTTCTTTTATAAAATCTAAGGTCTCATTCCCTATTTCACTCAGCCACACATGCATTTCACTCCTTTCTCTCTATCTCATTAATACATCTCCATAATATTTCGGCTCAGGGTATAGTCAAAAATATTTTTGATTTTCTTTAGTATTAAAATAATGAGGGAACCACCTCTTTTTCAATTCATTCACTGTGTCAATCACTTTGATATGAAAATCTCACTCCACTGCCATATACATAATTTTTGACCTGCTGTTAATGATTTTGTCATGTCTTAAACATTGATCAATGAGATATTCCAAAAGAAGAAAGCCATTGTTACCCTCCATGTTATGTGCAATGACTTTAAAGTAAGCGTGTTGATCAGAAAAGAGCCTTTTTCCCAAATTTCTCAGTGGATCCATTGCATCAAATGTGACTTCCCACAACCCACATCACTGTCCATTTACCTGTACCTCTCAGCGCTTAGTGCTTTCTATGTAATGCTATTCAGTACTAACAAATATGGGTGGAATATGTAACACAGACGTTGTAATCATATTTTTTTAATCGTAACTGCTTTTAATGTGTTATTGTTTGTTATATGTTTTCTTTTTTCAATATATTGCACTGGAACCATGCATTTAAAGCGTGAACAAAATATCCGTGAAATTTATTGATCATAACAGCTACCCATTCTACATACATGAAGATCTACTCCTGTAAAAGAGAAAAAGTAGTGTTTTGCATTAGACAATTAATCTAAATTAGTTCACTCGTATTTTGCATGATGGCGAATTAGGTTCCTCCAAGAGCATTTCCAAACTTTGTAATAGAAAGGCAAACTTACAAATATCTTAATAATCAACTACCTTGTCAATTTTTACACATACTCAACAACAGATAAAATGTATACATCAGGTTCACTAGTATTTTTGTATTTTTATTTTAGACATTTTCAAAGGCAGATAACTCGATAAAATGGCATACAACACATCATTTAGTTTTAAATTGGTGTTAGGTACTTTATTACCCATCTCTGTGCAAAATTTTGAGAAATTTTATGTGGCAGATATTATACTTTAGTAGCTTATGCAAACATATTTAAATTTTTTTCAAATTATCTCCCTTCTTCAAGAAAAAATTTAATATGTTTACATGTTTAAGCATAGCGAAACTTCTGTAAGATAGAATTCTTTCATATGTTGCATAATGTATACTGATGGGATAGATAAAAAAAAGGTTACATAAAGAATCAATAGGCTTAGTTTTGAGTAGTCTGCCCTTGAAAATGACCAAAAATTGCAAAAATATCACTTTCAGGGGCAAATAACTCAAAAAGAAGCACACTGACCCTCATTTTTCCCCCATAAATTTGTTTCTAGTGTGATTTTCTATATTCATGCAATTTTGAAACAAATTCTACAGTGTTGTAATGGAACCACCATTACAAGTGAATCTTATTTTCGCGGAAACCTGTGACAATTGTGTTTGAGCACATATGAACTATTTACTAGTGAACTAATTATAGTGTTAGGTATCTACGGGACTTTTATTGCCTATTGTCTTTCTGGATCTTCAGGGAAATGGACTCTTACCTCATTTGAACTGTGTTTACATCGCCAGAATCATTGTGTATCCATTTCACGAACTGTTACAAAGTGTCAAGTAATGAGAGTTTGTGAAGGAAGATAACTCCAAGAGACTGTTATCAGGGCACATTCCTGTAAATGTTAGACTGTGACTTATCACCCACAGCATCCAAAATGAACATTGACATCAAAAGATTGATTCCAGAGGACACTTTAACATCGTAGATCACAACATCAACTTCGGCGTTCGTAATCGAGCGGCATTGTGACTTTGGGACTATTTTTATACCTGTTAATCACTGGCTTTCTTTTATTAGTGCACAGAACCTTATAGAACTTTAAGAAGATATAATTGGTATTAAATTAGTAAAAAGCCAGTCTGAAGTTAATGTAAATTTGATGTATTTGTTAGGAATAACCATTTTTGTACTATATCTTTATGGCGCAAGATAATTCGTCTGCATATTCATACGCTATGACTTTTAGCCCCGGCTTTTTCTGTATTGTTGAAATAATTATATCTAAGTTGTAAATTAAGTGTGCTTTTCCTAAAAGCCTTTCTTATAAGTCAAGAGCCTGAGAATATATTATATTTTAGATAAGTATTTCAAAGAATGTATCTTTGCCGCATCACTTAGGCCTGTTGTAAACCTGTAGTCTGATTGGTCTGAACTGTCACGTGACGCTCCCTCAAAGTTTATAAATATGAGCGACGTCACAATTTCAAATCATCTTCTTGATCATATCGCAAGGTACTGGTCGTTCCAAAAACATAATCCAAACGACTTGAAGCAGATTATTTATTGAGTAAATCAAAGTATCTAGAGTACTGAAGTTGTAATAGAAATAACAATCTATCTAATATAATAAAGATAATTATTATTTTTGGATAATAATTAAGAGATGTAAACATGCTGTTGTAAAACTATATATAGCTGTTACCAGTATTCATACAAATACATTCCTACAATGAAGTACCACTTGAGGGTCAGTCTGCACAATCCTGTATGGTGTTTTTCCAATTCTAAGAAGAAATATGACTTCTTACACTGGTTATTTGTCTACTAGAAGTTGTGGTACTCTATAAAGCTGCAATATTATAGTTTATGTAAGTTATTAAGATAGAAATATCCATGTGAAGAAGAAGAAGATCCCATTACATAGGCTCGGTTCCCCATTGATGTGCCTTTTATACTATTGATGTTCCAGAATTATTACTCAACCAGATGACAATGGCTGTTGCTGTTTATTTAACATCCAAGATGATTGTAGCCTTCCAAATAAAGATATCATACATTGATGATGCTACAGTTGCTGTTGTTACAATTGCATAATTATTATTTATTAGTGTGACCAAATGATAAATGGATATCATTAAAGTTTATTATTGTCACACTACACCAGACTTGAGTTCCCATTATTTCCTGCTCAAAACCATCCAGAATCCTGTGTGGTTCATCCTGATAAAAAGGGTATGTCATGCGAAGAAGACACCGGCCATTACCAGCGAGGCCGGGTAGTAACCCCTTACAGTGTAGTTTCAATTTTCTTTCTTTATCTATATAGAAACTGCATCATTCGTCTTTATATCGGTATGACATGTTGCTTCATACTTTGACCTTGATCAAATATTGCTAGAAACTTGCACTTGATGGACACATACTCTCTGTATGGTTTCTGGCAAAAAGTATAAATATGCTTAAGCAATTCAAGAGATACAGAGCGGACATAAAATATTCTATCATTTTAACAACATGACATGTGACCTTCAAGTGTGACCTTGACCTTGAACCAAGACATCCGAAAACTACATACTGTATATCCTCCTAGTATGGTTGACATTTCTGTCAAATAATTTCAATTTCCTCCCAGTGATCCTAAGATACAGAGCTGACACAAAATATTCTAGTATGACGTGACCTACAGAACAGACACGAAATTGCGAACAGACAGATGGATGTCCAGTGGCATAGCATAAAACCACCCTTTGGGCATATAAAAACAGGGTAAGAAAATCCAAGGTCAAAGTAAAATTCCACAAACAAAATGTTAAAACAAGTGAACATTGGGTGTGGCAATATTTGACCCCAGGGCCATATGAGTAATGGAGCACCAGACAATGACACACACCAAATATCTAAGCTCTGGGCCTTGTTGTTTCAAGAATTATTTTTTTTTAAGATTTCCTATAAAAGTCTACATAAAATCAATTGACTCCTTGGGAGGGGCCAATTTTGACCCCAGGATCATAAATTGAAAAAAATGGGAAGAAGTCAATAGGCCATGTTACACACCATTTATCTTAATTCCAAGCCTTGTGGTTTTTGACTAAAACTGTCAAGTATTTTCCAGTGTAAGTCTCTATACAAAGGCCATAACTCCTGACTTAGCAGATTATGTTTATAAACGTTGTCATGAAATTTGAAACAAGAGGGCCAAGATGGCCCTGTGTCGCTCACCTGAGTAAGATGGCTGTGTTAGGCATAATGACAAAAAATCTGGAATCTTAAGTGTTTTTCTAATTTCCGGACCTAGTTTTTGACCCCACATGACCCAATTTCGAACTTATCCGAGATATTATGTAGACAAACATCCTGACCAAATTTTATGAAGATTGGGCCAAAACTGTGGCCTGTAGAGTGTTCACAAGCTTTTTCTAAATTTTGACCTGGTGACCTAGTTTTTGACCCCACATGACCCAATTTGACTCTCCAAGATATCATGTAACAAACATCCTGACCAATTTATGAAGATTGGGCCAAAACTTGGCCTCTAGAGTGTTCACAAGGTTAGTTTTTGACCCCACATGACCCAATTTTGAACTCGTCCAAGATATCATGTAGACAAACATCCTGACCAAATCTATTGAAGATTGGGCCAAAACTCTGGCCTCTAGAGTGTTCACAAGGTTTTTCTAAGATTTGACCTGGTGACCACAGGGGTCTATAGGTGTCAGGGGTCAAACTACGGACCCCTGTGCTGGTGACCTAGTTTTTGACCCCACATGACCCAATTTCGAACTCATCCGAGATATTATGTAGACAAACATCCTGACCAAATTTTATGAAGATTGGGCCAAAACTGTGGCCTGTAGAGTGTTCACAAGCTTTTTCTAAATTTTGACCTGGTGACCTAGTTTTTGACCCCACATGACCCAATTTCGACTCTTCCAAGATATCATGTATACAAACATCCTGACCAAATCTAATGAAGATTGGGCCAAAACTGTGGCCTCTAGAGTGTTCACAAGGTTTTTCTAAGATTTGACCTGGTGACCTAGTTTTTGACCCCACATGACCCAATTTTGAACTCGTCCAAGATATCATGTAGACAAACATCCTGACCAAATCTATTGAAGATTGGGCCAAAACTCTGGCCTCTAGAGTGTTCACAAGGTTTTTCTAAGATTTGACCTGGTGACCTAGTTTTTGACCCCACGTGATCCAATTTCAAACTCATCCGAGATATCATGTAGACAAACATCCTGACCAATTATAAGATTGGCCAAATGTGGCCTTTTGACCTGGTGACCTAGTTTTTGACCCCACGTGACCCAATTTCGAACTCATCGAGATATCATGTAGACAAACATCCTGACCAAATCTATTGAAGATTGGGCCGAAACTGTGGCCTCTAGAGTGTTCACAAGGTTTTTCTAAGATTTGACCTGGTTACCTAGTTTTTGACCCCACGTGACCCAATTTTGAACTCATCTGAGATATCATGTAGACAAACATCCTGACCAAGTTTCATGAAGATTGGGCCAAAACTGTGGCCTCTAGAGTGTTCACAAGCAATTGTGGACGAAGCACGACGGACAAAAGGCGATCACAAAAGCTCACCCGAGCACAAGTGCTCAGGTGAGCTAAAAAGGATTGCTTAATAAATGAAGATGCTAGAGTGTACACAAACTGAAATCTGGCATTTTTTATTGTTCAAGAGCCATAACTTCAGACCTAATGGGCTAATCATCCATAATCAAACTTGGCTGAGAGTTTATGGCTATAAACATTGTCATAAAGTTTTAAGAATGAAGATACTTGAGTGTACACAAGAGAATGTGGACAGGCAGATGATGGACATTGACTGACCACAATAGCTCACCTTGAGAGTTTGTTCAAATGTGTTAAAGAGGATTTATCTATATAGTAAAAAATGTTTAGGTGTGATTTTTAATGGTCATTTAATAAAAAGTCATTTAATACATGTGGCATGTATGATGTTGAATGTACCTCAACTAAAACAGCCAGCTAAAAAAGCACTTAATATCAAAATCATGAAATTTGTAGTCTATCTATATCAGAGACAGTTCTAACATCATCACAATCATAGCCCCTCAGACTCGGTGCAATATTTCCCAGCCAGGATTGCTAGATTGTCCACCACCTCTCTGTACTCTTCTTCTTCCAGCCCCAACTCCAGGTAACGATGATGTTTCTTAATGTTCATCTTGGCAGCTGTATCATGCAGGTGACGTATGGCCCCGCCCACCCCTGTACTGCACTGCAGTGACGTCATCAGTGGTATAGACTCCACCTCCATCCCTGAGGCTCTCTCCCTTGTGTCCAGGAACCCATCAGGCTGTACCCTGTCAGTAAATATACGAGGATATGGGCCAGACGTTTTAAGAGCAGTTTCAAGACAGGTGGTGGTGAACATATTGCCGACACATTTGTTTGACAGATAGTTTTGCAACACTTCTTCTCGTGATTTTGACCCGATCAGGTGCTCTTGAAGTTTTCTTGGGTCGCTGTGACTCTTAACCTGGGAGTCTTTCAGGCCTCTTAACACCACAGACTGAAGGAGAGGGATACTATTACTCGCCATGTGCGGAGTGAGGGACTGCCAAGGGAACACCTCTCCACTGTTACTGAAATAGTCAATCAGGCTACCTCTTGCTGAGATGTCCATAGGCAGGTTGACACACAAATTTCCCATCTTTCTGCCTTGAATGTTAAAAGAATGGGTAATATCTCTTAAACCAATTGCATTTGCATCTAACCGGTAAGGTAAAGAAAGTGTGTCTAAAGCTGAAGCCAGTATTGCACCTGTATGGTAAGAAATAGACTTGTAAGACAAATTTTTGAAAGAGACTGGTCCGTCAACAGCCCTCCACAACCCTTTAGCCAGGGAAGCAGGGACAAAGAAAGAGCTAAATTCACTTGCTTTATCAAAAGCAAGAGCAGAGTTAATGATCCTTGTGGCACGTGCTGAGGCTGTATGATCTGGACAATCGGCTGGAGTAAACCCAAATGACAAGATGCCCTTCCCAGGGTATTCCTCCTCCAGGTGGCACAGCAGCCCTGCCCCTAGACCACCAAATCCGTTGTGAGTGTCCATCAGTACATGAAACCCCTGCAGCTGATCACATTCCTCAGTGAAGTGATGCACCCTGTCTTCCCACTCACACATTGAGTCATAGCTGGACAACACCTCACTAGCACAACTGTATAAATCAAAGGGTTGCAACTCATCGTTATGGCGATACTCATTTACTATGTGAACAGACTTTGGGTGAAGATGTGTATGCAGGAAGTCTGACCATACTTCAACCTGCGAGTCTAGCGAGACCGCACTCTTCTCCACTACTTCTTGGATGGTACTGAGATCTAAATCAGATTTTTTCTTCTTAGTGACATTTTCTGTATCTTCAGTCTTTTCTTCCTCTGTAACAATCACAATAATATAACTTTTAAAGCTATCAGTTAATGTCATTTAATCTTTTCAATGAAAGCCAATTGGCCCCTGTACATGGTCAGATATAACAAGAGGGCCAAGATGGCCCTGTGTCACTCACCTGAGTAAGATGGCTGTGTTAGGCATAATGACAAAAAATCTAGCATCTAAAAGTGTTTTTCTAACATTTGACTAAGTGACCTACATATTGATCCTACCTGAATTTGCACTCAAATGGGAATTCATGCAGTCATCATTCATATTAAGTTTAATGAAGACTAGACCTAATATTACCATTTGGGTTTAAGGAAAAATGTAGGCCTCTAGAGTGTTCACAAGGTTTTTCTTAGATTTGACCTGGTGACCTAGTTTTTGACCTCATGTGACCATTTCAAACTCGTCCAATATATCAATTAGACAAACATTCTGACCAAATCTATTGAAGATTGGGCTAAAATTGTGGCCTCTAGAGTGTTCACAAGGTTTTTCTAAGATTTTCCCTGGTGACCTAGTTTTTGACCCCATGTGACCCAATTTCGAACTCATCTGAGATATCATGTAGACAAACATCCTGACCAAATTTTATGAAGATTGGGCCAAAACTATGGCCTGTAGAGTGTTCACAAGCTTTTTCTTTGATTTGACCTAGTGACCTAATTTTTGACCCCACATGACCCAATTTCGAACTCATCCGAGATATCATGTAGACAAACATCCTGACCAAGTTTCATGAAGATTGGGCCATAACTGTGGCCTGTAGAGTGTTCACAAGGTTTTTCTAAGATTTGACCTGGTGACCTAGTTTTTGATCCCACATGACCCAATTTAAAACTCATCCGAGATATCATTCATGTAGACAAACATCCTGACCAAGTTTCATGAAGATTGGGCCATAATTGTGGCCTCTAGAGTGTTCACAAGGTTTT
>CM037791.1:45087902-45137902 GCA_021229015.1 Solen grandis | reverse complement strand
AAAATGAAGCAGTCCAGCTTGTCATCCCCTACCTCAAAGACTGCCCATAAAGGCGAGACCAATCTGGATTTAGACCAGTTTTCTCCACTCTGTCTCTTAGACAGTCGGGGGAAAAACAACAGGTAATGTTTCCCTGGGGAAATAACTGACAGGGGAAAAATTTGCTGTTTCACTGGGGCAAATGTTTTCAGGGGACTTGAGGAACAGTCCTCGGCTCCATGTTGTACTAATCAGTCCGTACACACTGGGCTCCATGTTGTACTTATCAGTCCATACACACTGGGCTCCATGTTGCATCAGTCCATACACACTGGGCTCCATGTTGTACTTATCAGTCCATACACACTGGGCTCCATGTTGCATCAGTCCATACACACTGGGCTCCATGTTGTACTTATCAGTCCATACACACTGGGCTCCATGTTGCATCAGTCCATACACGCTGGGCTCCATGTTGTACTTATCAGTCCATACACGCTGGGCTCCATGTTGTACTTATCAGTCCATACACACTGGGCTCCATGTTGTACTTATCAGTCCATACACACTGGGCTCCATGTTGCATCAGTCCATACACACTGGGCTCCATGTTGTACTTATCAGTCCATACACACTGGGCTCCATGTTGCATCAGTCCATACACACTGGACTCCATGTTGCATCAGTCCATACACACTGGGCTCCATGTTGCACTTATCAGTCCATACACACTGGGCGCCATGTTGCATCAGTCCATACACACTGGGCTCCATGTTGCGCTTATCAGTCCATATGCACTGGGCTCCATGTTGCACTAATCAGTCTGTATGCTGAGTTCTGAAACAATTTATTAATAGGTGACAAGGAATCAAAAGAAAGGAAGACAAAAAGATTAATAGTGTTAACTCCCTTATCCTAACCATACTCAGGAGGGTAAAAAGTTCCAGATTTAAGAGGATGTCGGATTAATGCTGCTTGATTGATTAACTGCTTCAAGGTCTTATCAGTTAAGTTTTATTTAGTTTCATTATGCATGTAGGCCATAGGCCCATGAGTATACAAACAAAGTAGCTTAACACAAGAGTCTTCTTTAATTAGAATGTGACTTGTGCGTCACGGAAAAGTGTGATGGACAGACATGGGAAAATAATCCCTTTGTTTCACCTCTGCTTACAGCAGGTGACACAAAGTCAGTGGCAAGTATAATTAGAACTATCATTGAAAGTGATGGAATATCCTCTGCATAGATACAACAAAAATGCTAAGTTCATATTATAATTATGTATTTTCAAAAAGTAACAAAATGAGAAAGAAAACAAGAGGCCCATAGGGCCACAAATCGCTCACCTGAGTACCACTGCTCTATATGCAACCTAGTATACATGTATCATACTGATATACATGTTTCTCAGGAACTTGACAGTTTTTCTTACCCATTTTAGCAATAGTACGGAAAAAAAACAGTGATCATGAGATTTCAGTGTGGTACTGCTGATTGAAAATGGACAAAAAGAGAGATGGTCCTTAACCTTTTCCCTCATAAAAACTCATTTTGACGCCCTTTATAGGTACCACATAAATCCTGATTTGCAGAAAGCCCCACTTAAACCTTTCCAAATTTAATTGTAAAATCCTCATCCCCAGACCACTAAGGAGCAGCAAACAGCATAAAACCTGATCAGCCTGCGAGTAACAGTTGGACTTGCAGGCTGATTGGGTTTTATGCTACTCACATAGGTATTTTATAGATCTCTATGAGGAAAAGGGTTAATTATTATGAAATAAGTTGCAATTTTTACAAAGTGTTTTTAATCATTCGTTTGTGGTTTTTAAGAGGTGTTTGGTAATCCCTGTGTACTGGAACACTGACATGAACCAAAGTAAAGGCAGACAATCTGCATATAATTACACCCCCCCACAATCACTTTAATGATGATGTTGATGCTGCTGCTGATTTAGGATAGTATGAATAACCCTTATATCTCTATCAGGTGGCTTTGTGTAAAACTAGCCTAGTATCTCATATACATAGTAGCAGGTAATGTAGTTTTGCACTAACTCAGTGGGGCAACACAGTCCAGAAAATGTGACCTCTGCCAGAAGGTCAGACTAAGCTATAGGAATGGTATTTGTGGTAATGTTATCTTCTCCACCTCTGCATATGTAGTGGAATCACCAAAATGACCTATCAGACTAGTGGACTATCTCATCTAAGGGTACAATTTATTTTTTTTGTTTCTAGCTGGTTTTCTCTCTCTCTCTCTCTCTGTTAGACTTCTCTCTCTTTAATAAGTGGCCTTGTAATTTAATGTAACTTTTTTGCATTTTATTAAGCTACCTGGCGGCCATGTTTATTACAGATCGGAAAAATTTTAGCAACTTTGGTAGCGGTTGACCCAAGGAACATCTGTACCAATTTATTTTAAAATCTGGCCAGTAGTTTTGAAGAAGATGATTTTTAAAGTTTTCATTTTTTTTTTCTTTTTGTTGCCATGGCAACCAGAGTTCTACATGGATCAAGTTTATTTTAGCAACTTTTGTGAAGATTGACCCAAGGATCATCCCTGCCAAGTTTAATCAAATTCTGTCCAGTGGTTTCAGAGGAGATGTTGTTTAAAGGTTTCTCTATATACATATAAGGCAAATAAGCCCCGCCCCTGGCAGCCATGTTTTTTAACTGATCGGAATAATTTTAGCAACTTTGGTAGAGGTTGACTCAAGGAACATCTGTACCAAATTATTTAAAATCTGGCCAGTAGTTTTGAAGGAGATGATTTTTAAAGTTTTCAAATTATTTTTCTTTTTGTAGCCATGGCAACCAGAGTTCTTCATGGATCAACTTTATTTTAGCAACTTTTGTAGAGCCTCACCCAAGGAACATTCCTGCCAAGATTCATTAAATTCTGTCCAGCGGTTTCAGAGGAGATGTCGTTTAAAGCAAATTGTTGACGACACACGAACGACGGACGAAGGGCGATCACAAAATCTCACCTTGAGCACGTTGTGCTCAGGTGAGCTAAAAAAACACTCCAAGATTATGACAATATTCTGATTTCATTTAAGCTGAGGATTTTTTTTTTAAGAATTTCATCCTTATAAATTGCCTAAAATTCATTGTTGGCTATTAAACAAATCCTCACCTCCTCCGAGAACTCTCCCCAAGATTGACACTAGCACTTCCAGGTATAATGCAGTTCTAGTTCACTTGTAGCTGAAAATCAATGTTGAACAAATTAAGTTCTCTTTGTGGAAACAAACTAATGTCCTGAATAGGAACATGCTTGGCTTATTCTAAAAAATGTCATGAGATGGCCTTACAATAATGTACCATTTGACATAATTATGATTTATTTAACAGATTATTTTTTGCCATTTCTGCACCTAGGAAGAATAAATTTCTGCACTAGCTTACCCTTGCTGAAGCAAAAATATAACCTCTCTAAATCAAGCGATAACCAGACATTTTCATTTCACTTAAAGGAGAACACACTAACTGGTTATCTCGCATACTTTATCATACACCATACAGCACATAAATGTAATATAACAGCTGCTATATATATGGTTCAGTAGCTGGGATTTACACGTATAAATGTTCAGATGCCTCACAAGACTCAGTAATTTCAGTAATACAAGATTACATACAGACTTTTATCAGTTTTTTCTTGAATGAGCCATCTATTGGTAAACTAAAAAAGAGAGAATAGTCTTCATTGTTTTTCCTTTTAAAATCCCCAGCTGAGAAAATTTCTTAGTCCCCAGGAGACAATACTTTTTTAAATTTTCTTAAGCTTTTGTTTCATATTTTAAATTAATGTCCTGTACAAAATGCCCCATATAACTTGTAGAATGAACATGAAGTGGTATCTTAGCTATTTTACTTAAATATTGTAAATTTGTCATTATGTGTTGTCATCAACTCATGTGTTGTGATCGGCGTCTTGTTGGAAATTGACAGTGCTTCCTCTTTCTGTTTAGAAAGAAAGATGCGAGTTACATTAGAAAGATAATTTCAGCTGACTAAAGGCATTTTACAAATTTTTTGACATTCAAAGCTTCCCTATTAAAAGTAATTGTTTTTTTAAACAGCTGGTCAATATTGGGTTTGATGCACTGATATCAAACATGTTTTATAATGTGTAAGAAAATACTTTGAAATAAAATACTACTGACCAACTCACTAGTCAGCTACAGCATTTGCCCTGGGATGGCTGTGATGAACTCCACTGGACACAGCAGGCAGTCCTCAAATCATCTACAGGATCCCCCAGATTGGCAGCATGCTGTAATAAGGCATAGATGTCAACAGTTAAACAAACCAACAGGACTCAAAACTAAGAGTATCGGAACGAAACAAAGAGCTGATCTTAATGAGTCCTGTTCTCCAGACTGACTGCTTAAGACAGGTTTGACTGTACTTTCAGTAAGAGTGCTAAAAAGCAAAAGATAAAAACAGCCTCCTTTGTTAAGTGGACACTTTCTTCTGTTCTCAAAACTGACTGCTTACAACAGGTTTGACTGTACTTTCAGTAAGAGTACTAAAAAGAGATAAAAACATACCTGTGTATTACAGCCTAAAAACTGGAAACACCTTCACACACAGGGGCAGGAAACCACCTGGCCACAGACTGCTGTTGTCCCTGCATCAGATGGAGACACGGCTGAAGTCAAATAAAAAGAATCATTAGATCTGGACAATAAGAAAATGAAAGGAAGAGAAGATCTAGACAATGAGAAAAATCCAAGGACAATAAGATTTGTGTTTGGACAATTAAATGGACAATGAGACAATGAAAGGACAAGATATTGACAATGAAAAAAAAGACAATAAGATAGGCCAATGAGAAAAGGATATCAGATATCTTTTCTATAGTCTAAATTACTCAATTTTTTTTAAAAGATTAGAAAAATCTGTCCATAGGAAAAAAACCCTGCTGGAATGCCTTTAATACATTTATGAAACTTTATTATAAAGTAATCTTTTGTACAGTCAAACCTGACCAGTAAATGCAGGTTTACCACTTAATACAGGTGGCTGCTAATACAGTTTTCATATTACCAAACTATTGTATTTGCTTCATTTGGGAACCATTATTTAGCAGCCTCCTTTGTTAAGTGGACACTTTCTTCTGTTCTCAAAACTGACTGCTTACAACAGGTTTGACTGTACTTTCAGTAAGAGTGCTAAAAAGAGATAAAAACATACCTGTCTATTACAGCCTAAAAACTGGAAACACCTTCACACACAGGGGCAGGAAACCACCAGGCCACAGACTGCTGTCGTCCCTGCATCAGATGGAGACACGACTGAAGTCAAATAAAAAGAATCATTAGATCTGGACAATAAGAAAATGAAAGGAAAGACAATGAGAAAAGTTTGGACAATTAAATGGATAATGAGACAATGAAAGGACAAGATATTGACAATGAAAAAATGAAGGGACAACAAAATGTGGACATAAGAAAACAAAAAGACAATAAGATATGGCCAATGAGAAAAGGATATCAGATATCTTTTCTATAGTCTAAATTACTCAAATTTTTTTAAAAGATTAGAAAAATCTGTCCATAGGAAAAAAACCCTGCTGGAATGCCTTTAATACATTTATGAAACTTTATTATAAAGTAATCTTTTGTACAGTCAAACCTGACCAGTAAATGCAGGTTTACCACTTAATACAGGTGGCTGCTAATACAGTTTTCATATTACCAAACAATTGTATTTTGCTTCATTTGGGAACCATTATTTAGCAGCCTCCTTTGTTAAGTGGACACTTTCTTCTGTTCTCCAGACTGACTGCTTACGACAGGTTTGACTGTACTTTCAGTAAGAGTGCTAAAAAGAGATAAAAACATACCTGTCTATTACAGCCTAAAAACTGGAAACACCTTCACACACAGGGGCAGGAAACCACCAGGCCACAGACTGCTGTCGTCCCTGCATCAGATGGAGACACGGCTGAAGTCAAATAAAAAGAATCATTAGATCTGGACAATAAGAAAATGAAAGGAAGAGAAGATCTAGACAATGAGAAAAATCCAAGGACAACAAGATTTGTGGACTATTAAAAAAAAAATGAGAAAACTGAAGGAAAACAAACAACACCTGGGCAATAAGAAAATGAATGGACAATGGGAAAATGAAAGGACAACAATATATGGACATAAAGCAAAAAGACAATAAGATATAGACAAAAAATGCAAGGACAAGAAGAGCTGGGACAATAAGATCTGAAAAATATTTAATTAAGAAGATTTAATTAAATGGGAAAATGAAATTAAAATACTGCTAATGCAGATATGTGTAAAATGCCTCCCTTTTCTGAGGGAGGCAATTTACTTATGAGAAAAGAAACATGCCTCCATTTTACATATCATATCTTATGTGAAAAAAGATACATGCTAGATGTAGTTCCACCATGGAAGGCGGAGGAGAAAACTAATCCTTCATGTATATCTTTCCTCATAGGTCAACCATGCAGTATGGAGGAGAAAATACTGGTAATGCAGATATGTGTAAAATGCCTCCCTCATCTGAGGGAGGCAATTTACTTGCATGGCCACCCCAAGAACCCCAAGAACCCACCCTGCAGACAAACTGGCTTCCAGGAACCAACCAGGTCTTACAAGTGGTGTGAGGGGCTTGGTCCTTTGAGAGCTCCCTCCCTCCACACCCTCCTTACTGCCTCTCCTTGGTGAGGTCTGAGGACGACCCTGGTGATGACAACCCCATAACACACCCCCCTTCTCATAGTCTCTCAAGCGACTCCAACAGAGCCAGGGAATTGGTCATCCCTGAATTCCATTCCTGCAGACAACCAGATAACATGACTCCCTTTTTTTTTGACTATATGAGGGAAAGGGTTAAGATCAAATAGACTCATTTTGACGCACCCAGTAGGTACCACATAAAGCCTGATCTGCCGAAAACCACAGTTAACCCTTTCCCTCATTAAAAAAAATAAATAAAAACAGGGAAAAATGAATTTTGATATTTTGTATCCCGTGTCTTTCTTATTGAGAAAATTAGCATTATTAACCAAAAAGTGGGAAATCATAAGATAAAGAAAATGCTTTATATTAAGAAAGATTTAATCTAATCATGATGTTACAAGTCATATAAAGTTTCAAATAAACATAAAATAGAATAACTAAATATCATTTCTGTTGAGAAAAAAATCTATTTCATTGGGAAATTATGTAGTTATTTTGGAAAATATTATAAATAACCAAACACTAATTCTAGGTGGTATATGTCATATGTAACTGGTAACCAAGTTCACACCTGGATTCAAAGATAACCTGTATCAAGAGAATAAAATTTCTGAAAATAGTTTCAAAATACAGATGTATACACTAGAGGAGAAAAATGTCAATATTTGAGTCCATGTAAATATATCAATGAAGGGCCTTCCAATTAAAAAAATTCACACAATTAAGATTCAGGAATGAGACATATGCATAATATATATATAATTATATGCATGAACTATGTGTTCATATGTACATTTGTCAATAAACAGCCTTCCAAAAACATCTTACACTGGACCTTAATTTGCACTCTGAACTTCTTACACATCAGTTTTATTCAGAATGACACTTTAGATGGTCACCAATTTGTCATTATTGACATGCACATGAAATTTATTTAACTCAGTGCTCCACTTCTTTCGATATGGAACAACACTGAATTATGCAATATTTTTTATTGCACATTGAATTCATATATATTTAACTCAGTGCTCCACTTTTTTCGATACGAACCAACACTGAATTTGCAAATTTTATGCACATGGTCAATATTTACTCATGCTCTTCTTGATATAGAAGCTGAATAGCATTTTTATGCATGAATTTATATTAAATTCATAGAATTCATGTAATACATATGACACTCAGTGCTCTGTGTAGCAATATTTGTTGCACATTGAATTCAAGAAATAAATAAAAATCATTTGTCCAATTATAGTACGCACCATGTGGCAATTGGTGATGCATAATGAATAATTCATTTCATTTATTCTGTCCAGGCATGTATTTTTTTGTGGCATAATGTATGTTTACCAAACAAATAATTACATATATTATGCATAATCATGCATTCCAAAGTGAAAAGATGAACAAACTAAATGATTAAAATATCAATTATATTAAAAAATAAATACAATGTGCTTTTAGGACAGAAATTTCATAATAAATATTAAAACAATCTTCATTTAATAGAATTTTTGAACGTGGGCCTTGATTGATATATGTCTGAGGCAAATATACCTCATTGAGACTTATTTGATTCTGCGTTGTTTTTTTAATTATAAGTGACTCAACTGGAATTGGAATGCAAAAAAAAAGACTGTTGAAAAGATCTATATGGAAAATCTCCTATTTGATAAACCTGTGACATCTAACCACCAACTACTGAAAAAGTACTGAGAAATAAAACTGACTGAGGAAAACCATGCACTGCTATCATCTTGTAACGTAGATTCAGTTCACCATTTTTGAAGTTTTGATATATCTTTTATTGCCTGTGACTTTCTGATGAGGAAAATAAGCATTATGAATCAAAAATTGGGAAATCACAAGATAAAGAAAATGCTTTAAATTAAGAAAAGATTTAACCTTAACATGATGGCATAGGTCATAGAAAGTCTCAACTTTACATTATTTTAAAAATAACACAAATTTCATTTAAAATTTCCACGATTTATTTTTGTTGAGAAAAAAAGCTATTTTACTAGGAAAATTTGAAGTTGTTTGGGAAAGATTTAAGTTTTTGGGTAGGGGAAACCACCTGTAAAAGGTAGTTAATGTACTCAAAATCACACTATCTGAATATATATCTATCATGTTTTATTAGTCAGGCAACTAGCTCAAATTCTCCAAAGTCCAAAGTACAATTAACCAACCAAAATTTGAAAACAGTGCCTGCAAAAAAAAAAATCCTACAGTAAATTTGAGGACGTACAAAAATTTACTAAAAGTCCTCCATTTATACCACATATATTAATTAAATCTATTTTAATAAAGTAAAATTAAAAAAACATTATTTTTTTTAAAATTATATGAGTGGTACAATGAACAATCCTCCTTCATTTATACCACATATATTACAAGGGAAGAAAGGGAAACTGGCCTCCTAGTTTCACTCTCACCCCCTGAAATATTAATTAAATCTATTTTAATTCAGTTAATAAAGTAAAATTAAAAAAGATTACATGCATGCCTATGAAGGCATACACATATTTCAACCTAGGGTGCTGCATTTTCAGACTCTTGAGCAGAGCACATATTTTCAACAGTTTTTTTTTCTTTTTCTCTCTATCAAAAAACACTCAGGGGGAAAAAATGTACACAAAAATTTAAAAAATATACTATACTAATAAGAACCTTATTTGTGCACTGTCGTACACATACCTCAGTACCAGGATATCATTGGAGAATTCAAATTAATGCCAAAATTTTGGAAACACAATACAGAAAGAGGATTCAAATTTGCCACCCTTTACAGGTGGTTTCCCCTTGCCAAAAATTAAGTATTTTCCCAAAATAACTTCCTATTTTCCCAATCAAATACCTCTCAAAAGAAATAAATCATGGAATCATGAATGAAATTTGTTTTTCTTTTAATGTTTATGATTATTTGAAACTTTCTATGACATATACAACCTATATTAAGGTCATTGTTTTGTTAATTTAAATCATTTTCATTATCTAATACTTTCCCAATTTTTGAGTTGTAATGCTTAATTTCCCAAATAGAAAGCTACTTTGAGTTTGAAAAATTTATGATTAATTTATGATTAATAGTGCTAATTTTCACAATAATAAAGGCACGGGTTTAAAATAAAATGATGCCTTGAAAGCCATAAGCGAAGTAAATATGTCGAAAAATGGAGCTTTAAATAGTACTGATGCAAAAGGCAAAATTGAGTGTGGTCGATTTTGACCCTCGGGTTATGACTTAAGTTTGATAAAGGACCACTACTCAAAGGCATTTACATTCACGAAAGACCTAAGGAGCCATGTTCTGGCCATCTGCAGGAATAAAACCCAAGGAAGCCTCCCCGACTCTGGAGACCATGGGAAGAGAAGTGTGAATGAGATTGTCAACACCAGGACCCCCCAGACTCACACCGGAGAGACAGCGGGGCTCTCTGTGGACTCAAGCTTACCTCTACACCGACTATGCCTGGCCCTGGTAGCTCTGTGTCTGTCTCCCACCTACTCCCAAAATCCTAACACTAACCTCGACCGAGATCCGCTCTGAGGAGCTCAGTAGAGATTCCTAACACCTAATTTATCAAATAATCTCTACTGTGATTTTAGTAGAGATTATCCTAATGCCTAATTCATCAAATAATCTCTACTGTGTTTTTAGTAGAGATTAACCTAATGCCTAATTTATCAAATAATCTCTACTGTGTTTTTAGTAGAGATTAACCTAACACCTAATTTATCAAATAATCTCTACTGTGTTTTTAGTAGAGATTCCTAACACCTAATTTATCAAATAATCTCTACTGTGATTTTAGTAGAGATTATCCTAATGCCTAATTTATCAAATAATCTCTACTGTGATTTTAGTAGAGATTATCCTAATGCCTAATTTATCAAATAATCTCTACTGAGATCATAATGGAAAAAGTAGGACGGACAGATGGACGGATGAACGGACTGATGAAGGAAAAGTGATTCCTTTGTGTCACCTGCGGTAAGCAGGTGACACAAAAAGGGGATTGATGGGAATGAGAACAGAAAAGCAGGGTATCTTAGTATTAACCAATTAATTTTGGCTCAACAAACAATTTTTCAGAATTACGGGGTTATGGGTTAACTAGAAGCAAAGAACTTAGTACAGAAAGGTCAAAGGAGAGAGATAAAAAAAAAAAAAGTGATGATGGGAATGAGTAAACTATTTTAGAAATATGAAGGAGAGAAAATTAAGTTATGCATACCAAAAGAGAAAACAATTTACCAGGGAGGATTTACTGGAAAGTAAAGTAACATGTAGAACAGATAAGCAGAGTATCCGATTCCTAATTTATCAATTAATCTACTGAGATCATAATGGAAAAAGTAGGATGGACAGATGGACAGATGAACGGACTGATGAAGGAAAAGTGATTCCTTTGTGTCACCTGCGGTAAGCAGGTGACACAAAAAGGGGATTGATGGGAATGAGAACAGAAAAGCAGGGTATCTTAGTATTAACCAATTAATTTTGGCTCAACAAACAATTTTTCAGAATTACGGGGTTATGGGTTAACTAGAAGCAAAGAACTTAGGACAGAAAGGTCAAAGGAGAGAGATAAAAAAAAAAGTGATGATGGGAATGAGTAAACTATTTTAGAAATATGAAGGAGAGAAAATTAAGTTATGCATACCAAAAGAGAAAACAATTTACCAGGGAGGATTTACTGGAAAGTAAAGTAACATGTAGAACAGATAAGCAGAGTATCCAAGTATGTACCAATTCATTTGGGCCCAAAACAAAATTGGTACAAAACACTAATGAATTTAAACCACTTAGCTTTGATGCAGTCTTCTTGTAATAAGGTACAGGTCCAGTGTCTTCCCTTCTGTTTTCTTGGACATCAGCAGCAGAAGAGTGGACATCTGAAACAAAAGATTTAAACATTTTCTCACTAGAATTGATCACCAGTATATATTCTGCATGCAACTCTGTTGCATTTAAAGGCATCTCAAAAGGAATGTAGTATCCCACTGAGCCAGGCCCCCACCTGCTGTGACCAGACCTGCTAATTGCTGGTCATCACTGCAGGGAGTCTTTAGCCAATATAGTACTAATCTGTCACAGTAAAACCTCTGATGGGTTAATGCAAAACTAAATTACCTGCTAGTATGGAAGTGAGAACGTAGGCTAGTTTTACACAAAGCCATAAACATTTTAATGAATGTTAGTGATAATGTGGGTTGTTTACTGTATGATCCCTTACATATTCTTTATTGCATTAATTACTAGGAGTCAATTTTGTAACTGCATGATTATGTATATATTTCATAGTTAAATATTTGATTTTGAAAATACATGAAAGAGATACAAGTTTTAGTATTCAAAATGACTTAAAATGAGTCTGAAGGACATTATTCTGACAATGAATGACTTTTTAAATTGCTTTTGTTAGAAACGTTTTGTTACATTTTATTCAACAGAAACGTTACTAACATTGTAAAACGTGCTTATTTTATAATTGAATTGAAATTAATAAATAGTTTATGAAAAATCATGAGTGTTGTTTTTCTTCTTCATTTATATTTCTGGCATAAACATGAGTGGGAAAATTAGAAATGAAAGTATTTATAATACATAATTTATTTCCAAACTTAATAAGAATGATAATTAGTTATAGTAAAAAAACAGATACCCACACATGCTGGGTGGGTGAATAAATGGGAAGGGGGGGGGGGGGGTGTCACTTATATAAGGGTTTTGAGATGCCTTTAACAATCAACTAATTTATTTGATGTGTAAATAATTTGAATGATGCTACAGATATATGGATGGCTCAACGCAAAACTGTCGTATCTCTGTTTTTTAAAATTGTTCAGGAGAAGGAAAAAACTTTCTGAATTTATTTGTGATGGATATATTACAAGTGTTTTAACATAAAATTGCTGCATTATATGTCAGTTTTAATAAACTTCATTGTAATTTTTTCAACATTTAATAAAAAAGATGCTTTTGAGGATAAACTGACTTACTACAGTTTTCCACTTCAAATGTTAGGCTTCATCGAAAAGAAAATCAATGCGACACTGTAGTAACTTGACTTACGACAGTATTCCATCTCAGATCATAGGAATTCGGGAAAATTATTTCATGCAACACTGTATCAATATCATTTTCACCAGTTTTAAATGATATAAAAAGGGGTTATCTCTCTTAGACCATTAAGTTGTATAATGACTCTCCAGTGTGGAGATACTTTTGTGAGTTGTTGTAAATCGCGCCATTAAAGCACATGGTAAGAAACCTGACGAGTTTGTCAATCTATTGACACCAGACCCATTACAAAACGATACATGGTGTCAGAAGTGCTGTTGTAGGATGGATCACGCCACTCAGCTTCCATTTCCGGCGAAGCTAGACCTGCGGAAAGGTAATGTCGCGGAAAATTGGAAGAAATTTAAGAGGGTCTGGGAGAACTATGAGATAGCGTCAGGGTTGACTGAGAAAGACAACAAGTTGAGAGTAGCAACTTTGTTAACATGTGTTGGCGCCGATGCCATTGAACTGTTTGATACATTTCAATTGACCGCAGAAGAAAGAAAAAACCCTGCAAAAATTTTAGGCTCGTTTGAAAGCTACTGTGTTGGTGAAACAAATGAGACCTATGAACGATATAAATTTAACTCAAGAAATCAACAAGAAGGAGAGAGCATAGATGCATACATTTCAGCCTTGAGAAATTTGGTGAAAACATGCAATTATGGAGCACTTGAGAACAGTTTACTGAGAGATAGGGTCGTAATTGGAGTGAGAGACAATCACGTCAGGAAAAAACTTTTGCAAGAGAGCAAGTTAGATCTGAATAGATGTATTGACATTTGTAGAGCAAATGAGAAGACTGAAGAGAGAATTAAGTCAATTGCGCATGAAGATATAGCTGTAGTGTCTCAGAAAAGACCAGATAGAAAGAAGAAAGACAAAGTGGAGTTGAAAGAATGTCAGTTTTGTGGAAAAAGACATGAATATAATAAACATGCATGTCCAGCTTGGGGAAAGAAGTGCACCAAGTGTGGAATAACAAATCATTTTGCAGTTAAATGCAAAACAAGGACAAGTAAACTCCCTAAGAACCGAACTAAACAAAAGAAAACTGTCCACTTGGTAGATTATGAAAGTAGTGACAGTGAAGATGTCATGTCAGTAGAGACAATTCATGTTGCAAAGTCGGAAGATTATTCGAAAAAACTGTTTGCAAAGATGAAACTCGAAGAGAAAGTTGTCAAGTGCCAGCTCGATTGTGGGGCAACAGTCAATTTAATGCCAGATACTGACTATATGGAGATATACAAAGATCCATGGCTTACTCACTTGAAACAGTCAAACATCACATTAAAGATGTACAATGGATCTGAAACCAAAGCACTTGGGAAGAAAAAGGTGCTGGTGACAAACATGAAGAATGGAAAGAAATACAAACTTGAGTTTGTAGTGATCCAAGGGCCAGCACAGGTGTTACTAGGCTCAACAGCAATCCAGAAGATGAACCTGATAACAGTAAATCAGGAATGCATACTGTCAGTGGAGCGACCAGATGAGCTACTGCACGAATATGCAGATACGTTTAAAGGTGAAGGACAGCTTTCTGGAAAGCTACACTTAGAACATATAGAAGGAGCCAAACCAGTGAAACAACCAGTCAGAAAAGTCCCGATTGCGATAAAGCCAAAATTAAAAAATGAGCTGGAAAGACTTCAAGAACTAGGGATGATTAAGTCGGTTGATGAACCAACAGACTGGGTGTCAAGTATGGTAGTGGTGACTAAAAGTAATAAAAAAGTCAGACTATGCATTGACCCAAAACCACTGAACAAGTGTTTGAAGAGAAACAATTATCCAATTCCCACAATTGAAGATGTGTTACCAGAGTTGAAAAATGCCAAAATATTCTCATTAGTTGACGCAAAAAATGGATTCTGGCATATACAATTAGATGAGGAGTCAAGTTATTTAACAACATTTGGAACACCTTGGGGTCGATTTAGATGGCTTAGACTCCCATTTGGTCTGTCGCCTGCACCAGAAGAGTTCCAGAGAAGGATGGATGAAGCCCTAGAAGGCCTGGAAGGTATTAAAGCCATTCATGATGATATTCTGGTCTGGGGCAGTGGAGAAAGTGAGAAAGAAGCACTGGAAGATCATGATAGCAAAATGAGAGAGTTGCTAGAAAGATGCAGAATTAAGAACATTAAACTAAACAAGGACAAGCTTAAGTATAGGCAGAAAGAAGTAGTTTTCATGGGACATATTATCACTGAAGGTGGCTTGAAGGTTGATGAGACTAAGATTGAAGCAATCAAGAACATGCCAGCTCCTACAGACAAACAAGGAGTACAGAGGTTATTAGGTATGGTAAACTATTTCCAGAAGTTTGCACCGAGATTGTCTTCAGTGACAGAACCGCTTCGACAGTTGATAAGGAAAGAAACTGAATTTGTGTGGGACAGAGTCCATGATGAATGTTTAGAAGAAATTAGAACTAGTCTGTCATCAGTTCCAGTACTGAAGTACTTTGATGGAGACAAAGATACCGTGTTACAGTGCGATGCATCCGAGACAGGCCTTGGAGCATGCTTGATGCAAGAGAATCATCCTATCGCATATGCATCGCGAGCACTTACTTCAGCAGAGCAGAATTATGCACAAATTGAAAAAGAACTCCTAGCTATAGTATTTGGTATGGAGAAGTTTGAACAATATGTGTATGGAAGAAGAATTGTGGTAGAAAGTGACCATAAGCCACTGGAGATAATACACAAGAAAAGTCTAGTAAGCGCACCAAAGAGACTGCAAAGAATGCTGCTGAGATTGCAGAAATTTGATTTTGACATAGTGTATAAACCAGGAGTAGAGATGTATATGGCTGATACACTAAGTCGAGCCTATCTACCATTCCCTAAGATAGACCATAGAACTTACACAGAGAAAGAGATTGAGAGTGTAAACCAAATTGACTATGTGAGACTGTCTGAGACAACAATACAGAAAATCAGAAAAGCAACGGCTGAAGATAGTGCACTGTGTGAGCGGAGACATCTAGTGCAGAGGGGGTGGCCAGAAGAGAAAAGAACACTAACTGAGAAAGTAAAGCCATATTTTCACTTCAGAGAAGAAATCAGCTTTCAAAATGGTTTGATGTTGAAAGGAGATAGGGTGATAGTACCAGACTCCATGAAATCAGAAATGCTTCAGAGAATACATTCAAGCCATATAGGAATTCAAGGATGTCAGCGGAGGGCGAGAGAGGCATTATATTGGAAAAAAATGGCTCTGGACATTGAAAAACATATTCAGTCCTGTGAAACATGCAACACATTTGGTACCCAGCAAACCAAAGAAACACTGAAAAGCCATGAAATACCTTCAAGACCATTTGAAGTAATCGGAGTTGACTTGTTTGAACTGGGAGGCAAAGACTATCTAATCACTGTTGATTATTTGTCTAATTTCTTCGAAGTTGACAAACTGAACAAGAAAAATGGTAAAACAGTCATCTCGAAACTGAAGAAACACATGGCTAGATATGGAATACCAGAGAAACTGAAGTCAGACAATGGTCCACCATTTTTTGGCAAAGAATTTGAACAGTTTGCAAAAGAGTACGAGTTTGATCATATAACTAGTTCGCCTGGGTATCCTCAATCCAATGGCAAAGTTGAAAATGCTGTGAAGACAGCGAAAAGGTTAATGAAAAAGGTAAAGCACTCACAAAGTGACGCCCATCTTGCCCTATTAGACTACAGGAATACGCCAACAGAAGGTGTTGATGTGTCGCCATCTCAAGTTCTGTTTGGTAGAAGAACCAGAACATTACTTCCGATGACAAAAAAGTTACTGATGGCTGGTCACTTCTCAAAGGAAAAACACCGAGAGAAAGTAAGAAGGAACAAAGAAAAACAAGCTAGTTACTACAATAGGAATGCTAAAAACTTGAAAAAGGTGAAGCCTGGAGATGTTGTAAGGGTACAGCCAACAGGAAGGTCCGACCAATGGAAGAAAGCCACTGTAGAATCAGAAGAAGGAATAAGGTCATACAGGATAAGAATGGAAGATGATGGAATGACTTACAGGAGGAATAGGAAACACCTGAGAAAAGTGAATGAAAAGAGTGTTGAAAATCAAGTTGTAGAAGATTTAGATTCAAGGTTCAGTGAGGAAAGTGTTGTAAAAGATGATAAAAAAAGAAGATAATGGTTTAATAAGTGTGTCACATCAAGAGGAAGAGTGATCAGAAAGCCAGAGTACATGAAAGATTTTGTGACATAGATCTGTCGGTCTGTAATCATCAGAAACGTCTACAGGGAGGCAATGAGTATCCAGGACTTCGACAGAAAGTTAATTCATGTGTGTTAATGTTATAGTACATTTTATTGATATTGTTTTTATTTGATGATGCATAATGAAACATGTTTTTTGCTATATAGTTTAGATTTTGTATGGTTAGTAAAAACATTTGTCTAGTCATTTATAGTTTAGATTTTGTATGGTTAGTAAAAACATTTGTCTAGTCATTTAGAGTTTAGATTTTGTATGATATTATCAGTAATCTTGAAAATCATGTATTGTTATAGAACAGCAATAGTATTCTAAAACTGATTTACGTTGTGCTTTTGTTGATTGAATTTTGGCTATGCGACATTTCTTTAGAAAAACGGGGATGTAACGTAATGGGAAATACTAGGGTTATACTTTATTTAGTTTGTAAGAGTTATCTCTCTTAGACCATTAAGTTGTATAATGACTCTCCAGTGTGGAGATACTTTTGTGAGTTGTTGTAAATCGCGCCATTAAAGCACATGGTAAGAAACCTGACGAGTTTGTCAATCTATTGACACCAGACCCATTACAAAACGATACAATTAGGTATAACAAACAATCTCATGACAAGGGGACATTGGGTTGATGACAATCTTTGATGACCAACATTTTGACCTTTTTCATTTTTAAATGAAAAATGTTTTTATCAATGTATGCTTAATATTATTAGAGCCATACAAGTATTACTGTAATAAGCAAACTAAAGTACATCAGGTTGACAGACCCCAGGTATTTGAGTTGAAAATGTGCCAATAGTTCATTAACACTTAACATTTTCATAATCATAATCATTGTGCTGTCAATGAACAAGATAAAGAAACCAATGTCCATGACAATACCTCATGTAGGTATACCCACAGGTATTTGACACTTTTTAGGCTTATATAATATATACAGAGTATAATCTGTGTCAAGTACCTGTGGGTATACCAAAGACCTAATAACCTAACAGATACGCAACTCTGATATAGGTATGCGCAAAGAGCAAATCAAGAGAAGTTCTCGTTAAGTTATGTATATGATCATGTGACAGCAAGATAATGGGAGATGTGTAAAATTGCTCAAATCAATTATAAAGATACTAAGTTTTCTCTTCAATTTACACCAAACCGCTCACCTCATATTTTTAAACGGACATGTTGTAAATATTGATCACGTGACTAGTGGCGAAGCAGTTTAAACTACAGCTCGGTTCAGTTACGACTGTTCAACAGCAAAAGGTAAACGCTCTTTGCCAATAAGTCGACCCTGGCAAAGTCAAAGAAATTTTGCTGTATAAAACGATTTTTCAAAAGAAAGTTTATGTGAAATACGTTCTATTTACTTATAGATCGAGGAAACCACACACCGCTCTGTACCGCATAGCCCGCGAGTTGAACCTAACCACGGATTAGTCACGTGATAACCATCGCATGTAAACAATATGGCGGTTTAAACGGCGAGTTTGGAGGTTTCGTGAGTCTGTAGCTGTAAAACTGGTGAAATCGGTAAGCTAAGGCGATGATGTTGAATGAAATGGAAAGAAAAATATGTCTTCTTACTAGACATGCGTGGATTTTTAGGTGTGCATCCGAAAACAATCGATTTGAATGGCCGAAACGAGTTAGGGGTATCGGTGTAAATTTCCCGAAGCTTTTATATAAGGCCTGGGTAGAGATCCAGCGGAGGCCAGAACGAAAAAAACAAGTAACTGGTGTTGTATGCAACACATAAAGTCCCCTACCGGCTCCACCTTGACTCAATATGGTAATCAATCCCATTTTTTGCCATATTTTCACTATTTCCGTTACCATAGCAACCACAATTTTAGTCGAAGAACAAAAATAAAATGACGTGCATAATCTACACATTGCCATCTTGTCATATACCAAGTTTCATCAAGTTAGCTTGCTTAGTTATCGCGGGATCCCATTTTTTGCCATATTTTCACTATTTCCGTTACCATAGAAACCACAATTTTAGTCGAAGAACAAAATAAAATGATGTACATAATCTACACATTGCCATCTAGTCATATAGCAAGTTTCATCAAGTTAGCTTGCTTAGTTATCGCGGGATCCCATTTTTGCCATATTTTCACTATTTCCGTTACCACAGAAACCACAATTTTAGTCGAAGACCAAAAATAAAATGACGTGCATAATCTACACATTGCCATCTAGTCATATACCAAGTTTCATCAAGTTAGCTTGCTTAGTTATCGCGGGATCCCATTTTTTGCCATATTTTCACTATTTCCGTTACCATAGAAACCACAATTTTAGTCGAAGAACAAAATAAAATGATGTGCATAATCTACACATTGCCATCTAGTCATATACCAAGTTTCATCAAGTTAGCTTGCTTAGTTATTAAGTTATCGCGGGATCCAGATTTGAGCGGACAGACGGACAGACTGACAGACGGACGGACAGACGGAGGGCAAACCTATAGTCCCCTCCGGTATGAACACCGGTAGGGGACTAAAAACAACAAAAAACCGGAGCGGATCTCAGTAGAGATTACAGACTAAGCATTTAATTGGTGCCATTTTATCTAAATCAGTATCTTTCATGTAGTTAGGCTCTTTTACTCAAAATGCAAACTGATCCATCAATTAAAATGATTTAAAATACAGAGGTCATCAAACATTGTTGATGTTCATCGCATATGGCCGCCATTGTGATGATTACGTGATTTTTGCAGTAAAACAGTAGCCAGTAGAGAGCGTGAAAGATGTTAACCGACATTTTGAACGATACTATCCGAGTATTCCGTATCATTGCATAATTTGGAAGCATAAGAATGTGTGTTGATTGGATAATATTCCGAGAATGACTCTGCCTTTTTATTGATTTTTACTACCCACAGCAAGTGCTTTCATTTAAGTAATATACACTGTAGAGCGATGGGCGTTATTTACTTTCTCTTTTGTTTTCTTTTAAGTTAATGGATGGGAAAATCGTATTGTTAAGATAATTTTTATTTTTCGGAGGTGAAAAATATCGTTTTTTCACCGAGGGGAAGCCGCTGTTATAAAAGAAGAAAAAAAAACCTGGAAGTTAACAATACCGTACTGTACCGTGCAGACCTGGATGCGTACCGTGAACCGTACCGTAAAGAAAATACCGCGGTGTATCGTCGTACGGTATACCGTTACACCCTTAGGATTTGGAACCAAGTTGTTTCTTGATCGATCAGTGATATATCATATGAAATAAATATGTTAACGGACTCACCCATTCACCCAGACACCAGGCATATCCTTCTGCTTCCGGCTTCGTCTTTCTTCTTCAAACGCGCACACTTGAATGCGTACTCAAGACACAGTAGGAACATATCTCTACTTTTTAGCCTCCTTCTAATCCACCAATCAGTGATCGTCAAGGAAGACTAGTTTCCTTATGCACGAGCGCCACGATTGATATGAGTCAAGGAGGTCTAGTAATATGATTTGCTTAGTGCGATATGCTCAGGATAAGGGGAGGGGGTCGCCCTGGCCATACATTTTTCTAGGCTCTTAAATCCCTCGATTACATAATGTTTGTGCTGTTTAGAAGAAATCCCCATCGTGGGCCCCTATACTGAATACTGAGGTTTAGTTTATGTATAGGTTAGTGTTTTTTAGTAAGCATTAATGAAATTAAATCGGTCTGTCGCGGCGCAGCCGCAGAGGGGTAACAAAGTTTCAAAAACGGTTACATTAATCAGTTTAATTTTGTTTGAACTTCCTTATTATCTCATGAATTTCTTAAAATATATGGATCTTTACTTGATAATACATGTAGTGAGTTTAGGTTTATGTATACATCTTTTGTCTTGTAAAAAGCTACAACATAGAATATGTCTCTCATCGCCGACTTTGTAATACAGAGAGGACATTTCCTATACTCTCTACCCGTCTCTATCGGTAAATTATGATTGACTGTTCGAAATTTAAAAATACGCATTGCTCCTTTTCGATTTAGAAGTGTTAGATATTTTTTCAAATCCACTATAAATAACTCCTTTGTTTGAGTTTTTTGTTTAATTGTTTGTTTGTTGTTTGTGGGTTTAACGTCCAGCCGACAGTATTTCAGCCATTTGGAGACAAAATCTACTTGAGACACATATAGTGCTGCCACACTGCAGTATCACGCCGTAGACATGTGACATGATACCACACCCAGCCACATTATCCTGACACCGGGCCAACCAGTCTTGGAACTATCCCAATATGTTCAGTGAGCAAGGAAACTATACCAGTACCATTTTAACAACTTTTGTATGAAAGCGAGGTTATTGGCATTGTGAGAATATCTGATCCCCGTTTACTAAATTTGATAAACAAAGAAATGCGACAATAAAGTTCTCTTAGTACTATCAGCGCTTTGATTTGAACTTCCGAGCGAGGACAGAGTTTCTATCTATATCCTACGCATCGTTGGCTAGCAATATACAGGTATCAGCCATTTCATAGAGCATCAAATAACCCCTGGAGGTACCTGAGGTGTCTGAGATTCTATTGCCATTATATGCTGCCACAAAAAAAAAAAATCTGGAGATATCTGAGATAGCCTGATGTCATAATTAGTATGTTACACAGATTTCTATCGGAATTCAAGCTTTCTGTATGCACCATTGTGTACACAACTAAATAACCAAAAACTGCACATCCATTATCCAAATTCACACACGAGCCACCTTTGCATCGAAAGAAACTATACTCCTCCGCATAAAGTGAAAGTTACGCAACATCAGCAGGGAAATAGTTCTTTTGTGCCACATACAATTATTGTGTCCTGTAAATATTTATTTTTTACTCAAAATTGAGTTTAAACACTTTGGCTTAATCATTCATACAAAATTAATAAGTTTTACGGTTTTAAATGTAGAGAAACAGACCATCAGCATGTGGGTACATGTACTATAATTGTGAGTGACTACGTCACACACAACTAAAACTATACTTCGAGATAATAATATTGTTCAGTAAAATCAAGGATTTGAGTATCAAGTTTAAAATTTTGAATATTCCTTAGGGGTCTTACTCCGATTTTTTTTTTCATTTTAAGATGCCATTTGCAACATTATTGGACATTTTTTGAAATCTTCAGCAGTGTCTGGGAAGATAATAGTGTCATCCGCATAAAGCAAGACCAAAAGTTAAAGCCAGTGTGAAAATTTTTCTCAGTTATCAAGCTTAGGTTCAAAGAAATAAAATATATGTTCTGTTTGTTATAGCGCGATAATTGTTAACACCTGTTGAAATAAATCAGTCCATGGTATAATTAAGTGTTAAAGTGCTTATCTTTTATGTTAAAAAAAATGTGATTTACAGGTTTTGTAGTAGTTTTACTGTTTGTCTAGGTGTGGATTGCATTGATTCAATCTACATATTTTCCTTTATACATTTTATTTTTTTTATGGAATTTTCGTAGCACTCTGCCTCGAATCGCTTGCCATAAATTCCAAAAAAATTAAGACATAAACAATAACTAATACTTAACACACATAAATATAAAAGAAAAGAAAAGTTTTCATTGGATGACAAATAAAGCTGACCACTAAGTCTTGAATCCAATGTGCGTCCATGAAACTCAGCATTGCTTACAAATTTAAAGTTGCGAAGAGGGAATATCAAAAATATTTATGAGACCCCCTCCCCACCCCATTTTCCAAAATATTCAGACGCTGGAGATTCCGATATGATGCCATGATTTTTTTTTTATTTAACCCAGAGGTGGGTGTTGGCCAACGAAAAGTCAAGGAATTCAAATTCACCTCGAGGTGTGTTTGTGTGTTTACATTGTTTAAATGATTACTATCAGTGGTTATTACAAGAAAATAAATAGCAATGAGTTACATTATGAATTAAATCTTAACCATTTTACATTTTCATTTATATGTACGTATGCAATAAGCCTATACTACCTTAACGCAATGAAGTCGACATACTTTTATGTAAGGAAGGAACAGAGCAAACATAAAATGTGAAATAAAAATGCATTTTCCAAATTCTTGGAGACTGAAATGAAATGATATCGTTCAAAAGTTAAGAAGTGCGTGATAGTGTATTGAATATATCGATCAGGACTCAAACATTAAACCAAAAATGAGCGTAGTTTCGGTACCTGATAACCGATGCTAGTAGTAGTGTAAACATTTTATATTTGTTCATCACTACCAACGCCAGATCATACATACATGTATATTTTCCGGGTCTGCCTAAGGACTTAAATCAAAGCACTGATAGCGCTAAGAGAACAGGGGTTTTGATGTGACGCATTTCTTTATTCTATGCCAATAAACCCAATGCTATAAATCCGCTTTAAGCGTGCCCGAACACAGTCGTTACAAGCAAAGATGAACATACCATTTGTCACAATAGACTGCTAACATCTCTTACTATCCCTATTTCTCTTGCCCACAGTTTATAAGATTATATGAATATGTGTAAGCTAAACTTAAACAAGCCTTAATTATTTGTTTTTCCCTTTCTTTTACGTTTCATTTTATATATACATGTACTTAATATAGTTAAATTGATGATATTCAATATAACATATGTGAATATGTGTGTATAAAAGTTTTTTTTGTTGCAAATTATAAATAAGATTAAATAATTAAAGTAAGTTCAATTCTACGCACAGAACTGTACACGTGGGAATGTATGTATACATACACATACATATAGATGCATACATATCAACACTTATACAGCCATCTACACACAATTACTGTCATGTAAATAAATATTTGGACTCAATATATTAAGCATATCATTTTAGGAAGATAACCGAAAATATGGACTATGTACTAGTTCACTTCATGACTGGGATGACCCTTTCCGAAACGAAACACAAGGTTTAGTGCATGTTAGAATTAGTGTAATACTTGAGAAAGAGATTTATTAATTACAATGTAAAACTTGTACACACAAGTTTAATTGGTTTTAAACTCCAGACAAATCTCATGGCAGTGATGAAATAATAACCTAAGAAAATTATTATATCTAACTTGTAGAATGTCTGGAGACATGGACAAGGTACGCCTAGCAACGTATAAATTTACAAATGCTGTTTTTTTTTCTAGAATATGCATGGTGTCTTTAACACGTTCACCAAATCTTTGTATTTTAAACATAAGTCGACACCTACATTCTATCATGACGGAGCAGTCTAGCAAGACGTGGTCAGTCAACCATAACTGTACATCTTGGGCAAATTTCATGAAACCTATATAAGTACGAAATCAGTATAACAATTGATTTGCATTGAATTAAATGTGGAAAATTTGAAGCATACGACCAGACGCTGTGCTGGAATTGAGAATGTACGGAGCGGAATCGATCAAATTCGTTGGCACTTATTTCTTTTTCCCATGCAGGTATGTACCAGTGTCGTATATACAATTTCTTTCAACATTTTTTTATTATTTATTTTTGGAATACTCAATGACTTATAAATTTATCTAATATACTGGCTAGTTTTAATTCATCTAAGATTTTGTGTAAATCTGACATGAACCCATTTTCATTTATTTGTAGTTTGCAAGAGGCTAGTCGCATAAAGAACAATTGTTAAACGGCACACTTTTTTTAAGGCGACGCATTTGTCCAAGTAGGACGAGTTTCCGTTTTGCAATTTCTGCACTTAAAAGTAATGTCAGCTATGTGAGTATGAGTGCGGATGGATAAATGTTGCATCGTTTTCATGCAAAGTCTATGGGCACTCTAAACATAAAGTAACTCGCATTGGTTAAATTATATAAGCATTCAGTCCCGAATAAAGCTTTTGGCATAAACCCGTGGGAGGATTAAGTCCATTTTGATGAAAGATGCAATCAGCAAGGCTGAATAAAAACTCGTCTGATCTATGAATCTCTTTCCCGTTGAAATCGCGAATAGTCGGTATGACACATCTTTGGCACCCAGGCTTTTCATATTCACATATGATATCAAATGCACGTGAAGCGGATATCTTGCTCTCATTAAACGCTAAGACCGCACACTTTGAAAAGTTAGTTTACTGTCGCTTCGACAGTATTTTAGTCAAATAATTACAGGTAGAGGAAGACACCGAATGCACGGAGACAACATGGTAGAACCACCGAACTACCGCTGGCTTGCGGTAGTTCCATGGTTTTATTTAAGGCTTCCTCAGCAGAAATTCCGCATTACCCTGCCGGGATTCGAACCCAGGCGGTGAGGGGCTGAGTGAGTGTTAAAGTCAGCGACTTTACCCTCTCGGCCACGGAGGCCCCAGTAATACTGAATACGCCATTTATATGCGTTAGTGTGACATGTTTATCATGACTGCAATCCTGTCATTGATAAGGAGAGCAAATCCATATCATCAGCCTCAGTCGGGGCAGCAAAACTTGTGTTTCCTATTGTCAGGCATATTGTGTACAAGTTTGATGAAGATTGTTTAAAAAAATACGAAAGCAAGAGTGAAAACAATGTAAAATATGGCATTTTATGATTGGCCATAGCCGCCAGTCATACGAAAATCAGACATCATTGATTTGCATCATTACCACGACCAATCTCATCGTTGTGTATTCTTCCTAGCTCAGTTGTGTATCAATGCAATGCGAGTGTTTAAATCGGGTTAGAACTCCTTATGTATGCATTTTTATGAATGGAACCATACAGGATTGTAATGAAACAAGTCAAAAGTGCACAACGCACTGAGAGACTGCCGGCGGGTTTATCATGAAACGAAGAGCGAGTTTTGCTGACATACATCTGCAAGAAAACGTGTCATATGGCGTCACATTTTTTAGAATAACATGTAATCTAGTTCAGCATGTAAATCCTACCGACAGTCTTTAAGCGCATTAAGCACTTTGATTTAATAACTAAAGGGACAGAACCCCTGAACTAATTTACCAATATCAGCCATAATCAAACTTGGTCGAGAAATTACAAGGGCGTAGCGCCCATTACGCACAATACGCACGTGCATATACAAAATTTCATGACCAAACCATCTTTTTCAGAACTTGAACGGATATAGGCCTAGGCTATATTTGTTCCATTTTACAGAGTAATTAATTTTGCAATTCGAGATTTCCTGGCGACTAATGGGCTTTAACAATTGGAATCTTTCTACCTCTAAGATTCCAGCAGGTAGATGGCTTTGATCCCATGCGCTGCATTGCAACACGTGTGATTAACCAAAATCAGCTGATTGTAAAGCAAGTTGTCAGTTTCTTGCATCCGGTACTGGTAACACGCTTAGACGGTCTAAGCCTGCCCAGGAAAGATGCACAAACTGTCCGCCGCGATATGACTGAAATATTATTGAAAGCGGCGTAGAAACCACTGTATGCTTACCTGGCACTATGTGACAGCTACATTAGACACTAAGAAGTGGAAAATGAAACTGACCCGGTGGTCGAATGGTTAGAGCATCCACGTCGGTAGCGGGAGGTCGTGGGTTCGATCCCCAGCCTCGACATACCAAAGTCGTATAAAATGGTACTGGTAAAGTTCCCCTGCTTGGCTCCCAGCATATAACGGTAGTTCCAGGATTGGTTGGCCCGGTTGCAGGATAACTTGACTGGGTGTGGTATCATGCCACATGTCTACGGTGTGGTACTGCAGTGTGACAGCAAGTAGACATTGTCTCCTAATGACTGAAATACTGTTGGTGGGACGTTAAACCCATATAACAGTGGAAGATGAATGACCATCACAAAGAAATTTTAGGCTGTTCATTGCGGAGACTGTTGCCGCCCCCAGTGGGGATCGGTCCCACAACCATCAGCTTTGCAGCCAAGTGTCAGTATGTCTGATTTATTCATGTGTAACCCATGGTCACTATCCTGTGGTTGGGCGCTTAGACATGATATAACTCATTTCTGTTCAGACAAATCCTAACAGTAAATAAAATCACTGGGATTTTGTTGGACATTGTTTAATTTGTACCAAATGAAATTGAATTCTGACTATTGGTTAGATTAATGAATAATTTTGAGACTTTCTACATAGAGTACCAGAAACTTGGCGACCCCAATATATAGGGGCTTCATTTGTCTAAGGCATCCACTCCATTTTAGCAATTATGGTAAAGGGCTTTGTGGTGACCATCTGTGTCAATTTAAATTAAATTCTAAGAATTTGTTTCAAAGGAGAACTTTTTTAAAAATAAAATTCTGTTAGCTGCAATGGTAACCAGAGTTCTACATAGATCAAGTTTATCTAAGGCGCACATGGATTAGTCATGCTAATTTCTCATCAATTTCTACATAGTGGTTTCAGAATATTTGTCTTTAGAAGCAAATTATTGACAACAGATAGCGGATACAGGGTGATCAGAATAACCCATTTTTGTGCTCCATTGTAATTTGTGTTGATGACACTGATGTCTCACTGGCAAACATTTGACAGTACCAAATATTTGCTTGCATTTTTAAAAGTTTATATCTTGTACATTTGTATCAAGTTTCAAGAAGATGTAAAGTCATTTTCATAGAAAAAAAAATGCTTAAATGCAAAGGTATAATCATGTTAACGTGATGCAGAAAATTTATTGGACCAAAAATTGTATACGGTATTGAATAGTTCATATAGTAATGTACATTCAATAATACTGACAAAAAAGGCCTGAACACAAAGATAAACCTGAGGTGTTACGGACAAATGCAGACTGAAAATTTGATAACCATCCAACACATGTTGGCAGGCCATAAAAATAGAATAGTGAATGCTATGAAATCATTTTCAGAAATTTTTTTCCAATGAAAAAAATAACAGAACCAAAACTTTTGCAGTGGGTATGGCTAGGAAAAACAAGAAACAGACAAGCAATGAAAGAAATGTTTCATTAAGACTTATAACACATTTCAATACTATAATTTCATTTAGTACAATGAAACATGGTGGTGATAAAATTCAAAGATGTAGCTCTCTTAAACAAGATGATCTTGACAGTTTTCCCCTCTCTCTTGAATGGCAAGCACACACCTATACAAAAACAAGAGGGCCAAGATGGCCCTTGGTCGCTCACTGAGAAAGATGATTGCTTAAGAAATAAAGATGCTTGATGAAAAGTGAAATTGGCTTTTAATGTGAAATGGCATAACTTAAATTAAAGTAGTAATTATATTGAATCCGGTTGTGAATTATGGGCATAAACTTAATTTACAAGTATTAAAATGATTGTAAATATGGGCATAAACATTGTCTTAAAGTTTAAAAATGATTGTTAAAAAAATGAAGTTGGTAGAGAATAAACAAAGTGAAATCTTGCATTTTTTTGTATTAAAAGTGGCATAACTCCTGACCTAAATGACCCATCTCAGCCACAATTGAACTCAACCTAGACATTATGGTCATTAACAATGTCATAAAGTTTGAAGACGATTGCTAAAAAAAGGAAGATGCTAGAGTGTAAACGACGTGAAATATGGCTTTTTTATATTAAAGGGGACATAACTCCTGACCTAATTGACAGATCTCAGCCATAATCGAACTCAATTGAGACCTTATGGTCATAAGCATTGTCATAAAGTTTGAAGATGATTGCTCAAAAGATGAAGATGCTAGAGTGTAAACAACGTGAAATCTGGCATTTTTTTATATTGAAAGGGGCTTAACTCCTGAACTAATCAACTGATCTCAGTCATAATCAAACTCGATCGAGACATTATGGTCATAAGCATTGCCATAAAGTTTGAAGATGATTGCTCAAAAGATGAAGATGCTAGAGTGTAAACAAAGTGAAATATGGCATTTTTTGAATATTAAAAGGGGCATAACTCCTGGCCTAATTGATGAATCTCAGCCATAATCGATCTCAATCGAGACCTTATGGTCATAAGCATTGCCATAAAGTTTGAAGAGGATTGCTCAAAAGATGAAGATGCTAGAGTGTAAACAACTTGAAATATGGCATTTTTTGAATATTAAAAGGGGCATAACTCCTGACCTAATGGTACGATATCAGCCATAATCGAACTTGGCCGTGATTTTGTAGTTATAAACATTGATATAAAGTTTGAAGATAATTGCTCATGAAATGAAGATGCTAGAGTGCAAACAATGTGAAATCTGGCTTTTTTGAATTTTAAAAGGGGCATAACTCCTGAACTTATGTTCCGATATCAGCCATAATCGAACTTGGCCAAGATTTTATGGTTATAAACATTGTTTTAAAGTTTGAAGATAATTGCTCATAAAATGAAGATGCTAGAGTGCAAACGAACAAATTGTGGACGATGGACATTCATCGATCCTAAGCCAAATTTAAACAATTGATGATACACGATTTTACCTGGTTACCTTCAGGATGGATCAACCAAATTCAAATTTCAGAATTTTTAAGAGTTGATAAAGATAATATATAAGCAAGCTTGCAGGTCTCTTTTTTCAAGAGATCAATTTCATTTAAGCAATTAAGGAGGAAAACTATGAGGTGACAATTTGTGCCTAATGAAATCATATTTTAACCTTTTGTTCAGTAGGAAAAAGTTTTTTGTTTTTTTTTCAATATGACTGACCATTTTGGGTTTATTTTTAAAGGGATTAACTAAATTTTAGCAATCATGTTTGAGAGCCATTGTGACCATTTGTGCAATATGAAATCAATTTTTCTGGCCATGGGTTTTATAGAAGAAATTTGCTATCTTCTAGAGTAATTAAGGAAACTAGTTTTCCCTACTATGGCCACACATTTTCGAGGGATTTACTTTATTTAAGGAATATTGGTAAATGGCTATAGTTAACATTTATGCCTCATGAAATTTTGATTTTGGAGCTGAAAATTAATTATGTTGTCTACCAAGTATATATAGTTTTTAAGGCAATTGTTGACAATGGATGCAAGCTAATCAAAATGATTGCCGTAGGTCGGTGGTTCTACCCGAATGCCTCCGTGCATTCTGGGTCTTCCTCCACCTGTAATTAGCTGGACGTCGCTATATGACTGAAATACTGTCGAAGCGACGATAAACTCAAATAGTCAAGTCAAGTCTTATCAGAATGACTCACCTTGAGTACGATGTGCTCTGGTGAGAAAATAGGGAAGGTAGGTTCAATAAAATATGCTACGACCATAACATTAAGCTATTCACTTCTATTATTAAGCAACACACTAATTTTTATGCTGTATTCATATGCTATGGTATGACCGTGCTTGATACTAAATTCTGCAAAAACTTAAAGTGTAGCCTAAAGGGTAACAAATACTTCCCGCTCCCCTCACACACACACCCCTCAATTCTTGTGACCAGTCAGCACAAAAAATAATGTATATTTTCAAAGGATTTTGGTGATAACAATAGGGTCATATGGCCCTAGATCTATCACTCACCAGAGTACATCAAATTATTTACAAGATATTTGTCCATAGGACACAGATGCCCCTGCCCAATTGTTAATTAGTTGATGATTTTGTCATTGAATATGATGAAAAACTGGAAATATAAAAAATGTTTTTAAGATCAAATGAGCACTTTGACAATGACCTTTGATTAAGTGACCCCCAAATCAAAAGCGGTTATCTACTAGTCATGACCAATCATCCTATGAAGTTTGAGGGATGTGGGCCCAAGTGTTTGCTGGTTATTGATCAGAAAAGATTTTCACATTCAAGGTGACTGTGACCATATCTTTGATCAAGTGACCCCAAAATAAATAGGGGTCATCTACAAGTCATGACCAATCACCCTATGAAGTTTGAGGAATGTGGGTCCAAGCGTTCTTCGGTTATTGATCAGAAATGATTTTCACATTTTGAGGTCACTTTGACCTTGACCTTTGATCATGTGACCCCAAAATCAATAGGGGTCATCTTCTAGTCATGACCAATCAAAGTATGAAGTTTGAGGAATGTGGGCCCAGGCGTTCTCTAGTTATTAACAAGAAATGAAGTGGTCTACTGATGGATGGACTGACCATCCAACATTTACAAAACAATATGCTCCTATCTTATGATATGGAAATGGGCTCTGCCACCTGCAAACCATAAATCCAGTGAGTTTTTTTTGGACAAAAAGAATTTTCAAATTTGTACTGTATATGTGTAAGGAAAATGGGCTCCGCCCCTTGACAGCCATGTTTCTCAACCTATCCAAATAATTTTTGCAATCTTGGTAAAGAGTGACCCATGGAACATCTGTGCCGAAAAACTTTGGAATCCAGCCATTACTTTTGGACAAGAAGAATTTTCAAATTTGTACTATATGCATGAAAGGAAAACAGCCCTGCCCTCTGGCGGCCATGTTTTTCAACAGATCAAAATAATTTAATAACTTTGAAGAGGTTTTATAAGGAACATCTGTGCCAAATAACTTTGACATCCAGCCTATACTTTTGGTCAAGAAGAATTTCCAAATTTGTTCTTTACCCATATAAGGAAAAGGGACTCTGCCCCCTGGCTGCCATGTTTTTTAAATGAATCAAAATAATTTGAACAATCTTGGTAGGGAGTGACCTATGGAACACCTGCGCATATTTGAAATCCAGTCAGAACTTTTGGACAAGAATATTAAAATTTATACTATTATGCACATAAGGAAAACAGGCCCCATCCCCTGGTGGCCAAATTTTTTACGAATCAAAAAAACAAGAGGGCCATGATGGCCCTGAATCACTCACCTGAGTACCATTGCTTCAACTGATGTCAAGGTTTTTAAACAGACAAGGATTCTGATATAACTTAATCTAAAACATTTTACCCCTGACAATACTACACACCAAATATCTAAGCAATGGGCCATATGGTTTCAGAGAAGACTTGGGCGCAGGGTCATTTATCACCGTAGGGCCAAGACTTTGAAAATCTTTGTAATGAACCATTAGATGATGCTACATACCAAATATCTAAGCTCTAGGCCTTATGGATTCATGGAAGAAGATTTTTTAAACATTTTCCTATATAACTCTATGTAAAACAAGTGACCCCTGGTGCGGGGTCATTTATCACCATAGGGCTATGATTTGTACAATCTTGGTAGTGGCTCATAAGATGATGCTTCATACCAAATATCTAAGCTCTAGGCCTTATGCATTCATGGAAGAAGATTTTTTAAGATTTTCCTATATAACTCTATGTAAAACAAGTGACCCCTGGTGCGGGGTCATTTATCACCATAGGGCTATGATTTGTACAATCTTGGTAGTGGCCCATAAGATGATGCTACATACCAAATATCTAAGCTCTAGGCCTTGCAGTTTTGCAGAAGAAGATTTTCAAAGTTTGCATTTTTAAAATCTATTTTTAGCTCCTGTGACCTAATTATGCAATGGACCAGAACCATTTATACAACTTTAGTAGAGCTTCATCCAAGGAACATTCCTGCAAAATATTTTTTCAAATTGGCCAAGCCGTTTAGGAGGAGATTTTGCTTGAAGCAATTGTTGACGCCGGACGCACGCACGCACGGACGACGGACAAAAGGCGATCAGAAAAGCTCACCTTGAGCACGTTGTGCTCATGTGAGCTAAAAAGAGAACAATCTTGGAAGAGGGTATCCCAAAGAACATCTGTGCAAAATTATTTTAAAATCTGGACAGGAGTTTTGGAGATGTCTTTTAAAGTTTTCACTATATACATTTATGGCAAAAATAATTTGAACAATCTTTGTAGAGGGTTACCAAAGGAACATCTGTGCCAAATTATTTTGAAATCTGGCAAAGAGTTTTGGAGGAGAAGATTTTCAAAGTTTCCATAATTTTTGTATTTCCATTGCCATGGCAACCAGAGTTTCGCATGGAATTCTGTGAACAACTATGAAAGGGCATCACCCAAGGAACATTCCTGTGAAGTTTCTTTGAAATTGGCCGTGGTTTAGGAGGAGATGTTGTTAAAGTTAAATATTGAAGACAGTTGTCAGACGCTGGACATTCATCAGTCACAATAACTCACCTTGAGCACTTTGTGCTCAGGTGGGCTAAAAACATATATCAACACCGTGACTGAGTGTTACATTCTCACATTCTCCAAACAGCTGAATCAAAAATGCTTGCTACTGCCACAGGCTACCCCCAATGATACAAAGTAACAATTCAAAACACATTTTATAACAGAATTTCACAATTCGATGCATTCCGCCTTCATTCCACTGTTGCTTTTTGTTATGATTGATGGCTACCATAATCGCTGGTTCCCCAATGTCAGATTGTAATTATCACAAAAGCCGATAACCAATTCAATATGGTAGCCGCTAGTCATAACAAAATGCAACAGTGGAATGAAGGCGGAATGCATCGATACTAGCAACTTCTAGAAAAAAGCATAACTTGTGAGAATTAAATAACTACAAAATTTATTGTTTTATATGGGTATTTGTTGGAAATATTTTATTTCTGTGAAGTTGCCGTTGAAAAAGCATTGACTGTGATATGCTTTGCTTCGGTCACATCGTGTCCGAGTACAGTTTCCATTGAGTTTCGTGACTCGTATTGTCTTTGTAGTTTATCTAAGATAGAAAATCGACTCGGCAACGAAAAGGCCTATTGTTTCTGCGTTGAACAAGCCCCGCATATTTGAAATCGGCTGAAAATTGTGTCAGATACGATGCTCAGAATACGCCCATGTCAGTTTTCCTATAGATTTTGAACGGAGAGTTACATACCTTTTCTTGTTTTATGATATCAATTTTTTTTTTTCTTAAATTGTGAAATTTTGTTAAAAATGTGTTTTGAATTGTTACTTTGTATTATTGGGGGGTCCCACGCCGGTAGCCTGTGGCTACTTCCATAAAAAAAAACTTATAAGTTAATGTTTTATCCAGTTGAAACTTCAGTATGAATTGTTAGATTGCAATTTTCTTTGAGATGTTATTTCTTCTTTTATTTTGTTCATATATGATCCTAGTGCAGAGTTGAAGCAACGTACGTCCACTGTCATTATTCTGCAGGTATATCTCCAAGTCATTCTTATCTGAAATTAGAAAGTATTTCTATGATAATATCATCTGTGCAATGTTGAAAAGGCAGTATTTTCCAGACTTTCAGTTCTCCAGAATATTTCGTGCTCATGAATATACCACACATCACCTTAGGAATGCTCTACTAAATCAAATAAATGTTTGTTTACTTCTATTTTCCAGTGTTATGTTTTCAGTCACCAAAAAGAACCAGAGAACTTTTGATGCAAACGTCAAATAATCAGGCTGAAGGACTTTTTGTTGCCGTGTAATATCTTTTTTCCTGCCCTTCTGGTACTGCTTCTTCACTAAACACAGTAATACATTGGGAACCATTATGTTAAAAGACTGCATAATGAAAAGGTCCCTATAAATGATGTTTGCATCCAATAATTTTTGTACTGGCAGGTGAAAATTATTTCAGCATAATAACAATAGGACTAAATCAAAGAAGGTAATACAAAATTTAAATATCAATGTGGAGTAATCAGTTTTACAATCTGTGTTCACATGCACAAATGTTGTATCATTATAAGCAGAAAAAGTTAGTGTAAGTACAAAAATGGCAAGACAAAGTACATATATAATTGGTTTTGTGTACTGCTAATTACAATATAACACTAAATTTAATAAAATTTAAATATTGGAAAATATAATATTGCTATAATCATTACTATAAACAATATCAAGAAAAGACGATAAGACACATCTCTATATAAATATATTTTTTCCCCATTACAAAAATACACTAAAAGTTGTTTGTTTAAGATACAAACAAAGCAGCTTTCTGTTTGCTTATTTCAAAGGTATTAAATAATAAGTTAATACAAAAAAATGGAATAATGATGCATAATAATGTATGATTTAATACGTAAATCACCATTATCTTAAATATATATATTCTTTATTTAATATCTATTTCTTAGTAAGCATATGACTTAACAAATATTCATCGCAATTTGATCCAAATTATTGAAATTGTAAGAAACAACAAAAAATATTTTGAAATCCATGACTTTCAACCTTTAAATTGATTGAGATTTACATTTGCAAAGATAGATGGAAACAAAGGCAGAGGTGTAAGCAAAATCATGAAAATACTTCCTTATTTCTATGTAATTAACATTATTAATGTCTTGAAACATTCAATAATTCATTTGCTTTATATATTTGCTTATTTTTACAGAATAAGAAAAAGAAACCGTTAAACATTTAGAAAGCATAAAAAATCAATAGGTAGATATACATGTATTTGTCATTTTCTTCAGGTTTGCGGAAAGCTGTGAAAGCAAATGCAATAAGTTTTCCATATAGGTTTTCTGGCTCTAGTATAATTAAACTAATTCATCATTAATGCGACTCATTTACTCAAAAACATATCACAATTCAATATTCAACGCAGGCACTCTTTCCTGCAAAAGAACAATCAGATCTTGCTCAACCAACCCAATGACCGCTTTCATTTCTTTCTTCAAATTAATAGATTTTCATGATTTAGCCCTTTTACGAAAAACATGAACAAGTTTTGATAATGTAATCCCTTGAAATTTTCTGGACTTTTGCACAAGTTAAGGTACAGCAATATTACTTTTTTAAAGTTAATATATCCAATCTTATGATCTTTTTAATATATTACAAATCAATGTTGTCATAAACAAGTGATACAACATAAATTCCTTAATATATGCTTAAGATTGGCATCAATACTCATTACGCTGGTGCGCGAATACAAATTGAAACAAATGATTTTTATATTTCAACGTCGTCAAAGTCAAGTGACTAAAGAAAAATATCTTTGTGCAAGGACAAAGATTCTAACGTTCTATTAATCCAGAAAAAAAATATCTTCGAGAATGCGAACAGGTTTGTTTACACATTTTCAAGTAGGCATTCCATCAAACATAAATAACTGCCATGTTTGATTAAGTAATCACTTGAAATTTTCAAGTCCTTATGAACATACTAAGTTTCGACATTTTTGAAAACTTTAAGTTCATTGGTCTAATTGGCAATTTTATATGATTTTTTAAAATAATTCTTGCTTTAGTATGCATGACGTGATTTTTTAAAATAATTCTTGCTTTAGTATGCATGACGTCATAACCACGTGACAAAACAAACATTTCTTGCAGTATGCATCACTTCAATTTTAACTCTATCAATTCTAAAGAATTAAATAAAATTGACTCAAAATTCATGATACTAGAGCAAGAGAAATCTTTAAAAAGAAAAGCATTTTGTCTTTTTGATGACGTCAAAACCACGTGATTTAAGAGAAAATCATTTAGAAAATAGAATGTAAACCTCTATGCTGATATGCTGTCCAATTTTCATGCTTCAGCGCATCAGGGGCTTTGTAACATTTAAATTTATTTTTGGACCAAAGTTCGAAATCTTAATCTTTACGAATTTGGAAATTTGAATGCCAAGGTGCACATCTACATCCTGAAATACATCTTCTGTAAAATATCAAGATAATCAGATCAAAATTAAAGGCTCTAGAGCGCGAACAAACTTTTGAAGCTGACGTCAAATCTGACGTCATATGACGCCAATAAAATTGAAAATTATTGAATGTATAAAAATATACTTTTTTATCGCTGCAATTTCAATTTCATTTAAAATTGACTCAAAATGTATGATGCCAGAGTGAGAGAAATCTTTGAAAAAATAGGATTTTGTCCTTTGAATGACGTCATAACCATGTGACTTAAAAGGAAATCTTTCAGAAAAAAGAAACTAGACCTCTGGGCCAATAAGCTTTCCAATTTTCATGCTTCTAACTCATCAGTAGCCTTTGTAATATTAAATGATAGTTTAAGGACCAAAGTTCAAAACTCGGTTTTGCCATTAATTCTTAAATTTTTCGAATTTGAAAATTTAAAAGACAAGTTGCACATCTACATATCATACATCTTCTGTGAAAATATCAAGATAAAACGACAAAAAATAAAGGCTCTGGAGCGCGAACAAACTTTTAAAGCTGACGTCAAATCTGACGTCATTGAAAATTAAAAATGATTGATTTAAATTTTTTTAACTTTTTTGTCAAGGCAATCTAATTTTCATGTTGCTCAGACACTGACAACATATTGAAATTAACTCTTAGATTTGGTTGAAAAAAAGGAATAATAATAATAATAACTAGATTTCATTCGTTGATACGAATGATAGGACTTTCTGCTACATTTGTCAAACACTAAAAGTAAAAAAGGTAAAAGGGTATGAAATTCCTGCCTTTAATTTGCTTTTGTATGGCCATAACTTCAATAAACTTTGAAAAATTAAACGTTTAACTTGGAGGATATGGCAAAAGTAACTGAAAATCATTTTTTTATATCGATTTCATTTAACTTGGGCTATTTCTATAATCTATGTAGCATATCAAATTTTTTGAAAATGCTTAAAATTCGATTTTCACATGATTCGTTCTAGCTTTAGAGGTTTATATGATATAAGTTCTGATTGAACTTAACATTTTTCCGGAAATGGAAGTCACATTGTTCCAAAGGATCACATGATGCACCTTCAGTAATAATTCATGCAAATCAAACAAAAAATAAGGCTTACTGGTCTTAAAAACCGTTTAATTTTAACAATATCAACTTTGACCTTATAAGGTCACATGCTGTCATATGACGTTCATCTTCTCAGAATGTAAAGAAGACTTGGAGACTTATATTCAGTCCAAATATTAGCTTTCTATCTTATCTGGGAGTGATTTAATACGTATCTGAACTGAAATTTGACGTCAATGCTTCTAATATTGGATTAGCCATAAATTCCTTGCTTTTTCAAATTTGGAAAATCGGAAACCAATTAGCACATCTAGAGCGTAACATATACATTCTATGAAATTTTGATGAAAATCAGTCCAAAAATAATGGCTGCACACCGCGTAAAGCCTTTTTGATATAACGTCACATTAAAATGAAATACATTGCATTCTAAAGCGCATGGATTGATGTATATACCATTAAATTTCCATGGTTCTGGGAAGTTCAAAAAATATTTAAATGAACGCGTATTTATCAGAAATTCTTTTAGACCTTATGACGTCATATGACGTCAAATGACGTTCATCTTCAGTAGACTTGCAGACTTATATACTATTAAAATATTAGATTTCTTACTTATTAGTGGGGTGACAATTGGCCAAAAAGTAGCTTATTTAAGGAGTAGGTGGCCATAAAAGTAGAACAAGCAATGTTATATACCAAAATGTTTGCCAATGTCAATACTATATGAAACTGCCGACATAAATTGCCAATGCCTGGTGCGGACTCAGAAATCCAAGATGGCGTCCAAGATGGCCACCATAAATCGCAAGTTCAGTGAAATTATTTTATCTGTTTGATCTGTTTGTTACAGATTTATTTACAGAGGCAGTTCAAAATATTTGCATAATTATTACTCCTTCCATAATGTACATCAAATTCATATACAACAATAGCAAATTCAAGGTCCAAGGTCATTTCAGGGTAAAAAAATACTCCAAAATTTGATATCTCCTACCAACTTTTTCTCATTTTATGCATTTTTTATACTCAATTGGATTACTTTTAGTGATAGAAATATTGTTATGTGTGTATTCTTTTATTTAAAACTGTTTTGTATGATATCTCTGTTTAGATTATGTATAAACTTTGGTAGTTTACACACATACACATTATCCAAGATGGCCGCCATTCAATTGCTGTATCAATGATCATTGGATGTTTCATTGATAAATACCATATATAAAGGTCATTCTTAAGTGTTTGAAAGAAATTACTTTATTTTAGCATGTATGCAAAACTTACAAATTTGATAGACCTTTCAAAGTCAAGTTCAAGGTCATTCCAAGGTCAAAACACTTAAATTATCCCCAAAATTTGATCTGTCTACCCTAATTGTTCTCATTTTAAGTATTTTTATGTTGAATTTAGGGTTGGACACCGATTCCCGGTATCGGTCCAATACCGAATAGTAACTTCGTAAAGTACCGGTATATACCGTTTCGTAAAATACCGGTGCCTGGTTTCGATACTTCTGTAATTGTGTTAATAAATAAGTCTTTAAAACATAAAAATGTAAACAAATAACTTTAAAAATGGCCTTAAAACACAGATAACTAACTGTGAACAAAATATAAGGATCTATAGCGTGTAATAGCAGCACTGACTGACATATAGAGCAAGTCATGGGACAATTCTAATTTCACAAATAAACATTTCCATTTATAAAATACTTACTGACGAAGAATGACAAAAAGTCCTAAAATAAAAAAATAAAAAAGTATTTATTACACTATTTAAAAGAATGATAATGCGCACTCGAGGAGGCTGCCATTTTTGTTTAGACGCGGGTGTTATGCGGACTTAAAAAAAAAAGTTCTGCTGCTTCCGCAAGTCAATCATACAAAATCATTATTCACACCTCTAGTATCAACAAGTGTTATTTTAATATGTAAATATTCATCTCTTATAATTCAATATGGAATGGCATTGTACTAATTTAATTTATTTTGTAATTATTTTCATGTATGTACAATGATGAGTTGTAAATGAAGATATTACTACTACAACTACATTTAATTTGCATTGTTACGTTGATTTTAAATATGGCCAGTTGTTTGAGTAATAATCTTCAAATGTTGACACCTTATTGTTTGTTTGTCGCAAGTCCCTTTCCAAATGGAATTTGATGTATACAATTTTCTTAAACCGAACAGTTCTGTCCAAAATGAAACTAGCTAGAATATCGTCTGAATTATATAATAAAAACAATACAATCATAACATGATGGCAATCATTGTTGGTCTCAGTAATGACGATGCGAACATCACATTTGGCTGTATGTCGTCAATTAATTATTAAGTAATTCCGGGAGGGTCACAACAATGTAATCATAATATGAATACAAGAACAATGATTTCGATAGCATTTATTTCACAATTATGTTATAGAAATCACAACCAGACAACATATTTCTAACAGGGAAATATACGACAAAGCTTTAATATCGATTTAACTTATGAAATCGTACACTCGTATAGACTCCGCCGAACACCGATATGACTTCTTAGTGGGTGGGGTTAAGCTTGAAAAACTACGAACAAATTGAAAGCTTGTGTATTCTGCACCCCTTCTCCGAAATTGAAGTCATAGAAATGCACACAATACATAAGAGTTTACGGCTTTTTACAACTGAAACGGTCGGTGTTGGAAACCGTACAAAAAATTCCAAAGTTTGGGCATATTATTCTAAGTAAATTAACGGTGGCAAACGTAGTTTGTTAGGGCCGTTTGTAATGGTTGTTGTTCAAGAATGCTGACTTACTGATGAAGAGATTTAAGTTCTTTTAGTTGAGATTTCTTTTTCAATCCCTCAATATTCTATGTGCAAAAGAGTGACTGTACATTTTTAAGTTCAACTCAACTGTGTTTAAAGTCAAATCTAGTCAATATAAATACTTTTCGAAGGTGGTTATTAGATGTCATAGTATCAGTATCGTTAAAATACCGGTATCATTTCGTCATATCAGTATTGGTATCGGACCGTTTCGTGAATAACGATATCCAACCCTAGTTGAATTGATTTATTTAGTGAAAGAATATTGTGTAGCTTATGATTACAGGCCAATTTATATGAAATTATCTATTTTAATATTTTTTTTTTTTTTCATATAATATAGAAATATATGTAATTTTATATTCTTATTATCGAAGTCAGTCATCATATGATATTTCAATGTATGTTTCAATGTTCAATAGAAGTTTAATTTACGGATGTTAAAAAATCTTTGAATAGATTATCTGCTTTTAGCATCATTCATGTTTGTAAATTCAGAGCTTTGACTATAGCCTCTTGAAGATCAAATTCAAGGTCATTTCACTGTTGAAATAAATATTTTAATTCCCCCCCCCCCCCCCCCCAAAAAAAAGATATCCCACCACTCTATTTTCTCCTCATTAATGCTTTTTATATAGAGATATGTTTCTTTATAAAATTGAATATGGCTAAATGTATACATTACACTTTCATTTTAAAATGTTTTGTTTGATAATATTATTTAGATAATGCATTATAGAAATGATTTACACAAAAACATACTTTAAAAGTCATGTTTAGAGTGATTCTAATGTCAAACTACCTAAAATTTCATATATCTGTTATCTTACTATAGATACTTATAATTACAGTTAGGCAGTTAAGAAATAGAAACATTGCTATTTGTATATTTCTCTGTTTCACTTCATAAAATGTATTTAGATTGTTTGAATACAAGCATTTTTCATTTTTATACTTGACTGCCAGTCATATAAGTTTCTACAAATATAATCAAGAGATTAATGTATAACCAACAAAAAGGATACTTTTCGGGAAAGTATATTTGTACTAAATAGGACAGTTGTATTATGTCAAGGTAATGAATCTATAAAACATTTTTATTCCAAGGTAAAATTAGGTTTTAGATAATTAGGGCACTAATATTTGAATTGTTGATTCAGTTCATAAGACCATTGGGTGGCCCAGGTCAGAATTCATATTAAGGTCTAGTCATAATTTCAAACTTAAATTTAAATTAGAAAACTTAACTCTATTCTCTGAACGAACTAATCCATGATGCAGGGATTGTAACCTGTAATACCAGGAAAAGGTCAGCAAGTTCTCAAGCATAAAGACATTGTTGGGACGACTGCAGTCGAACGTCAAGGTATCGGCAGCACCAAGACATTATTGTGGAGCAGGTCAGACCAGAAAGAGAAGTTAGCCATGATCCAGTCAGAGGTCAGGAAAGTAAAAGAACATACAGACAGGCAAGAGCGGTGGAGATGGGATCACAGGAAGCATGGACTACGTGAAACACCACAGACAGGAAGTTCACCTGGGAAGAAATCTGGAAGTATAAACCACTAAGACTGTCATTAATCATCAGGTCTGTCTATGATCTCCTACCATCACCAGTGAATCTCTGTCGATTGAGACTTAAGCCGACCCTAAATCCTTTGCCTTTGTGATAGACCAGGCCCACTTGAGCATGTTCTTTCATCCTGTTCATCATCACTGACACAGGGGAGATAGAGATGGAGACATGAATGAGTCCTCAAAGAGTTGGCTGATTGGTTGGACAGAGAGAGAGAGAGAGAGAGAGAGAGAGAGAAAGAAAGAAAGAACATGGAAGAAGTAACCCCCAAATTGCCTTTGTCAAGCCAGCTGAACCAATGAAGAGAGCAAACCCACAGCAAGCATTGATCTTGGATGGCACCACCAGATGGAAGTTGACCTCTGGAAGAGGCTTGTTTTCCCAGGCATAGTCTAGACCATTTTTAAACAAGATATTGTCCTTTGGTCCAAGACGGGAAAGAAGCTTATCATCATTGAGCTTACAGTACCGTGGGAGACAAGATGTGAGGAGGCCTATGAGAGGAAGAAGGCAATTTAAATACACTGAGCTTCTAGACCTTTGCAGGCAATGAGGTTTGCGTACTTGGTTGTTTCCTGTTGAAGTAGGAGTTAGAGGGTTCTGTTCACAGTCCGTCTGCTGACTGATGACAGTTGTTGGAACTATTGGCAGAGAAAAAAGGATGGCTATCTAGAGACTGAGCCAAACGACTGAATGTGCGTCTAGCTGGTTGTGGCTTAGACGTGAGGAGAAGAGCTGGATGCAATCAACCAACACACAGTGATTTTCAATGTGGGCCCACCCGTCATGAGAGTGTTCATGGATTAAAGGGACAAAACACTCAATGACGGCGGACTCCATGCTGATGATGTTGGTTGAGGAGCAGTTTACAATGTATATCTACATATACAGTATTTTACTAGATTATATCGAAATTTAAATTAGTGAATGTTTATTGCTTTGAAAATTATATGAATAATGTTATTTTCTGGGAAAAAGATGTTTTTGTTTTTTGAAACCTCAAAATTGAGATTTTTGCATTAAATCAAAAGGTTTGGGTATCATGTTAAGATGTGTTGTGAAATATCAAGCTGTATGGAAGAGTATTACAGAAGTTATCATATGACTTTTTCAATTTCTGGACACATACTGATACATGTAACACATTGAAAGGGAAAGTTTCTTTAAATTATTAGTTTATATTTTCAAATTTTAGAAGAAATGTTATTTTAATTTTTAATCTTTTTAATCAGCTATGTGAAATTGAAGTAAAAGACTGAATTCTGATTCTTTTTTTTATAAAAAAATTTACTTTGTATTGGTAAAAGCTACTCTGGACACTTCAACTCAATTAAATAAGTTATGATTGTTACCATTTTCAACTGCTGTATGGCTTTGTATCATTTTGGACATCTATTTAGATTGCATTGCATCTTGCATATAAATGTATATTTTATTTGTCAACAGGTGATAAGAAGTAAGGGCTTTCCTTCATGAGAGGTTAATAAGAATTAAGAACTAGAACTTCCAGTATCTGATATCATATCACCAGACCATTCTTTCCCTTTAGTTCTGATGAAATAATATCATCTTGTGTGAAAAAAGATATACATTTTAAACATTTACTGATGATGACAGAAAATGAATTTCCCCATCTTTTATAATCTTCATTAGATACTTCAAATCATCTGAGGTCCACTCTCCTATAGTTGTGCTGAGATGGATTCAGTGAAATATAATACTGACTGAGCAAACAGAAAGGACCCTGGTCAGACAGCTCTTTCCAGGAACAGTTTTATCTGGGTCTCCTCTATGAGCCAGTGTCAAATGAGTTGATATGAGATAAATGGCTAAATCCGAAGGTAAACAAGAGGGCCAAGATGGCCCTAGATCGCTCACCTGAGAAAAGTATCATTCATTGCCTGTACAAAACAGATTGCTTCAGAATTAAGATGATGAGGTGAAACAATGTTCAGGAATTTTCTGGCCCATCATCAAAAGATATCATCATGACAAACATTCTGCCAAAGTTTGAGGATGATTGCATCAAAACTGTGGTCTTTAGTGTGTAAACAAGATTTTTCTAAGATTTGACCTATTGACCTACTTTTCGGTCCGGCCCTGCCCATTTTTCAAACTGGTTCGAGATATCATCATGACAAACAATCTGACCAAGTTTGAGGAAGATTGCATCAAAACTGTGGTCTTTAGTGTGTAAACAAGATTTTTCTAAGATTTGACCTATGACCTACTTTTGTCCCCTGCCCATTTTTGAAAGGGTTCAAGATATCATTAAGACAAACATTCTGACCAAGTTTGAGGAAGATTGGATCAAAATTGTGGCCTCTAGTGTGTAAACATCAAAATTGTTGATGGACGACAAGATTTTTCTAAGATTTGACCTACTGACCTACTTTTTGATCCAACCTGACCCATTTTCAAAAGGGTTCAAGATATCATCAAGACAAACATTCTGACCAAGTTTGAGGAAGATTGGATCAAAAGTGTGGCCTCTAGTGTGTAAACATCAAAATTGTTGACGGACGACAAGATTTTTCTAAGATTTGACCTACTGACCTACTTTTTGATCCAACCTGACCCATTTTCAAAAGGGTTCAAGATATCATCAAGACAAACATTCTGACCAAGTTTGAGGAAGATTGGATCAAAATTGTGGCCTCTAGTGTGTAAACATCAAAATTGTTGATGGACGACAAGATTTTTCTAAGATTTGACCTACTGACCTACTTTTTGATCCAACCTGACCCATTTTCGAAAGGGTTCAAGATATCATCAAGACAAACATTCTGACCAAGTTTGAGGAAGATTGGATCAAAACTGTGGCCTCTAGTGTGTAAACATCAGAATTGTTGACGGACGACGGACGACGGACAATCAAGTATCCCAAAAGCTCACCCTGAGCTATGCTCAGGTGAGCTAAAAATCACAAAAAGATTTAGAATTACCCAGTCAGGCCAATCTTTTTTATATTTATCTGATTTCACCTTCTTTTGAATTCTGATTAAAGAATTTTCAAAGATTGCTTTAACTTGAACATTAAAATGGTCTACAGAGGAGTTATTAAAATATCCCATAAAACATATACATGTATTTATATTGTCCTACAAATATTCACAAGAAATCATTTTTTCATTTACATATTTTGAAAACAAAAATGTCTGTAAAAGTTAACAGAACTATAGGTAATACAATGGAAGTGATTTTCAGAAAACTGCACCTTTGACCTAACGCTGGTAAGCAAGGGAATTTTGAATTGTTCTACAGTTTTGTATCCTATACCACACAACTTTACAAATGTATATAATCGGGTAAAGTTAGGGTTCATTTCCGTGATAAAGTTTGCATTATCATCTTCTAATTTTAGCTGCTATTTAAACTTTAAAGTCTTTTTGGACTGAATAAAAAAGAATGGGTATCTCAAGGCAAAGTTTAGTTACTTTAATAGATAATGAAACTGGTTGAAATTCTCAATTGGCTTCATTGTGAGTCATAAAACACAACAATTTCATCCCCCCACTCCTCTGAAAAAAAATAACACAAGCAAATATCAAATTGAATAATAATGAATGTCCAATGACCATTGAAACAGCCATTGAATGGTGACGATTCTGGACAACAGCTTAATTTATAAAATAGGTTGTCTTCAAGCAATGTAAAAATAAGACAATAACTAAAAAAAAAATATCTATATTTAGCTATTTTTCTATTCTTTCAGATAATTATACTCGGATTATGAACTAATTGTATAAAGTAAAAGAGTTAATAACAGAAGTATCAGATTGTAGGGCATTTATGTATTTGGACCATGCATGAGATGACCTTGAACATGATTGTTGATTGGCCATTGAAATCTGTAATTACACATACAGGCTAAAATTAATACAATCCATTTTGTTATTTATCATTTTAGCCTTACCTGTAACGTCATTTATCAACAAAAATTTCATTGATCAGTTGAAACATATATTGATATATTGCTGCCATCATGGACAAAATCTATTTGTGAAACCATACATATAGATGCATAATCTTAATAACATTATATAAAAGACTTTTTAGCTCACATGAGCACAACGTGCTCAAGGTGAGCTTTTCTGATCGCCTTTTGTCCGGCGTCCGTCGTCCGTGCGTGCGTGCGTCCGGCGTCAACAATTGCTTCAAACAACATCTCCTCCTAAATGGCTTGGCCAATTTGAAAAATATTTTGCAGGAATGTTCCCTGGATGAAGCTCTACTAAAGTTGTATAAATGGTTCTGGTCCATCACATAATTAGGTCACAGGAGCTAAAAATAGATTTTAAAAATGAAAATTTAAAAAATCTTCTTTTCTGAAACCACAAGGCCTAGCCTTTTGATTTTTGGTATGTAGCATGATCTTATGACTCTCTACCAGGATTGTACAAATTATGACCCTGGGGTCAAAATTGGCCCCGCCCCAGGGGTCACTTGATTTCACATAGGCTAATATAGGAAAAACTTGAAAAAATCTTCTTCTCCGAAACCACAAGGCCTAACCTTTTGATTTTTGGTATGTAGCATCATCTTATGGGCCACTACCAAGATTGTACAAATCATAGCCCAATGGTGATAAATGACCCCGCACCAGGGGTCACTTGTTTTACATAGAGTTATATAGGAAAATCTTAAAAAATCTTCTTCTATGAATCCATAAGGCCTAGAGCTTAGATATTTGGAATGTAGCATCATCTTATGGGCCACTACCAAGATTGTACAAATCATAGCCCTATGGTGATAAATGACCCCGCACCAGGGGTCACTTGTTTTACATAGAGTTATATAGGAAAATCTTAAAAAATCTTCTTCCAATAATGCATAAGGCCTAGAGCTTAGATATTTGGTATGAAGCATCATCTTATGGGCCACTACCAAGATTGTACAAATCATAGCCCTATGGTGATAAATGACCCCGCACCAGGGGTCACTTGTTTTACATAGAGTTATATAGGAAAATCTTAAAAAATCTTCTTCTATGAATCAATAAGGCCTAGAGCTAAGATTTTTGGTATGTAGTAGCATCTAATGGTTCATTACAAAGATTTTCAAAGTCTTGGCCCTACGGTGATAAATGACCCTGCGCCCAAGTCTTCTCTGAAACCATATGGCCCATTGCTTAGATATTTGGTGTGTAGTATTGTCAGGGGTAAAATGTTTTAGATTAAGTTATATCAGAATCCTTGTCTGTTTAAAAACCTTGACATCAGTTGAAGCAATGGTACTCAGGTGAGCGATTCAGGGCCATCATGGCCCTCTTGTTTAGTTGAAAAGGTATTCATAAAGCAATATTTCTGTAACAAATGGGATCAATTTCAGCATATAAATGCTTAAAAAGAGATATTAGAGAGGAGATAACAAATATTTGAGTATTTCATGTGTTTTGACCTTGGAATGACCTTGAACTTGACTTAGAAAGGTCAATCAAATTTGTAAGTTTTGCATACTTGCTAAAATAAAGTAATTTCTTTCAAACACTTAAGATTGACCTTTATATATGGTATCTATCAATGAAACATCCAATGATCATTGATACAGCAATTGAATGGTGGCCATCTTGGATAATGTGTATGTGTGTAAACTACCAAAGTTTATACATAATCTAAACAGAGATATCATACAAAACAGTTTTAAATGAAAGAATACACACATAACAATATTTCTATCACTAAAAGTAATCCATTTGAGTATAAAAAATGCATAAAATGAGAAAAAGTTGGTAGGAGATATCAAATTTTGGAGTATTTTTTGTACTTTGACCCTGAAATGACCTTGACCTTGAATTTGCTATTGTTGTATATGAATTTGATGTACATTATGGAAGGAGTAATAATCATGCAAATATTTTGAACTACCTCTGTAAATAAATCTGTAACAAACAGATAAAATAATTTCACTTAACTTGCGATTTATGGTGGCCATCTTGGACACCATCTTGGATTTCCGAGTCCGCACCAGGCGTTGGCAATTTATGCCGGCAGTTTCATATAGTACAGACATTGGCAAACATTTTGGTATATAAAATTGCTTGTTCTACTTTTATGGCCACCCAACTCCCAAAACCCACTAATTGTCACCCCACTATATCTGGAAGCGATTTTATACATATTTGAAATTTTACGTCAATGGTTAGAATCTTGGATCCGCCATAAAACCTTTGCATTTTCGAATTTTGAAAAAGGGACACCGGGTTGTACAACTAGAGTGTAACATACACATTCTGTGAAATTTTGATGATAATCGGCCCAGAAATAATGGCTGTAGACCGCGTATAAATATTTTTAGACGACGTCAAGTTTGACGTCAAAACACGTCATAGTCAAATGAAAATTATTGAAATGCAAATTGTTCTATCTGAAGCATAGGCTATTAAATTTTCAAGGTGCTCGGACGTTTCAACATATAAAAATAAACACGTAAAATTAGAAATTACTTTTCACCTCATGACGTCATGTGATGTCATATGACGTTCATCTTCTGCGAATGTAAAGAAAACCTAGAGACTTATATTCTGTCTAAATATCATCTTTCTAGCCCATCTGTATGCGATTTTATACTCATTTGAAATTTGACGTCAATGGTTTGAATCTTGGATTCACCATAGAACCATTGCCTTTTCAAATTTTGAAAAACGGACACCGGGATGCACAACTAGAGCCTAACATACACATTCTGTGAAATTTTGATGAAAATCGGTCAAGAAATAATGGCTGTAGACCGTGTACAAACTTTTGTAGACAACATAAAGTGTTACGTCATATGACGTCATAGGCATATGAAAATCATTGAAATGCAAAATGTTCTATCTGAAGCATATGCTATCAAATTTTCAAGGTGCTCAGACGTTTCCAATATATAGAAGTTAACACGTAAAAATTAGAAATTACTTTTCACATCAAGATGTCATTTGACGTCATATGACGTTTATCTTCTAAGAATCTAAAGAAATCCTAGAGACTTATATTCTGTCTAAATATCAGCTTTCTAGCTCATCTGGAAGCGATTTTATACACATTTGAAATTTGACGTCAATGGTTCGAATCTTGGATTCGCAATAGAACCATTGCCTTTTTGAATTTTGAAAATTGGACACCGCGATGCACAACTTAAGCGTAATATACACATTCTATGAAATTTTGATGAAAATCGGTCCAGAAAAAATGGCTGTAGACCGCGTAAAAACTTTTTCACCTGACGTCAAATCTGACGTTACATTACGTCATATGAATATGAAATTTATTGCATCCAAAAGCTCATGGTTTGAAATATATGCCACAATATTTTCATTGTTCTGAGTCACTGGCAACACATCGAAATTAACACAAATATAAGAGGAAGAAAAAAATAATAAGAAGAAGAATAATTAACAAGAGGGCCAAGATGGCTCTTGGTCGCTCACCTGAGAAAGATGATTGCTTAAGAAATAAAGATGTAAAAGTGAAATCTGGCTTTTTTTTTATGGTGAAATGGGCATAACTCCTAAATTTACAAGTCAATATCAGTTATAATTGAACCCGATTGTGAGATTATGGGCATAAACATTGTCTTAAAGTTTAAAAATGATTGTTTAAAAAATGAAGTTGGTAGAGAATAAACAAAGTGAAATCTTGCATTTTTTGTATTAAAAGGGGCATAACTCCTGACCTAAATGACCCATCTCAGCCACAATTGAACTCAATCGAGACATTATGGTCATTAACAATGTCATAAAGTTTGAAGATGATTGCTAAAAAAAGGAAGATGCTAGAGTATAAACAACGTGAAATATGGCTTTTTTTTATATTAAAAGGGGCATAACTCCTGACCTAATTGACGGATCTCAGCCATAATCAAACTCAATTGAGACCTTATGGTCATAAGCATTGTCATAAAGTTTGAAGATGATTGCTCAAAAGATGAAGATGCTAGAGTGTAAACAAAGTGATTTCTGGCATTTTTTGGAATATTAAAAGGGGCATAACTTCTGACCTTATTGACCGATCTCAGCCATAATCGAACTCAATCGAGACCTTATGGTCATAAGAATTGCCTTAAAGTTTGAAGATGATTGCTCAAAAGATAAGGTTGCTAGAGTGTAAACAACGTGAAATATGGCATTTTTTTATATTAAAAGGGGCTTAACTCCTGACCTAATGGTACGATATCAGCCATAATCAAACTTGGCCGTGATTTTATGGTTATAAACATTGATATAAA
>CM037791.1:45037802-45087802 GCA_021229015.1 Solen grandis | reverse complement strand
TCTTCCGAGGTCCAAATCGGAGGAGATCCGGGACTCGAAGCGGCGACCTCGTTAGCCACTAGTCGGTGGAGGATTTCTTGCACGAACGGGTCGTCTTGGATACCCTGGGCGGTGACGAACGACTGAAATTGGTCGGCGGAAACGCCCTGGTCCAAAAAAGCCCTCAGCACGTGCTCCATTTCGCGGTTATTCGGCGATTAAAAATCTAGCCAATTTACCCAGTCCCCGGGATTACGGATTCGAAGTATTCCTGGTTGAGATGAATGTCTCTCGGGAAGCAGGATCGGGGTCTATTTCTGTAAGCGTGGGAGGTTGTGAGGCGCGCGGGCGCACGCGATACTTGTAATAATAGTATTAATAATAAAAACAATAAATAGAAGATAACAGATAAAACCAAAAACTTATTAATAATCTACCGTGTTAGAAAGACACCATGTCGTAATTAAAAGGAATATAAATGTAATAACATGATTTTATATCATTGCTAATGATAAAATGAGCCAGTCATTTTAAAAAAGATAAAAAAAATAACAGAACAGATAGAGCGTATCAGATATTTTTAGTGACATCGTTGTAAAATATGCGAAATAAATAAATTGACATTATTTGATGTTTCAATTATACTACTTTGATAGCGTATTAAATATTTTAAATACCTTTTACAGTTCTCTCTGCGAAATTATTCCTTGGGTAGAAATCAACGCTTCGTTAGATGACACGGGAATCTGTCGCTGTCTCTGACTTGATACTTACAAGTATTATACAGTAATTAAATTATATATTTTTTCGTGTTTTTTTTATGTAAATTACCTCCCTTAGACTGCGCCTCTACCTTGTTTGAATAACTCTCTCGAGGCTGAATGAGATATCGAATATTTGATAGTATTGATTGACTTGCAACATCAATACACTCCGCTCGATATCCTCGGGGTCAAATATTTATGAAGTGTAAATCCTTATATCAATATTAGCTTCGACTTCTTCCCCTGACCAGCTTTGTGTCAATACCTGATAATTTTCTAAATAATCGAAAAGAAAATCGCTCCCCGAGTTCAAATATGTGTAAATGTGCAATACTGAATAATTTTATTAATAAGCACCCCGTTTCTGGCCGACGTTAATATAATTGTAAAAACGTAGAAGTTGATGTAACGTATATACGAATTATTTTATTATTGAGTATAATCGCATTAATTAACATTTTTTTTGTGTGTGTGTTTTTTTTTCCGATGTTTCAATATCTAAAAATAATGAAAATGTAAATACTTTCCAAGTTTTAAAATTCCCAAATGACTCTGAACTTATCCAAAGGAATTTATTCCCTCATTAAACAACTTTGTTACACCTTTCGTATTGCCGTGTGTATGTTTTAGTATAGAATAAAGAGAATGTTCTGTAAAAAGAAATTGCGATATCAAATCATTTATTCTTGAGACTATTTTAACAAGTGAAAAATAACGTACGCTCGAAGGGGATATAATGCACCTGGGAAAATAAAGATATTTCGTTCAAATAATATATAGAATTCTACAAAATTACTAAAGTTTGGGTATATTTTACCTCGTTTCTCAACAGAACGATATAAACGATGTGTTCTCCGGGGCAGAAACTGGCTGAATGACGCTCCGCTCTTGATAGACGCTAATATTTTATTTCGATTAATCGATCTAATTGGTGGATAGCGAATAACATTTTAATTAAACAAATTGATTGGTTGATTTAAATTCTGACCGTTAGAAGTCAGTTATAAGCTCGGCGAACTTCGTAAGGATAAATATAATCCCCTCTATTGTTTGACGCAACAATGCTGTATAAATACGGGCGCGGTATTGGACTCGTGGGGACGCGTGGAAATGTCGTCGTGTATTTGTATATAGCTACTTTTATATGTATAGAAGTGTGTGCGTTTAAGTATGTGTATTTATGCAATTATTTTTCGTATATATATTGGCTATATATATATATATTTAAGATAAAATATGATGTATAACGATGAGCTTATGTATGCTTAAGTCCAAATAAAATAATCTGTTCTGTTCTGTTTTGAAATTCCGATAAACTAACGATAGTATGATGTATTTAACTTTTCTTTAATTTATGTTTTCATTTTACTTTCGTAGTTCCGCCTTATTTACTAGAATTCCAAAATAATACCTACGAATAATATTGCCGAGAGAATGAAAAACGAAAGTAAGAAATATAATCAGCGATAATGCGTGAATACTAAAAAAAAAAAAAATGCGCAAAGAGAGCGAGAGAGAGAAAAAATATTTTGTTATTTCTGATCATAACTTTTATCGAACAAGAACATATAAAATGGGATTGACATAACGTATCAAAATACTCTCGAAGAAGTTAATTAAATGACACCCGACAATATCGCAACAAAAAACATATAACGTGTTTGACAATATCGCAACAAATAATACACATTGCATGCATTTATTGACAACATATAACGTGTCCGGCAATATCGCAACAAATAACACACATTGCATGCATTTATTGAATAAATTATAACTTGTATAGCGTTATAACCGCCTAAAATATATGCGTTACGTATTTGTTCTACTACAATAAACTACTAATACTCTTGTTAAACAGAGAATAACCAATGCTGTATACGCGTTAAGTTTTATAAATAAACAAATAAACAAATAAATAAATAAAATGATAAATTTCTCGATTACATACACGGAGAAAGTGAAAAACGTACAATGCCAAAAGCGACTATCTCGGCTTATGAAAAACCGCTAATACCCGTTTATCGTCGCTAGACTAAGCCGGATTAACTCGCCGCGGATCAAATACCGCTGCGGGTGTTGGTTGTGATTATAGAATTTAGACATGAAAAGGTGAAAATCGTTTCACACCGATTGTCAAAATATACGTATTGACACGCGTATTACGAGGAAATGTGTAGAGAAAGACAGAAATGGTAGAAAAAAGAGCATTAATACGTATAGATAGGCGATTTCGAATGTTCGACTTCATCCAAAAACAGTAAATAATACGTCCGAGGACGGGTGAGATAGTTGTTTACATTCCTTTAGTCCGCGATTCGTAAGGCCTTAGGTCAATAATAGGTGATAACCGATCGATACGGGTGTTACGGGTGTAGATTATGTTTACGGAAATGTTTAAGTGGTCAGTTACCGTTAATTAATGATGAAGGAATGTCCGTTTACGGCTCGAGGTATTCCGGATAGCGTCGTTTAATTGTTCAGTAAAAACGTTATTATTCGAAGAGACAATACTCATTATTTAACGTCGCTCATTCAATGCTTCTGCGACAATAGCGAAATCGATGACGTAGTTGATTAATTGTCCCGAATAACAATACGATATGATAAAAGAATAAATATTGCGGTCTATTAAGAATATCGCGTGACCTCGTTTAAGGGAGCGGTAGGGGCTGCAGTCCGATTTGATTGTTTCAGTCGCGTTTTTGCGGTGAATGACGTAGTTGATTAATTGTCCCGAATAATAATACGATATTATAAAATAATCAATATTGCGGTTTACTTATCCTCGAAAATGATAGACGCGTGACCTCGTTTAAGGGGTGGATAAGGGATTATCATAGCCTAAACAATAGGTCATTGTCCTAATTGTTTAGGGAGACAATTAAAAAAAATTGGTTTTTCGAGAATGTCACGTGACCTCGTTAAAGGGATGAGGTCGGGGATTATGTCATAGCCTAAACAATAGGCCATTGTCCTAACTCATGACGTCATAGCGTGCTTTTAGTTATCCAAGCTATCCAAGTCGTAAAGTCGATTTCTGGCCATCCCATTGATATATACTACTACTGTTTTCTTCTTCACCGTAAACCTGAGTCCTAGTTCATGCAGACGGGTTGACAAAGAGTGTGCCCCACTGTTTTAAGAGATAAAACATCCCCGAAAACTCTCTGAATATTTCTGTATATCCATATTTTTTTTACAATCGCACAGTGAGGATGTCGAAGGAGAAAAATCGTGTACCCTCGACAGCTTTTAAAGCTGACAAGCGAGATGTAGAGTAATATGAGGGTCAAGTATAGTGAAGATTTCCAGTGAACTTGTGTGTATTTTTTTTTATTTATAAAATTTAAATTACTTTGAATAGAATGGAATATTTCTTTGAATTTTTATAGTTGAAAATAATCTTATCCAATTAGCTTCGGTAAAAGGTTATATCTGGATCCTAAGGGACGTGACTGTGATTGTTTTTGGTTGTTGCCTGCTAGCTAGAATCCATAGTTACATAATCAACAACCAATCGTGGATACAATAAATACAAGAACTGAGATACAAACTTTCTCAGCGGAAACACTAATATAGACGGCATATAAATATTATGAGGGTCTAACTCGCAAATGAATATTTCCGATTTTTCTTTTGCGCAGCTTTCTGGATAAAAGCAATACGAAAAGCTGTCATCTGAGAATTTCTATGTGTCTGTAGTTTAAATATATCAGAAAACGTGTTTGTAGAAAAACTGAGGAGCTGTAGATATGGTAGCCACGTGAAAATAAAGAAAAAGGTACACAAGTGTACACAAGTAGTTATTTCACGGTGTTTAACCTATCTTATACGAATGTATTTATCTAGTAGGATATATATTAAACGCCGGAAAAGGCTTTCTCGTTGGGGATCTCATTTTTCTGATTACAATTTGACCCTGTTAAGGGTTCTTCAAAATATGATTAAATACTATAATACTCAAGTGAGCGAACTAGTATATGATCACCCTATGTCCGTCGTGAAGATGTATTGTGTCAAATTGATTTTAGTACTAAAATGAATTTAACATTACGCTTGGGTTTAAGGGGAAAAGCGGTTATGACAATCAACATATTCAAAATATCAACTCCTAGACTTTCTATACTATTTAATTCAATAATGGGGATACCGAAATTATCTTAAATCAATAAAATACTTTTAGGATGAAATATATATAAATATTTTAACTTTTAAAGGGAGGTAATAATAGATAGAATTGCGCGACAACTAGTTTTTTTCTTCTTTTCTTTTTCTTTTTACGTATACTATCGCAACGTTTGACATATCATAACCTAACTGTATATTTTTGTACGTACCAGAAGACGAAAAAAAATATATAATTATATAAAATATTAAAGTGAAACAAAACGTATTAAAAAAAAAAAAAAAAAAAAAAAACGCACAAAGATATGTTTTTGTCTGGTCAGGGCATTTTTAATGATGTCACATACACACACTGTGCATATATTTGATATATTAAGTCATTATTAAGTTATGTGTGTGTGTATGTATATATATATATATATATATATATATATATATATATATATATATATATGTGTGTGTGTGTGTGTGTGTGTGTGTGATAAAGTCGAAATAATTTATTGGCATATACAAGTCATGTACATCGCCAAAACCAAACATAGTAAATCTTTGTCGATTGGAATCATGTAGAAAATGTGTAACAACTGAACAACATGAAGTAACAGGATAAATAAAAAAGTGAAATGATTACAATTTTGATATTTTTCATGTAACGGACATTTATAGGTATTAAGAACATTTGATATCACTTAATTACTGCGCATGACACGGACATTTTTCAGTATTAAGATCATTTGATATCACTTACCTCGCATGACTCTAATGAGTGTGACTATCTAAAGGCCCGGTCCTACTGGCCGATGGACAGAAAACGTATGCAAAAAGTATACAGCGGACGTGAAAAATTTTAGGGGTGGCTCCATCCGTTTTCATCCGCTCTAGAAATGGATAAAAATGGCGAAAATTTGAGGAAAACCGAGCGGAAAAGAACGGATGTGGGTAGTATGTAGCGGGGATGTTAAACGAATATTCATGGGAAGCCTGGCGGATGAAAGCGGATGGAACTGGATGATAGCTACGAATGTGTTACCGGGGATAATTTCGAAGTGATGGAATGCACGAGGGTCCTCATTCCTCAGCTCCACCATCAACTGGTCATACAGCCCAAACTCCATTCTTCTCAAGATCCATCCCCGGACCCACATAGCTCTTGGACGTCTCCTTCTTCGTCTTCTTCTCCTTCTGTCTAAAACTTGATACAGGTTGAACATGTTCTGGTTTTGCTGTTGAATAACTGCAGCTATCATGTGGATTCTTTGATCTTCCATGGTTGAGAACAATTGATGATGTTGCAGACCAAGACCAAGGGTGATAAGGTCAATACACCACGGCAGTTCGACTCATACTGAGATCCAGATGATTTTTCTACCCCTTTTTATACAAAATATCAGTTGTCCGCTAGGTGTCCATCTACATACTCTAGGCATACTACAGACAACCTAAATATACGAGATACATCCCAGATACAGACGCTTTGTCCGTTTTGAATACTTTGTATACGAGATGCCTACGCTTACATCCTTTCTATTTCCGTGCTACTAACGATGTATAGACGTTCCATGTACCCTATCTTTACCCCCTCTTTCCTTTTTCAGCAGCAGCGGATGTGAGTTGCGAGGATGCACATAGGATGCGGAGAGGATACAGCGGACATTTAACGGATGATAGCGGACATAGAACGTTTGTTGCTCGTACATGTTGCGGATTTAAATCGTACACGGCGGAAAGTTCATCCGTTCTAAAAGTTTTGTGCAGCTCAAAACTTTTTGCGCGGATAAAATCACGATGGACGGACTCTCGATGGATAGAGCGTATGAAACACGTATGCAATAAGTACACAACGGATGCATAGCGTTTTCCAACGGATGGCAGAGGTTTTTTTACGTTTTACATCCTCTTTGCATCCGTAAGTGCAGTGGGACCGGGCCTTAAGCTGATGCATATAAAAGAACGGAGCTGGGAGTGTTACTTTGCATGCCATTGCAATGGATCATAGTGTTAATTGACCCTATGAAGGGTTCTTCAAAATATGATATATACTATAATACTCAAGTGAGCGAATAAGTATATGATCACCCTTTGTCCGTCGTCAACATAAATTAGCGTTTAAATTGTTTAAGTCCTATCATTATATTAACATTACGTTAGGTTTATTGGAGGGCGCGATTATGACAATTATTAATATTTCAAAATTTCACCTCTTTATACTTCTTAATTTCCCTTTTTAATTTTCTTTTAAAAAATAAATTTGAAGAATGAAATTATTTTGATTTGATGAAATACATTTAGAATTAAATATTAGTGAATAGTTAATAGTTAAAGGGAAATAATGCTAGGTGATCTAAAATGATAGATAATTTAAAATTGTTTTGAATAGTTATTGCGCTGAACTCGTTTCCTTTTTTCTGTCTTTCTATCTTGTTTAAAACGATCATGTTTATATTTTGTCTTTGATAATGACCCTTCCTTTTATTTCCTACCCCCAGCTGATCATGATATTTTTCAGATTTTCTTTTTTTAAATCCACTCCCTATAAACTCCCCCAGCAGTTACTTCCCCTGACAAGCATTCTCTCGAACCCCATAGAACATAGCAAGGTCTGACATGCTATATTAATATTATCAACATGTTAAGGGTTCGCGGAAATATATATATATATATATATATATATATATATATATATATATATATATATATATATATATATATATATTGTTGAGATATTCTATAATTTTCGGTAAGATCCGGATGGATGAAAAATAAAGAGCTATTTAATAAACGCACACAAATCACGTTCACAAATATATCAATAATGACAATATAAATCTAAACATCACTGTAAATGATAGAATGAGCTGAGTATTTTTCTGTACATCTTAACAATTCCAAAAGTTCGTACATGTTTGGTCTAATATAATTGTATTCAATAAAAAAAATATATATGCGTCTTATATCATTAAAGGCTGAATGAAAATCATCATCGATATCAATTAAATCACCACACACACACACACACGTTCATGTCTAGAAATTCTATTCGCACCATATCTACCTGTCGGTACCCTTCGTGAATGTGAAGAAACTCTCATTCTATACCAAACAACTTCTTAGATCACACGGTAAAATATCTCAATCATATTCGCACTCAAATGATGTTTTAGTATAATTGTATATATTAAGCATTTCATTAGATGCTTTAGTATTATACCATTCCTGTATAAATATATCAAGTAAACGTTGTTTAAACACGTTTAAAAAAATTCATTTACAAGGTCATGGTTTTCAAACATAATTAAAACCATAATCACATAACTTTTTAACATTTTACACCCAATCTTTCCATTTCGGCAATCAATATAAGACAATTTATAGCCATTTTTCAGTATGATATTTTCAAAATTTATCACCTTAAACCAATACTTAAGTACACGAATATATCTGCCTATATATAAAGGATATCTTCCTTATTCGCCATATGTATCAGCATTAGATGTAGCCAGTCTTACCTAATGTATTACAAAACTTTAGATGAAGTCTTTCTATTTCTTTAAATTTCATAAACCCCAACACCTCACTAGAATAATTTAGTATTGAACCAACAAACGAATCAAATAATTGACATAGAATTTTGGTATTATTTTCAACTTTTTGCACTTAATTAATAAAATATTCGAAGCATATGCACCGCTAGAAAAAAATTCTGTTTTTAACGATTTTTGGTATGTCGCGACTGAAGAACTTACCCACGGCCTACCGTTTCCGGTGGCGGACGCTCTAACAACTCGACCACCGGAACTGTGAACATAATATCTCAAATACTTCCTATGGCCACGGTTTTACTAAACCGGTAAAATAATTCTTCTCATATTTTACCTGTTGCTTTGCACTTAAACTATCGCAATGATATGTTTTTCCATAACTAAATTCGGAAATAAAGGTATTGATATGTTTATATGATGCAATATTTAAGCATTTCTTCATTCATACTTTCTTCCTTTCATCATTTTGCATCATATGGTCTCAGTCACGTGATGCAGTCTTAGTCAGTCAATAAATGTATATGTGGGTCGAAGTCATCCGACTCTACATCGAACAATAGAAATAAGTTATAAATACATTATCTAATATATTATCTGTGATAACAAATAAAGAACAAAAGCATTTAAAACAAAACAGAATATACGGGGGAAAACATATTCACCAAATGTAATTGAGATATTTGAGATACAAGTCTGACAATTGACTACTTAAGATTTTGCAGACATAAATTTCCCACTCAAATTTTAAGCTCATCATTAATGGACAATTGTTTTCATATACTTTAAATTTGTAATAGTAACTGTTGAGTAGTCCTCTATTCGTATTTCTTTGTATTAACAATATTTTTGCTTCAAAAATTAATCCAAAAAGTACACATCTTATTATCTATTATATTCAATTTGTACAATTATTAATTAGTTACCTAATATTCTACGAAGTATCCTTGTTTGAAACCATTGAATATATGAATCTCTTGTTATGTGAAATATTAGGTTATGAATATCGTTCTATGGTAATGACTTGGAATATAATTATTTGCTATACATTTTCTATGCACTTGTTTATTGGTATTCGCACGCAGCAAAAATAATTGGTTTTGAGTAAGAACAGATTGATAGAAAGCGCAAAATGTTATTCTTAAATTTAATTTTGCAAACAGATTTACATTTATTTACATCAAATTTATTCTGAGATCAGCAACATTACTCTACGGTTGTTTCGAAATCACACGCCACTCAAAATAACAGATATCATCCACTACTGGTACCCCTCTTAGTTCTTCATGAAAATCTCAAAAACTCTGTATCACCAAAATGATGAAAAAGACCATTTCCTTTAAATTTATGCTAACAATAGCATGTATGCAAAATTCCTTTCCTATAATCAAGAAATAATTAAATGCAATATATTTATGAGTTCTACAAGGGGAATTATTCATACAATACTTTGGATCGTTTTGTCTCGGTTGTTTCCCTTCCATCGTGAAGTCAACTCCCCGACGTAGCGTTTGGTTCCAATCTATATTCGAAAATAATTACCATCTGTTAACTCGCCTTAATCAAAATACAAGCAAGCACGATCATCCGAATATGGGCACTAGGAACACCCGTCTACACTTCGCTTCTTTGTTACAAACAGTTTATGTCGCATAGCAGAATCAAGCGAGCAAATCTGCCATTAGAATTGACTTTTATGGCAAAATTAACGCATGGCCGTGGATCTTCGTAATATTGAGAAATATCGGGGAGATAGTTACACCCAATTTCGTCTACAGACCGTGTCAAGAGCGAAGCCATTCGCTTGGATATACTCGAATTAACGACCAGGAAAGATTGATTAAACTTTTATTCAACTAAAGTGTATTAAAGCAGTAAACACTGTTTATTTAGGGACTTTTGAGATTTCTAAATTGAAGTATATGGTGTTAACCCTACACTTTGTCTCAGAATCTTTCTCTGTTCTTCATCTGATTGTGGCTTCATTAGTTTCAAAGTACTGAAAATGCCAGTCTGCTCAGTACTCAGTGCTTATTTTAAATAGAATTGCTTTAAATGGCGGTATTTCGGATGTCAGATAAAATAATATGCAAAACCAATCATATACATGTATTCTTATAGCTTGTCAATGTTAGATGACGCTGAGACCTGTGTCATAGAATAATACAAGACAAATATGTCAACCGAAAGTGAAGATACTTTGTATTTCACAATAAGGTTTAAAATCGGAATTATACAGTTTTATATTAAATAACGGAGATTTTTTAAGATCACATTTTAATTGACCAGAGGTCATTGGTCACAGAAAATATTTTACGAGCAGCGGATCAATGAATGAGACCCACATTTTCTGTCAGGGAAATTGTTTACGATGTAACAATAACAAAAAGATGAAGTACATATTTCAAGCAATTTAATCACATTTGTTTCATACTTTTTTCTCTCGTGTCTTGAATTGTCCCATGGGACGCGTTTTAATCTATTTGAAGTCATTTATCTTTATTTCTTTGAGTCCGGTTTAATTAACGTGATGGTTCATTAGAATTGGAACAGGGACATTTAAACGTCATGAAAGTGACAAAAGCTAATCTTTACGGGTGTAAGATATGATTTGTTATTCACCAATATTTTTCAGTGTTTCATACAATAGTAGTAAATGCATTATATGACCTGTACTTCATACTAAGACAATAATTTACTAATGTATGCATATCTTGATTTCGCATTGAACATATAGTTTCTCGAGTTACTATACTCTGCATTTACACTGACTGACTTCTGATATTTATATTCAATTCAATTCAATTCAATTCAATTCAATTCAATTCAATTCAATTCAATTCAATTCAATTCATTTCATATATTAGTAGTGTGAGAAAAACCCTCCATACGTTTAGTTCTCTTGGAATAAAGTCAGTTTAACAATAAAAAAAAATGTAACACTGCTTTCCAATTGCAAAAGAAAAATATTTCTGTTTAATCGTGCTTTTAAACTGTATTTACTTAAGAAATCAAGGGTGCCTAAAGGTAAGGGTTTTGTTTTAATACTTAATAAAATCATGTTCATTTTTTTTTCAGAAAGAGAAGATGAAAAGCCTACGTTCCATTTTCATAAACAGCAATCCAAAAATACTTGATGTCTAACTGGTTATTTGATTGTATTGAAATTTCCTCTAATGTTAAAGTCTGTCGATTTGAATGAGATCTAGTTTAAATTGATAAAATAATTGTCGTGTCTTTAACACTGTCACGTTCAATAAGAAAGAAATGTACGACCAATCCACGGCAGCCTGGTGGAGTGTCTTTTAACTTTGGGTTTGACAGCATTGAAAGTATCTTTTTGCAAGTCTCAGGAATGACGTGACCCTCCAATCTTTAAAGTATTGTTTTATCTACAAGATCTAAGTTTTTCGTATAAAAAGTGTGACACGTTAAATTAAATTAAAATTTCAAAGATTGACAGCTGAAATTAGCTTCTTTCATGTTGCATAATATCAGTGAAACATATCCGGCCCTTTTTTTCCTTTATATGTTTATGTGGGAATGAAGCTTATCGAACAAAAATTTATATTAAATTAAAATCGTGACATATGCAAAATATAAATTTTCGTTTTGTCAAATTGCTGGAGGGTGTGAAGAAAGATTTGGTGGTAAATTGTTTTACATTCACAAGTTGTTGCAGAAAACTTGGTGATATTGTTGTCGATCTCTACCTGTCAAACCAACTGTCACTGTCAATTTAAGTCTCGTAACTTCTCGTGAGTACGAGAGAAAGAAAGTGAGTTTGATTTGACATAGCTCTTACCTCGAACTAACTTTGTGTGTGTGTGTGTGTGTGTGTGTGTGTGTGAAGCGATTGTGTTTGGTTTGAAAAATGGTATGTTTCCAAACTGAATAACACTCCACATTGGATAATTGATAACACACTGAGGTATACACTCCGAATCGGATATTTACACATGTACCTCATTATGTGAATTTTTTTTTTATCGAGGTACAATTTGTACCAATGAGGTATGGTTGCCTAGGTCTGGGATTGTGTTGTTGTTGTCGTGTGTGTGTGTGTGTGTGTGTGTGTGTGTGTGTGTGAGAGAGAGAGGGAGAGAAAGAGTGAGGTGGGGAAGATTAATAGTTTCATATTTACAAACCACACGACCCGTATTGTCAATGTTAAAACAATGTATCCCAATTAAAGAAGACATACAAACCGGAAGAAACTTGCATATCTCACCCTTTCTTTCTGAAGCGGTTGTTAGCATTGATATTCGATATACCTAGCGCACGCACGGGTTTTCATCCCATGGACCCGGCTGGCTGATTCCCTATAGGCTGAATGATAGGATACACGCACTAAACGGGGGACCATGACCAGCAGGCGCCGATCTGCTTTATAAAACATCGTGATCATTGAAACCAATACCCCTATGTCAAATTCACACATCCTTACATTGTGATTGTGCTTTATTGCTTAATATTGTTCCCCAAACGAGATGAAACGGATTAAAAAGGAATGTGAGCATATCTATATTTCTTTTTCAAGTGCATGTTTTGTTTTTATTTGAATGTATTTTTTAGTAGAAAGAAAGCGTCTACCGGACAAATGATTTGATTGGAAGTATGCTTCTTACAACTGACGAGGTGTCTGAATTATGACTTGATTATGACTAAGACATTTTCAGAGAAACCGTCCACATTGACAAGACTACAAACAATAGTCATATATATCTTTTTTACGCATATTCTATACACAGAAACCATAGTCTTTACCTGTCTGGGGCGGGTATGAAAGAAACAAAATGACGAGGTAGTTTTTAATGAATTCAGATTTATTTTACATGATATTAAATCTGGCTGTGAAATACAGTTTGACCGCTTAATACAGGCTGATTGCTTAGTGCAGGCACTGGTGGTCGTTTACGCAAATCCAAATTATCTGAATGCTAATGGTTATGCCTTATACATGCAGCATTGCACGTGCGTAGTGTGCGCCATCATCGTTCATTTATAGTTGTTAAAAGTATACTAACTAAGTTTCCATTAATCCTTTGATGTATACAGGATCTGACATGAATTGTTATTTCATATTAAATTACTAAACGAGTTCATGAAAATATTAAGAAAGCCTCTGGCGAGCTTGATAACATTTTATGAACGAGTTTAGTACTGTTTGATATGAAATGACAATTCATGTCAGATTCTTTTTATTATAAATTATGACCTATACTGATAGTAAATCGCGATTATAACAACAAACAAACAAAAACACGAAATGAACGGACTGTGAACGAATTACTTTGTAATCTAACACCAAGAAAATAGTTTCAAATAATAACCGAAAATAACGATTAAACGTGTGTATTTCTCATACATTTTCAACATCATATGAATAATGCATCTTTTTGATCGAAGTAAGTTACATCAAACACAACACACTATGCATATACATCTATATAGAAAACATGTGCGTGACGCGGAGTGATGTAATTCGGCCTAAAAGTCAATGTAATAAGTTAAATATAAGACAATATTTGATGGTTATACGAAACCGGAAGCAGCTGTTCAAGCATAATATCATACGATAAAAAAAACTTTTTTAACCAGAAATTTGAACCGACATGTATAAGATACCGATGGCACTGTACGCCAGTGGTCATGCCCACTAATCACAGATCTGATAGTCATGGGTTTGAATCCCGCGATTAGTGCAACTTCTGATATGACCTTCCAAGAGGTAAAGTTTCGGTCCAATCAAGTAACGCCGACAGGGTCACAGTAAGACCATGATGACAATATCATTAATTTATCTATGTATATTCGACGTAAAAGAGAGTACTTTAAACCTGTTGTCAGAACCCAAGGTTTGCTGCCCTGTACCCGGATGCACTTTCATGCTGGAATACATGCAGTAAAATAAAAAAAAAATCCTTCGCTTTTGTCCAATTGACTGCCCGCTCATCACCAGTCAAAGCAAGACCATCTGTCCCAGGGTGGGAAGTGTGAGCGAGATCCTTATATCAATTAATTACTCACGGCCACGCTAATAGCCGGAGCTTCCCGTGTATTACAGGATAGTCTTACACCGGCCTAGATCGTAATCTGCCCGGTTTTTTATAATTACTATCAATTAAAGGGCAAGAAAGAGCAAGCGTTTCAAATAACAGGTTATCCCTCAAAATGGTTCCTCCGCATACTACCTTATTAATTTTAAATGATTAACGCTTTTCGGAGATATTGATCGAAATATGCTAGATCGACCACACAATGTGAGATATTTTGGTTGAAATATGCTTTCTAAATGTTGCTTTGCTTTATCCTACTCCCGTATTTCTATGATTGTTCCTTTCCTTCTTTAATGAACAAAACCTATTGGTGCATAAGTTTTCTAGGCTGGACCAGTACTCTGCGTCTTGTAAGGTCATGAAAGAGACCTGCCACTGGCGGGGCTCGAAACACCGGTAGACGTATACTCTACCACTGGATCACGGAGCCATTAAATTAAACTAAGTGAAAAACAGTTCGTGTGTAATTGACCACATTGTCCGGATTCGTGCATTTGCTTTATGTTTTTGATTTTAGCACAAACATAGATATTGGAATTAACGGTAATCCGAGTACATGTACTCACTTACTCTTGTGACAGGCTTTATAAACAACTTGCTAAACCTCTATATTAAACTCACAAGACTTTTACACTAACAGTATTTCTGTTTAGAAAATAAACGTATATTTTTAATGTATTTTATTCGTAGATATAGATGTACCTAAATGTCACCTTTCTAATATAAAATACAAACAAAAACAAAGGTAAAAGAAAATGAAAATAAAAAATAACAAGTCTTATAAGTAATGCCGGTACACTACATAACTGCTCCTGAAATTTGATACATCAGACAGGTAACAAGTGTAATAACAAAACATCTAAACCATTTAAAGATAGAAAAGAATAATAGTATTTATTTTGTATCTTTGAAGTATACAAATATTGTCTTATTATCAGAGTATGATCAGAGGACAATTATTCTATTTGTATATAGACAGAGAGGAGAATGGAATAGCATGGTCAGATGGTGTTGCAATTTAAATTTCTTTTCTATCGATTCGATCCCTTCAATTCAGCTTCATATCGTTATAAACACTAAACAACAACAGTGAAATTCTCCTCTGTGGATTCGAGTCCCTCGACTTTGGGGAACCCCCAGTGAATGTATGGTATGCCGGTGGTTGTGCCCATGTGTACCCGAGGTCGTCCTCAACCCTTCATCTATAACTTCCTAGACGTCACACCGGTTAACTTTGGCAAAACACTGTAATTTTTTTAGATTTCTAAACTTTGAGCAAAGTTACAACCTGAATAAAAATAGTTATATCTTTTTCTTTTCTGTATATCAGTGTATTGGGGACTTTGTCTGCATACGTCCGGTACAGTGCCGCCTTACTGCTATATCAAACCATTGACAACTAAAAAAAGTGGCGTGTTACCATAGCTCCATTATACTGACAATGGCCAATCCAATCCTGGAACTACCCTTATACAATGAGCACCAAGCAAGGGAGGTATATGAGTGCCATCTTTGCCGTGGCCGACCTTGAATTGGAGGCACAAATCAAACTGAATGGAACCATAGACTGGACCTTGGTATTGGAGAGTCTCAGCGTAATATTTTCCTCTATATCCTCGTCTTGCTGCGACTCGTGCTGATAAAAGCTCACACATCGCTGCAGCACAAGATACATATGGATTAATTTTATTTATTTATTTATTTATTTATTTATTTATTTATTTATTTATTTATTTATTGTTTTTACAGTATTTTCATACATCCAGTATGAGGCAAAGTAGCGAAAGATGTTATAATAGAACATATATGTTCCCTATCTAAATTTATCGTTTTCTTCCCAGAAAAAAGTATAAAGTGCAGTTAATAAGTAATTTTATTTCTCTAAAGTTTTTGGGGTGTTGGTGATTTGTGTCTGAATTTGACAGGGTGGGGAAAATGTATACCGTTAGGCAATACAATTCCATAAACAAACGGTAAAAAAGACGTGGATAAAAAGGATCACTATCCCATATTTCCATATCATTTGATATTAAATTTGATAATTAGTCACGTTTTGTATTCAAAAGGTAATATTTAAATGCAATGACTTTGAAATATTGGTTAAAACTATTTAATCACATAATGTAAATATGACATATATATGTACGTACGTCAATATGGAATGAAAAGCAAGTTTATAATATAAGAGTTTATATATAAGTTTATATATACAATGTTATATTATATATATATATATATATATATATATATATATATATATATATATATATATATATATATATGTCTCCAATGTAAGTAATTTTCCTCATACATGTATCTACTAGAAAAATGTGCAGGATTTGCTTTTGGATCTAAACATGGCGTATTGCATAAAGAGACAATCTAACATTCCGTCAGTCTGATACAATACATGAAGCTTCCATGAAATACGTGCTGCGTATAAAACGATTGTAAACAGACAGGCAACATTATCATTGCGTATCCCAGTATCTATCCTTTTTGAAACTATGTCCAGATGTTGAAGATAAAATATTTGTACAGTGCTACATCGAGTAAATTAGACACAATTACAGTCAACATCCCAAATAATAATTGTTAACGGCACAATTATACCATATCTGTTAAAAAGCTTTTAGTCCTAACTACCGGCAATATTATAGCAAGAAATATCGGCATGTTAAAACATAAATTCCAATCTCTGACGCCTGGCATCGTGACCTAAAGTTTTTGGGCCGACACATTTATTCAAAACACATTCAGTTTAAGAGAGATCTTAGTAAACAAAAAATAATAATGACAAATACATTTGGCTATTGTCGTTTCCCAATGTATTATATAATTGCGCAAATTTATGATTATTTATTCAGCAGAACCAGATGGATATCTCAAGATGAACGTTTCTCAAAGAAGCCGTAAATATGTCAAAATAATACCACTTTTCATAACTGACTTTATTTAATTAGTTTTATATCACTTAATGTACTACGGTAATCAAGCGATTGCATACTTTGGATATAAAAGGTATGGCGAATTAAATTTTATGTAGCTATTAATTATGTTGATGCCGCTACTAGTTACCGCATAATGAGGGCTCACTTCACGCAGGATCCTTCACGGAACGGCTCTCAAGGACGCTACAGATCGCGGAGCCTCGCTACAGACTCTGGAGTAACACACTGGCTGCAGTGTACAGCAATATACGCATAAACCGAGTGGTTATGTCACCTGTACAGGAACCGCGAGGTTGTTGGTTTGATCCACGACCAAAGCATAACATGTTGTCAAGTACTTGTATTTCCATCTTCCTTGACGCTCAGTTTATAGTGAAGTACAAGGCAGGAATACCTTCAACCATGCTTATCCCTAGTATTACTTGTATACATAGGGGCGAATTTCAACTTTTTTTTTCTTTCTCTAATGAAAATACCCATGCTCAATTTCTTAACAAAATTGTTAGCAAGTAAGGTAATAATTTATGTACCATTTGTCATGCATTTGAATATTTCGTAAAGAATAGACGATGGAATGCATTCCTTGTTTCGGTATTATATGTCTTATAAACACAATCCCAAAAAGACAACACAAGTCTCGGATCATCTTTGAACGTAAGCAAACAAAAAAAAACACCTGAAAAAATGATTGGAACAAAAATTAAAGATTCGACACAAATAAGATCCACGATTTGTTGCTGGCGGACCAGTCAGCACTTTTGAAACGAGGCTTAGCCGCTAGCTTTAAACTCACACGGGATATTTTCAGATATACCGAGGTCTGTGTATGACTTATATGATGATACAATTCATGAATCTGGATTCTAGGAGGTTTCAAAATTATCGATATTAAATGAAAACGCATTATGTAAATATAATTGAATACATCCTTATATGAATTACATAATATTTAATACCTCCAAAATAGTTGAAATATTTACGTCTTTAACATGCAGTTGGTTACCAAGGAAACCCTTTTATATTAAGTGTCAAGATATTGGTTTCAATATAAATGCTGTTAAGGCTTTATATCAGCTTATAGATATATGATTTTAATTTGAAAAAAATATATACTGTATTAACATGCCAAACAACCATACTGCCATTTTTATTCATATTTCAGTTTCTCTTTACCGTAAGAATAAAATCTATAAAATATTTTGAATATCGATTTTGTAATACTGCTGAATTTTAAGAAATATGCAGCTTTTAATATGCACGTATAATAATATATCCGCCAATCGACACACACACACACACACACACACACACACACACACACACATGTACATGTACATAAAAAATATGATTGTGACTCATGCCTTCCCTAACGGGGAAAAAATCAAATTGCTCAAAATGGTTTTTCCTTAATTTGACTTTCCATCGACATTTTGAAAAAAAAATGCATTAATCACAGGAGTAATTTTGTTATATCAATATAGACCGATATACCACTTAAATGAACACATGAAACGTTCTTCCCGATACCATCATTCTTCACGAAATCATTTCGCTATTTAAAATAATTTTTGCATGAATCAATGATATATTATGATATGTTTTAATCCAGATTGCATTCAAAAATGGTTTTAAATTGTGTAATTGAAGTTTATTTATGTTTGCTAAATAATTTTCGAATAGATTTTATCTTAAAATTATGGAAAAAATATACAAAAGAATGTATATTATCAACAAACTTCGATGAACTTTTAACAATTTATTTCAACCACTGTCGAACTTTTGCACATCGGGCAAATTACAGATTTAATATTATTGTCACTTAGTGGACATTAAAAGATCAGCAATCTGATTAAGCGAGAGGTTTTCTTTAACATTGAAACACGCTGTGGCGATAATATTGAATTGTATTGATGCGGAAGAGATAAATGGGTGTTTTTGTTATGGGTTTTCATTCATTATTATCTACTGGACGACCTTCGTGTTCTAAAGTTGATATTTTCAATATCTCCTTTTATACTTCATAAATAATAAGGGACATCTTATCGGCAGGCTTTCCATGGATTTCGGAAATCAGTGAAGGAATTTTATATTTATAAATTTTTAAAATTTTCTGATTTTAAATGTAATAAATTTTGATATTAAGTATAAATATGTGATTCAAAGATCTATAATTCAACAATACTTACCCAAGGTCTAGTTGGTTTGTATTGTATCTTAGTATACTTGTGACTTCTGTTCGGTGTGTATAAATTTCCCATTAACAATAGGCGCATTGACCCGACCTGTCTTATCTAAGTGAAATTATAAGCGAATCAAATTTTGACAAATTATGTTAAGTACATGTAGAACACAGTTGTACTTTCTTTCAACTTAAATACTGTATTCAATATTTCATAGTTTGCCACTTCAATTTTGAAGCTAATCACCTTCAGGGAAATAACAGGATCTGGTGACTTGGAGTTAAAGGCCTTTTGCTCAAAGTCTATAAAGGCTTGCATTTACTATAAAATTGGCACTTTTACTTGATGGACCATGATCACAATTCAATGATAGACGGATTATGGGTACATCTGCAAATCCTGATGTGGACTGAATTAAAAATGTTAACAAGTGCTCTCGGTAATTTTATTGTAGTTGATTCGCATATGGGTAGTTCCGGGACGGTGTAGCCAGATTTCAGGATTGTGTATCATGTCATTGCCGTACCATGGTTTATATATGTCCCCTGATCTGGATGGCCTCAGCTCGTCTATAATTCCATACCCACACTACAAAATTAACGCCCTTATCTTTCGAGTCCCCAAATAACTTTCGTTTGGACCTTAAACCATTACCTAAACAAAGGAGTAAAACAAAATGAATGACAGGCCTCTATAAGTGACTTAGATGACACACACACACACACACACCGTTTATGTTAAAATTCTACTCTCTGTTTAAGTATTATTACCCGTGGAGAATATATAAGGATAGAAATGTCTTAATCTTTATTTTAACAGACTAATATGTATGAATAAATGCTAAAAACAAAGGATAATAATTGAGAAGGAACTGTTCTCTATCAACATATATACTCCACGGGTATTACTTAAACAGAGAGTAGAATTTTAACACATATTAAAATAATATATATTGATATGACGAATGTAAATAATTTGTAACATCTGTTTGCTCATTTGTGAAACGTTCTCATTTATTTTCTGGAATATAAAAGATCAAAACCGGTTTGTTTTAATAAGTGATAGTGCAGACGAAAATCACGCACTGCATGATTTACAAAATTGTCATAAATTATTGTTGTTTTCTTTTTCGTATTTGATGTGACGTGCTTTAAGACAAGCTTTGTCAGTGTGTAACCATGATTCGCCCATCACACAAAATCTTAAATCAGTGACGCCTACCATTAAAACCTACCCTTATGTTATTTTGCTAGTAGTTTCATAATGAGTTTTCTCTCTCTAAACATGTCCATAGTAACCAGATACATGTAAAAATGTGCTCTGTGTATCTATATGCCAATTCCTCCGTTGAAAAAGGATTTCAAAGTAATGGCAGTGTAAATATTTATCTTCATATACAGGTATAGGAAGCCAGTCTATGATATAACTCTGTTCATTTTATGTAACATGTCCAAGAATATACGGGTTGACACTGAAATGATGTACTCAATAAATATGCGGTTTGTTTATTTACAGAACTGTATGAGCACAATATAGTTAAACACGGTTCATTGAAGTCAAATTTGCAAATAATTCACATCATCTGAGGTCCATAATTGGACGTAAGAAATTCATTACTGTTTTTAAGAAGCATTTAATAAAAAACACTAAGATCAAAGGCACCGAATGCACATACATATTGTAGGCTAACTTAGGCAGATTGTAAACACAGATTATGCTCGATATTATATATCCATTCATTTTTTTCATTTATGTCGAGATAATATGCTGTCTTTCGGAACACGATCAGAGCTTTTTGGTGTCAAAAAGTCAAACTTATCAGAAAATTTACTGCCGAGTAATTGCACGTTTTATTTCATAACTCATGAAATTGTCTATAAGTTTCATAATTACAAGGTTTCATTGCAGACTAGTACTCTCTTTTTACTGATAATTAAAAAAAAGATAGTACACTACTTGAAATCAATATATCAGACAATCCGAACCAAAAAGAGCTTTATCTTTCTTTTCATATGTTGTAAAAATGACTTCTACCATTTCATATTCGGATAACACTGCTCCAGAATTCCCTATCTCTAAGCGACATCTAGGGGTCATAGATTTCAGCATGCCCAATAAAAATTAATCAGCCCTAAAACAATTTTCCAGTGATTGACAAATGGTAAACGACATTTTTAAGATTAAAGATGACACTGATGTTACAAGTAACATCTTTTCAACAGCCAGGAGAACAGATAGACGATAGAAGTGTATCGATTTAATCGTTATTTGAACATAAAATATATTGAAGGAGAAAGGAAAGAAACACAGGGTAACACTTAGGTAACGTTTACTCTAGTTACCGGATTCAGTATTGTATAACTTACTGCGCTGTTAACAACATCCGGACATCTTCGCCTGGATTTATAGATATTCTTAAAGGATTTCTACTGGCTCTGTATGTCCTAATTAACAGAACAGAACAGAGCATCTTTTATTTTCAGACCTGTTCAATGTACATCGTCAACACAAAACATATACATAGCATCATACAATGTCAGTGATACACAATAATAGTTTTCCATGACTATTAACAAAATTTAATTAATGTGTTCCTCCAAATGTATATACAAAAGTCAAGCAGAGAACGAAAAACGTTGTTTAATAGATCTATGTTATAGTCAATTAACATGAAAAAGTGTTCTCTGTACTAAATGCTTGGGCTTACGTTCGAATTTAACTTACGTGTACACAAAACGCATGTTCGACATACCAATAACCAACTCACCTAATTCTACATTATCTAAAAGTCTATATAACCACTTTGAACAAGTGATTAGGTATTCAAAACCAGCATATTTATACAACTGTCAGAGCATAAACATAATTTGTCATCAGTTATCTATTTAGAAACGTGCTTAACCATTTTATTTGGCTTTAAATGGCGGTGTCAGTGACAAATAGCTAATTTTGTCGCGCGCATGTTTGTAAAAAACGAAGATATTAGCATAAAAAAGGACAAGGTTGTGATATTTGCGATACTTATACGGGCTATTTTCTTTGTATATTTCCTAAAGAATTTATAACTTTCAAGTAAAGAGTCCTTTTTATGTTATGAATATCTAAATTATGGATAAATTCCTATACATGTAAATCTATGCATTTTCAATCACTAAAATTGTACAAAATATGTTGATAAGTAAAATGTAGATACTTATACAGAACACAAAAATATAGAATTCATTTCCAGTATTTGTAAAAGAATCACGTAAAAAGATAAAATAAAATAAATAATAAAAATTTGCACACACACACACTATAACATAAATTTTGACAATACTTTTTCTTAACGTCTTGGTTTAACTGATTCTTCGACCCATTTCTACGCCAGACATTCAGTTTCGATTCCAGTTGATAAATTGTGACATGCGGCTTGGCTTGCACTATCTGATCAGTCGTGGTTTGTCATTATGACAAGACGGGTAAATGGCGATATTTCAAAGTCCACGGGACATAGCGGCTTCAATCCAAAGTGAGAGGAAGGTCCCAATCGCTGTCAGTATACCACCATCCGGGACACAGGATACGGACCATCGTGTGAGTCTGAAAGAACTGGTAGACATTACAGTGATCATAACCAATAAGGTAGGGAAAGGCTCTTACGTTTATTACGATGGGTAAAGACGGTGGGGGTAAAAAGAAAGGTACTTAGACTGGGACCAAAGGTGTAAGGAATTAGCCTGTTGAAGTCGGTGGAGTTGTTAGGCAATCCCTGTGGCGTTACCTCAAAACAATACTATTCAGAAGATATGCGGAAAACAGACATGTCCAGAGTAGGAAATTGCAGCAAGAAAAGAAGCCTTTTTGAAGAGATTCAACTACGAGGCAATTTTGATCACCTTGGTCGGCGTACGTCATCAAAAGTTTTGCAACGTCTGGAAGCAGAGAACTTCAATTGATAAGCAGACTGGATGCAAAATAATAATGCCACTAAATAAAACTTTCCAGTATCGATATCTGATCGATACCTTCTATAAAAGACCAACATACAGGAGACAAATGTCATTGCATACAATTCAGGCGTATGAAAACTGGTCTGCAAATGCAACTTTAACGTTAGTTTCTCCTTAAAACAACGGCAATAATGCAAATGCTCCAACACCATGTAACAAATACATCAAAACCTTGTGGGATCAGTTGTTGTTGTTATATTGGGGTTTACCGTCGCTGCGATAGTATTTCAATCATATAGCGACGTCCAGCTAATTACAGATGGAGGAAGACCCCGAGTACATAGAGATACCCGGGTAGTACCACCGACCTACCGCAAGCCAGCTGGAAGGCTTCCTCACATGTGTGGGATCAGTGATGTACTAAAAGCTTGGTATGCAAACTGTCCATAAATATATAGGGTCCATCTTGCTGATCAAAACACATAGGTTTATTTTTTTCTCTCATGAATCTGGATTTGACCAGGGTTAGCCACCTCCCTGTTACGTCATTGATAATATCTCACGTTGCTATCAAGAAATATGGTGTGCCATTTTGATCAAAAGTATATTTAACCTGATAATTTAAGAAAAATACACTTACTGTGTAAATGTATTTGAGATACAGTTGCAACTGCATTTATACGAACATATCTTAATTGATTCATTCTAATTACAGTTACAACAGCAAAAAAATTTTAAAAAAATGGGGTTACTATAAATTATAAATTTTCAGTTTCAACAGTATGTCGGTAGTTGCAATTATACTTGAGATAAAGTTGCAACTGATGTTTTTTCTTTGTTGAGGTTTATCGTCGCAGCCACCATATTTTAGTCCAGCTAACTGCAAAAGAGGGAAGACCCCGAATGCACAGAGGCATCTGGGTAGAACCCCCGACCTACAGCAATCCAACTCGTTGCAACTTCAAATGTTTTATTTAAATATATTTATACCAAATGACACGCCATTAAGGGCCACATTAAGGACGCATACCCAAAATTCTATACAGTTATGACAGTGATTTACGTTCTCTTGACAGCCATGTTAGGTCATGCTTCCCGATCAGATCAAGCTGTGACTGCTTAACAATAACAACTGCTATTACGACACAGTGCTGTGGCATTATGATTGCAAACCCCATTCTTAATCCAAAATTTATGATAGTAATTTTGATAACCTTCTATGATAAAAGCTTAAGGAATTTCTTTTGTGAATCCTCTATGTATCTTAATTTTAATAATATTTGATTTGCAGTGTAATATTCAATTTTTCTTATTGTGACATTGACCCTGGAAATACAATGTGTGGCATTTATTATGTTGTTTGTATCTCTCTTTTGAATATTAAAGGCAAAAGGGCAGCTATCATATCGGTAACTTATTAAATATTCTATTGAATAGAAAATCAAATAACACATAGATATGACATGTATTTCTATACATGAATGGGTGACTCATCTTAATATAAAAATTAAATGTAATTTTCAGTCTGTTAGATATGATTTTTCAATTGCAAATGTTTATGTCAAAGATTTCGGGAAGAACTGACACACATATTTGTAAGAAGAAAAATCAGACCCACAGAATTGCTTTAATGTAGCATAAATATTGAGTACTGTATTGATGTTGTAAATACCGATTATATGATCAGCAAAAAGATACCGAAGCTCTGAATGGGAGAATAGGATCTTGTAAGAATATATTATGATCAAACAAGAACGGATGGGTGAAAAAAACCTCTCTGCATTATAGCAAATATATAATCACCGTATAAACGTCAGACTCGAAATGCAAAGGGCCAGGTCTTGTAGTGTTCTGAAATTATTGCCAAATCATTACTAATTTACTACAGTACCGAATATTTTATCAACATTCTTTTATGTGTTATAATAATAATATGCAGTATTTTTAATATTGCATGTGCATCTGGTTCATATTTGTTAAAGTCAAACGAGGAAACGAAGTTCTAGTCTGACTGTATGACATATTTCATCAAGCAGTTAAATGTGCAAAATAACAAATGTTTAACAACAACGAAGGAATATCAAATTCCGTAAACACTCTTTTTTGAAGATTGCATGCATGTTTTCAACAGGTTTGATATGAATCTTTACAATGTATCACACACACAAAGATCAGTGCAACCTTATACAAGCTTGACAATAGACTAGCCAATATGGAGTGACCTTTCCTGACCAGCTGCAGACGATACCAATCTGAGTGTGGGCTAGGACTGGAGTCGTCCCTGGAACATTCGATTAATTACAGGACCTCTCTCAGATAGCGTGCGATTCGATTAAACTTAATAGACGGGGGGCCATTAACACCTTTTGTTCTAAATCTATCTGAGCATTATCACGACACTCCGTGATTAACAATGTTGTGTATTAATCTCATCAAGTCATTCGGAACGCCTCGTATAATGAACCGCTACTAACAGAATATTAAGGCATATCTTACGATCGTGGCGTCATTGTTTCCGAAACCTCTTGCTCTGTCTTATTAATTAGACCCTGCCACAGAGGAGGCCGGTTTAATTTATTTGTCAACTTTGGCTAATGAAAGGTAATAGAAACAAGGCGGAAAAACATGATATGTTTTGGGGTTTTAATATTAGGTGGCAGTAGGTGTATTCCGAATGAAAACAAAGGAAATGACGATTGTAATGAGACAAAGAAGTCGCTGCTTTGATTTGAGGCCCAATGGTCTTAATCTTTGACGGATTGATCACTTTCCTATAGCGTTTATCGGTGTACAGTTACATGGCAGATATTCTGTCATTATTATGTTATTTGGTAAATGACTTTGTTTTCTTCTAATGCTCTTTTATTTTAGGGAAGCCAAGATTTAAAATCAATGAAACGAGTAGATAATATCTTGACATCCGCTCTGACAACGGGTGAAATAAACATAATCTCTGTATTTGATTGTATCAAATGATCATGTTTAAACAAAGTCATCAAAGTTGAAATGGGTACGTTTATTTAGCTTCCAATTAGTGACAATGAGCTGGAATAATCGTACATGAAAATAAATAGAGAAGCACTTAATTAACTCCGGATAATGCATTCACTTTGTGAGATATTGAACCTTTTTGGGAAGTCTTCTGCCAGAAATGGGATTTACAAAAAGTGAATTTAGAAATTAATGCGCCTGACCCTTTCCATACCTTCTCTGAGCATTCTAGTGTATTTGTCTATGAGTTGACATTACTTAAAACGCAAAATAGCATTCGGTCTCTTAAAATGATAAAACAGTCAAGGCTTATAAGTATAAATATAGAAACTGCATTCTAAATTGTATATACACCAAAAGATATAGGGGCAAATATAAATTCATATATTAATTTTTAAATGTCAATTTACAACAGTAAGTTAAGTCATTATATCGAACAGAATCTTTAAAGAGATATTGTAACATACAAGTATCTTTGTTATTTGAAAGATAAAAGATCACCAAAATATATCATCTCTTAATCTTATCAGCCTAAAAATCACAACCGTCATCAAATTATGATAAAAAAATATCGGCACAGCCTTAAAAGTCTAATATTGGTGTATGGCCAATATCTTGTGTCGATCATGTCGATTATATTTCATCAAGTTATACGAAAGGTCGAATTAACAATATAATGCTAATCTACATCGGTGTGGCATTTCAACACATATTTCTCACACGTTCGGTGGAGTTATCAGTCTGTTAACACTGTATTCAAAATCACGCAACTTTGACAGGCGTTCCCCAACCATGGTACACCGCCACGAAGTCCGCGCCAAAACACTTAGCCAATTAATTATTAGATACCGGTCGTACCGACCTGCATGGTAAAAGACCTACCATGTATTCGACTTTAAACTTATTTGAATGATGTTAACTGGAAAATGAATCATAACAATTTAAATACACCTGTCAACGGATGCTGTGTTGCTCCAGTTTTTGTTGGCAATTCACAAAACAAATTAAAACAACAATAATGATTATAAAACTAACTCGAACTAAACACAAATATTAATAAAATCATACTTCTTTCCAAATTAAAAAAAATGTATAAATAAATAAATAAATAAATAAATAAATAGAGGATATTTGTTGATTACGGTGTAAGATCGAATTTTATTTCTCCGAGTGAGCCTAGAAAGTAATATTTTCACGAGTGGCGAAGCTACGAGTGAAAATATAACTTTATAGAGTCACGAGTAGAAATAAAATGCGATCTTACACCGAAATAAAAAAAATTCTGTTTCTATAATGCTTTTTAGCGTATATTTAATTTTATTTACGATTTCCAATAATTACATTCCCCGTGCGGAGCTCCTTTCCTTAGTTTGCCCCCGTTTGGTGACCCAACCAAATAACGCCACGAAGACAAGAAATAGTCCCAATGTTTACTTGTGTATTTTTACAATATTTGCAAATATTTAAACAGCAAATCAATTTGCTTCACAATAAAAGATGAATTTAATTGCAACACAGTAATAAACTTTAGCAGTTACATAAAGCCAGAAAATGAAATTTAGCTCAGGAATACATGTATGTAAACAGGATGGCAGCTGCATGGCAGAGTAAACATATGACTCGATCGAATATCAACAAAATCCTTAGTAATATTCAAGAAAATGGACTAGGATCATTGTGCATTAGCAGTATTGAGATCTGATATGGGTCATTCGTACTGGATTATTCGCTGTCATTCTCAGAAATGAGCCGAATTCGCTTGAAAATTGGTCGCTCAACTGGCGAATCTGGGTCAGGTCGTGACCGTACATCTCGGTGTTGCTGTGAAAGTGTATTTTGTTCATTTTTCTGATTGATTTGCCACTCGTGAAAATATCACTTTTTTGTTCACTCAGTGAAATTGTAAATCGATCTCACACCAAAACAAACACATTTTCTCTTTATTAAATGCCTTTGAGGCCAGAAATTAGCTGTTTTATTCACAAAAGACGTCAATATTGGCGGGATTACCTCGCGTGCGTGACGTTTTTTATGACGTCATTTCTAGCGTAAAACCCAGCACAAAAAAGTAGTTCCCTTTTTTTTAAACACCAACTTTTCACTGCTGTTATTTTTATTATAAATATAGGTATCTCATCAATAAACATGAAAGAAATGGCGTTAATTATTGAATTGTGATATTAACATGCTTATTTTGTGACATCCAAAATAAATTTAACATGAGAATGTGTAAAATATCCATTTTTTACAGTCAAACAAACGCTCCCACACCAAGATGAACATAGTATTACCTACCAATGTTTTACCTTATACCCACTGGAACCCTTCAATTCTTTTAAAGTTCAGTCACACCTGTACAGCTGACCGCAATCTAAGGTGTTAATGCACATCATGGTCAAAGGTTCGGGATAGCATACTTATATTATTTAACGACTAAGTAAAGTTTTCTCCGTGGTTTGTGGTGTAATATATCAGTAAGGAGACTTTATATCCTAAAAAAGTTTTAAAATTATATACAATGAAATGATAGCATTTTAGCATGCATATGTAGTTTCGATTTTTAAGCTATAAATGTATATTCTGTGATATAATATAATATTATATAATATTTATTCATTCCTTTGAAGACATGCTGAATTTAAATGTTTTAAATATTTAGATCTGAAAAATAATTATAAATATGTTTGCGGTATTACGTCAGACAACCATTAAAAATTCATATGCGTGTTTTTTTTGTGTGTGTGTTTTTCATCTAGTTGTCTACATAGGTCTCTTTTCTATATTTAAATATAAATTTTTCGTTTCAGTTTGAAAACAGTGAAGATTTCGGTCACAATTGCGAATCTAAATGCCATATTTGAAAGGTATGTTCAACCCAGAGCGCCGTGGTCCAGAGGTACTATACACAATTACGGATCGGAAGGTTGTAGGTTCGAACCCCGTTGGGGGCGAGGACTATTCATGACCTTCCCGGGTTAAAGTACTGGTCCAACCCAGGAACCGTCGAGAGGGATTAGTTTAAGTTGAAAGAACTTGTTTCCCAATCGACGTAAAGTAAATAAGTTTAAACTAACCTAGTCTCAATAAAGATTTCAAGATTTAGTAAATGATACACGTGTATCATTCGTTTGGAATATGTTATACTTTTTTTTCCTAAGAATTGAAATCTTTAAGCTAGATTGTATGTTCTAACTTTTTAAGGCAATGAAGATTAGATAACGGGTGAATTTTAGAACATCAAATATGAATTCCATTCAAGATACTGGACATCGATTCGTTTTTAAGTTGTTTTTTTTTCACATTTGAAATACAATAATTTCATGTGTTTTTTTATGTTATGCAAACAGGCAGAATGACCGTACAACAGAACTATATAAGCCTTAACAAAATGACCACCAATCGGAACACAACAAACCGGATCGACTGAAGATGGTCGGATTATTGAAGTGGATTTGAGACCACATAATTGAAATGGGTCGTTAATATCTTGCTCTGATAAGTAAGCTGGTCTTAACAACGGGATGATCTGTATGTCAAGGATTACTAGCAACATATAATGAAAATGGACCCTGTAAACAAAGGTCTGGATAGGGAGGTGGTCTGATTATCAGGTTTATCAGAAAACAGAGAAAATGGGCCATGGAAAAAATGGTCTGGACAGGGGTGTGGTCTGATTATCAGATTTATCAAATAACAGGGAAATGGGCCATGGAAATAATGGTCTTGGTACGGAGGTGGTCTGATTATCAGGTTTATCAAACAGAAAATGGGCCATGGAAATAATGGTCTTGGTACGGAGGTGTTTTGATTATCAGATTTATCAGGAAACAGGGAAAATGGGCCATGGAAATAATGGTCTTGGTACGGAGGTGGTCTGATTATCAGGTTTATCAGATAGCAAAAATGGGCCATGTGGTCTGATTATCAGGTTTATCAGGTAACAGAAAATGGGCCATGGAAATAATGGTCTTGGTACGGAGTCAATAGCAGAAAATGGCCATGAAATATTGGTCTAGTTACGTATAACAGAAAATGGGCCATGGAAATAATGGTCTTGGTACGGAGGTGGACTGATTATCAGGTTTATCAGATAGCAGAAAATGGGCCATGGAAATAAGGTCTTGGTACGGAGGTGGACTGATTATCAGGTTTATCTGATAACAGAAAATGGGCCATGGAAATGATGGTCTTGGTACGGAGGTGGACTGATTGTAAAGTTCATCAAATGACAACTAACGAGAATTGTTCCAGAAAAGGTCTGTACAGTAGGGTTGTCCGATTTAGCAGGTTAATTAGAAAATAGATACTGAAAAAATAAAAAAAAAAAAAAAAAAAATGGAATTTGAAAGCATTGATCTGAATAGTGAGGGATCTAATTATCAGGTTAATTAGAAAATAGATACTGAGAATGGGCAAAAAAACAACAACATTGGTCTGAAAAGTGACGTCGTTCGCACTTGGCTAGCCTTTATGTTAAGTTTACTGTTGTATTTGGATATCAAACTTTGCTTCTATTTAAAATAGCGTTATGTTATGAACTTAAAATATGAACCTATCCTTTTAGAAAAGACTTAATTAAATCATCTTACCCACATTCCATCAGTGGAAAATGTCAACTACTTGTCTTAAATCAAGACAGTCTGCGTTTAAATGACAGAACAATGAAATTTCAGAAAATATATACGTACATTTCTTTATGGTTCATTTACTTAAATTAGCGAAGAAACAATTTAAGGATAAAAAATGTACTTTTGAAACAATTTCATTTCAGTATGGTATTGCTGTTTTGAAATTAATATCGGTGATCGATCGATGAAATAATATGGACGTTACATCATTCAAATCAACGACAGCATCATATCATATTGACATATTCAACAAAATCCCTTTTGGTAATGTGGTATTTTTCGTTCGTATTTTTTTTTTTTTTTTTTTTTTTTGGTGGGGGAATCTTTGGCATTTGAAAACATTTTAGCTGACAGACCTAGATATTGATCCTCGTTACATTTATACGTTCGTAGATATTTACATTATGTTCAAAAATAAATAGGCAAGAAATTCAAAATAGTTTTTTACACGGTTATCAAAAAAATACCCGTGAAGTTAGCAGCTGGCTGATCTGAGCGGCTTAGTGGCTTATCAATTCATTAAACGTTATTTAATGGAGTTTGCCTTTACATTAGGACGTAGTAAGATAAATTCTGGTTACTACAGAACGCGATACTTTCCTGATTACATATTTTATCGTATTCTTGGATGAAAAATAATCTCATGTAGAACAGAAGTCCAAATAGAGAGTGAAGAATTTCATATTTCTCAGTTTCAATGAGTTTTTTTTTTTCCCTGAAATTATATTGTTTGTCTGGCGACTGTACAGCATCAAAACCATAATGATAAACCTACATTTATTTTTAATTTACATATTAAATCATCTAAATACGCATTTAAGGGAGGAATAGAAATATTTTATTGAAGAGTTTTCAATTATTTTAGCTGTATGGCTGCTGAAAGAGTGCTGGAATTCTAGCGGCCCAGTGGCCTTTCAGCATTAAAACCAAATAATAATAAACACACATCAATTGTCATTTTTCCTCATATTTATTGAGAAAAAAAATTATATAGTCCAAGTATGCATTTCTGGGAGGAATGTAATTTTTAAGGAAGTAAATAAGTAAGTAATATTTCTTTATTCTGAATGCTGCTGGAATTACTCGCAGGCTGATCTGGTTTTATGCTATTCGCATAGGTCTTTTCATGGTGTCCTCTATGAGGGAAAGGGTTAAGAGCCATCAAGCTTTTTTGTTATACGTAACATGTACAAACTTTGATACTAGTTGTATATTTTTAAGTTATATCCTACATGTTCTACGTTCTATGTATGTCTATATATACATGAACAGTTCACCAAAATTATAATTCTTTGATATGAATTGCAGAATTCAGTATTTTTATTTTCTTTGTTGTTGGATTTAATCTCCAAACGACAGAATTTCAGTTATTTCCGAGACTACCTTTTAACGACTGGTTGGACCAGCCTACTCATTGTTTCAGGAGATTGGTATATCTCAGAGTGGTTAATTAAGAAAAAATAATGCATTTTATTGAAGTTCAAAATCTTGTGATAAACAAATCTACCAAACTTTGTACAGATTAAGAAATTGTTTATAATTTTCTTATTTCAAACACATATCGAAATTGAAAATGGTTGCATTGATATTCAGGCGCGAAAAAGAACATGACTTGTGACAAAATAAAATCCACTGTTGCTTCTCCAAGCATTTATCTAATTCGTTGATACCTTGATTAGAACAACCATATACGGGTATCCTAGATTCTGCTTAAAGAAGTTATGTTTTTCATTACAATTATATTAAATCCATCAGGGTCTCTGTATATACTAATATGAAGAAACCCTGAATCCATATATGAGTAACAAAATATTATAAGGAGAGTTTTCACACACACACACACACACACACACACACCATGTTAAATAATGTTTTATGATTTTTTTTTTCTTTTTCCTTATACGGAATCCCAAGTCAGATTCTAAATATTCATGTACATGTATAGACTTGGGATATGATGAAGTGGATTATATGTTCGATATCTGCCAGAGGCAGCAACTCTTGGAACGGTATTTGAGAAGGTATATCCTGGAGTACCCTCGATTATGTTTTATATTTTATACTTCTTTCACTTGACATTGTACAAAAATCAGTCGGATATAAAGCTATAATTATCATCTGTCTCCATCTCTCTCTCTCTCCCTCTAATGTTATTTCTCTCTTTTCCTCTTTCAATCTTTCTCACACACAAACCCTGTCCCTTTTAATATGTGTCTCCCCCACCCCCTCTGATAAAGACGTATACATCAACATTTGTTATAATACTATAAATGCTGTCTGCTTGTATCATATGAATTTGAGGCCCGTTTCATTAAATTTCGTACAAAAACAAATCTTCGTAAACGTAAATTCACAGATGTAAAATATTTAATTTCCTGTGATATTTTTCTTTACAAAAAGTGTTGTGTTTGTATAATGCAACGAAAAGGGTCAACTTTCTTCGAGTTTATTGTGGAAAAAAATAGTAGACACTATTTATAACAACAGACTTACTACTTAATTCAAATTTGATCGTACGAAGTTTTGTGAAACGGGCCCCTGATTGTACCATATACACTATTGTGCATACTGGATTTTGAATACCCCCTCTCTCTCTCTCTCTCTCTCTCTCTCTCATATAGCACCATCTACCTAATTACACACGGTTGCAGTTAGAAGTGGGATATAGTCAACAACATAGTCATCATGTCACATTCAATTTTATTTAAATAAATTTATGATTATTAACATTCATTTCACAAATATTATTTACAAAAAATGAAATAATATATATAATACAATAAAATAATGATGAATGAAGTTTGAACCATAATAGTCACGTGATAACCATGAGTCCAAACAGAAGATGAAAACATGCCGTTTAGCAATTCCATAAGCATTTCATAATTATAAATATAACTGATCTGGCTGTTCATGATTCAAGCATGTTTGGTCTTGTAAATAAATTAAAAAATAAAAAAGAACATGATCAAAGTACATTTAATATCATGAAATGCTGAATTTTTTCCTCAATTAAATGAAATATTGCACATACATGTAGCGTCCTAGTTTTACTTTCATTTGGTCTAAACTGAATCATCTCAGAGCACATTCCTATAAATGGTCTTAAAACAGGCTCTTGATGGTTTGATAGATTCGAATAGTTTATGTAGACAAAGAAAACATAATAACCGAGCACAATCTAAACGAATTCATAGAATATATACATTTAAATGTACTCCAGGGAAATTCCTAGGAACATTTGTCATTTCCAGTATTCAAAACTGCAATAAATGCTGATTAAAATAACAGAATAAATACAAACCCAAAAATGTCTTAAAACTAAATCTATAATATCTAATCATATAAAAAAAATGAAAAGGGAGAAAACACCTTTACCTTTTAAATTGTATCGCTTCTACAGCTATCGTGTATTGTACAAAATTGCGAATAAAAAAAACAACATCATCGAGTTCTTTATTAAAGAACATCAAAGACATTTTAAGTTGAATTGAGTTACTGATTGTCATACTAATTACAGTATATGAGTTGATGACTACACGATCGATTTACCAGCAATGGATTCAAAGGATGATAATTTGCATGATGTACATCGTGTTATGTACTTCTCCTTACACACACACACACACACACATAATATCATAATGTCAACATGTATGCAGTATGCACATTGCCATGAAATGCTTAAACGTCAAAATGAAAAGGGAGCTGCTAACCCTGAGAAGTAATGAGTGACTGATGTCCATATAGGGCGACAGTATGATGGAAATTGAAAGAAGGCGGGGTTGTCTTGATGTGGGCGGGACTTACGGGATAATAAATCCCTCCCCATATAAAATGCTGTTTCACTATGGCAACATTTATTATGCTCTTCCTAAAGTAGAATGTAGATTTATCTCCTATCGTTAGTGAACATAGAGTGTACGTAACACAAAGGTCTTCCACTGAATGATAAATTTTGATAGTAGTTAAACGAATGTCATTATCTTTGATATGCATATAAAATGAGGTATTTTATCATACATTCATGAATAAAAGATATGCACTTGACTGGAATCGTAGCTGCTACGAAAAAGTGCAACTATTAAGCTAACTGACACCCTTTTTGTAAGGTAAGATCTTCCACAAATGTCAGGACATTGCTATACTCTGTCTGTCTCTCAGTCAGACAATTTATTGAACAGTGATTCCTCTACATCTCAACTAGAATGCAGTGCATATTGTAATCTATATCGCTGACAACATTGATTTATACGTGTACCATCTACAAAACAATACATAAATGTGTTAAAATGCATCTGTGCCATATCTGGCGTCACGCGTCACTTCCGGTCGACTGTCCATGACGTCACGAGATATCATATCGGTAGTTTCTTAACGATAGTTTATTCTTTTGTTAGCACTTTTCAGAAATCTCGTTTTTTACCGGACACACGATGATTAAACAGATGGCCGTTCACCCAGTTCCCTGTACAAACTTTCTGTATTAACGTATCGTGTCCACACTCCTGTGACGTCATTTCAACACTAGATACTCTGACGTAGTTTGTTTCACGCTGATCCTGCACGAGGACTGTTACATCCGCCGGGTTGCTTGATGTGCGAAGAGAACACCTTGATACATTATGCCATTGATCTCCATGGAGACGACTAGAGAGTTGTCAATTTCGGTCCGCCCGTCATCTGTAGAAACAAAAGCATTCAATAAAGACAAAGATAAAAAAAAAAACTTAAACTTTAAAAATATCCATTTTGATACATCAAGTAGAGCCACTGTATATGTATGCTGCAATGTTATTTATTTATTTTATTTTATTTTATTTTATTTTATTTTATTTTATTTATTTATTTAATTTATTTGTTTGTTTAAATTAAAAAAGTATACTTAGCATTTTGTTTATTTGATGTTTGTTATTCTAGATTTAGTGGCAGTATTGATATTGCGTGCTTGCTGTTACTTATCTTTTGGAAATGATAATGCAGACTGTTTCAAATAAACATAACTGAATATGTATCCGATTCAAATTTAATAGCCATATTTGAAATCTATGTATTTTATCATGTATGTTTCAGGATATATAACAAAATTAATATTTAAAACAAATACATTTTAAAATTTTATGAATATATAATACAAAAATGTTTTCCTATATATACATTGATTTTTTTTTCTTCTTCTGTGATTTTCCAAAAATATATCGTCATTGTAAACTGAGTAACAAGAAACACATAAGAAGGCAGAAGTTGCAGGTGCTGAAGAGTATATATGAGCTGTCTCATCGTGGAAAGGAAGATTTCAGTATAATCGATTACAGTGTTTTAGCTGATTCCGCTACAGACATTAAAAATTCTCCAAACAAATTACTACTTCGAAACCATACTCGCCCCTAACTGTATTTCCGAATCCATCAATTTGTCTCTGTGCGCCTTCAGATTGTATGGTAGGTGAACCTCGTAAAATGCCAACGAACACAAATCAACTTTTTGAGGTCTTGAAATAAATGAATGTTAGACCGGTAAACGATCAACGGCAGTTCAGAACTTTCCGGTGTCGATACGTTCACACCCGTGTACCGTGGATTCGTACATAATGGGTCTTTGCAGATATTAGACGCTTACTTTGCGATCAAATATTTAGTCGGGGCTAATTGAATACATAAATATGGGCCTGAGGGAGAGAAATTGATTACATGTAATGTAGAGGTTGATAAAGACGTATAAATTGAATTAAGTAATCAGTCTGGAAGATTGGCTTAATTCTACTGGCATTGTCTTTAATATTTAATGATATTTTATTGGAGTTCCGCGATAAAAGATTGTACGCGCTTCCAACTAAAGATACGGTTTTTCCCTTTCTCTGACTAACAAATAGCCGACCGTGCGAATATCTACTAAACGGAGAACGCTGAAAGGCATTTTTAATTGGGTTATAGATTTCTTACCCTAATTTAAAAACGTGAATCTTTCTCTCTGAGGCAAGTAATACTGGATAAAGACTCCCCCCCCCCCCCACACACACACACAGAAGACAAAAAAAGTCAGATAATTGTAACAAGTACTAACATAGTCACAAAAATCACTAGCTTCCGGAAATTAATTTTGAAACTACAGTGTATATGAAAGGCGTAATTTAAGTGTGCACAAATTGATTACTAACAGCACTTGACTTAATTCTTGCTTCCTGATATGAATTTAATTTTTATCGTTATCATCATCGTCATCTTGTTCTTTTTCTTTAACCAGATGCTCCATTGACTTGCTAGCTTGTCACAAAGCTTAAATAAAGTTGTAAGTGTCAGTGTCGTGTCGGAGATCCGAGCCAATGACGGAGTATGGGGGAGGTGTTTAAGTCCCTAACCCTGTCATTAAATCCGACTGCCAGGAGCGGGGTACAGTCGTGACCAGTCGCCCGTATCGCCGGTTCAGTCGCGCTGTAGATTTCTATTATTTAAGAAATTCGTTTACACTTAAAAACTTGACAAAATTGTAAACTTATTAAATTCCAATCATTAAATTGCTGCAAATTAATAATATCTGTTTATCGGAACCATTATCCTTTGATATGTGGGTATAAAACGCCGACACGGCACGTTGAATCCAAACCTACATGTCTCGGGTCTGACGGCGGTTTGAGCAACCTGGCGTCACACCGTACCGTGCTGCTGATCAAAGTGTTTCTATGACACAGAGGCTATCCGAACACCCTGGTATAAAGTTTATAGTTGTGTTCGAAATTTAATAATTTGTTTTCTTCTATTAAATAGAATATAAAAACGACACAGTTTAGCTGTATTTGTTTAAAATTGAATATCTAGATATTTTGTCGATTTTGAAGAAACATTTCGTAAGGGAAGGAATTAATATCTCGGTAACTGTCTATAACATTTTTTAAATACATTATATGCCTCAATTGGGACACCATCTCTTCAAGATCTGCCATTTCAGATAAAAGGCTGTATTATTCTTCTTTTGTCGGTTTTCATAAAATTATCTGTGTCATATTGTAGGAAATATCAATTTATAGAATAAATAATTATTTTTTAATCACCCATTTAATTAAAAATATATCTCTGTAAGAACAAGAAGTATTATTTTACGATAAATTCGTTTTTTGCCTAAATATGTCTTTATTTTAAGATTAAGACACCTGCTTCGGTATTAATATTTTATTAATAATTGCGGATGACGACATGTATAGTGTAGCGACTCAACACATCTCCCGTCCTGCTCTTTAAACATTTAAAATGCTTAATTTTAAAAGTTTAGTACCAAGTACAGGGGGAGGTAGATTTATTTCTTTCGACGTGTGAAGTTTTCTTTGATGCAACATCTGTTTTCTCTAAATCTTGAGCATAAATTTCCACCCATTGTTAGATCTTTTCTTGTCCAATTACCTGTCACACAACGCAGGTTTAACTTGAAATGTTAGTCCCTCACCCAGATACTATTAAAACGCAAGGAGTATGAAATTACATCAAATGATTTCTTTACTTTTGCGATACAAACTGTGTATAATTTATTATTTTTTTGGTTATTTTGATCTTAAAATCTCTCAGGCGTGCGTTTTATATAAAACTGATCTGATTTCAAACCCTGTGAACTGCTTGCATTTGTAATACTTTAAAGAAATTAAACCTAATAAAAACCGAACTATCTTTGTCACCATATCAGATACGCAAAGGTTTTATACACATTTACCTACCGAATGCAGGTTCATTTTTTGTCTTAATATAAAATTGAATTTCAGTAATTTATCTTGAAAGCTATAGATATGAATGACTCTGGCTGATATCAAATGAATATTGTAGGAGCAAATAAGGCAACACTGAATAAAGCAGTCTGTGTTTCAGTTGATATACATGTATAATTATGTATATAAGTAAATGTTAACACATTTCAGAATAAAGAGGATGGAAATCAAAGATACCTGACTCTTATACAATCAACAATGATTAACACTAAGTAATGCTAAAATCTGAAATAAGGAAAGAATGCATTTAAACATTCTTATTTTACAGTTAATAAATTTAAGTAAAAAAAAAAAGAAAAAAAAAGAAAAAGAAAAGAAGTTATATTCCTCGAACTTACTTCGACTTGTAATTTTTATATGAGTATTGGGAAGACCTGGATGTGCCATTATTCGATCCTCCTCCGTCATCATCCTTTTTCTTGGGGGTTCTTCCGCCAATGCCGCTGCCCTTGAGGCCTCTTCCATTTTTCGCGTTGCTTCCTCCATTGCTCGCGACGCGGCCTCCATTGCCATCGCGTCGCGTTCAGCGTACCTTTCTGTGAGATTTCTGTGAGTAGGGGTCGGCGGTAGACTTTCATCTTCACCTGAAAAAAGATAGTGGATGTGTTGTGTTAAATGCAGAACAACACAGCTAACGACAGAAAATAGGAAACCAAGACAATGTGTTGATAATTGTTGATAAAACGTATCTTTTACCTAAATAACAATGCAATGAATCACATCCGCCTTTGGAAGAACGTCTTTTAACTTAATTAATCAAAGAAACAAAGTCTATTATGTGAAAAAGACTAATTTACATTTATTTATTTCAAAATATTCAATTAGAATACCATCATATTTCGGATAAAATTTATTGCATCATTTTATGCATATTAATTTTTAAGGAAATCTTTGATGGTAAAATTTATAAAGCAATATTTTCCAACACTGTTCTTTGAAATTCTTTTGTGCAATCGTTTATTCGTATTTTATTGGAAAATAATTAAATAGGTATAAATTTTAATTACGAAAATAAAACGTAAATTGTTTTGTTCAGAGGAGATAATGAAGTTGTCAAAATATTTTCATCAGGTGTAGCGATGTTTGTGTAATGCGATATCCGTAAAAGAAACTGAAGCTGGCAAAATAGTTTTATTAACAACTGTATGAATGTTAACGGAGAGGTATGACAGACATTCGATACATGGAATGACGAGTCTGAGGCATCCGGGAGCGGTCCCCTATTGACCGGAGATGCTCACGGGCGGTGTTCGTGTAATTTACACGCCCATTAATATCACTGACATTTCAACCTTAATTTATCTGAGGGTGAACCAGGAGCAGCCCTCCGTCGGAGCAGATTAGTGCAAAATATCCAATTTCATCACAAATTACACATTACAAATTATTTGTCTCAATATTTCCTTGGATCCCATCTCAATCGTGGCTTTATATCTTAATTCGAAGATTTACAATGGCGTGCTAGCCTCTGACAACTGTATTTAGACTGTGCGCGAACATTTTTCATTAAACACCGGGTCATTTAACATATAATCAGGGTCCCATTCAACTCTGTCTTTTTGGGATTAGTAAAAGATGATATCAATAATAATCGGAAGCCTTTGATTTAATAGTGTTTTATGGTTGGCGATTGTAGAATAGGTTTTGATGAAAGCTATGATTAAACCGTGACGACTGGACTATATCGACGTTGAACATGCGATACCGACATTGAACCGTCCGCCAGGACTCGGGTTTCGCTAAGCAATATCAATGCCAAGTACCGCGATCATCTTTCTTCTTCAACTTTCATTGGACAGTCGGAAAATTTATAATTTGCAACTGATAGTTTGATTTTGAGAAATTGCCGAGTGTATAACAATTTAATTTCGGAAATGTTTACCGCCTAATTGCAGACATAGGCGAATTATTCGTCTCTCTGCTTTTTGTTCGTCCTTTAAACCAGCTTGTTTATTCACCGTGAGTGGATTGCTCGTTTTCGGCTATCAGTTTACAAATAAAAGAAACACTTCAGTGACTTGCGTATTGTAACTTAACAATCGTAGATATTTACACCAATGCATTTAGACAAATGTCACTCGACTGAATACATCGTATACTTAATGCGTTTTAATTTGTTTTATATGACCTTTTAATGCACTTTTACAAATAAACACATTCGCTGAATCGTGCGTAATTTGGTTTTTATTGAGAGACCATGCGAATAGACAATTTCAAGTCCGAATACATATCCATGATAGCTTAATCATGCTAGGGAATGGTTACAATTTCCACCGCACTGAATAAACACAAGTTCAATGATTTGATTTTTATCACACTTAATATTTGTTATGGTGTAAACTTTTCAATTATTATTTGTATAGCTCATTGTAAATCATCTTTTAAATAACCAGAAAAATTCATTGATGTGACATGTTCAATGATAGAAGATTGCAACTATAATAAAAATGTAGCAACATTTCCACACTGGACGGAATATACCAGTATTTTTTTAATTATATGCTTATATTTTGGCCGTGTATTGTTACTGATATATTTAGTAATGTTTTGATCATACTATGGTGAAGTTCTGTTATGGCACGTTTATGTAATGTATTATTAATGTTATGCTTATGTTAATGTTGTGAAAATCTTCATGTTATGGCCATGTTTATGTTGGGACCATGCTCATGTTTTAACCATGCTATGTTATAGTCATGTTTATGTTATGATCATGTTATGGTATTGCTATGTTATGATTATGTTAATGTTTGGACCGTATTCATGTTTTGATCATGCTATGTTATGGTATTGTTATGTTATGATTGTTTTGTTGACATATTATTTTTGATCATGTATTTTTTTTTCGATTGTGTTATGATCATATTTATGTTATGATCATGTTTATTTTTTGATCATTGTGATCATACTTACATAACTGTTGCTGGGCCTGAAGCTGCCAGAACTGCCTCAAACTAGAGATGGGCGATCTCCGATCTGAAGTTAAACCGTGCTTTAGTTTATATCACTAGACTTACACAAGACCAGAAATCTTAAAAAAATGCAAAATCGCATCTCAATACAGGTACATTTATTCGAACTTTGAAGTAAAGCTGATGTATAAACAAATAATAATTAACAAAATAAGTAATGAAAATGCGCACCTGAAGCGGATCCATTGAACTTGCCGTTCATGAGACCGTTAAAGTGGGGGTGGGGATGTGAGGAAGGGATAAGAGTTGGCCCCGGGGACAGATCGTAGCCGTAACCTGAACGCCGGCCTTCACGACGGTTGCCGTCGATTGCCGCCTGCAGCTCCTGGGGTGTGCTCAGGTGCAGCTTCTCACACTCGTACGGGTACAGATACTTCATGTACCTGGAGAGTTACAATACAATACAATACAATACAATGTGATACTGGTAAGAACAGAAATAACTGGAAATTAAGAATGACCGAGAATCTAGTCTGTTAATACATCGATTTTTAACATTTGATGCAATTTGATTATTTTGAAATTATATTTAGTTTACATTTTATTTTCATAATGATAATAATGATAACAACAAAAATTATTATTATCATTTTATTGTTATCAGATAGTTTAAACAACCGTGTGTAATCAATAATTTAATCATCGGCTTCTTCAATTATTCACCTCAGATGCATATATATCCTGGCTCTGTTTTATTTTGGCGTGATGCATTGTTTCCATGCATTAATGTGTTTTATCGTCCAGAAATATGCGGGATTCATACACAATATTATCAAATGCAGAATGATTAAATTTTCAATTAGGCCTTATTTTGTGCAATACAACACAATTTATCGCGGTTTTTGCTGAGTAAAGCACATTAAAAAGAAATAATTTCTAGTGGTAATAATGTCTAAACACTTCAAAGAAAATCCTTGAAGTATGAACAATTGATTGTTTCATTTTGTATCCCATATTTTTCCATCAATTTTATGTACCCTATACAATGTTTGTTTCATTTTCTGTTTTTATAAAGAGAACTATATGTGTAAATAATTATAATTCAATTTAATTTCATGACTAAAATGCATTTAATAATCTCCATTTTGGTATCAATAAATTCACGAGAATGAACATAAAACGTGATGTATCATTCTGATCTACGTATGATGAAATAAACAAAGGAGAAAAAAAACACAAAAAGAGAAAGAGCATCTCTCTGAATGTTTCTTTCGCACATCTGCACAACATTACACTGTCAAATTTCTTCTTAGCTTAATTTCCAATAAATATTCCAAAGAGTCTGCGGTAATGATGCATGAATCTGCATGAAACTGATTAATCATAAACTCATTAACAAGATAGTTAAATATTTGGGAGAATCTACAGTGCTACCTACAGAAGAACATGGTTTGTCAAAAGATCTTAATTTAAATTCAAAGTTCTGAAACAACGTAATGTGAATTCCTGGGTTGGACCAGTCTTTTGCACCAGGTAATATATTGACTCAAACCTAAATTCAATTTCAAAAGTTCTTAAACGAAAAGCAAATTCCTGGATTGGTCTGGTCAAAGAATGTCTGGAACAAGTATTGTCTTTCTTCCCTCCAGCAGGGATCGAACTAATACGCTACAAATCCGTTTTCAATGAACACTTCCGGTCGAGCACGGGGACCCAGAAGATCTAGGAAGGAAGGGATACTCACTGTGTTCGGAGAGTGAAGGCGGCGCTGGTGATGGAGGATGGCAGATTGAGGCCTTTTGTGATTTCCCGCCACAGTTTCTTGTTTATGACTTCCACTAGACCACCTTTTGAAACCACGTGCTTGAAGAGTTCGTATAGATCAAGCGTCTGTTTTGCCATGATTGGAATCCGATTCACAGGAGAGCCTACAATGGAATATTGATGGCTAAAATTAGAGTAGGGAACATTTTGCTTATCTTTGATTTTTGTCGATCCTCCACGGAAAATCAAAGTGCAGAAAAAATAATTAAACTCACTTAATACATACATATAGGCTGTTAAATTACCTACAGTCATTGTGTTAAAAGAATATCAAAAACATTCATGTTTATAAATATTGCTTTTTGTTTTTATGAAACTCTCTTAACCGACAGGTTTCAATATGAACTACTGTTTTACTTCACAGTTATTCCTGCTGTTAACACTGATTGGCCAAGACTTCAGCAACTACACTCAAGTCTGGTTCTTAAAGTCTGCTTCGCGCATGCGCTAAACTGTATTATATCATTTTGATCCTAATTGTATATTTATAACTTTCTCTATATCTCTCACTGCACCAAAAGTTTCTGTTACAAATAATGTATAAAACAGCTAGAATCTTGTGCAAGTCTTAAGATCTTTAATGATACTAACTGTTGTTTATGACAAGATAATTTTGCGACATACTCCAAATTATGTGCATTTCTAGAGCAATATTTGAATGCAAGAGCAGTGGAAGTACTTGGACTTCAACTGTGCCTCGTCCATTTGCATCATGAGTATCATTTAGCTGATTATATTTATGAATTCTGATCCATCTTAACACATCGGCGAGATTGCATTAGTTGCTGACACTTGTTGTGCGACGAGAGATTCAGTCTGACAACGGTTACTGCCATGCTTGACTGAACACATTTTGTCGTGTGTTTAATCATCTTGTTTAGCCATTTCACTGACATGCATATTTTATAAATCTGATAACATGAAATCAAACAGCCAATAAATAATTGATAGAGAAACGAGCGAAGTTCAGTGACTTTGCCTTAACGAGGATGGATTCGCTCCAAGGTATTAAAACATTGTGTTTTATACATTGTTGATTAAGTCGTTTGATAGCGCGATATTTGTCCACAGTAAATTATTGAACTAATTTTATATCTACAATCTAGACAGGGTACTTAGTTCATAAGCCGTCAAAGAAAAAGGGAATTGGTAATTAGCAGTATTTCAGAGGACACTGATTTTATATGAGAATTTAGTAATAAATATTTCATCACAAAAATATTCTACTTAAGGGATCCGCAACGGAAAAATAATAGGACCCTACCTCTAAGAAAGGGATCAATATACATTAGAAGAAAAAAGATAGAAATAACCAGGGTTACTGGAGACGACAAAGATCACTTAAAAGCTGTCTTTTAAGTCAAATTCATGCATTATTTTAACGCATCTCTTTGTGTTTTATAAGGTGTTTTGAGAGGAAATCCATTGGTCTGTAATTGTTCGTTTATCAGGAATTATATCGTATTAAATTTTCAAGAATTCTTAAAATAACTGCGCATTGTTGCGTTAGAAAGTCACTGATATTTGTTTTACGTACTTTCTTTTGTATAATTATGATTCCACTAAATGTGCAGAATGTTTCAGTTTTTACTAAATCATTTGTTTAATTACGCTATTTTTCAAATTTCAACTTGTCACAGATCGTAACTTTTTTTAGCATCAATATTGCTATATCAATATCAATAAAACATGATCAAGTTAAGTGACAATAAGATTGTAATAAAAATGAATTGTTTGTAAGTTAATAACGATGCAAAACGAACGAGTATATACACATGTTTAATAATTATCAAGGACAACAGTCAAATTTTGGGTTTGATTACACACAAACTCCTTTGTCATCATCCAAGGAGTATTTTATACACAAATGGTATTGTTTTGTGGAATTAGAGATAAAGCCAATATACCCAGTTGCAAAAGGAAGTGTCCGATCACATTTTTGTTAATGCACTTCTTTAAGAAATATTATGTTGGGACTGCAAACACTGATTTTCTAAGTTTTGATACTTTCGAAAAGAAAAAATGCACATATATACCACATTTTTTTAAGCAAAATATATCTCGAAAAAATGATACTTTTAAATTAAGGAAAGCCTGGATGTAAACTTTCTTTTCAAATTAGTATACATTACTCGCTTAGTCAGTCTTTGCTGGCTGTTTCATATATTTATATATTCCAAAGATTCTTGGCATTTATTGAATTAATGATTGGGTCCTTGATGACTTATGATCGCATGCGACGTAAAATATAGATTTCTTGATCAAATTTCTAGTGTTATTCCTTTTGGAAGTTTATACATGAAACTGCGAAAAGTTTGTCATTACTATTACATGCGTTTCTTCTATAAATTATTATCTTAAGACAGGAAAATACTAATGTGTTAATATTTCGTCTTGTCAAAAATGACACATTCATTGCCCAAAGGTGTTCCTCTATTATATGCAATATGGTTTTGAATACTTAAACCCCTATCGTTACAAAGGTGTGAGGCTACAATCCTAGTCTTTCGCTGCAGCATGCAAGATAGTAGTGTAAGAGCCGTCGACCTTTGTTATGAATATCACATACTCTTGGTCTCCCTGCCTGACTGTCTGACTGGATATTGGTCTCTTCCCCAACAATGAAGCTATATTGGCAACAAGTAACATCTTGCGGCCCGAGGGGCTCGCAAAGCTGGCACCCCTGATCCTAAACAAACAATTTTCTGTCCATAATGACCCTGCAATTATGACCAATTATGGACATTTGTCGGGAACTCTCGATACTGAATGGTGATATATTGTTTTAGATTTAATCAAACTATTCTATCATAGGCCACACCTCTTACCCCGTTGGTAATTTATTTATCCAACATTGATGGTCTAATTTGTCCTAATTTGTCCTAATTTGAACGCTCCATCACCTGCTGAAAATTCTGATGTTTCAATATGTCTTCAATTGAATTAAATGGAAATTTGCGATCCCAAAAGAAGTGATCAAAATCGAATTACGGCGGCTGGGGCACCTGTTTCCAAACCTGTATCTATTTCTGAGAGAAAACTTTCAATTTGTTTATTATTGCGATTTACTTGATTTCTAAAAGGATCTCTCTGCTGTCACGAGATTTGACAGATGAGGATGCAGTTTGTTCAGTGGAAGAGAGAGAGAAGATAAAATGAGAATATAAAAGAAATTGTGAATATATATATATATTCGATTTTTATCATTTCTTTTGGGATACATATAGAAATGACCAAACTGCATGTGTATACAGATTCAATCATATGACAATGAGTGTACGTTTTTATGTTTGTACAATTAAGTGTATATATGCCTGTATATTTATTATCAAAATATCATATGCGCACGTGTATCACTTTTCATATATCCTCAAATGTTCCGCTTATATTTCCCGTATCCCCCAGACTGTAGACCTCATTCGATTTGTTTTCTTGCAAATTCAAAATTTAAATACTGCCAAGAAAAACTGGCATCGCGTTCCAGCAAACATACTCAAGTAAATATTAATACTCAAATGTATTTATTTCTTCGAAATGTAGCAAACTAAATGATTGGCCCATCAAATGATATGACGTTTCGCCTTATTAAATTCCGGAAACTTGTTGCTATCAATTAACGGAAGCTGTTAAATTAAATTTAGATTTATATTTATAGAGACAAAAAGAAATTTCTCGGGTCCTTTTGGGATATGAAACCCGTATCAAGAAAATAGTCTGAGGATATCCAAATTAAATTGCCACTCTGGACCGACATAAAATACAATGGAATTAAATTGCAAAATCATTTACGGAACATGACTTGCGAATATGACTTATTTTCTTAATCGAAATTGATTTTAGTATTTAAGATTCTCCTGACGTTTTAATTAAATGGATCTCGTGCAAAAGCCACGTAACAGACGAGAATTGAAAACGTGTTTTGAGTTGGGCCATAAAAATGCAGGAAACAACCCAATCTCAGACGGAAGCTCCGCATGTAAGACCACGCTATTATTGAATTCTCCTAAAAAGTTGAGAGAAATCGACAGATATTCCAAACGAAAAAAAAAAAAAAAATGATTAAGATTTAGCGAACACAAATGTAATTTGTGTTATATAATCCGACGGTATTGTTTTCGGATAATTTAAGTGAAAAACATATTAATGAAGCAGAGGTGCCACAAACCAATTTGAAAGTGGGTACTGAAATGTTATTGTAAACAAGGAACTAACACCGAACTGCCGATAATGATTCGACGTGTTTCAGACAGTCCGAGAAACAGTTTAATTTCATTTATAATACATTTCATTAGCAATCTCTACAGTAAATAAGAAATAATGAAGCGTGCTACAAGAGAATATCTATTAATTAAATTAGATTTATTTAAATTAGGCCACGGAATTCGTGAAAAAAAAAGACGATTTTTTTTCTTTGTGTGTGTGTGTGTGTGTTTTAACGATCGTTTAAGGAACCAATTTCAGACACTTAGACTTCTGACTTTAGATTTTCCCTAATTTAACAAATCACTTAGTGGGAACAGATTATGTAAACTGCTTGTCCTTTACGCGACTTAAACGCCAAGTCTTTAAAATGCATATTTTATACGACTGGACCATTGAAAAAAAATTAGGAAGCGCTGACGTTCTGTCAAACCTTTATACATTTCAAAACTCAGCGTAGACATCTGCATAACGAAGGCAGTAAGTTCTTTTGACTTTCAACACAGGTTTTCCCTGAAGATTGTATCAAATATTAAATCACTAGTCGAAATACATTACTTTAATGTAAGAATTCCTGAATTTGAAGCTTTTCAACGCTTCCACGAGAAAGTGCAGGTGATAATATGAAGTGAAATAAAATCAGTCTGTACACACAGGGAAATCACACCTAACAAACATGTCTGTATTTGTAAGCCTTCAACAGACAGCGAAAAGCTGAAAATTAAAGAACCTGAGTCATTTAAACCGGGCTGAATCATTTTCCGACGAAGTATCTCAGTCAAATGTTTAACAAAAACACCAAGCCAATAATGTAAACATATATGGTGCATATCCACGTATCTGTGACATAATTAACTCGCAAATTATCCATATAGCTCATTCTTTTGTCTACTGGAAAACGTTCTCAACAGCAACAAAAAATCTCTTATATAAACTCTCTGGTGCAAAGAGAGGCGACGCTTTCAACCTGCCTTGTACATTATATCATTTCTATTTCTCGACAATAGTGAAAGACAAAAACTGACTAAGATGGTTTTAGGCTTGTAGAAGGCCCGTTTTACACAAGACCACACTCGTTTCCTCGCGGAGAAATTCGCCAAATTGGTGGTCGTATACTCAAAACGGCTAATATTCTCTAAAGTTGGCATCTGTCACGTTTCCCCCAATACCCAAAAGCCGTGAAGAAAAATTGTTTCACACTTTTGGTTTCATACGCCAGCTGCGTCCGCAACCATTAGGGAGAGTGATAGCGAGATATCAAGGGGGCATTGTTTAGTTTAAAGTCACAATCAACTTTATATTTAAGACGGCATCGTCTAAATGGCGTTCACGCAAATAGTTTTTATCACATTTTGTAGACAGTATATAGTGGAGGTAGAGATGTAAATAAAAGGTAGATTGGAGGGGGCGTGGCCTGGGTTCCTGTTTAGTGCTTTAGGAAGAAAATAGAAACGATGTTATAACAATGCTATGGAGTGAAAAATATAGTTAACTTGAGTTAAGGAATTTGAGCTCTCTCTCTCTCTCTTTTCTCTCTCCCCCTCTCTCTCTTTGTTTCTCTCATTAAACTGTTTTAACTGTATAAATATATTGATATCAACCATTGATTTAGATAATTATATTTCTCCGACTGCATATACTTTTCATTTCATTCTTTAACAGTTTTTCCTATTTGAAAGCAAAGACGGTATTGCTATGAATAGAACAGAAGAGACAATTAATTGAACAATTATATCGGAACTAGTTCCGATTTTTACTGTGCAACGAACCCATTAACTGCTTACGTAATTCACACACGGCCGTGATATCATAACTCACACAGTGTTTATGGTAAATCTCCGGTGAATTAAGCACTAGTGTTATTAATTACTTAATGATCAGGGAGAGGTTAATAAGAAGCGTTATCATCATCATTATCTTGCATTGGGATACACCGAGTCCATCTGCTTCTGATAACTTCGGATAACTCTACTATTACCCTCAATACCTTCGATCGCTCGAAAATCTCATCTTGAATTAGCAATGTTTACATTCGGAAACGTACGTATCGGTTTATACGTAACGAAATCACTTAATACGCCGATGAATTCGTTAGTTTAATGGCGTCCCTTCGTTTCATTAATAATGCAATTAACAACTCTCCCCTCTTCTTATCCGGAAGATGCC
>CM037791.1:44987702-45037702 GCA_021229015.1 Solen grandis | reverse complement strand
AAAACATTTGCCCCAACAGGACTCGAAATATAAAAATATATACAACATGTATTTACCAACAAATATCAGTAGTTTCCTCCAAATTAAACATAAATGCATATTCTCATCTTATTTATCACCTTCACTGTATCCAATTAAATTGAACAACAAAAATACGATTTCAGATAATAAATTGAACATTAATTAATCTAACCTAACTTTATTAGGAATTTTTAATATGAACAATCAATGTTTAAAAAATGAAATAAATACAACAATTTAAAAGAATCACTGGTGCATAACAGCTAGAATGATGTTATGTGCTACATCAGAATTTACGGTGTTAAGCACCCCTGAAGCCATCAGTTCCTCCAAAGCTTTCAGCTTACTATCAATAGGTCTACTGGCTACCTGATTGATATGAAAATCTCCAAACCAAGCAGGTTTCTTCCGAGTCCTGGTTGACCTACGTAATACAGGTTCTGCTCTAGCAGCATCTCGAGTTCCCTCTCGTGGACTATCATCACCTGAATCAGATTCATCACCCTCTCTGATATCCCTTACTATCTCCTTCCTTGCTGTCTCTTCACTTCTGTCAAATGAGCTGTCAGTTTGACGGTCCGTATCGATTTTCACCCTTTTATCTGGTTTATCTCTCTCATTCCTTTCTGAGGTCTTGTGCCTCTCTTTAGACACACTCCTTGTCTTATCTCTTTCAGGTCTCAGAGCGTCCCCTGTCGAATATGTTATACCAACATATTCATCACTTGAACTGCATTCAGTGACGTCACTATCTTCTCTATCATCTGTTCTATCTCTGTAACACTTCTCTTGTCTCAGCTGCAGCTGTGCCTTTACCTTCTTCCTTTTTGTTAAAAGTGTGTTTCTTCTTAAAACTCGAAGGACATGGTTCTGGTATCAAATCTGTCTTGTCTTCATCTTTCATCTTATGCTGAGGTGATCGGTCATGAACTAATCCTACTGGCAATAGGTGATTACGATGAAGCTTCTTTTCTCTTCCTGCGGGTGATCTGACTATATATACGGGGATGTCATGATTAGGTTGATCGATAACCTGGTAAATGTCTGTCTCAAATTTATCTGCAATTTTGTGTTTACCTTCATATGATAATATCTTGATAAGAACACTGTCTCCTACTTCCAATCTAGCTGCTTTGGCACGTCTGTCATAACCTTCTTTCTGTTTCTTCCTTGCCTCTGATGTTACCTTGTTAACAGTGTCATGTGTAGTTTTTAGCCTATCCCTAAGATCTTCAATATATGTTTTTGTTGTTTTGTTACAGGTTTCTAGTTCCGTTCCCTGAAATAATGAATCAACTGGCAATTTTGGTTCCCGTCCAAACATTAACTCAAATGGAGACATTTTTGTTGTTTCATGAATGGTACAATTATAGGCGTAAACAAGTGATGGAATGTACTTTCGCCAATCTTTTTTCTGCACCGGATACAAGGTTCCCAACATATCTAACAATGTGCGGTTATATCTTTCCGGATAGCGTTCCCCATGGCGTGATATACAGTTGTTCTAGACTTTTTAATTCCCATGATGTTGCATAGTTCACGAATTATGTCTGACTCGAAATTAGCACCCTGATCTGAATGGAGTCGAGTGGGAATGCCATAGTGCACAATGAAGTTATTATAGAGTGCGTTCGCTGTGGTTTTAGCTGTCTGGTTCTTGCAGGGTATTGCTAGGGCTAATTTAGTAAAATGATCAGTCACTACCAGGATGTTCTCTATTCCTCCTTTGGAAGCTTCAAGGGTAAGAAAATCCATGGCTACTAATTCGAGTGGATAAGTGGTAACAACGTTTACTAGAGGTGCTCTGATGTTGGTTGAGGACTTGCGCTTAAGGCATCTCTCACATGATGTGACCCACTTTTCGATGTCCGCTGTGATACAAGGCCAATAGAATCTAGCTCGTGCTAAAGCAATTGTTCGATCACGACCTGGGTGTCCTACATCATTATGAAGTCCCTCAAGTACTTGTCTATGGTAGACCGCTGGCAATACCAATTGTTGAATCTTTTTTTCACCTTCACTGATCTCTCTGTATAATATTCCTCTAATCATCTTCAGCTGTGGAAAGATCTTTTTCATGATATGGTCCTCTTTGGTAAATTCTATATTCCTATTAGGTAGCTTTTTATCGATGGTTGCTCTAACCCATTTTCCTAAGATGGCGTCATCTCTTTGACTTGCTCTCAACTCTCTCATTTCTACTTGGGCTAAAGGCTGGCCAGGACAATCTGTTATATCAACTACATTGATAGATGATGACAAAGTTTCGAAATACGGAGGTATTTGGATGTTACTACAAATAGTTTTAACTGTACTGTCATCAATTCTTATAGTTGTTTCTTCATGTTGTGTAACATTTTCAAAAGGATATCTGGACATTCCATCAGCGTCTGCATTTTTAAGTCCTGAACGATAAATAATGTCAAAATCAAAAGAACCAAGTGCTGAGACCCAACGCTGATCGGTGGCATCCAACTTTGCTGTTGACAAGATGTGTGTAAGCGGGTTGTTATCTGTATATACGCTAAATTTATTGTTCGTCAAGTAGTCTGAAAACTTTTCCGTGACTGCCCATTTCAATGCTAAAAACTCGAGCTTGTATGCTGGATAATTCTTTTCGGATTTTGATAAGCTACGGCTTGCGTAAGCTATAACTCTCTTCTTAACATCATGCATCTGATGAAGAATCGCACCTAATCCATTTATTGAAGCATCCGTGTGGAGAATGAAAGGCCGTTGAAAATCTGGATAAGCTAGTATATGTGTAGAAGTTAATATTTGTTTCAGCTTGTCAAATGTCTGTTGTTGAATCTTATCCCAAACCCAAGGTTTCTGTTCTTTAGGTTTTTTGTTCTTCTTGGTAGATGTCGGAGGTAAAAGGTCTGAAAGAGGTTTTGTTATCTTGGAGAAATCCTTAACAAAACGACGATAATATCCGGAAAAGACTAAGAATGATCGCAACTCATCAGGGTTGGAAGGTGTGGGCCAGTTTAAAACTTTGGCAATCTTGTCTGGATCAGTTTCAATGCCTTGGTCGCTTACAATGTGTCCTAAAAACTTAACTCGTTTCTGTAAAAAGAAACATTTTTCCCCAGATAGTTTTAAATTGCAATGCTGAAGACGGGTAAGTATTAAATCCAATCTCTCGAGATGTTGTTCAAAGCTGTTCGAAAATACTATTAAGTCGTCTAAATAAATAATGCAAATCTTTAAATTGTAGTCCCCTAAGCACTCTTCCATAAGGCGTTGGTTTGTTGCAGGCGAATTTGAAAGGCCAAAGGGCATTTTCACATACTCGTAAAAACCAAGTGGTCCCACTGTGAAGGCTGTCTTCTCCTTGTGCGAATCTTCAAGTTCTACTTGATGGTAGCCAGACTTCATGTCGATAGTACTGAACCATTTTGCTCCATTTAAAACATCAAAAACTTCCTCTACTCTAGGCAGGACGTATGCATCCTTGACTGATTTATTGTTAAGCATGCGGAAATCCACACACGTAATTTCCCATTCTTCTTACGGACTAACACGACATTAGATGCCCAAGGTGACTTTGATTTCTGGATAACAACACTGGCCAAAAGCTGTTCTATATGCTGACGAACTTCATCAACCATTCCCGGGGGGAATTCTGCGATGTCTTTGCTTCAAAGGAACATCATCTATTAAGTCAATACGGTATCTAATTCTGTCGCAATGTCCAATGTCTGTTTCACTTTTCGAAAAGATGTCAGTATGATGAAGTAAAAGTTCTCGAACTTGTTTATCTTGTTTATCATTTAGGTTGGAGTCTATGGTAACATCATTGAAAATTTTCTTAATGTTTGGTTCTCTTTCTATTTTATCATAAACACTCTCCTCAACGATAACTGGCTGAAGTTCACATATAATGGCTTTTGGTGAAATTGTAATAGTGTTCGTTGTCAAGATTGAAACGTTTACTATGATGTCTCCATTATTTCCATAACTGTAGCAAGTAACTGCTGGTGTAATGTCCAAATACGATGGTAGAGACGACTCTTCCGACTCCTGAAGAATGGCACATGTTGGCTGATATTCAAGCTCTTTGTCTGTGTAACCCTTTATGTCCATTGTCTGATTCGGTCCTATAATGATCTTTGATTTCTCAGCACTGCGGATGATTGCTAGCTTATATTTGTTCTTCTTGAGTTCTTTCCCTCTAATGCTCATGCATCTAAATGCTAAGTACCAAGGTGTCTTAAGTTTCGCTTTCTGCAAGTACTGATCACCATGGCTGTCTCTACAATTAAAAGCAAGTTCCTTCAATATATTTGTACCAAGCAGGACTGGTTTCTTGGAGTTGTATGGCGTACTAGGCACTATTAAGAATATACATAGTTGGTTGTTCAATTCTGGGAGTCCATCAGCTGTTAATTCTGCCTCTATATAACCTAAAAAAGGAAGTTGTCGTCCATCTGCGCATTCAATCTGAAGAATATTCTTAACTGGTTTCAAATCACATGACTTTGATAGGTATTCTTTGTAGAATGGTTCTGATATTGTCGAAATACAAGAGCCGGTATCAAGTAATGCTGTAGTCTCAATACTGTGAATGCTGATACTACTTTCGTTGGAATTTCCTACAAATTTAGGACCCTGTATGTTCAAATGTTCTTTTGTGCCTCCTTGTGGTCCTGTCATGGAAGCACTCAGAAGTTTTCCGGACAATTTCGTGCTATGTGTCCTTCTTTACCACACTGGTAGCAGGTATATGTATGTCCTGTATTGTTGTTACGTGTATATGGTCTAAATGTATTTGTGCCTATAGATTGTTGCTGTCTAAACTGTCCTCTCCCTCTATTCTGTAGACCTCCTCTATTTCCTCTTCCTCTTCCATATCGTTGTTCTCTATTTGGAATGAACCCTCTCGGTTGAAAGAATGGTTGCTGCATATGTTGCTGTAGCAATTCTATTAGTTGTTGGAGATCCTTTATTTGGTTGAATTCTGATTTAGTTTCATTGACCGCATTGCACTTTGTAGAAGTCACTCTATCCTTACCATTTGATGTTGCTGATGTTGTTGATGGTTTCATTTCACTTTCAATTTTCCGCACCTCTATTTTAAACTTGTCGTAGTCATCTGTTGTTTCGTATTTCAAGTTGGCATGTTGTTTCCATGGTTGACTTATTCCTTGATATACAATTGTTTTCAATAATTTGCTATTAGATGGCTTGAGGACGCCATTATCCACTGCCTGAGCGAACAGCTCTTCTACTCTTGCTGCATACTTGGTAAAATTCTCAGTTGATCCCATCTGGCACGCATAAAAATCTTGAGAATTGTTTCTGGGTTATCAATTTGCCCATAAGTGCTTTGAAATTTATGAAGTATTTCCAAAACTGACGCTTTAGTTCCTAATCTTCTGAGAATATCCGCAGTTTCTCCACGTGCTGACCGTCTAATGGCTAAAAGTATAGAATCCTCAGAATAAGTCTTCTCCTCCAACAGGCATTGGATTACATATCTCCAAGTTCTGTAACTTACATCTCCTTTTCCTTCCTCTCCAAAATAGGTTGAAATTCTAGGAGATTGGCGCTTTTCAGAAGCCGGTAATTTTGATTCATATGCTTTTAAGAAAGTCTCAAACTCTGCCTTTGACCCAACTCCTGTTGCTTTAATGTCAAGAGTCCTTATAGCTCCCAAGAGCTTAAGCTCTTCTTCAGAAACGTCATCCTTAGTTGCAGGAGTTGCCATTCTAAGTGTTAGTGTTTCACACAATCAATCACTATTCAATACAATAAGTATTTCAAAGAAATGTTCTCAATGTTACTAGATCACTAAAAATTTCAAAGAAATTTTTTCAATGTCACTTTCACCAAGAAATATTCTCAATGTCTACTATATAATGCAAATGTAGTATCCCATTCAATTTCCACTGTGCACATCCACCTTTAATCTGCTAGTCACCAAGTGATTCACCTTAACTTCAAGTTTTAACTTAATTCTAACTTAGTAACTAATATTTCTATTTAAGTATCAATTGAAATCAACTTAACTATCTTTTATAGAACTCATGTTTTTTTCAGACGTCTATTACAAAACTGTTTCAATTTTCATTCAAATTTGCAAACACCCTTTAAATTTAAAGTCACATTAGGTAAAACACCTTTAAAGTTATAGCAAAGTTTAAATAGTAAACAACCTTTAAAGTTATTAAAGTGGCGAACCACCTTTAAAGCTCAATTAATATTTTAAAACCACCTTAAATAAATTCAATTCAATATTCACTTTTTCACAGAAATATGCAATATTTGATAACAAACTAATAACTCTATGTATGTATAAGTGCTAACTAGTAAATACTACTTCAAACATTTAGTTCGAACAAAAAGTGTTTTTCCTAAATCAAATGACCATATAACTAATACATGTATCTCTGTTCTGCACCTGTAATAAAACTGTAATAATATATAGTAAATTTACTAAACCTATGTCCTGCACCTACAATAAACCATAATAAACACAGTAAAATGCAATCAGTTTGTGCTTAAACTGTAAACAATCTGCTTTCTGAAAGAAAAGAAAGAAAAAAAATCTCCACTTCTGAAAAGAAATAGTGTAGTGACTTAATTTAGAAATTTACAACCAATGGAAATCTGGGTTTGGGGAAAGGAAATCCACTTGGGTTTGGGGAGAAACGTAAATCCAATCAGAACAAACCAAGAATACCCAAACCCAAATTCACCATGTAGAATAACCAATGAAATTCAAGAACCACAGATATTAATAAACAGAGGGTATTTCCTAAGGTCACCTGAACCAAAATAAATAAAGCAAATAATTAGACCTGTAGAATCTAAAACTTCACAATACACTTGAAGTAACGTGGAAAATAATGGTGGGTTCAATTCAGTAAAAGTAAAAACGGCGGTCTTGCCAACTAAGGGATTTTTTTCAGTAATGAAAAAAGATAGAAAGATGACTTCTATTAATCTTGAATGCAAATTATCCCATCACCAAATTGTCAGTGGAAAATGCTGTGAATTTTCTTTCTCACACGATGACAATATTCATACTACATGTATAACCAAAATCACTCAAAATAACCCCGAAATTTTGAAAACTTCAAGATAATCTAAATAAAAATAAAGAAAACCCTTTATTTCAGCCGAAACCCATTGAGTGATTTAAGTAAATAATAAACTTTCTGACTCACCACCTGATGAAAACAGTAAACAACCACTGGCTGTGAGTGTCTCTTATTCTGAATGAATCACAAAGTGTCACAGTGTCACTGTCACTAGTCCGAAAACACCTTCCAAATCACGTAAAGATTACAGGCTGGCATCGTCATCATCTGAGAAGCTGCGCTGAAAACGGGTTTTGCGTCCCTCGGGTTGTCCTGCGTTGTGTCGTCCCAAAATCGATCCACTATCCAACATGTATATTTACACAATCGTTTGCACGAGATCCAAATGTCTAAATGATTATTGGAATAATATTAAATGTTCATTCCAATCGAATTGAAGATATAATGATTCTCAATATACTTAAATAAATTTGATATGAATATTTTGGTGCTTTAAAGTTGTCATTATTAGTTAACTATCTAATAGAAATTATTCATTTGAAATTATGACTTCAATTAGTAGTTCTTTGATTTTATTTTCAATTTTTGTAGCTTTTTAAACATATTTCTTTCAACTATTTTTAACAATTTCTGCATTCAATTTGGTAAGAAGGAGCTCTCTTATAGAACCATTTTCAATAGCTCAATGGTATTCAAATATATATTTATTCATCTTCCTCACAACAAAAAATGATTAAATCTACTTATTAGACTTATGTCACCCTTCTTTTTATGCTAACATTGACTAAAGAAATAAAGGATTTTACTGTATAGTCAAAATAAGATGTATATCTGCTAATCGACCCTATATCTTATGTCCGGTAAAATATGTTAAAAGGCGGGTTAAATTAAACAAATATCAAAGGGAAAAATGAAACACATGATAAAGATGTAATACAGATATTACCCCTGGGCACATTTAAGGTAAAACATCCATCATTAATTTATAACCATGGCCCTTTAAATGCTTAAAAAGATTTTAGTGCAAATACAAGCATCCATTGACTTGGGGTCATTGGCATTTTTGCTCAAAGACTATAATGAATTGAATTTACATTCCCGCGATCATTTGATGTCCATTATCACAATTTTATGTTGGATTGACTCTCTTAAGATTTTAACTACTATTGTTATCATCATGTGATCTCATTATTTTGTTGCAAATCATATTGAAACTGGGTGATACTATTTTTTTTCATTATAAAAGAATTTGCTCTTTCTGTTCAGATATTGAGCCTGAAATACTTGCATTATTACTCTGTCCAACATAAAGTGGATATCACAATAAACTTTTGTAAGGGGAAATTTATAAATTATCTAATAACAGAAGTTTGTTTACCTCCTCTTGGTGGTTTTGTTAAATAAAAGTGACTTTTCCTACTGTGAAGTTTAGATTTCATTATGAAATGTGAAACGGAATCATATAACGCATTTTTCTACCTTGAGTTTTTCTCGAAAATCAAATTCAGTTTTTCATATTCACAGAAATTGTATATTTCGCATACTTAAATACAAATGATCTTCCCAAAATTTAAAAAAAAAAAAATATTTAACAAAAAATCTCAATGAAACATTTTTTATTTTTTTGTGTCTTCAAAGTGTCAAAATTTCATAGAAATATTACAATCCAGTGGCAAGATATGGAATAAGACTTCTAGGGCGCTAAAACCTTAAGTGCAAGAATCTCATCTTAATATTTTACAAAGACGTTTATCTCTTTTTTTTTAAAGTTTTCGACTCATATTGTTATCTTTACTCCAACTTAGATGCATATTTTTTAGTTTATCTTTATTTCAATACATAAACATTTCATTTCTTTAGTCATCATTATCAACATTATGATTTTGCTTCATTTAATATTTCGCTCGTCAGTTTTATTGTCTTAATTTTCGTTTTATAGGTTTGTTCGTTTTGTGTCATCTTGTTTTTTAATTTCACATATTGCGTACACTGTCATGAATTGATCATCTCTCAAAGCTTTTTATGTCAGGTTTTGTTTCAGCTGAGACGCAAATAATTTGTTATGATCAGTCCAACTACATTTAAAATTATTCTTTTTAAAGAATTTCCTCAGTCTTTATATACCAATATCAGCCTATACTTTATGATAACTCTAAACCGAATCAAAACTTTACCCAATGTTGTTTCCCTCTCTATCTCTATCTCTCTCTCTCTCTCTCTTCAAAATAGCTACTTGATTATGACGCTTTTACCTCAGGCTTTTGATTTTATATCTTCTATATGAACAAATCAAATATTCTTTAGAACGCCATTTATGATTCCCAATATCTTTAAAAAAGATAAATTATTTATAAATATGTTGATAATTTTTGAAGCTGTCATAATTAGTTTACTATCAAATGAATTATTTTCCTCTTTTTTTTTCATTTAAAATCATGACTTCAATAAGTATTTTCTTCATTTTTTTCTACTCATGTTTATTTATTTATTTATTTTTAATACATATTTTTCCTAGCGATATTTTACCATTTTCTGCATTCAAGTTGGTACGAGGAAGCTTTCTGATAGTACCTGTGTTTCAACTGCATTTTATACATGATTTTCCTAATATTCATTGGTCTAAATGGAAATTGACAGGCGTAATAGCTCAGTTGTAGAGTCTCCGATCGGAAGGTCTGAGATTCGAATCCCAGCCGGGGCACTTTTTTTTACCAGATGCACAGTTACCTGGCACTCGTTAAAATGGGGCTGCTATGGGAACTGTTGCCTACCAGTAAATTATTATGTCATTCAAACAATAAAATAATTAATAATAAAATGACCAAGGGTTGACAACTTACCAAAGTTGAAAAAAGACTAAGGCGCTTTTCTTTTACAGAATTTTAATATACAAAATAAAATAAAAACAATAATATTTACAAAATAAGAAAATATTACTTCTATCAATACACAATTCACAATACACCGGCTTTACACAGTGCCTTTAAGTTGCTTGAAATTCAATGTTAATAAGGATCGGTCAAAATATACTATACATGCACAATCACAAAACTGTGTTCACATCGGGAATACATGTTACTTTGTCCAACTGACCCTTCTGGTTATGGCTGTATACACCAATTGCTAGGTAAATTCCCTAGTGTTCTGTGTCGACCTAAGTACCGTCGACTGCAGTGTATCCGGATCACCGTCTACGTGACTCAATGTCCGGATCGTCAACCATACACATGGAATTGCCCTGTCGTTCATATAACGAAAATGTGGCGGTGACTACCTTTGGGGTTCCTGTCGTCTATGAGCGCATTCGGAAATTACACTCGGGTCAAATCGGGATAACCCGTGATAACTTGTCAAAACCCAGGTAAAACAGGTGATGTTTCCCGGGTTAACTTTTCTTACCCTATCCCGTGAGCATTGTAAATCGAGCGATACTATCCGAAACATTTTACACTTGTAGTTTAGAACCAACATGAACTAGTGGGTGCGTTCGATTTGATTACTCGGGTTAACCTACTAGAGTAATCCAGGATAACTCGGGTTACTCGGGTGAGGCCGATTAATCCGAACGGCTAGGGGAAAATTATTTGTTTGTAGGGTTTAACGTCCCACCAATTTGGAGACGATGTCTACTTGAGACAGACATAGTGCTGCCACACTGCGCAGTATCACACCATAGACATGTGAAGTATCACACCGTAGACATATGGCATGATACCAAGTCCTGTCACATTATCATGACACCGGGCAAACCATTCCTTGAACAACACTTATATGCTGAGCGCCAAGCAAGGGAGCTATATCAGTACCATTTTTTAGGACTTTGGTATATCGCGGCCAGGGATCGAACCCATGACCTCCCGCCCCCAAGGCGGACGCTCGGACCACTTTCACCGGGGAAGAAAAAGGTTGCCGCATAAATGGTTATTGCAGGATTTGTGATAAAATCCATTTTGAGTTCCAAGTTAGATTTCATCATCTGACATGCTGACTTTGATGTGTAACATGTTTCGGATAGTCTCGCCCTCTTTACTCTGCTCACAGGGCAGGGTTACAAAAGTTAACCCGGGAAACATCACTTGTCTTACCTGGGTTTTGTCAAGTTGTCACTCAGGTTATCCCGAGTTGACCCGAGTTGAATTTTGAATTTTTGAACGCACTCGGTATTTAATTGTCCACCAATTAGGCAAATTTGTCATTTTTTAATTACTATTAAAGTCAGAAAGACTATATATGGGCCCCACGGGCTCTATATAATTCATTACATGAGGGACATGGCCTCGAGTCATCTCATTATGCGGCTGATAAACATGACATCATCCTGCTTCAAAGCCAGCCTAAAGTTGAATCCAACTTGGAACTCAAAGCAAATTATATTGCAAATCCTACAATATAAACTGTTTTTGCGGCAACCATTTTCCGTCCCTGGTGACCGAGTGGTTAGAGCGTCCGCCTCGGGAGTGGGTGTCTTAGGTTCAATTCCCGGCTGCGACATACCAAAGTCGTAAAAAATTGTACTAGTATAGCTCCCTTGCTTGGCGCTCAGCCTATAAGGGTAGTTTCAGGACTAGTTGGCCCGGTGTCAGGATAATGTGACTGGATGTGGTATCATGCCACATGTCTACGGCATGATACTGCAGTTAGGCAGCACTATATCGAGTAACCTGAGTTATCCTGGACCTCTCTAGTAGGTTAACCCGAGTAATCAAATCGAACACACCCAATATGTTGGATTACGCACTACATGCGTCCCAACTTAATACGGACATACTCCGTAATGTACGGTGGTTCAGCATTCAACGCTCTCCCATTATGCATCTCTATAACTGACACCCTTTCTCTTAAACGTACAAGTATATATATCACGTTTCCCTATCAAATCTCATGCATCTCGAAAAACAGTCAACAACGAATTTCCATGCATAAAGTTAATCACTAAGTATTCAAAGATGGCCTGATATACAGGCCTTACTTAATTTAACTTTTGGTTTACACTTTTAAAACCTAAGCAGCCTTTCTAAATCCTTAAAATTTAACCAATTTTAATAAAATAATAATAAAACGGTTGATTATTCATACAAAGCTGATAATATTAATAAGAGACCTTATCATTATCCGCATAACAGTTCTAACTTGGTCTACGTGACAAGAATACTGTAGGTTAACTACTAATCAAATAATAATATCTTGAAGAAGTGGACCGGCTATTGTATTGTAAACACTTTCATGAAGGTTGACAATTATTTGAGGTGTGATTCTCCCACTTTGCACAAGGGTCATCTATTCATCTTATTCTGGTAATTTTTGTCTCTTTTGGATAGAAAGAAATGGTTATCTGTGTTGTTTACACGACAGTTAGTCAGACAGACAAACACGTTATTACTCCCGTGTATAAATATATGACATATACAAATATAGGGATTAAATATAGTGGATTTCTTCTGACGGCTCATTAATAATATCCCTCTCAGCCGTACCATACTCAGTGAATGCGTCCTGTGCCTAGGAACTTGTGTAAAAATATCTTTATCTTTCAGGTCAATTCTTATATTTGATTTCTTAATAAATTTTGAAATACACATTTCTATATGTTTTTCCTTTTCAAAATATATCAAAACCCTTCGCATTCTTTATTAATTAATATGGTCAGTTCGTGTCTTTTCATAAAACCCCTTTTATTACATATTCAATTGATTAGTTTAAACAAATATTTACTTTTCTCCATTGCTTTCAGTTCAACACTCAATCAGTCATAATAAAATTGTTCTACAATGTGTTTTATTTGTGTAACAGAAACTCATGCATAATGTTTTTAAGAAACTTTCAATAAATGCACAAATGTACGTTTTTCTGTTGTAAAAGTTTATTTAGGCAAGATAAGTGTCAGTCTCTCAAACGTTACCATTGTGTATATACATATATATTCCTTTATGGGTCTGAAAATATTCTCTGTGTACAACAGTTAATGTGGTTTTGTATATGTATACTTGTTACGTTAGTCATGTATGTCTTAAGATTTGTCTCTAAGAAAAAAAAATAAGGAAGGGAGAAATCATTAAATAAAATATAATTATTCATTTCACACTTTAAGTTAAGGGAGTCTTCAGTATTCAAACATAATGCCTGTTGTCATGGTGACATATTGTCTCTAATTGCATGATTTGTGACCATCTGGTAGTGTAAGCTAGGTGCAGCTTTGAAATGGTGGTTTATGATCCTGTGTAAAGTTACGTAACCAGTTTTGCTAAATGACCCCAAAGCATGTTTCCCGTGGCTTTGTACTGTATGTTCAATACTGGCGAAAACATTATTCCTTGCTTTAGCTTATTTATCTTTACATATCAAATAATAAAAGGATTAAAAAACACCAAGAGTGTAAAAGGTCAGTCGTTTTTCTGATTAACATGCATAAGTACATTCATAAACTAACATGCTGACATTAAATATATATTTTAATTACTCGTAAATGAACACTTTTGAATATATCCGTATCATTACTCGACCGCAAAACGTTTCATAAAAGGGGTCTCTATAGTGACGTCATCAAACGGAGTTTTGAGGAAATGTTTAAGGCTATCGATAACCACTGCTGGGGGAGATTCGGTGTAATACGCACTTGTGATTTATGATGTATAACGTCGTTATTTTCCTTGTTTTAAATGATTTATCTACTCTGTATTTCTTCACCCAGAAAACGTAACTTAATTGTTTCAGTATATGGGACATTTAAGTTAATTTCTGGTAAAAAAGTCAACAACAAACAAATGTAGATAAATAAAACATAACGCAGACCTGGCGTGCGTTCAGTATGACAAACCGTATGCAACCGTACGCTTACAATCAGCTATGAAACTATTTCAGTGTCATAAACCACGATGTTGACGTAAACCCATGTATAGCATAAGGAGCACGTGAACAGCATGCTATATAGTCCTAACACAACCCCATAGCTGAATGTAAGCAACCGGTTGCATACGGGTTGTCATACTGAACGCACGCACTGAACTACAGTTTTTTTGCGTTACATTTCTACTCGCCACAAGGTATCTATATCCTTAGTTATTACTCGGTCCACGGTAGGTATAAAAAGCTGATCAGGTCTGCTTACCAGCTGGCCATAAGGATTTATTTACTACCTGGTTAACAGCTATATTATTCTATGTTTATCATTGTAATTTGATGGTTATTTTGAAATAGCTGACCATAATTCTCATGTTGAACACTTCATTTTTCTACATTGGCCTCTGCTGACTATTCACATTTTGCTGAACACTTTGAATTCTGCCGACCTCTCTACAGCTGACCCATATCTGATACACACGTGTGATATATGGATCTATTTACTGCCTGGTCAGAAGCTACAGGTATATTAATGAACGTTTATACAGAGTTCTAGGCCATTTTCTGAGTACCATATTTTTATGTGCATTTATGTATGTATACTGGTTGTCATAATAAAACTTCAGTATATTCCATTCATTTTTATTCTGATATAATTAGCTTATTTGGGACTTATTTGGGACTCTTCAAATATGATTCTTATTTATATAAAAGGTTTTGTATTAGGTATGCGAAACAGTATTTATTTAAATTCAAGAGTTTTTTGTTGTTGTTTTTTTTCACCATTAACATACACCTTCTTTTGAAGTTCGTTCATTTTAATGTATGTGGGATTTCTCATAGGATCATTTTTGTCCATTCCTATTGGTAGGGTCAGCTTTGGATAATGTGACTGCGTAAGGTACTATTCCACTGGTCTACGGCATGATTTTGCAGTCTATCTATTTCTTACAAACTGTGTCCCCGATGATTTAAATATTGTCGATTGGGTGTTATACCTGAATTAACAATTTAACAAACAGAAGTATCATATTCGTTGTACTGTATTTCTGAATATTGTTCCATGATGAATTTCACAGACGCAAAGTATATCAATTCAAAACGTTCCGTCTCATAGTATGTTTGTATATTTTGTTTTGAATCACAAGTGGACCATAGCATAGTGAGGGTTAATGTGCAAATCCATGAATGTACTTGAAAGTGAAAAGTACAATAAAAACTTTCTTTCGTTAAATCACAATAATATTATTCATATAATGAATCGTGTATATATATATATATATATATATATATGATTCATTATATGAATAATATTATTATTATATATAATTTTAACTTTAACTATGCAAATGATACAACATGATGTGGTTGTGATTTATGTATTGTTTTCTTGTTTTGTTATATGTGAATATGTGTAAAAAAACGGAGTGCAAATTACAAAATAAAGGAAAAAAAACTCCCTCCGCCTATAAAAGATACGAAAATGTTTGATAATAATTCGAGTAACATTTAGAGATATTTCTTATATTTTTTATATAATTTCAGTTAAGTTTATATTTATTTACGAACATTAAAGGCATTAATAAGAATACTGTTAAACATGGAGTATTATTTGTTCATATTTAAAGATGTCCAAAGCTTGCTCTCTCTCTCTCTCTCTCTCTATATATATAAATATATATAAATATATATATTTATATATATTTCTCTTAGAACTTATGTAATAATGGTAGAGTGTCCGCTTTGCGTTTAGGATGTATGGGATTCGAATCCCAGCTGGGGCACATCCTCCAGTGACCACGTACTAAATTGGTACACCCTTGCCTGACACTCGGCAAAATGGGATTCCTGAGCGAACTCAGGATTATTCAGTGCAGGTCCTACCAAGGAACTTGTCTCCCGTGTATCGGTGCTATATATCGAGCACGTAAAAGAACCAAGGGGCCTTTTTACAAAATGAGCCAGGGTATCGCACCCGAAATCCCTTGTATCTAACGTCTGTCTCTTCCGACGCTGTCTTTTCACACGTGGAAAATCCTTGACCGTAAGGTCTAATATATGGCCATAATAAACAGAAAATGATTGCTAGCCAAAAAAAACAAAAACAAAAAAAAATAAATTCAATCCTGTTTTTGTGCTGGACTATTTATTTTTTAACATAAAAAGAACCCCTCTGAATCAAGAATGATATAGGGAACTAACCTGTTTCTACGGAACCCTTTCCCAGCGTCTTTTTTTTTTGTCAGTGTGTCATATTCTTTAAAGAGAGAAATCCATTTCTGTTTTTTTTTTGTTTTTTTTTACTGCGTTGAAGATTAAGTTTGACTAAAATAAGACGAAAATAAGAAATAATACTTTATTGACGTAAACATAGCAGTTTCTTGCCATATTAACATTGATGAAAAATTATAAGACCATCAATCATATGATTTTTTTGAAATTTAAAGAAAGACACACTATTTGTTAAAAAAATTCATAGAATGACAGTTGTGAGAAATGGATATGTTGAATAAATATGAGACGAGGTGTTTAAATAATCAATCGAGATGACAAAAGTAAAAATTTAATGAATTTTGAAATGCATATATGAAAACAGTATTTTAAGTAAGTCTCATAATTTGTTTGCAACAGTCTTGAATAATACTAAATGATTAGCAGTTATGGGTGACATCAAATGAATGGTCTGCATGATCATGAGTGATAAATACTACTAAATGACTGGATTCTTTGATTAGGAGTGATGAGTGATGAATTATACTATATGACTCCCTGATTGAAAGTGATGAATAATATTTAATGAATAGGATACATAATTAGAAGTGGTGAATACGATGGATTAAATTGGCCCCTCTGCTTAGAAGTTGTGAATAATATTAAATGAAATTTAATCATAATTAGGAGTGATGAATCAATGCCCTGTTTAGAAGTGATGAATAATATCAAAGGAACAGGTGTCCTGATTAGGAGCGATTTTTTAAATGTTGTTGGTCAATGTCATTCATACGGTTACTTTTCAGAATAAAAAAAAATGAAAGAACCATAAATCAAAACATTTTAATTATGCATGTAACGACATTAAATTTTCATAAAGTAAATGGTAAGTTATACATTGAATGTTAAATTTTATCAAATATTCTATTTGAAAAAAAATCTGCGTATTTTTAAAGTTTTGTCTGATTTTAAAATACATATAACATTATATGAAGATAAGTTGAATGAAAATGATCCATATATTTATCTTGCGATCACATGTGGTAAGAATATACATTTAAATTTCATGTGTTTGTTAGATATACTTTTTATCTATTCAGGCTGAATATTTATATTTCTATTTCGTACTATATTTTTCAAATAATTAATGTCATAAACAAAGTTTCCCCTCCTGTATAGATATCACATTATAAAACCACTTAAATAAAATCAGTTAGAAATCAATTATTGCAAATATGCCATTTTATCATCTATATCTTTATTATATTGCTATAACTACTTTATAAAGAAAAGATCTACTACATATACAAAGCCTAAAGTAACTGACACACAAACGTACATTCATGTGCTATTTGTATATTTAAAGCAAATTATGTGTGGATAATGTGATTTTCTATTCCTATTTTTCATGAAAAAAAAACAAATGAGTTTTAGTCCCATACTTAAAGTCACATACACATTAACATATATGTTCTATGTGTGTATTCAAAGCAAATAATGTGGGCAAATATGTTCTTATAAAAATCACTCTAATATTCGCAACCAGCCTAGGAAATATAACTCGTTGTCTATGCATTGCACTGATCTTAGAAAATGTTTAAAAGACAAAGAAAAATCATTTTATAGCTGAAATTCCTCATTATATCTTGTACATGTATATGAAAATACAATATTCTCTCCTGCAAAAGCTTTAATTGATTGCAAGTGAAGATAACTATATGTTGCATGATCGGACATTATCCACAAAAAAAAAAAGAAGAAGAAATTCAACAACTTTAAACATTTATGATAAAATCCAAATTTTCTAATTTTCTAAAATAACTTTCCATATAACGTCAAATTATTATTCTTGGACACTTATATACTTATCTTCAAGCGTTACTTTGTAAATTTTTATCTTGAAAGTTTTAAACATTCTACCAATGTTTCCTCATCTACAAGCTTAACTTTGTAAATTACGTTATTCTTCTTCAAAACCTTTAACATTCATTTAAGATTACCTGAGCTAAAAGCATTACTTGGTAAATGACATTATTCTACTCGAAAATCTTTAACATTCAATAAATGTTTCCTAATCTACAAGCCTTTCTTGGTAAATGACATAATTCTTATCCAGAAACTTTTACAATCAAGCAATGTTTCCTCAACTTACAAGCATTTCTTAGTAAATGACATAATTCTTCTCAAAAAAAAACTTTAACATTCGATGCTTCCTCAACTACAAGCATTTCCTGCTAAATAACATAATTCTTCTCCAAAATCTTTAATAATCAATCAATGTTTCCTCAACTACAATCATTTTTGTAAATGCAATATTCATAATTCAAAATTTATCATATTCAACAAATGTTCCTTCTCTCCAAATGTTATTTTGTAAATGCTATTATCATACTTCATTATTTATTATGTTTAGCCAATGTTCCTGATCTTCAAGCATTATTTTGTAAAGACCTTTTTATTCTTTAAAATTGATATTATTCAACCAATGTTTTTTATCCTTCATTACTTTATAAATGACATGATTACACTTAAAAATTAATAACATTCAACCAATTATTCAGTATCTTCAAGCATTACTTAATGAATTACATTTTTATACATCAAGATTTATTATTTCCGGCATTTTTTCCTTATTTAACCTCAAGCACAATTTTATATAATGAAATTATCATACTTTAAAAAATCGTTAAACACGCCTCACTTTGGAAAAACGTCGAATATTTCAAATCCTGTTTCAAAAGATTTTATATTATTTAGAAATGTAATAAGGCAATATCGGCAATATTGGATCATATTTATGTCCTATTTTTGTTTTATAATTTGAAAAAATAATACAGTTTTAAAGGAGAGGTCAATCTGTGAAAAATGAATAATATCAAATAATTACTTAAATATCGAAATTTTTTAAATGGGCCCTTTTTGAAGTCCTCGATTTTTTCACATCAAAATCATACTTATTGAATAAGCAGCGCTGTGATCTAGTGGTACGCTCATGACTATGAATCCGACCGTTCACATCAAGTTGGGAGCAGTTGCATTTCATTATCTTTCCAGACACAAAGTACTGTTTCAACCCAGGAACTGTCCAGAGGGATTGTTTTTTAGAACTGATTTCCATTTAATGTAAAATAAATTCAACTGTTCAAATATGCTCCATCAATCTATCGAAATGTTTTCTGTATTCCGTATAACTAATAATTGGTGTTACAAATCAACGTTTTGATTTATTTGCTGTGTAAATGATGCCAAGTTAACTAAATATGTCAACAACACCGAAACAGCCGATATTTCATCTTAAAACAAGGTTAACAAAAAACACAATTAATATGTGTTTAGCCCAGCCTGACAGGTAATACTCCTTTTTATTGTTCTGGACAATACTGGGCAAAACTATATTTGGATATTAAAATTCTCTGTAAATATTACTGTCTGTATAAAGCATATGTATGTTGTCTTCAATTGGTACTGTCTCAAGATGTTTTGTTTTGTTTTTCTTTAACAAAGTTTAAGGCTGTTAAGAAGCGATACTTGAAAGTGTGTAAAGACTGTAATGCACCACCTGGACTAGGTTTGAGCTTGGGGTTTAGATGTAATTATAGTAATAAATATTGACTGCTAATGAGAAAAAAATGCAAGCAATGACGACACATTTGAAAGAGAGTTATCCAGATTTGACAGTTTATGGTTGTTCAACTCATTGGTTAAACTTAATAAGACAATCAGTTACATCATCGCAAAGTCATCAGCTAAATTATCGACGTTAATAAGTATTTCAGGAATCGCCATATTACAGAAGCATTGCTGGCAGATTAAACTGCCGTATGTTCCTGGTGAGGAAAATAATTTTTAAAAAATTAAAATTAAAATAATTCACCTTATTGGTGAACGAAGCCAAACACCATCAGAAACAATTTGGTCCAATTTAATCCATGTTTCTGATAGCAAAAAATTTTTCTTATTCACCACGTTTGATTTGGTGAATGAAACACCTCAAAAAACTACTTAACCCAGTTTCATTAGCTTAAGATAGCTTACAATCAGATTCTACTACAATTGCAGATGCCTTTGAAATTTGGATCATGACAGTAACCACCAAGAATAAATCATAGACAAATCGTTGGTGTAAACAAATTTATTTTGTGTTTCATGCACTTGTCTTAGCCTAAGCAGTAAATAATGGTCATCATGTTCAGTATACCTTGATAAGATATTCCAAAAAAGTCTATATCAAATATTGCCTTGTTTCGGGAGTATTTCCTAGTCCCGGCGTCAAACCATTACCAATTTTGTCTTAAATATATCATCTTCTTATGACGATGTGTTGGGTAAACTCTGAAGTAACGGCTGATTGACTGATTGATTGATTGATTGATGATTGATTGATTGATTTACGGTGGAAGAATCATAACTTCACAAAATTGCAAATGAGCTTTGAGTTCGTGATTAATTTTCAGGAATTTTCCGTAGGTCCCTGCCTTGCAAGGTAGATGCAAAGGGTTGTCTTCAGCCCTAGCCGGTCCTCTGTAAAAGTGACATAACTGTCCGCTGTTGTTGTCAATATTTATCCGTGTTAACGCCGTGGTGATGCGGTAATTTGCATTCCTTTTCACTGAAATTAAAATAGAATAGTAGAAGCAATTAATGTTTTTATTTGGACAAACATCTTAGATATTATTTGTGGTCAATTATCTTATAACTCGACTTGTTATCGTTTGATTTGATATAATTGACAATGGGACAGGATATAATATTTAATGATATGGCACAATGCAACGAAAATGTATAGGAAATAGATGTAGAATGTGAATAAGAATTTAAACAGAAACATTTTATATGCATATATATTAAAAGTCAAAGTATTAGAATAAATTGCACAAAATTGTACTAAAAACAATGGAGAATATATGTCCAGAAAACGTGGTGATTTTTGTCAATGTCAATGACGGATTCGATTTAAAGCAGCTCGTTTACAGATGATCGGTAGAAGTTTAAAACAATAAGGTTCTACTGTCTATCGTTAATGTTAGTGAAGTCTTTGTTTCCTGACAAATAAACTCAGCGCGTGTAGGCCACGTTACGCGGAAAAAAACGCTATTTTTGTAAACGCAATTTCGGCGAAATCGGTAAAATTGGGGTACTACGTGACACGTTCCGCAATATGGCGTCTTCACAAGTTCAGGGTAGAGATTTCGTAAGTTCAGTTCAGTCTATGAAGTTAGCTATGCATAAAGATCAAATGTGATCAGCCAAGTTACGGCAAATGCAAATAGAAAATCTAAATGAAGGTTTTATTATTTTCAATATAATTTTAATACCGTAAGTGACGATATGACCTGTGATGGGGAAACCATACATTTTTTACAAGCACGGATAGTTGCATTGGGTGACAATGCGTCTGTAGATGAGTATTACTGTAGATAGGCGTGATACACATATATACTTAAATATCAAATATTTAGTCAATAATTATCTGTGAACAAGGTGTTCTCTAAGGTCGGTTAGAGATCGTATATGAAATGTATTTAGTAAACAGTTCGAACACACGTCGGTTCTTCAGGACCAAATGAACGCCACTAGCAGAATCAACGAGATGTTCATAAGCAATATCGCTTTTTGTATAAAACAAACCTTTAATTTTGCGAAACAATGTATGTAGATTTCAAAGGGAGACACCTGGAAATATCATGCGTTGAAAAACATTTTAGCATTTTAAAATGTGATATAGTTTTCATACTCATCGTATAAATCAAGCAAATGTCACAAAGTCTGTGAACAAAGTCACAACTGTAGATTGATTTTTCCCCACAATTATTGCGTAAATAAGAAATTTCAAAACCTAAAACAAATTTATACAGTTAAATAACATTATTTCGAATGGAAATGAATTTGGTCGGAAAAGAAAAAATCATGACTATATTGACGATAATAATATACATTAAATAATATATACACTCGAAACATTTTGTATCTTAAAAAAAATATAGTATTTGTTCTTTTATGTCACTCATATAACATATTATAACCTTAAACTGCCTTTATAGAGGAATCGAAGAAATGACCAAACATTGCATGCACAATAACATTGTGATAATCCGAAGACTTACGGGGAATAAATTACAATGCTCAATTAAGGGGTGTTTGTACCAAAACTGTTTCCCTCTTCCTTATCTGTGTCTGTACTGTAAATAGTGTAGATCTTCATTGTGTTCGCTTTACACAATCAGTCCAACTGCACAGATGGACTTTTTCCTTTCAGATCCTCCATCTCGCCTGATAGTTTTGATCCAACGGAGTCTTTGTTGGCCAAGTTAAATTTTGCCTAATGATCAAACCACAGGACGTGGTTGTTGACTGTACAGTCGGTTTTGCCTGACCGGAATGTAGCTATGAATACTTGTTAATGCCTACTGAGGAGAAACTAGGCATCTTTCTGATGAGGTCGCTTCATTATTGGCTTGAGCATGGTTAGGTTTTCTTGATAGCTGACACTGCATGTGGTCTGCTTTGTATGTGCTCCTTGTTTTGTTAGAATGTCTGAAAGTTCGTTGTCTTAAACACCGCATTGGGTAGGAATCCACTGATGGGCAAATCTGGTGGTAAAATGTTGTGCTCTGGCTAGCTTGGTGCCCTATTTCTTGCCAAGCCCTCATTCACTGAAAAAGCATCAGTATCGAATAGAAGCTTTTCTCTACAGACTCTTCAACTATGGAGATACTTTTATAATAGAATTTGTTTATGCTCTGTAGTACGTTCACGTAGCTACACTGACAGTTTCAAAGTTGCAATTCCGTTCCTGCGTGACACTACCGGCCTCATTATATCTGGTGGCATTAGTTATAGATCTTTACGTGTAGCTGTAGGTCGTGTCTCCGAAAAATAATCTTCTCGGTCCATTGCTTGTGTCTAGTTCCCATTAGTAGCGACATCTTGTCGCTTCCTTAGGTCAATGTAGGGAACAAAAGTGTATATTGCTACTGCTGATAGGCGAGTTTCCATTGGATTAGGGAGGTTGTTCTTGCCTTTCGTGGTGGTGATGACATTCAGGGCAATGACAAGTTCCTTTTCCAGTTTTATAGCTTCTTGAAAACAGCTACTGCGGTTCAGCATGCTCTTGGTGTAGACATTTAGCCTCTCTGTCATTGGGTGGTTTGGGAGGCATTCTAACTTCTGTGTTTGAATAAAGATCTTGCCGTTTTCCTTTCTTGTAGGGTTTGTGTGCTAGTGATTTCTTCGATGAACTGAATTGACGTTGTTTTTCATCTTTCCTGTAATAATGCACAGAGCATGGTTCTGTGCCTTTGCTATGGCTTCACAATCGACTTTGCTGTCAGTAACGGGACTGAGGACAGAATTCGAGTTAGAAATGGTGCTCAAAAAATTAATCCCCGAAATATCGTAATTTTAATATATATACATGTATTAAGACTATCATATCTACTTGATCTATACATACCGCAGCAGTCTAATCGCATGTAAATAACAACAGCGCCAATTCTTGTCGCATGTGGAAATTCGATTGCCCAAAAGGCATTGTGACTTTTTGTGTGTGAACATGAGCCATGGTAATAGTTACGATCCGTGTTGCCATCCACCGCAAGCTCCGCGTATGCTCCTTTGAAAGTGTCCAACTGCCAGACTCTGACCCCCATCATTGTAAGTGGGTCTGTAAAAAATGTTCTATTTGTTACATATGGCAACATGTTGAGCACCGGGTTGTGATTATGCAACAGTGATATGTGATGTTTGAGTAGGGATGTGTCTTATAATATGTTACTTTAGTTATAATTAGATAATGACAGGAAGTGATGACGCATGCTTGAAAATAAGACAATGGAACTTTTTAGTTAAGTATGCCCAATGCAATTTAAAATATGCTTATTAACGATAAAACACAATTCAGAAAATTAATCAAATTCCAGCTTCCCACAAAGAAATTGTTTTGTGTATCAATTTTACCATAACCACAGCAATCATTTAAAGGCCCATTATTTCTCAGAGATTTAAAAAAAAAGTAAAAACAATAAATACTACGCAATAGAAAGAGAATGTAAAGTTATCAAAATGATACTTAATAACCACATATCCGATCTTCGTTGACTTAATATCGTATGAAAAGTCACCATCTTTTAGTATTTAGGGTTGATGTTAAAACACTACCTTTGTTTACATTTTGTACTTGGCTAGTATTTCCGACGATGGCCCGAAGTGTGAAAAGGGTGTTTGCACTGGAAATTTAGAGAAATCCGAATACCTAGAATGAGAGCTTATTTTTTCCTGTATTAAGGCAGCTCGTTCATAAATGGTAATTGACTATGAATTTGTTGTAAGAATTTTCTGTCCAATCCAATTTCATAATTTTGAATTAAAAATGGTTAAACTCAACTGACTACGAGTTTCATTGTTTAACTATCTCTGTACGAATACGTCTATTAATACCCATCTACACACGCGTGGTCACCAAATGCAACATTCCGTGATTGTAAAATATAAATGAGTGGTTTCTCCATTACAGGCAAAAGCGTTACGAATGGTAATGAACCTATATTCTAAATTATAAAACCTATATTTAGAAATTCTGTTTTTGTGTGCCGTCCATTGGCTGATCACATTCATTTTTCGCGCATGCGCTTATTTCACAAGCTCCCAGAACTGGTTAAGACGCGACGTTGCGAAACGTGTCACGAGGTACCGCAAGCACTTGCTACGGGGATACCTACACTAGCCGAGTTTATTTGTCAGGAAACAAAGACTTTACCAACATTAATGGGGGAGAGTATTTTTTTATTTCCGATAATCTGTGAACGAGATGCTTTAAGTTTTTAGAGTTTAGAAAGAAAAAAAAAACGTTCTTCTTAATTTTTCGTGCGTGCATGCTTCCCACACTTCAGCTGTGTCTCGCCAGAGTATATTCACATTTACGAAGTATGCTCGCCAAATGCTCGCCAAGTACAAAATGTAAACAAAGGTAGTATTTTAACATCCATCCGGAATACTTAAAGAATTTTTTCATGCGATGTAAAGTCAACGAAGATCGGATATATGGTCATTAAGTACCATTTAGGTAATTTTACAATCTCATTTATTTGCAAAGCATTTCTTACATTAAAAATTTTGCAACTTCTGAGAAATTATGGGCCTTTTCAAGCAAAAGGAGCACTATGTTTCCTGATTTCAAAGCGCCACTTGTCAAATTCTATCTTTAAAATTACTGAATTCAGACGTTTTGTTTTCATATAAATTCAAATATTGCATCACCCTTGTAAAAAAATCACAATCGCATGAATAAGTATAGCATGAATGTTAGACAAATATCAAAAGATTTATAATGATAAAAGATAAAAATTGCACTTTTAATGTGAAATCCTGGTCGTAATAAAAGACAAATATTTAATGTACTAGTATATAAGAAATCACAGCTACAACACAAGATCACACTTACATTTGAAAGCATCACTGCAACGGGGACTTCCCAAGAAAAAAACCCATGTGAATTTAGTGTAGGGTGGGTACGAGAGGGGGGGGACCCATTCCGCGTGTCGTTTTTTGGCTACATCTTCAACTCAAATTGAGACATTATGGTAATTTCTATGTAAAATGCAGATATCAGACGTATATGGGAAAGTAAAACTTTGATCAAAGACAAAAAGTACAAAAAAGGGAAAAGAAAGTATTACTGTGATCAACGACGCGGGAAAGTATAACTACATGGGAAAGTATTACTGTGATCAACGACATGGGAAAGTATAACTACATGGGAAAGTATAACTACATGGGAAAGTATTACTGTGATCAACGACGCGGGAAAGTATAACTACATGGGAAAGTATTACTGGGATCAACGACGCGGGAAAGTATAACTACATGGGAAAGTATTACTGTGATCAACGACGCGGGAAAGTATAACTACATGGGAAAGTATTACTGTGATCAACGACGCGGGAAAGTATAACTACATAGGAAAATATAACTGTGATCAAAGAAAACGACACGGGAAATATAACTACATGGAAAATAGAACTGCGATCAACGACACGGGAGAGCATAACTAAACGGAAAAAGTATAACTGGAATATTGAATTCAAATATCACACTTACGTAGGTAAGCAATATATATCAGATTCCAGCCCGCAGTTGTATCACGCGTTGTATCTATATATATTGCAGGGTCTTTGATCATACCGCAAAACTTTGTTGAAAGTTGGTAATTAGCTGAAAGACATCCATCTTGCAGGATACATAAAATACGACATTTTATTTCTGAATGTGCTGATTTCGTAAGAAAGTGAACAGAAAATCGACTATTTGTCAATAGTTGATGTGTCACATGACGTATTTCTGAATCAACGTATCCAGGAAGAAATAATAAATTCGAAACAAAATACACATATTTCAAAATACCCACTATTTTATAAATCGGCTTCATTTGAAATGTCAGTGAATCCCTTTATATAACTTTAGAACTGATGAATCCGCCATAGGCAAGTTAAGTGATATTCATTTCGCAGATTTGTTTCATCTACATAAATGTATTGTTATTGAAAATTTAAGTTTTAAAACTTCGCACACAATGCTAGAAAATATGAATACTACCACACAGTTAAAATTTCATCGAAGGTATATTATCGTTGATGCGCCTAAACACATAGTGAAAAGAAGCAACTCATAGTTAAAATCATGTTTGTGTTTCGATTGCAGACTGTTAAGGAACACGTTAAGGTGAAAAATGATATATATTTCTATGCAATATGATGAAAAACGTCAGCATCAATATGTCTGTACAGATATCCTTTGGGTATATTCGTCAATAATTCATGTTTTGGTGAGTCAAGGGAAACTCTTGATGACTTTTTTAACACTTAAAAATTAAGAAGAAAGAAAAAAATCTTCGTGGATATTGATAATTATAAATTGGTAGCTAGTTTTGCCATACTCCAAAGTGAATCAAATTATTGGGTTTTCGCATCGCAGTGCGAAAACCCTTTGTTCTCGTTCTGTTTTTTTTTTTTTTTTTTTTTTTTTCTAACCCTTTTTTGTGATCGGTATAGCTCCGAGGTTAGAAAAGCCACATCTATGAAACTTTTATCAGCAATAACCAAGTACTTGAAGATGATCCTAACGTCGAGATAATTTTCATTTTTGTTTTGATTTTCCCGCCAGGGGGCGTTTTATATGAAAATGTTTAATAAGCAATATCTCAATTATTTGATGTCCGATTCAAATGCGGTTTTTTGCATAATGTTCCTTGTAAAAAGCCCAATAAAATATGTTAGTTTCAAAAATTTGCGTATATAAAACTTTCGTGCTACAGGAGGTTGAAAGTTCGAATCTCGCAAAAAACTGTGAAATAAGGGTAGGTCTACCAAAAACGTGCCCATTTTATTCAGAGATGAGATAGAAGAATTTTGTTTGTTGCATATGATTCGCAAGACATATACGCACAAAATATATGGGGTGGCGATTTTGAGAAATGCATGGTTTGTCCACAGTACGAGGTCTAACATAACCAATATTTTCGAAAAATCAACATTTTAAAAGCATGACTTTTAAGGTTATTTGCAGCTCCTGACTTTATTTTTTGTTCAATATTCATCATTTTTTCACTGTTAATGCATTTTTATAAAACAAATAAAACAAATCAAGCATAATATGCAAAGGTCAAGGTCATATACCAATTATTATTATTTATATCGGCATAAAATAGCTCCAAATCTAAAAATATTTTATAGAAAGTATATGAACAAAAGTTTTAGTCTGTGAAGAGCTCTTTCCATTGGTGTTTAGATTTTGAAGATCGGACTTCATTTGATCAAATGAACACAGTCCAAAGTTTGATCCTCTTATCAAACATTTGCATATCCATATGTTTCTTCTTTTTTGCTGCTCCTGTCTTTATTTTTTGTTCAATCTTAATCATTATTTCACTGTTTATGCATTTTTATCAAACATATAAAATCATAGAAAAAATCAAGCATAATATGCAAAGGTCAAGGTCATATACCAATTATTATTATTTTTATCGACATAAAATAGCTCCAAATCTAAAAATATTTTATAGAAAGTATATGAACAAAAGTTTTAGTTTGTGAAGAGTTCTTACCATTAATGTTTAGTTTTTGAAGATCGGACTTCATTTGATCAAATGACCACAGTCCAAAGTTTGATCCTCTTATCAAACAATTGTATATCCATATTCTTACACTTTTTTGCTGCTTCTGAATTTATATTTTTATTCAATCTTCATCATTGTTTCACTGTTTATACATTTTTATAAAACAAATAAATTCATAGAAAAGAAATCAAGCATAATATGCAAAGGTCAAGGTCATATACCAATTATTATTATTTTTATCGGCACAAAATAGCTCCAAATCTAAAAATATTTTATAGAAAGTATATGAACAAAAGTTTAAGTCTGTGAAGAGATCTTTCCATTGGTGTTTAGTTTTTAAAGATCGGACTTCATTTGATCAAATGACCACAGTCAAAATTTTGATCCTCTTATCAAACAATTGTATGTCCATATGTTTCCTCTTTTTTGCTGCTCCTGACTTTATTTTTTGTTCAATCTTCATCATTATTTCACTGTTTATGCATTTTTATAAACAAATAAATTCATAGAAAAAAAATCAAGCATAATATGCAAAGGTCAAGGTCATATACCAATTATTTTTATTTTTATCGGCACAAATAGCTTAAAATCTAAAAATACTTTATAGAAAGTTTATGTAGAAAAGTTTTAGTCTGTGAAGAGATCTTTCCATTGGTGTTTAGTTTTTGAAGATCGGACTTCATTTGATCAAATTACCACAGTCCAAAGTTTGATCCTTTTATCAAACAATTGAAAATTCATATGTTTCTTCTTTTTTGCAGCTCCTGACTTTATTTTAGTTCAATCTTCATCATTTTTTCACTGTTTATGAAGTTAAATAATACAAAAAATCATAGTAAATAACGAAAATATGAAAGGAAGGAAATATTTTAAAAAAAAAGTTTTAGTTCGTAAGTTCTAATGGTGTTTATTTTTGAAGATCGGACTTCATTTGATCAATTAACAACAATATTCGAATAAAATTAATATCAATCAATTATGTCTGCAGTTGAAACCAGTACTCTTTCTAGTCAAGTTAAAAGCGAAAACCGAGATGCCACTTTGCGGTTCTAGTTTTTTTTTTTTTTTTTTTTTTACCCTTTTTTGTGAACGGCATAGCTCCGAGGTGAGAAAAGCCACATCTATGAAACTTTTATCAGTAATAACCAAGTACTTGAAGATGATCCTAACGTCGAGATAATTTTCATTTTTGTTTTGATTTTCCCGCCAGGGGGCGTTTTATATGAAAATGTTTAATAAGCAATATCTCAATTATTTGGGGTCCGATTCAAATGCGGTTTTTGCATAATGTTCCTTGTAAATAGCCCAATAAAATATGATAGGTTCCAAAAATTTGCGTATATAAAACTTTCGTGCTACAGGAGGTTGAAAGTTCGAATCTCGCAAAAACTGTAAAATAAGGGTAGGTCTACCAAAAACGTGCCCATTTTATTCAAAAATGAGATAGAAGAATTTTGTTTGTTGCATATGATTCGCAAGACATATACGCACAAAATATATGGGGTGGCGATTTTGAGAAATGCATGGTTTGTCCACAGTACGCGGTCAAACATAACCAATATTTTCGAAAAATCAACATTTTAAAAGCATGACTTTTAAGGTTATTTGCAGCTCCTGACTTTATTTTTTGTTCAATCTTCATCATTTTTTAATTGCTAATGCATTTTTATAAAACAAATAAAATCATAGAAAATAAATCACCCATAATATGCAAAGGTCAAGGTCATATACCAATTATTATTATTTATATCGGCATAAAATAGCTCCGAAACTAAAAATATTTTATAGAAAGTATATGAACAAAAGTTTTAGTTTGTGAGGAGATCTTTCCATTAATGTTTAGGTTTTGAAGATCGGACTTCATTTGATCAAATGACCACAGTCCAAAGTTTGATCCTCTTATCAAACAATTGTATATCCATATGTTTCCTCTTTTTTGCTGCTCCTGACTTTATTTTTTGTTCAATCTTCATCATTATTTCAATGTTTATGCATTTTTATCAAACAAATAAAATCATAGAAAAAAAAACAAGCATAATATGCAAAGGTCAAGGTCATATACCAATTATTATTATTTTTTCGGCATAAAATAGCTCCAAATCTAAAAATATTTTATAGAAAGTATATGAACAAAAGTTTAAGGCTGTGAAGAGATCTTTCCATTGGTGTTTAGTTTTTGAAGATCGGACTTTATTTGATCAAATTACCACAGTCCAAAGTTTGATCCTTTTATCAAACAATTGTAAATCCGTATGTTTCCTCTTTTTTGCTGCTCCTGACTTTATTTTTTGTTCAATCTTCATCATTATTTCACTGTTTATGCATTTTTATTATACAAATAAAATCATAGAAAAAAAAGCGAAGATATGCAAAGGTCAAGGTCATACACCAATTATTGTTATTTTTATCGGCATAAAATAGCTCTCAATCTAAAAATATTTTATAGAAAGTATATGAACAAAAGTTTTAGTTTGTGAAGAGATCTTTCCATTGGTATTTAGATTTTGAAGATTGGACTTCATTTGATCAAAAAACCTCAGTCTAAAGTTTGATCCTTTTATCAAACAATTGTAAATCCGTATGTTTCCTCTTTTTTGCTGCTCCTGACTTTATTTTTTGTTCAATCTTCATCATGTTTTCACTGTTTATGCATTTAAATAATACAATTAAATCATAGTAAATAACGATGAAAATATGCAAAGGTCAAGGTCATTATACCGATTACTGTTATTTTTATCGGCACAAAATAGCTTCAAATCTAAGAATATTATATAGAAAGTATTTGAACATAAGTTTTAGTTCGTGAAGAGATCTTTCCATTGGTGTTTAGTTTTTGAAGATAGGACTTCATTTGATCAAATTACCACAGTCCAAAGTTTGATCCTTTTATCAAACAATTGTAAATCCGTATGTTTCCTCTTTTTTGCTGCTCCTGGCTTAATTTTTTGTTCAATCTTCATCATTATTTCACTGTTTATGCATTTTTATTATACAAATAAAATCATAGAAAAAAAAGGCGAAGATATGCAAAGGTCAAGGTCATACACCAATTATTGTTATTTTTATCGGCATAAAATAGCTCTCAATCTAAAAATATTTTATAGAAAGTATATGAACAAAAGTTTTAGTTTGTGAAGAGATCTTTCCATTGGTATTTAGATTTTGAAGATTGGACTTCATTTGATCAAATAACCTCAGTCTAAAGTTTGATCCTTTTATCAAAAAAACCAAGTTTAAAAAATCATTATACCGATTACTGTTATTTTTATCAAACAATTGAAAATCCATATGTTTCTTCTTTTTTGCAGCTCCTGACTTTATTTTTTGTTCAATCTTCATCATTATTTCACTGTTTATGCATTTAAATAATACAAATAAATCTTAGTAAATTACGATTAAAATTTGCAAAGGTCAAGGTCATAAGACCGATTATTGTTGAAACCAGTACTCTTACTAGTCAAGTTAAAAGCGAAAACCAAGATGCCGCTTTGCGGTTCTAGTTTCTATTTTGTAATTCCGTTTTAAATAGTTTCAATGAGGTTTACTTTATGTTTACCGCGAAAGTATTTTTATAAGCGACTTTGATACAGGGCGTCTTTAATGACATTTCTTATTTTTCTTTCCCAGAGCAATACATTTATATAATTTCGTACGATTTATTTCTCGTAATTTCGAATATCCATAAAGAAATACTAAATATGCAAAATTTCCTTTTGATAAACTTAAGATTTACCCCATAATATTTCGTTTTAATGAAATATATTTTGTAGTATACTGTCCATATTATATTAATATTAGGCAATGAATATCTTCCTATCATATAATTCTTGGTATATATTTAAGTCTATGATAACGAAAGTATTAATTCAAAAGCATGTATAGCATGTTTGTTTACCAACATGTATAACTGATTGGTTTTATGGTTTACAACAAAATATGGCATGTTCTAATTTCAAAAACTATTTCTTCACTTACTTAAAAATGAAACATAGTAATATTGTATTTTAATCGCATATTCTATCAATATCAAATCATTTAAAATAAAAGTTTTCTTCCTATCATCTACTCGTGATAAAGTAAGAAATTCTAAATCGGTAGTAATCTTGAAGAAGAATCTTATCGTTATCATTAAGGCATTTTGAGCCTTGTGTTTTTAGTAACTTTTTTGACATGTGCATGCCGTTTTGATCACGCAACAGGTCCACATATATGCATATAGTTTTAACGTTGGTGTAGTTGTTGTTGTTGTTGTTGTTTTGTGTTGTCTTATTTTTTTTCGTGTGGAAAGTACACAAAAATTATACTTAACTTACATAAATGGATGTGTATGTGTCGGATTAGTGCATTATAAAACAAACGGGAATAAATAACGAAAGGATTTGAAAGAAAACAGCAGGAATAAAATAACAATATGATTTGAATGTATGATTCATTCTTCTAAAAATGTTGAACTAAAAATGAAGAAGAATAACCAACACAAACCCTGCATAGCTTTCGATCATTGCGTAAAGCCGGTATAATAATGCGAAGATTGGACAATACAACATACAATACATATTTTTTCCGTAAGTAGCAGAAAGCCGTTACCAAAACAGTTTAATTATCAAATCGAAAATGAAATTTGGTTTATAAGAGAAGATTTCAACGATTCATCTGGTGTTGACGTATTCTTTTTTCTTCCTGTTAGACACACAAATCACATGTTCACTGATTAAATCCTAGATAAACTCTTTCTTCTTTATGTTCTTTCATTTTTCTTTTTTTTTTTTTTTCTTTTTAATAAAAAATATTTTTTTTTGATTTTATATCTTCTATAGGAGCAAATGAAATATTCTTTAGAAATTGAGTCATAAATTTGATATAAGTGTAATGGTGCTTTGAAGTTGTCATTATTAGATTACTATCTAATAAAAATTACTTATTTGAAATTATGACTTCAGTTAGTATTTCCTTTGATTTTTTAAGCATATTTCTATTAGTGATTTTTGAATTTCTGCATTCTATTTGGTAAGAAGTAGCTCTCTGATAGTACCAGCTTCAACTTGATTTGATACATGATTTTCTTAATGTACCTTTTACTATATTGAATTTGACAGACGCAATAGCTCAATGGTATTCAAATATATTTTTCCATCTTCCTCATAAAAATAATAAATATTGTTCTTATGTTACTTAAAAACTTAAGTGACCCTTCTTTTCATGCTTAAATTGACTAAAGAAATAAAGGATTTTATTGTATAGTCAAAATAAGATGCATATATGCTAATCAATCCTATATCTTATGTCCTGTAAAATACGTTAAACAAATTAAACAAATATCAAAAGACAAAAGAAACATTATAAAAATGTGGTACATATATTACCCCTAGGCATATTTAAGGTAATCCAGCTAGCATCATATTATAATCATGGCCCTTTAAATGCTTAAAAAGACTTCAGTGCAGATGCAAGCATCTAATGACTTCGGGTTATAGACTCTTTTGCTAAAAGTCTAAAACAATGTGAATTTATATTCCCGCGATCATTTGATGTCCATTATTATAATTTTAGGGTGAATTGACTACTTTAGGATTTTATCCACTGATGCTGTCATCAAGTGATCTCATAATTTCGTTGTAAATCGTATTGAAACTGGATACATGTTTTATCCATTATAAAATAGTTTGCCCTTTCTGTTAAGATATCGAGTCTGAAATACTTGCATTATTACCCTGTCCAACATAAAGTGTATATCATAGTTAGCTGTTGATATCGGTTTCCAAGTTATTGATTATTTTGCTGAAGATATTTTTATACTTAATGTCGAACACGGGTATTGTCAGATTAAATAATCACCCAAATAGCTATGAATTCCAGCTTTTGAAATACATAACAATTGGTAAGTTATCTAGTAACAGAAGTATGTTTTATTACCTCCTCTTGATGATTTTGTTTTCACGAGTTATCTCCCATGTGAACTAAATTAATGCGACTTTCTCCATTTTTCTACTGTGAAGTTTAGAATTTTTTGTGAATTTTAAAACAAAATTATACAACGCATCTTTCAACCGTTAGTTTTTCTCGAAAATCATTTTTTTTTCTTCAAATTCTCCAGTTGTTGTTTTTTTGTTGTTTTTTTTTGTTGTTGTTGTTTTCCAATTCACAGAAATTGTATATTTCGTATATGGTTCAATGTTAACTTAAAATACAGATTGTCTTCCCAATATTCAATAAAACTTAAAAAACCCTCTCAGTGTAACATTTTTATTTCTGAGTGTCTTCAAAGTGTCAAAATTTCTTAGAAATATTACGATCCAGAGACAAAATATGGTATAAGACTACTAGGGTGCTAATACCTTAAGTGTCAAAATATTACATGTATCTAATATCTTGCAAAGACGTTCAAATCTATTATACAGCTGATTTGCTTTTATGATGCCTTTAAATTTTTCGGCTCATCTTATTTTATTTTAAATCTATTTTAGACGCATATTTAAAAGTTTATCTTTATTTCAATCTTTTTTACTCATCATTATTAACATTATGATTTTGCTTCATTTAATATTTCGCTCGTCAGTCTTATTGTCTTAATTTTTGTTTTATAGGTTTGTTCGTTTTGTGTCATCTTGTTTTTTAATTTCACATATTGCGTACACTGTCATGAATTGATCATCTCTCAAAGCTCTTTATGTCAGGTTTTGTTTCAGCTGAGACGCAAATAGTTTGTTATGATCAGTCCAACTACATTTAAAATTATTCTTTTTAAAGAATTTCCTCAGTCTTTATATACCAATATCAGCCTATACTTTATGATAACTCTAAACCGAAACAAAACTTTACCCAATGTTGTTTCTCTCTCTCTCTTCAAAATAGCTACTTGATTATGACGCTTTTACCTCAGGCTTTTGATTTTATATTTTATATAAAAATTAAATTCTTTGAAACTTTAAAAAAAAATTTTTAAATTAATTTTTATTCAATAAGTATTTTTTTTTTTTATTTTTTTTTTTAATACATATTTTTCCTAGCGAAATTTTACCATTTTCTGCATTCAAGTTGGTAAGAGGAAGCTTTCTGATAGTACCTGTGTTTCAACTGCATTTTATACATGATTTTCCTAATATTCATTGGTCTAAATGGAAATTGACGGGCATAATAGCTCAGTTGTAGAGTCTCCGATCGGAAGGTCTGAGATTCGAATCCCAGCCGGGGCACTTTTTTTACCAGATGCACACTTACCTGGCACTCGTTAAAATGGGGATGCTATGGGAACTGTTGCCTACCAGTAAATCATTATGTCATTCAAACAATAAAATAATTAATAAGAAAATGACCAAGGGTTGACAACTTACCAAAGTTGAAAAATACTAAGGCGCTTTTCTTTTACAGAATTTTAATGTACAAAATAAAATAAAAACAATAATATTAACAAAATAAGAAAATATTACTTCTATCAATTCACAATTCACAATACACCGGCTTTACACAGTGCCTTTAAGTTGCTTGAAATTCAATGTTAATAAGGTTCGGTCAAAATATACTATACATGCACAATCACAAAACTGTGTTCACATCGGGAATACATGTTACTTTGTCCAATTGACCCTTCTGGTTCTGGTAAATTCCCAAGTGTTCTGTGTCGACCTAAGTACCGTCGACCGCAGTGTATCCGGATCACCGTCTACGTAACTCAATGTCCGGATCGTCAACCATACACATTGAATTGCCCTGTAGTTCATATAACGAATATGTGGCGGTGACTACCTTTGAGGTTCCTGTCGTCTATGAGCGCGTTCGGAAATTACAATCGTGTCAACTCGGGATAAGCCAAGTGATAACTTGTCAAAACCCAGGTAAAACAGGTAATGTTTCCCGGGTTAACTTTTCTTACCCTGACCCATGAGCAAGGTAAAGCGAGCGATACGATCCGAAACATTTTTCCCTTGTAGTTTAGAACCAACATGAACTAGTGGGTGCGTTCGATTTGATTACTCGGGTTAACCTACTAGAGTAATCCAGGATAACTCGGGTTACTCGGGTGAGGCCGATTAATCCGAACGGCTAGGGGAAAATTATTTGTTTGTAGGGTTTAACGTCCCACCAATTTGGAGACGATGTCTACTTGAGACAGACATAGTGCTGCCACACTGCGCAGTATCACACCATAGACATGTGAAGTATCACACCGTAGACATATGGCATGATACCAAGTCCTGTCACATTATCATGACACCGGGCAAACCATTCCTTGAACAACCCTTATATGCTGAGCGCCAAGCAAGGGAGCTATACCAGAGTACCATTTTTTAGGACTTTGGTATATCGCGGCCAGGGATCGAACCCATGACCTCCCGCTCCCGAGGCGGACGCTCTCACCACCTTCACTGGGGAAGGGGAAATGGTTGCCGCATAAATAGTTTTTGCAGGATTTGTGATAAAATCCATTTTTAGTTCGAGTTAGATTTCAACATCTGACATGCTGGCTTTGATGCAGGATGATGTCCTGTTTATCAGCCACATAATGAGACGAGACCATGTGCCCTCATACCATGAATAATATAGAGTCCTTGGGGCCACTGTATAGTCCTTCTGACTCTTAAAGTCATTTCAAAAGAACATTTGAACTGATTTGCCAATTGTTGGACAATATACTAGTTCATGTTGATTCTAAACTAAAAATGTAACATGTTTCGGATAGTCTCGCCCTCTTTACCCTGCTCACGTGGCAGGGTAAAAACGTAAACCCGGGAAACATCACCTGTCTTACCTGGGTTTTATCAAGTTGTCGCTCAGGTTATCCCGAGTTGACCCGAGTTGAATTTCTGAACGCACTCAGTATTTAATTGTCCAGCAATTAGGCAAATATGTTCATTTTTTAATGACTATTAGAGTCAGAAAGACTATACATGGGCCCCACGGACTATATATAATTCATAATATGAGGGACATGGCCTCGAGTCGTCTCATTATGCGGCTGATAAACTTGACATCATCCTGCATCAAAGCCAGCCTAAAGTTGAAATCCAACTTGGAACTCAAAGCAAATTATATCGCAAATCCTACAATATGAACTGTTTTTTGCAGCAACCATTTTCCGTCCCTGGTGGCCGAGTTGTTAGAGCGTCCGCCTCGGGAGCGGGGGGTCTTAGGTTCAAACCCCCGGCTGCGACATACCAAAGTCGTAAAAAATTCCCTTGCTTGGCACTCAGCTTATAAGGGTAGATCCAGGACTGGTTGGTCCGGTGTGAGGATAATGTGACTGGGTGTGGTATCATGCCACATGTCTACGGCGTGATACTGCAGTGTGGCAGCACTATATCTGTCTCAAGTAGTCATCGTCTCCAAATGACAGAAATACTGTCGGTGGGACGTTATACCCAACAAGCAAACTATTTCACCCCTAGCCGTTCGGATTAATCGGCCTCACCCGAGTAACCCGAGTTATCCTGAACCTCTCTAGTAGGTTATCCCGAGTAATCATATCGAACGCACCAAATATGTTGGACCACGCCCTACATGCGTCACAATTTAATACGGTAGTTCAGCATTCAACGCTCTTCAATGATGCATCTCTATAACTGACACCCTTTCTCTTGAACGTACAAGTATATATACTGAGTTCGAATCACGTTTTCCTATTAATTCTCATGCATCTCGAGAATCAGTCAACAACGAGTTTCTATGCATAACGTGAATCACTAAGTATTCAAAGATGGCCTGATATATAGGCCATACTTAAATAAACTTTTGGTTTACACCTTTAAAACCTAAGCAGCCTTTCTAAATCCTTAAATTTTAACCAATTTTAATAAATTAATAATAAAACGTTTGATTATTCATACAAAACTGATAATATCAATAAGAGAACCTATTATTATCCGCATACCAATAAATTTAAACACAACAGTTCTAACTTGGTCTACGTGGCATGAATACCATAGGTTAATTTCGTATGGCTGTACACCCGTATTGACCCGTATAAATAAGGATAAGCCTATATTTTGTGACACATAGAAGTTTACTATATATTGACGTTATCTTTTCTCGATAAGTTTGAACAACTTTAAAAGAAAGGAAAGAGAATATAGTTTATCCGTTTCAAAGAGACCGCATACTTGTACACACGTCCCATCATATATCTTTCTTGACAATAATTTGTCTTATGATAATCATAATCATGAAAAATTGAATTATTTTAGACGTGAAAAATACGATTTAATTTTTTGTAGTCATGAACAATCAATAAGAATATGTTGAAGTTAAATAGCTCGTATCTGGACCGACTATTGTATTATATTTTCATGAGGTTTGACAATTATTTGAGGTGTGGTTTTTCCACTTTGTACAAGGGCCACCTAATTATCTTATTCTGGTCATTTGTTCTTGGTCATTTTTGTCTCTCTTAGATAGATAGAATTGGTAATATATGGTGTTTACACGACAGTTAGTCAGACAGACAAACACGTTATTACTCCCGTGTATAAATATATGACATATACAAATATAGGGATTAAATATAGTGGACTTCTTCTGACTGCTCATTAATAATATCCCTCTCAGCCGTACCATACTCAGTGAATGCGTCCTGTGCCTAGGAACTTGTGTAAAATATCTTCATCTTTCAGGTCAATTCTTATTTCTATATTTGATTTCTAAATAAATTTTGAAATACACATTTCTATTTGTTTTTCCTTTTCAATATATCTAAAAACCCTTCGCATTCTTTATTAATTAATATGGTCAGTTCGTGTCTTGTCATAAGACCCCTTTTATCACATTCAATTGATTAGTTTAAACAAAAAATTACTTTTCTCCATTGCTTTCAGTTCAACATTCAATCAGTCATAGTAAAATTGCTCTATAACGTGTTTTATTTGTGTAACAGAAACGCATGCATAATGTTTTTAAGAAACTTTTAATAAACGCACACGTGTACTTTTTCTGTTGTAAAAGTTTATTTAGGCAAGATTAATGTCAGTCTGTCCAACTTTATCATTGTGTATAGACATGTATATTCCTTGATATGTCTGAAAATACCCTCTGTGTACAACATTTTATGCGGTTTTGTATATGTATACTTGTTACCTTAGTCATGTATGTCTTCAGATTTGTCTCTAAAAATAAAATAAATAAGGAAGAGGGAAATCATTAAATAAAATATAATTATTCATTTCACACTTTATGTTAAGGGAGTATTCAGTATTCAAACATAATGTCTGTTGTCATGGTGGCATATTGTCTCTAATTGCATGATGTGTGGCCATCTGCTGGTAGTATAAGCTAGGTGCAGCTATGAAATGGTGGTTTATGACCCTGTGGAATGTTACATAACCAGTTTTGCTAGATGACTCCAGAGCATGTTTCCCTTGGCTTTGTACTGTATTATCAATACCGGCGAAAACATTATTCCTTGCTTTAGCTTATTTATCTTTATATATCAAATAATAAAAGGATTAAAAGAAACACCAAGAGTGTAATAAGTCAGTCGTTTTTCTGATTAACATGCATAAGTACATTCATAAATTAAAATGGTGACATTGAATATATATTTTAAATACTCGTAAAAGAACACTTTTGAATATATCCGTATCATTGATCGACCGCAATACGTTTCATAAAAGGGGTCCCTATAGTGACGTCATCAAACGGAGTTTGGAGGAATGTTTTAGGCTATCGATAACCACTGCCGGATGAGAATCGGTGTAATACGCACTTGTGATTTATGATGTATAACGTCGTTATTTTTCTTGTTTTAAATGATTTATCTACCCTGTATTCATCAATTGTATTTCTTCACCCAGACAACGTAACTTACTTGTATCCGAATATGGGACCTTTAAGTTAATTTTTATAACTGAACGTTTATACAGAGTTCTATGCCGTTTTCTGAGTACCATATTTTTTTAATGTGCATTTATTGTCACAATAAAACTTCAGTATATTCCATTCATTTTTATTCTGATTTAATTAGCTTATTCGGGACTCTTAAAATTTAATTCTCTTCATATAAAAGGTTTGCGAAACACAGTATTTCTTTAAATTTAAAGTTGATATGTATTTATACTTGTACACACATTTGACATAGATATATATCAATACGCTGTGTGTGTGTGTGTGTGTGTGTGTGTGTGTGTGTGTGTTTCCATTTACATACACCTTCTTTTGAAGTTCGTTCATTTTAATGTGGGATTTCTCATAGGACCATTTTTGTCCATCCCTATTGGTAGGGTCAGCTTTGTATAATGTGACTGCGTAAGGTACCATTCCACTGGTCTACGGCATGATTTTGCTGTATATCTGTTTCTTACATACTGTGTCCCCGATGATTTAAATACTGTCGACTGGATGTTATACCTGAATTAACAATTTAACAAACAGAAGTATCATATTCGTAGAACTATACATCTAAATATTGTTCCCTGATGAATTTCACAGGCACAAAGTATATCAATTCAAAACGTTCCGTCTCATAGTATGTCTGTATATTTTGTTTTGAAATCACAAGTGGGCCATAGCATAGTGAGGGTTAATGTGAAAATCCATGAATGTACTAGAAAGTGAAAAGTACAATAAAAAACCTTTTTTTCGTTAAATCACACTAATATTATTCATATAATCATATATAATATATATATATATATATATATATTTATATATATATATATATATATATATATATTTTAAAAAATTTTTTTTTTTTTTGTTATATGTGTAAATAAACGGACTGCAAATTGCAAAATAAAAAAAAAACTCCTTCCGCCTATAAAAGATAATAAAAGGTTTGATATTAATTCGAGGTACATTTGGAGATATTTCTTATATTTTTTACATAATTTCAGTTAAGTTCATATTTATTTACGAACATTCTAGGCATTAATAAGAATACTGTTAAACATGGAGTATTATTTGTTCATATTATAAGTTGTCCAAATCCTGCTATACTTTGGCTTATACATATTTCTCTTAGAACTTATATAATAATGGTAGAGTGTCCGCTTTGCTTTTGGGATGTCTGGGATTCGAATTCCAGCTGGGGCACTTCCTCCGGAGACCACGTAAAACCAAAGACGTATTAAATTGGTACACCCTTGCCTGGCACTAGGCAAAATGGGGTTGCTATTGGAACTCGGAGTACTCAGTACTGGTCCTATCAAGGAACTTGTCTGCCGTGTATCGGTGCTATATATCGAGCACGTAAAAGAACCTAGGGGTCTTTTCGCAAAATGAGTTCTGAGGGTATCGCACCCGAAATCCCTTGTATCCAACGTCTGTCTCTTACGACGCTGTCTTTTCACACGTGGAAAATCCTTGACCGTAAGGTCTAAAATATGGCCATAATAATCAGAAAATGATTGCTAGCCATTACAATAAAAGAATAATAAAGAAAATACAATCCTACTATTTTGTACTGGACTATTAGCATTATTTTTGTTGGGTTTTTTTTTTTTTACATAAAAAAGAACCCCTCTGAATCAAGGATGACATAGGGAACAACCTGTTTCTCCGGAACCCTTTCCCAGCGTTTTATTTTTGTTTGAAATACATGTATGCCCAACTCCTGCCCATGGGTTTTGAAAATAGTATACGAGTATATCAAACAAACTTTTTTTTATAAAATAATACAAAATATATGAAGTTTTAACACGGATTAGTATCTCTTTCTACGTTATTTAGACTAGCATCATGTTAAAGATATCTAAGAAAAGAATATTACATTCAAACCAGTCAAAAAACTTTTAGTCTTTATAATTAAAATAAGATTGAATTATAATCCTAACACATGCTAAGTTATGTTTAATCCCGTGAGGAATAAATGTCAGTGTGTCATATTTTACAGAGAGAAATCCATTTCTTGTTGTTTTTTTACTGCGTTGATGATTTAAGTTCGACCAAAATAAGAAAGAATACTTTATTGACGTAAACATAGCTGTTTCTTGTCATATAAACATTGATGTAAAATTATAAGATCATCATATGATCCTTTTGAAATTTAAAGAAAACCACACTATTTGTTAAGAATAGTCATAGAATGACAGTTGTGAAAAGGGGATATGTTGAATAAATATGAGACAAGGTGTTTAAATAATCAATAGAGATGGCAAAAGTAAAACTTTAATGAATTTTGAAATATATGAAAACAGTATTTTAAGTAAGTGTCATAATTTGTTTGTAATGGTATTGAATAATACTAAAGGAATGGTTCCCTGATTAGCAGTTATGGGTGACATCAAATGAATGGGCTGCCTGATCATGAGTGATATATAATACTAAATGACTGGATTCTTTGATTAGGAATGATGAGTGATGAATTATACTATATGAATAGATTCCCTGATTAAAAGTGATGAATAATATTTAATGAATAGGATACATAATTAGAAGTGGTGAATACGATGGATTAGATTGGCCCCCTGTTTAGAGGGGATGAATAATATCAAATGAACAGGTTCCCTGATTAGGGGCGATTATTTAAATGTTGTTGGTCAATGTCATTCATACGGTAACTTTTCAGAGGCAAAATAATGAACACCACCAGAATCAAAACATTTTAATTATGTATGTAACGACATTAAATTTTCATAAAGTAAAAGGTAAGTTATGCATTGAATGTTAAATTTTATCAAATATTCTATTTGAAAAAAAAATCTGCGTATCTTTAAAGTGTTGTCTGATTTTAAAATACATATAACATTATATGAAGATAAGTTTAATGAAAACAATCCTTATAATTATCTTGCGATCACATGTGGCAAGAATATACATTTGAATTTAAAGTGTGTGTTAGATATACTTTTTATCTATTCAGCCTGAATCTTTATATTTCTATTTCGTATAATATTTTCCAAATTATTAATGTCGTAATCAATGTGTTCCCTCCTGTATAGATATCACATTATAAAACCACTGACCTAAAATCTGTTTGAATCAATTATTGCAAATATGCCATTTTATCATCTATATCTTTATTATATTGCTATAACTACTTTATGAAGAAAATATCTGCTACATATACAAAGTTTAAAGTGACTGACACACAAACGTACATTCATGTGCTATTTGTATATTCAAAGCAAATTATGTGTGGATAGTGTGATTTTCTATTCTTATTTTTCATGAAAAAACAAACAAGTTCTAGTTCCATACTTAAAGTCACATACATATAAACATATATGTTCTATGTGTGTATTCAAAGCAAATAATGAGAACAAACGTGTGCTTATAAAATTCACGCTAATATTCGCAACCAGCCTAGGTAATATAACTCATTGTCTATGCATCTTTTGCATTGATAATGGAAAATGCTAAAAAGACAAACAAAAACATTTCATAGTTTGAAATTTCTCAATATATCTGGTACATGTATATGAAAATGCAATTTTCTCTACTGCAAAGGGTTTAATTGATTGCAAATGAAGATAACTATATGTTGCATGATCGGACATTATCCAAAAAAAAAAGAAGAAATTCAACAAATTTAAACATTTATGATAAAATCTTAATTTTCTAATATTCTTAAATAACTTTCCATATAACGTCAAATTATTGTTCTTGAACACTTATATACTTATCTTCAAGCGTTACTTTGACAATCAAGCAATGTTTCCTAAACTACAGGCATTTCTTGGTAAATGCAATTTCATAATTCAAAATTTATCATATTCAATATCAATATCCTTCTCTCCAAATGTTATTTTGTAAATGCCATTATCTATTAATTTATTTATTTTAAATTTCCTAATTTTTTTTTAAAATTAACAACCAATTAAATTAATTAAAATTTATTATATCCGGCATTTTTTCCTTATTCCTTATTTATCCTCAAGCACAATTTTATATAATGAAATTATCATTCTTTAAAAAAAATCGTTAAACACGCCTCACTTTGTTAAAATGTCGAATATTTTAAATCCTGTTTCAAGCGATTTTATATTATTTAGAAATGTAATAAGGCAATATCGGCAGAAAATTGGATCATATTTATGTCCTATTTTTGTTTTATAATTTGAAAACAATACAGTTTTAAAGGAGAGGTCTATCTGTGAAAAAATAAATAATATCAAGTATCGAAGTTTTATACATGGGCCCTTTTTAAAGTCCTCGTTTTTTTCACATCAAAATCATACTATGGAATAAGCAGCGTTTTGATCCAGTGGTACGCTCATGACTAAGGATCCGACCGTTCACATCCAGTTGGAAACAAGGGCATTTCATTATCTTTCCAGACACAAAGTACTGTTTCAACCCAGGAACTGTACAGAGGGATTGGGTTTTTTAGAAGTGATTTCCATTTAATGTAAGATAAACTCAACTGTTCAAAATATGCTCCATCAGTCTATCGCAATTTTCTGTATTCCGTATAACTAATAATTGGTGTAACAAATCAACGTTCTGAAAACCGCCTTTTCTTTTTGCCGTTGACCACATGTATGTAATTGATTCATTTGGTGTGTAAACGATACAAAGTTAACTAAATATGTCAACAACACCAAAACAGCCAATATTTGCCCACAAGAATTCATCTTAAAACAAGGTTAACAAAAAACCATTTAATATGTGTTTAACCAAACCTGACAGGTAATACTCTTTTTTATTTTTCTGGGCAATACTATGCATGTTTGGGTATTAAAAATTCTCTGTAAATATTACTGACCTTATAAAGCATATGTATGTTTGTCTTCAATTGGTACTGTCTCAAGATGTTTTGTTTTCTTTAACAAAGTTTAAGGCTGTTAAGAAGTGATACTTGTAAGTGTGTAAAGACTGTAATGTCAAAAAACTACTTGACCCAATTTCATTAGCTTGAGATAGCTTACAATCAGATTCTACTACAATTGCAGATGCCTGTGAAATTTGGATCATGACCGTAACCACCAAGAATAGATCATAGATAAATCGTTGATGTTAACAAATTTATTTTGTGTTTCATACACTTGTGTTAGCCTTTGCAGTAAATAATGGTCAACATGTCAGTATTCCTTGATAAGATATTTAAAATTTAAAAAAAAAATCTATATCCAGTATTGCCTAGTTTCGAGAGTATTGCCCAGCCCCGGCGTCAAAACATTGCCAACATTGTCTTTAATACATTATCTTCTAATGAGGGTATACTCTGAAGTAACGGCTGATTGACTGATTGATAGATAGATTGATTGATTGATTGATTGATTGATTGATTGATCCATAGCTTTACGGTGGAAGAATCATAACTTCACAAAGTTGCAAAGGAGCTTTAAGCTCGTGATTAATTTTCAGGAATTTCCCATAGGTCCCTGCCTTGCAAGGTAGATGTAAAGGGTTGTCTTTAGCCTTAGCCGGTCCTCTGTAAAAGTGACATAACTGTCCGCTGTTGTTGTCAATATGTATCCGTGATAACGCCGTGGTTATGCGGTAATTTGCATTCCTTTCCACTGAAATGGAAATATAATAGTAGAAGCAATTAATGTTTTTATCTGGACAAACATCTTAGATATTTTTTGTGGTCAATCATTATCTTATAACTTTGCTATAATTGACAATAGGACCGGATATAATATTTACTGAAATAGCACAATGCAATGAAAATGTATAGTAAATAGATGTAGAATATGAATTTGAATTTAAACAGAAACATGTTATATGGATATATATTAAAAGTCAAAGTATAGTCAAAGTATAAGAATAAATTGCACAAAACTGTACTAAAACAATGGAGATTATATGTCCAGAAAACGTAGTGATTTCTACCAATGTCAATGTCGGATTCGATTTAAAGCAGTTTGTTTACAGATGATCAGTAGAAGTTAAAAAAAAGAATAATGTTCTTCTGTCTATCGTTAATGTTAGTGTAGTCTTTGTTTCCTGACAAATAAACTCGGCATTTGTAGGTCACGTTACGCGGAAAAACGCTACTTTCGTAAACGCAATTTCGGCGAAATCGGTTTAATAAAGAATGCGGTATTCTCGAAGTAGGTGCTTTTGGTACTTCGTGAGACGTTCCGCAACATGGCATCTTCACATGTTCAGGGTAGAGATTTTGTAAGTTCAGTTCAGCCTATGAAGTTAGCCATGCATAAAGATTAAATGTGATCAGTCAAGTTACAGCTAATGCAAATAGAAAATCTAAATGAAGGTTTTATGATTTTCAATATAGTTTTAATGCCGTAAGTGACGGTATGGCCTGTGATGGGGAAACCGTACATTTTTTTACAATCATGGATAGTTGCATTGGGTGACAATGCGTCTGTAGATGAGTATTACTGTAGATAGGCATGATTCACATATACACTTAAATATCAGATATTTAGTCAATAACTATCTGTGAACAAGGTGTTCTCTAATGCCGGTTAGATATTGCATATGAAATGTATTTAGTAAACAGTTCGAACACACGTCGGTTCTTAAGGACCAAACGAACGCCACTAGCAGAATCAACGAGATGTCCATAAGCAATATCGCTTTTTGTATAAAACAAACCGTTAATTTTGCAAAAAAAAATTATGTAGATTCCAAGGGGATACACCTGAAAATATCCTGCGTTGAAAAACATTTTAGAATTTAAAATGTGATATAGTCTTTATTCTCATCGTATAAATCAAGCAACTGTTACAAAGTTTGTGAACATAGTCACACATTAAGATTATTTTTTCCCCATATTTATTGCGTAATATAAGAAATTTCAAAAAGCTAAAACAAATATATACAGTTAAATGCCATTATTTCGAATGGAAATGAATTTGGTCGGAAAAGAAAAAATCTTTCAAGACTATTTTGACGATAATGATATACATAAACATTATATATACTCGAAACATTTTGTATTTAAAATGCATCAGTATCGAATAGAAGCTATTCTCTACAGACTCTTCAACTATGGAGATACTTTTATAAGAGAATCTGTTTATGCTCTGTAGTTCCTGAAGTACGTTCATGTAGCTACGCTGACAGTTTCAAAGTTGCAATTCCGTTCCTGCGTGACACTACCGGCCTCATCATTTCTGGTAACATTAGTTACAGAGCTTTACGTGTAGCTGTAGTTTCATGTCTCCGAAAAATAATCTTCTCGGCCCATTGCTTGTGTCTAGTTCCCATTAGTAGCGCCATCTTGTCGCTTCCTTAGGTCAAGGTAGGGATCTTAAGTGTATATTGCTACAGCTGATAGGCGTGTTTCCATTGGATTAGGGAGGTTGTTCTTGTCTTTGGTGGTGGTGATGACATTCGGGGCAATGTTCCTTTTCCAGTTTCATAGCTTCTTGACAACAGCTACTGCGGTTCAGCATGCTCTTGGTGTAGACATTTAGCCTCTCTGTCATTAGGTGGTTTGGGAGGCATTCTAACTTCTGTGTTTGAATAAAGATCTTGCTTATTCGCCTTTCTTGCAGGGTTTTTGTGCCAGTGAATTTTCTTCGATGAACTTTATTGGGATTGTTTTTATCTTTCCTGTGATAATGCACAGATCATGCTTCTGTACCTTTGCTATGACTACACAATCAACTATGCAGCCAGCAACGGGACTGAGGACAGAACTCAGATTAGAAATGGTGCTCGAAAAAATCAATCCCCGAAATATCGTATTTTTAATATATATATTAAGACTATCATATCTACTTGATCTATACATACCGCAGCAGTCTAATCGCATGTAAATAACAACAGCGCCAATTCTTGTCGCATGTGGAAATTCGATTGCCCAAAAGGCATTGTGACTATTTGTGTGTGAACATGAGCCATGGCGATAGTTACGGTCCGTGTTGCCATCCACCGCAAGCTCCGCGTATGCTCTTTTGTAAGTGTCCAAATGCCAGACTCTGACCCCCATCATTGTAAGTGGGTCTGTAAAATTTATTTGTTACATATGGCAACATGTTGAGCACCAGGTTGTGATTCTGCGCCAGTGACATGTAATGTTTGAGTAGGGATGTGTCTTATAGTATGTTACTTTTAAATTAGTTGTAATCAGATAACGACAGGAAGTGATGACGCATGCTTGAAAATAAGACAATGGAACTTTTTAGTTAAGTGTGCCCAATGCAATTTAAAATATGCTTATTAACGATAAAACACAATTCAGAAAATTAATCAAATTCCAGCTTCCCACAAAGAAATCGTTTTGTGTATCAATTTTACCATTACCACAGCACTCATTTAAATGCCCATTATTTCTCAGAGAATACAATAAATACTACGCAATAGAACGAGAATGTAAAGTTACCAAAATGGAACTTAATAACCACATATCCGATCTTCGTTGACTTAATATCGCATGAAAAGTCACCATCTTTTAATATTTAGGGTGGATGTTAAAATACTACCTTTGTTTACATTTTGTACTTGGCGAGCATTTCCGACGATGGCCCGAAGTGTGAAAAGGATGTTTGCACTGGAAATTTAGAGAAATCTGAATACCTAGAATGAGAGCTTATTTTGTCCTGTATTAAGGCAGCTCGTTCATAAATGGTAATTGACAATGAATTTGTTGTAAGAATTTCTTGTCCAATCCAATTTCATAATTTTGAAATAAAAATGGTTCAACTCAACTGACTACGAGTTTCATTGTTTAACTATCTCTGTGTGAATACGTCTATCAATACCCATCTACACACGCGTGGTCACCCAATGCAACATTCCGCGATTGTAAAATATAAATGAGTGGTTTCTCCATCACAGGCAAAAGCGTTACGAATGGTAATGAACCTATATTCTAAATTATAAAACCTATATTTAGAAATTCTATATTTGTGTGCCGTCCATTGGCTGATCAAATTCATTTTTCGCGCATGCGCTTATTTCACAAGCTCCCAGAACTGGTTAAGACGCGACGTTGCGGAACTTGTCACGAGGTACCGCAAGCACCTGCTACGGGGATACTTACACTAGCCGAGTTTATTTGTCAGGAAATAAAAACTTTACCAAAATTAATGAGGGAGAGTATTTTTTTTTATTTCCGATCATCTGTGAACGAGCTGCTTTAAGTTTCTAGAGTTGAGAAAGAAAAAAAAACGTTCTTCTTAATTTTTCGTGCGTGCATGCTTCCCACACTTCAGCTGTGTCTCACGAGAGTATATTCACATTTACGAAGTATGCTCGCCAAATGCTCGCCAAGTACAAAATGTAAACAAAGGTAGTATTTTAACATCCATCCGAAATACTAAAAAAAAAATTATGACTTTTCATGCGATGTAAAGTCAACGAAGACCGGATATGTGGTCATTAAATACCATTTAGGTAATTTTACAATCTCGTTTTGTTGCAAAGCATTTCTTACATTGAAAATTTTGCAACTTCTGAGAAATTATGGGCCTTTTCAAGTAAAAGGAGCACTATGTTTCCTGATTTCAAAGCGCCACTTGTCAAATTCTATCTTTAAAATTACTGAATTCAGACTTTTTTTTTTCATATAATTTCAAATATTGCATCTCCCTTGTAAAAAATCACAATCACATGAATAAGTATAACAGGAATGTTAGACAAATATCAAAAGATTTATAATAATAAAAGATAAAATTGCACTTTTTATATGAAATCCTGGTCGTAATAAAAGGCAAATATTAGATGTATATGGGAAATCACAGCTACAATACAAGATCACACTTACATTTGAAAGCATCACTGCAACGGGGACTTCCCAAGAAAAAGACCCATGTGAATTAATTGTAGGGTGGGTACGAGAGTGTCGTTTTTTTTGGCTACATCTTCAACTCAAATTGAGACATTATGGTAATTTCTATGTAAAATGCAAATATTACACGTATATGGGAAAGTAAAACTTTGATCAAAGACAAATATCAAGTACATTTGAAACTGTGATCAAAGACACG
>CM037791.1:44947364-44987602 GCA_021229015.1 Solen grandis | reverse complement strand
TCCAGCAAAAGATTGGTGCATTCTCATGCCCTACTTTTTAATTATCACAAAAAAATCAAAGGTTAAGAAAGGGTAAAATTTAAAAAAAAAAAGATGGACTATCAAAGTTATAAAATTGATTTTTTGGGCGTTTTTTAAGTGTCCTTAAATACCTATATATCAAAATAATTGAACTTAAACTTTAATAACAATTAAGAGATTAATTTATTTTTGTGAATTCGGCCTTTTTTTCATTGTGTGAGGGCTTTGCCCGAAGATGTTCATTTTACCAGTATAAAAAGGGGAAATTGAATAAATTTAAGAGAATTTTTTTTGGGTCAAGAAATCTACGCAATGTTTTTAGCGAACAACGAAATTTATGAATGTGTTTTTGGTGTTTTGCTAGGTTTTTTGAGTTATTCTTTTTTGTCGTTGCTTTAACACCAAGAAACAATCCGTGCGGGGGTAGATGCATTTTTATTTTTTTTCTGGGGGTTTTTTGGTTCGAAGTCTCGAAAGGTAAGGGTTACTTCCGGTGAGAAGATAGAGTGCTGACCCTGGAGTATGTAGCATGATAGCACACCTTGTCACAATTCTTGAAAAACCGGGCCAAAACCAGTTTGGAATCCATTTTATACTGAGCGCTAATAAAGGGGACTAACCATTTTGATATTTTGGGTCCCAAAAAGTCTCAGTAATGTGTTTTTTCTCTGTTATGAATTTAAATGGCCACGAAAAAGGGTTTCTAAAATAAACTAATCAAAACCTGTTTTTTGTATATATTTTAAATAGGGTTAAAAAAGGAGGTAGTTAAAAACAAGACTAGTCATAAACATTTTAAAAGGGTTTCTTGTATTAACAAATACATTTCACTAAATATCTCAATATAGTTTATTTCTTAGAAAAAATTGAATGAAACACTTGCACTGTAAGCAAAGGGTCCTGGTTTTGAGCTCCAGTCTGGATGCATACTTTTTCTCACCTGGTTACATAACAGTAAACATGACTCGATTCCATACATGTACATAATCTCATATGGAAAGTTAACCTTTATAATAAAATTGGAATATTTGAATATCTTCAAGTGAATTTGTATAAGACTTTCTGATTGTATTACACATTTATATATTTGTAATACATTGTGTCGATAACTTGAAAACACACACAAAACACAAATGGCTATGCACGATGCATCACTAATGTTAACAAATACCATGATTAAATTTTGTCATATTAATTTTTTTTTTTTTAAACTTAAGGTTTCACTTATGTCTTTGTTGAAAATCTTTGGTCCAAAACCAAACTTAAAATTATGGTTTATTCATGCCAAGGTAGATAATCTATACATTTTGTGAAATCAGTTGCAATACACAAAACTGATATCTGAAAGTTGTAGAGAGAAAGTTAACGTTAAAAAGACGAGTTTCAATATAAGAAAAGAGACGTACAGAATATTAGAAAATGTGCACTGATTTTATATTTGATAATTGTGTAAGATTCAAAGAAATGCACGCTGAAAAATTGATATAACATTCTGAATGAATTGAACACATGTCAAGAATCTGCACATCAAATCCACAATGCCCTGATTGTTTCGCTTCAAAATTTGAAAAAACAAATTTTCAATTATATTTTTTTCAATCAGACAAGCAGTTTTTATGAGCTCACACAATGCAATCTGCTGAGCCGCGGCTTTCCTTTTCATGAATACCAATGGCAATTACCTTGTTAACTAAACATGTATGTTTGTAAATGACATTCCTGTCACATATGTAAATGACCTTACTGTTACATATGCAAATAAATGTAACATTTTGACCTTAACATTTATATATGTAACAGCTTAAACACCGAAGCATGTAAATACGTCTCCATGTGTGGCCTTACTCGTGAACTTAACATTTAGGTATTTAAATGACTGTCGAAGTGTGGCCTTAATTCTATGTATGCTAATTCCCATAAGGTCATTCATAATTTAAATATATAGAGGTATGTTTCTTGTAAAAAAAATCAAGAAAATTTAAGCATATGGTTATGAAATTGCAGTAAGACGCAATACTCTATTATCCTGGTTGTTCTAAACATTTTATCTTTTAGGATTTAATATATGAACATGGTGCTCCATTAACTTGCATATTTTCCTTGAAATATTAACCAAGACACACACACAGTGTTTTCTTCAATCATTTGTATAAAATACTCTACAGAAAAAAGTACTCATTCAAAACAATAGTCATTCATTGATTAATTGTTAAAAATTATTTGACCTTATGCATATGCATATATGCATACAAGAAAGCGTATCTATGTTCAGCCATATTTCAATTAGAAGCAGGTTGCTTCATCAGAGAAATGTCACTTTAAACAAAATTGAAGGATATTGTAAAAGTAATCCACACCAGGACCTATCATTTACTTACAAAGATGTAATGTTTAAATAATAGCAAAGTGATTCAAAGAGGTTTATTATTTATAGGAACGTGTCTCACTAAATAGGTCTTCACTGCAAGATGATAGTGATTGCATGTATAAATTAAGTTTTAAACTACTTCTCTAATAATGATATCAAATTTTGTAATGTTGGAAAGTAATTTTCTTGGCAATATTTCTTGTAACTTCTTCCATGGCCTTGGTTCCAGAAGAAAGCATTTCAATATGAGTTTTATGTCCCAAATTAATATTATGTTTTACATAAATACGATTAGTTTGAATTAAAATCCGTATTTGTGTTCAAAATGTATGTTCCTTCTGAAATGACTGAGTAGACAGCTATAGATCATTCAAAATTTGAGTTGTGGAATACATTCAGTGAAGTGCATGGTATATGCTCTAATACTATGCGATAGCACATGGGTGCAGAAAATTGAGCATATTCTTAATTTAAGGGCAATGAATTCTGGTTGATTTTAAACTGAATGTTGACATGCATTACTTCCCTTTCTAGTACAATACTTATAGATGGATTTCATGATTTAAAAGCAAATACAGAACGCAATGCTGAGATGTATATAAAGTGGATAATCAAAATACACGTACACCATGTTAATGTCAGTCTGAGATTAGAAGTATGTGGCCACTACTCCACGGAACTTCCAAATATAGGCTTTCCCCAATTATATAATCTTATATTTTGTATTAACATATGCTTGATACTTTTAAGTATTCGAAAAACCTTTTCTGTAAGACATCATGATTATATTGCTGTGTATGCAACGTTTCCGGTCAATAAGTTAATAAAAATAAATGAGTTTAAGAAAAACCCATTTCAGGGAAATCTCAAACTGAGAAGTTTTGTCAATTGCAGGCCCGGGTCCGTATTCACAAAGAAAGTTTAAGATATTTTTTAACTGTAGTATAATTTTATAAATTGTATAATATTTTCTTAAGGACATCCATCCTGCATTAAATTGTTCATGATCCATCAAGTGATCATTGGAATTTTATAGTAAATGTAAGCATTGACTTTGGGCAAAAGAGCCTATAACACTAAGACGATAGATGCTTGCATCCAAACTAGCATTTGAAGGACCAATATTATCCACATGATAGGATCAACAATCTGCCAATATATGTATTTTATTTTATCGAAGTTTAGGAATGTAAGGCAGAAATATACTATAGAACTTAAAAAATGCCTCAATCTGGAAACAAACCAAACATTTTATTTCGTGTTGATTCAAACGATTTTAGATTATTTTGAATTGTAATTAGGCACATTTCACCAAAAGATTAGTGCATGTTTTATGACCTTCTTTTATTTATTCAACAAAGACAAAAAAAAAAAATGTTTAAAAAATGGTCAACCTCTGAAAATAATATGACGTGGCATATCGAAGTTATATACATGGGGCGTTTTTACAGAGCACTTGAATACACTAATTGAGAAATAATTGAACTTGAACTTCAGAAACAAGTATAAGATTAACTTAAGTTGCTTTGTGAATTCGGACCCTGGTCTTCATTTTATGGGTGGCTTTTCTCCGCAGGTTTCCATTTAACACAGTATCAACAGGGGGAATTAAAATAGAACAATAATGAGAACTTTCTCAGCAGGTCAAGTAACTAGGTCATGTTATAGCATTTATAGCAACTCAATTATGAAGTGTCATGTTTGGTGTTCTCGCTAGCACTGTTTGAGTCATTCTCTTTTGTCGTCTGCTTCAACTCCACCACGCAGTCCGTCCCAGGGTAGGGTGGCAGATTCAGCTGGTATTTCTGTTCTAAGGTCTTGGGTACGAATCTCCCGCCAAGGTAATGGTGACTTCCAGTGAACAGCTTTGCGCACAGTTTGGGCGCCGTCAGGGAGATGAGAAGTTCCGGTTTCAGACCATCGTCACATCCGGTTTCTACGTCCCATCCTGGTAAGAGAATGAAGTAAACATAATATTTTAATTGAATAATGCACTAAATTCTTGAATAAACTAGTTAATAAATAGATGTAGTCAAGTGTCGTTTATATTTATTTAATCCAACATGAACACGCAAATAAAACAATATCGCTTGTTTCTCATACACTTTCATAAAAATGTCACGCGAGTGTGACCACGAAAGGGGATGCAATTCTTTTAATGTTTATCAAACACAAGACAGGGTTCTCTCCAATTAGAAAATGTTCTCTCCATCAGTCATTACTGTTGGACATTTGAGAAGACTTCATGACCAAGATTTAACCGATCCTACAGTTTAATACAAGAAACACACGCACTTTATAGATAAGACAGTTCACTAATGATAACAGAAAACACTTTGTTTCCAGAGGAAGAAGTTCACTTACCAGATGGGATATCAATGCTACAGATGGGTGACTCTACTTTGTTGCCAGAGGAAGAAGTTCACTTACCGGATGGGATATCAATGCTACAGATGGGTGACTCTACTTTGTTTCCAGAGGAAGAAGTTCACTTACCAGATGGGATATCAATTGCTACAGATGGGTGACTCTACTTAGCAGAGGAAGAAGTTCACTTACCAGATGGGATATCAATGCTACAGATGGGTGACTCTACTTTGTTTCCAGAGGAAGAAGTTCACTTACCAGATGGGATATCAATGCTACAGATGGGTGACTCTACTTTGTTGCCAGAGGAAGAAGTTCACTTACCAGATGGGATATCAATGCTACAGATGGGTGACTCTACTTTGTTGCCAGAGGAAGAAGTTCACTTACCGGATGGGATATCAATGCTACAGATGGGCGACTCTACTTTGTTTCCAGAGGAAGAAGTTCACTTACCAGATGGGATATCAATGCTACAGATGGGTGACTCTACTTAACAGAGGAAGAAGTTCACTTACCAGATGGGATATCAATGCTACAGATGGGTGACTCTACTTAACAGAGGAAGAAGTTCACTTACCAGATGGGATGTCAATGCTACAGATGGGTGACTCTACTTTTTTCAGCGTCTCCATTACGGCTTCAAACTCGGGCCTGACAGGGGCTAAAATAAAAGCATGAACATAATGCATAAATAGCTTTGAAGCTAATCAATGAAACTTGAAGAAAAACCATTTGCATGTATGACAATATGTTTGTAACGTGCACTCCTCTGATTCAGAGACAATCATTATTCAAACAATTAACAAAAGTGTTCTTTGGGACACGCGTGTCACCTGCTGAAACGTGACGGAAAAAGTGTGACGGACAGAAGTGTGACGAAAAAAATATTGCGGACAGACAGACAACGGGAAGGGTTCCCTATGTGTCACCTCTGCTTACAGAGAGATACTTCATCCGCTGACTTGAGGTATCTCTAGTGACAATAGTTTAAGGTAGTTATGGAGTCAAGTTGACGAGTGAAAACTTTTGCAAAATAAAACGTTTAGATACAAAATTTTAAAAAAATTATAAAAATACACTTTTAAAAATACATTTAAATGAACGAACTGTTTTATTTAAGGAATGTTTATCAAAAAGGTCATCTTATATGGGACAATAAATGAAACATAAATTGATAATAACCATTTAATTCGTCATTTGTTTTATTTTTCAATATTATTATGCACAATTAAATGACATACGTAAAACATACATTGTTTCCGCCAATAACGTCAGCCCGAACAAATAACACATGCAAATATCAGAAGCGAGTTGCACAAACAAATAGTTCCAATGTGTTTTATATGGTCTGGTTCTTGGCTGGTGTACCTTACTCTTACAATACGTTATCTGTAATCTTGCAGACGACTGGGAACCAGACTACAAAACACACTGAAGCTACTTGTGTCTGCAACTCATCCCAGATCACCGTCATGTTAATTTTTTTATATTGATCACCTAATAAGCACAGTCTTACCTTTTATTGTAAATGATGTGTTTGTAACATTGCCTTACTTGTTCTAATACTTACGCTTAAAGCTGAACCCAAACAAAGCGTCCACAACAAAGTTGTAGGAATGAGAGATCAGGTGAGCCTCAGATGGGAAGAAGGAAAGCACGGGCATATCGAGTCCCTCGCACTGTTTGAACAGGTTCTGGTACAGCTCCTTGTTTGGTCGCTTCGGGTAGAACAGGGTCGGTCTGTAGCCCTGCAATGGTAACAACTTGTCTTGTAATAATTTTGTATGAATAGTTAATACTTATACTGTGAGATCACTTAATTTCTCGATATATTTATTATCGCGGAACACAAATTTTGCGAGGAAATAAAATTCACAGGACATTAAACTTCATTAAATTCTAATTTACGAGGGATACCAATTTTAATTGGACATCAATTTTAGAGGGAAACAAACTTTCCCGGGACATAAAATTTCCATTGAATTTAATTTACGAGGGACAACAATTTTCGGGATACCGATTTGCAGTAGCACATAGCAGCCTTATTGTGACGCCATCAGTGTCATGCACTAAAACTTCGTTTCCAACAAGGCAGACAGAAAAATTCAACTGAAACTCACGTTCATGTTGTTTGTTGACATTTAACATAATATAACTAAATAATTGATGGTGAAAAAATGTAACTACTGACAAGGGTCCCAGTTTTCCCGGTGTTTTTCGGTTGATAAAATGAAAAGTAAAGATTAAATTCATACTGAATTAATAAAGCATTCATAATGAATTTGACACAGTACATCACTTAATGGAGAATCCGATAAATGACCAAAACAAAATCAATTAAACTGGCATGGTTTTGTCCCTCAATTAAATCCCAAACTATTTATTCGGCAATTGCCGGCATACGCCAAAGAATGACTTTACCGCCACCAAGATAAGGCGCATGTACAAACATTTTATCAATATCGACGTTTTCAGAAATCTAATTTTGGTTGCAAGAAAGAATGATGAATGACGGAATCCGACTTCAAATCTGCAGAATGTTTACAACCAGGAAATGTCGACCGTATCCGCTAAGTCTGATAAAGGCAAATGGTGGCGTGTTGAAGATAAATAAAACAACCAAAGACACGCACCGCGGAGCACTGAAGTGCTGCTCGACTTGACACGTGTCTCCTCGGATTAAACGTCCAAGTAAACAATTGTGGAGGATGTAGAATAATCTAAATAGATGTTGTTGTTTGTTTCACCGTGCTATTCCTGTTTCTGTGACTAGTTAAGCATTGCAGAAAACATGTTTTTCAATGAACATGTAATTGTAAAATGGTAAATAAACAAGGGCATATATATTCGCTTGCCATGTATATGGATAGGAAATGCAAAACGTGTTGGGTAGGACACGAGATCGAGCGGGTAAAGACGTTAACTGCATATCACATAGCCCCTGTAGGATCGAATCCAAGCACGGCCACTCTGGGCTTCTCCACGTAATCATGCCTCAAACTAGCTCTCGGTAAGTCGGTGGTTCTACCCAGGAAACCGGTGCACTCGCGGTCTTCCTCCATCTGCAAGTGTCGCTATTTGACTGAAATTCTGTCACACAGTAAACTCCCTTACAAGGATAACACCATCCCATACGAGTCCTTTGTCTTATTTAAGCAATAAAAGGGCAATCGTCCAAGGAAATCTGTTTTGGTTTTATTGCATATTATATACCAGGGGGTATTATTTGGCATGAATTGCCGAAATGTTTCTTTACAGGAAAAGTATTTGTGTAGGAAAGTTTTGGAGTTTACAGTCCAACGACAGTATTTCAGTCATTACTTTTTGCCGGAAGTCATCTGTAAACTGTTTACACCTATATCACGCCGTAGACATGTGGCATGATATCACACCCAGTCACATTATCCTGACACAAGGCCATCCGGTCCTCGTGTTTAGCGCCAAGCAAGGTAACTGTTTACCACTGCCATTTCAACGAATTTGTTATTTCACGGCCCATGATGCCCTTTGAACTGATTATAGAAAATGTTATAAACTGCTGATGACGCGAAGGCAGTCCAGAATATCGGTGCCATTTTAAAGTAAATGTTCGGGTAAATACACGGATAATGCAAGTATGATATGCAAAATAAAATTCAATTGGTGCCATCTTTGATGATGCACACAGAGAGAGAGAGAGAGAGGGAGAGAGAGAGAGAGAGAGAGGGGGATATTTCGGTTGAGGATACCATACCGCGTGGTTAACATATTGTACATCGATAATATTAAACTGTCTTTTATAAAATATACTAGGCACATGAAAAAAACAAGACATTCTCCAGGAACAAAGAATAACATGTTATAAAAAACAAACTTTCTTTTCAGCTGATATATATATACTATTCAAATTTTGCTAAGCACCGATATTATACGCAACAAAAACTGTAAGAGTACTATTTTTGAACTAAAATGGACAATGGTAATATCATAGGTAATGGCTTTATACACGTAAAACACTTATTTCAAGTTTTTGATAATAAGGTTAATATTTAATTTTTGAGACCAAGAGGGCCAAAATCAAAGTCACAAATTCACACTGTCATTTTAAATTGAAAATACAACTCTATATTTCACAAGACGTATTGTATTTCAGATCAGTGAATGTTCACGCTATAAAAATGTATGTCTTTGAATAATCGTACTTTTACATTTTCTTTCCTTTTCTCGAGATTGAGATTTTATATTTTCAGATTTTCAGAATTTAACTTTTGGGTATATGTTTCAAGCCGTAAAAAAAAGGGCTCATGCACTTTCATCTTCATACGTGCAAAGTGGTGCTTAGCAAATTTGAGTTTTTAAGTTTTATTTATTGCTAGCTCTATTGTCAGCTCGCACTATCAGCTCCAAGATACCATTACCATGAACACAATATTAAAACCAATCCTCTTCCTGGTCAATGACAATGTTAATTGCAAACCCCAATAAATGTGCGCCGTGTCTATTATTTTCTTGAATTTCCTGGCAGACGTTGTCTCCTACATACCTCTGAATTCTGGTCCCCGGCGGTATAAAACTATTTATGTAAAATGTTCTGTTTCCCGTTCTCATTACAAAAGAGCTAGATGTCATGTTTTATTATAATCACGTGATATAAAGTCCGTCTGTTAACAACAGCAGACGACAAATTTGTCCATGTTCACATAAAACAAAAACATGCAAATATGTCTTTTTTCAGAGCCGTCTTCCGTGATATAACGAAACATGTAACATTAATCAGCCTTAAGCAAGATGATATAATCAAATGAAACGATCAACAGACACGAAAGAGACAAATTAAAGACAAATAGAGGGAATATGTTATATGATGTACGTATATGTAAGCATAACAACAGGGATAGATATTCAGTTTGTTAAATCGGACGTCACTGGAGAACGATATTAGCATCCTCTCTTAAACGGAGTACATATTTTGACTTTGACTTGACTTCTTGACTTTTTGAGTTTTGAGTTTACCGTCGCTTCGACAGTATTTCTGTCATATGGCGACGTCCAGCTAATTACAGGAGGAAGAAGACCCCGAATGCACGGAGGCATCCTGGTAGAACCATCGACCTACCGCAAGCCAGCTTGAAGGCTTCCTCACATGACAATCCAAATGACCCTGCCGGATTCGAACCCACGCGGTGATGGGATGAGTGAGTGTTAAAGTCAGCGACTTTTCCATCTTGGCCACGGAGTACATATTTTAAAACAGATCTGACAACAGCAACACTTAGCGCTAAGAAATACTTAAACTCTTAAACTAGGTTAATACGCAATCGACCATTCCTGTTTACCGAATTATGCAAACTCGCAAAATCTATCATTTTTACACCTAATAATATTTGTAAAGAATGGAAACATATGGATTATTTCATTAAAGAAACAATAATGGTGAAAATCGCCCCAAAGTTCTACTAAGCGCAAATTATGATGGAAGGAATGATCGCACAGTTAGATAAATGAGTGACATCAGCTTCTGAGTTACATTAGCTTCTACTCTCAAAATGTTTGAATATTAACAGAGCTGTCCCAGTCTGTGGGAGACTTAGCATATTAACGTCTGTATACTTCACCAGACTAAACACGCGTGAGGTAATTAACCAATAATTGATGCAATTAATCATCTTTCAATGAATTAATCATAATTGCATACGTCTGCTATAACCTCCCTGGGTGGTCCCCAAGGACACGCTTGCTAATCGTTCCGTTATTGGATTAAAAGATTCTCAGTATTACATTGCTTAAAGTGTCTGTTGATTACATTTCAAAACCTTTTTTTCACAGACACACATATTCTGTTCTTTTCAATACAGAGCGCCGTGGCTGATAAGCTGGTGTTTATTAAACTAGGTTAACACGCAATCGACTATCAACATAACATGCCATAACATAACATGACATAACACGACAACATAACACGACATAACATAACATGACACAACATAACATTATTTTAATGACATTATTTTTTTTTTGAAAACATTACGTACAAAGGGTGTTAGTATCATTTTCAGAGAAGTAAGGGAAATTTCTAACATACAATAGCAAAATTGTTATTTAAATTAACATGGTTAATGATTTTATTCCCTCATTTGAAAGGCATAGTAAATGAATTTGGCATTGTTCTTCATGACATTCATTTTATTACATGTAAGAAGTGAGACAAATTTATGCATGGTTGGCCAGTGACAAAGGTATTGTTTCGTATTTTGTTTTCTTTAGTCCTTATGTTTTGTATAAACAAGTCAGATATAATATTCGTTTTCTATAGCACTGTGTAGTGTGTGCAATACTTAAGACAGACGACCCTACCCCCTTCCCTCTCAAAGGTGTCCAATTATAACGCATGTATTCCTATTTGTATCCTCTCTTTCTCTCTCTCTCTGTCTTACATGTCTATTTTTCTCTCCTCACTTCCTCCTCCTCTTCGTCATATCCTTTTTCTCAGTCTCGCCATCTCCACATTCTTTTTTATCAAAACAAAAAGAGAAGAATATAATCGGATTTCCGAAACTGACAACGTCATCGATGACGTATACTTACGAACATCTTGAGATGACGTGCACACACCAGTCCGTCCCCGCCATTGTTTCCGGGCCCGCAGCAGACGAGAACCGCCCGGTTGTCTTTCGTCATCTTCTCCGGCGGGTAACACTGAAATAATGCACGTGACGTGAGTCAGAAGCCCGACGTTGATGAAGAATCAGAAGTTTTTGAAAATAAAAAGAAAATATCAATAACTATATATTATCATCATGTGCGTTATCATCATCAATAACTGAACCAATTTCTTCACCAACACTATTATGATCATCATCAATAATAATATCAAAATCGTCAGGAGCAACTACGCTATATTCAACAATAATGACTTTGATGTGTTGGATTAGACACACTCCAAGGTCCAAGGGTGACCATCTGCCAAAGGGAGTTATCTTTTTCGTAGTTATGGGAGACAACCTTTACCATTTAAAATGGAATTCCTTTTGAGACAATAAAAGAAATAACAGATTATACTAAATTACAGCAAATCTATGGAATATACAAGAACTGACGGCAAATCTATGAAATGAAAGTGAAGTATAAATTGACCAGTTTTCCACTAATGTCTACTTATATGCTGCCAAGGTGCAACTCTCTTGCTGAACCTTTTACTAAAATTTCACTGAGAACTTCTATATTCAATTAGGGAAAATATTTTTCTGGCATTAGGAATATAGAGCAATTCCGTCCATAAAGCAGCTAAAAAATATTTTAACTACTCGGAGAACGGGACCATTTAATTATATAAAGTACCGAACGTTTTCCGAGGGAATGATAGAAGCAATAGATTGATATTGTCATGTATTTTGATGAATTGTCATGATTTCTACCATGCAAATTGGAACCAGTATTTTAGTTGGAAAGTCCTAAACTGAGATTTCAATCGTACGACATGCATTTGTAACAAATTGAATACGCTACCACGTCGCAACAAAAGCTACCTCTATGACAAGGTACTGCAAGAGCCATTTTATACCTCAACGACATACACTCTCTTAGATTCCTGGAGTATGAACGCCTGTAGGACTTTAACAGGGTACCCGCCCCTCTCCAACTGTGAGTCATTTACACCGGACGCCAAATAAACCAAATAAAATACTACTGTCCCGGGCTGGAATCAAACTCAGGACTCTTGGTATGTAAATCTGACATTCTACCACGTCGCCACAAACGTAAAAGCTAAAGTCACGTGGTTACCTTGGCAATGGCCACGGCGCAGCTGTATCCGGCCAGTTCCATGAGCTGGTCAACACTGAAGGCATATTCCGTGAACAGTTCATTGTCGATATCTTGAGCCTCCTTCTGGCTGCAAATACAGGTGAAAGTAACATGAAGGTCAAAAAGGGATCAAAGGTCAGAATAGAATGTCAACTAGCATGCTACATATAGACCATCTCACTGTAAAATGAGACGTAAACCCACATAAATCATCGAGCACTTCCTGAACACCTAATCTACATTCTAGTCCAATTGGAAATAAACATAGATTTGATTTTTTTCTCCAGTCACTGATTGGTCAATTTAAATCTTTTGATAGTGTGGCCATTCCACGTGGTATATGGCGTCATTTTAAGCTATTACAAGCAGCAAAATTTGCCTCGAATCGGAAAAGAAAAAAAGGTCCTAGTGAATATTTCGTCAGTTGCACACTTAACCTAACATAAGGAAAATATTATCAGTGATGTGCATTTCGTGATAGCAAACAAATGCTTACAAACTCTGAAGGCTTTCACGAATGCTTGATAATACTGTACATCTGACAAAAGAATCACTTGGGTCAATGTGTAGAGCCATTGTCTTTTTCTCGTTTCGTATGCGCTATATCCCATTAAAAATTGATGAATAAATAAAATATTTACAACAATTTTCGTCCCTGAATCGAGAAAAAATATGCTGCCTAATATAGTCTAAAATGACGCCATATACCACTTGGTATGGCCACAATGGTTTAAACGGTGTATTTGAATAGAAATAGTTAAAATGGTGGAGAGTGTAAGTCAAATATATAAAATAAAGTAGGTCACTTATGTGTGTACATTTTCTGACCTGAAACGTCACAAATACAATATTTAATGGAACCACTCCTAGAATTATCTTTTTTTTTTCTTTTCTAATGTATTTGATATCGTTTATATTTAAAATTTTACAGAATTTATCGGAACGCTTGGTTTGTTTGTTGGGTTTAACGTCCCACCGACAGTATTTCAGTCATTTGGAGACGATGTTTACCTGAGACAGATACAGTGCTGTCACACTGCAGTATCACGCCGCAGATATATGACATGATACCACACCCAGTCACATTATCCTAAACCAGGCCAACCAGTCGTGCAAACTACCCTTATATGCTGAGCGCCATGCAAGAAAGCTATAACAGTACCATATTTTACGATTTTCGGAGCTCTTGGATAAATTCATAAAATATAAAATATAAACGATAACAAATATACAGTTTGTCACGTATGCCGTACAGCTTTGCCATTGGCCTCGGTTTATGGAACCGCCTCCCGTTTGACTGAGGTCCAGAGTCAGTTTTATAAACATGCATAAAACATGACGTTTACAGTCGCCAACGTATAAACATGCATAAAACATGATGTTTACAGTTGCCAACGTATAAACATGCATAAAAACATGATGTTTACAGTCGCCAACGTATAAACATGCATAAAAACATGATGTTTACAGTCGCCAACGTATAAACATGCATAAAAACATGATGTTTACAGTTGCCAACGTATAAACATGCATAAAACATGATGTTTACAGTCGCCAACGTATAAACATGCATAAAACATGATGTTTACAGTCGCCAACGTATAAACATGCATAAAAACATGATGTTTACAGTCGCCAACGTAAAAACATGCATAAAAACATGATGTTTACAGTTGCCAACGTATAAACATGCATAAAAACATGATGTTTACCGTTGCCAACGTATAAACATGCATAAAAACATGATGTTTACAGTCGCCAACGTATAAACATGCATAAAAACATGATGTTTACAGTTGCCAACGTATAAACATGCATAAAACATGATGTTTACAGTCGCCAACGTATAAACATGCATAAAAACATGATGTTTACAGTTGCCAACGTATAAACATGCATAAAAACATGATGTTTACAGTTGCCAACGTATAAACATGCATAAAACATGATGTTTACAGTCGCCAACGTATAAACATGCATAAAACATGATGTTTACAGTCGCCAACGTATAAACATACATAAAAACATGATGTTTACAGTTGCCAACGTATAAACATGCATAAAAACATGATGTTTACCGTTGCCAACGTATAAACATGCATAAAAACATGATGTTTACAGTCGCCAACGTATAAACATGCATAAAACATGATGTTTACAGTCGCCAACGTATAAACATGCATAAAACATGATGTTTACAGTCGCCAATGTATAAACATGCATAAAACATGATGTTTACAGTTGCCAACGTATAAACATGCATAAAACATGATGTTTACAGTTGCCAACGTATAAACATGCATAAAACATGACGTTTACAGTCGCCAATGTATAAACATGCTTAAAACATGATGTTTACAGTTGCCAACGTATAAACATGCATAAAAACATGATGATTACAGTCGCCAAGTATAAAGATGCTATAATTAATTTTAAGCAATAAATATTCAATTTTTGAACGAAATACAAGCATTTCATTTGTCGATTAAGTAGGACAAATTGTAATCCTAGGTTTTTGCCGAAATACTGAAAATGTGCGAAATATTTGAGGCATTTCCCACTGGAATATGTGTAGTTTTCATACTAATAAACAACAACAACAACAACAACAACAACAACATATCCTATACAATCCTACAATACCGAAAATGCTTCGGGCTAGCTACATACTAAATATTTAATTGTGAAATATTCCAATTCTCAGATCTAAACAGGATTGCATAAAACAGAAGCGTCTTTAATTATTTAAACCAGCAATCTTTCAGAGCATACATTCGCGACCAGAAAGGCAAACTCCGTAAAGCTTGGGCTATTTTAGGAAATAGAAAGTGTCTGTCACACAATGCACCCGTGTCTTTAGTCAGAATTGAGGATCACTTAACTAATGCTTGAACACGGCAACGCAATGGTGAAGATCTATCTAGCCTGGCATGTCTTGTAACATACGGTGTAGAGGTATATGTTGATAATGACAGGATTTGTTTTCTCGTTACAAGAGGGTAGTAAGTAAAGAAAAAAAGAAAAACAATGGTGTTTGTCTGTTAAATGTTTATAAATGTTCACACTGTGTGTACTTAAAGCAGCTCGTACACAGATTGTTATTAATTTCGAATTAAAATTTTAAATATATATATTTGTATTTATTCTATCAATACCCGTCTACAGATGCATGGTCGCCCGATGCAACATTCCGTGATTGTGGTATCTTCATCACAGTCAAAAGCGTTACGAACGGTATAAAATCTATATTTAGAATTAGAAAACTTGTATTTTATTTGCCGCCACATGACTGGTTACATTCAATCCCCGCGCAAGCTTTCATTTTACAAGCTGAGCTTATAAATTCGCTACCCGAAGCTGGTTAAGAAATTTAGCAGAAGTCATAGAAAAAGAAGAAATGTTTAGCCTTAAAAATGTTTTAACTGCTTTTAAACTGTTTACTTTTTGTTTTCGTAAATCAAATGATACAAGCCATTTCTTAACGCCAATCTATTAACCAAGCTACGAAACCCTAAGCCGACACTGACGCCGACAGGGGGCGGCAGAAACAGTTCAGCATGCCGCCCTCTCTAAAACTGCGTTTCCAGGGACAACACTAGTGCAACGTGTTATAGTTTAGCTTAAAAGTTCATGCTCTCGTTTTAATCATCAACTGCCGAGCAAAGACGTCCGTTAAACCAGCGCCTTGAATAATCGCAGGAAACTGCGGCGGCGATTGAATCCTTTCTTCCCGTCAGACGAGAGACTCACGGCTTCCGATATTTCCAAAGAAACAAATCCAAAACGATTTTCAGTCATATTTTTAACAGGTCTTCATTCTTGGATCTCATCAATAATGCATATCGAGCCGATCTTATTTCATTTGATGGCAAGTTTAAGATGAATTGTCTGCTGATCAAACTGACCTGAGGGACATCACAAGAAGTAGCGACTTTCTTGATAATCGTGTATTTATCATTAAGAAATAAACAATTTTTAAAGTAACCTTTATTTATTTCACATTGATAACGAAACAACTTACTGGACTTGAAAAATAAACACGCTACATCGGCCTACAACAATGCACCCTTTTACATGGTTAATACAAATTTTCTGAACAAAATTAAAGGGGGTTTCAAGGGTTTTTTAAGGCTTTAAATGAATTTCAAAATTAAGGACTGACATAAACTGTAACTTATACTTTAAATTTTAAGGCATGAACGGAATGAACTTCATATTTAACAACTTGATAAACACTTTTTTATGATCAATATTGAAATGTCAATTCAAGGGTTTTTCAAGACATTTCAGATAATTTTATGTTTTCTTTTCAAGGGTTTATAAGGCAAAAATTGATTTTAAAGGGTTTTTCAAGACAGACATCAAATTCAAGGGTTTTACAAGACATGTGCGGACCTTGTTTAATGAAAACCTGAGTTACCGTTCCAGTACTCGAACCCAGCGCCATGAGCGGCTTAATAAAGTCAGGTAAACAACAACAACAACAACAGCAACAACTCAGGTCTAACGCGCAGAGATTACATCAAACATATATCTGCTGGAAATGGACTGCGGGCGACAAAATGAGTTTTTTTCTTGTGGCTTCCAAGACGGACAGTTTAGTGGCAGCTCAAATCGATAAATGTAATAACATATGAGGAATATATCTAGAAAACGATCAACTGAGGTCGTGAGGCCGACACTTTGTCAGAAGATGATTGACCCTCCCATATATTCCGTTCTTTTTATACTGTGCTATTTCTAAATCTCATGCCATAGACCTTTCTTTGTAACATTAGCCCGTTTGTTACATGAGCACAGCTATGTTAGTAGAATTACTTCACAGATATTCACAATTTTAAGTCATATGTGTTTAAGTGATAGAATCTTTGTTTTATATTTTAAGTTATGTATTGATTGATGGATCGATTGACATATATATGATGGTATATAAAAGATAGAAAGTAGGAAAATGGATGAAAGGATGGATCGAAAGAGAGAGAGAGAGAGATGTCCCTTCAACGAAGTTTGCAATTAAAATGTTTTGCAGGCAGGAATCGGACCGTCGTCCTACTACACCCAAGCTGACGTCCCTACCAGACTCTCTTATTCTTCATTAATGACTATTTATAGACCCAACTGGGTCGAATTCCACCAACAATACTTAGTGCTAAGTAATACTTAATTTTTTTTAACTAGGTAGATCCACATTCTGCCATTTCTATTTCATGAAACAGTCAAATAAACGACTTAGCTGAAATGAATTATTACCTTCATAGCTAACAATAATTGATAAGAAATGAAACATTTGCGTATTTTTATAAGAACACAAGATTGATGAAAGTCGTCCTTAAGTATTTAAGTTTTACTAAGTGCTAAGTAATTTTGGTGAAATTCGACCCTAAATTGATAAATCATAATGATAATAAAAAACGCATCTTTTCAATTTATACGCACCAGAAAGATAAACGATTGAACAGTACCCTGGAAATATATTCTCCAGATATAAAACGTAAACAGAGACCTTGCCATCTGTATCAAGCACAGAAACCATATTCTTTGGAACTGAGGGCATTTAAAGCTTCTTGGATACATTGGATGTGCCAATTAAAACATGCCTTGGGGGGTTCCAATGTAATTTCCTTGAAACACTCTGATGCACAGTTCTATCATTATAACACATGGCGATAAATAACATTTTATAAATAAATAAAGACAAATTAAAATGTCATTTTCGGCGTCGTTTAGTCTATCTAATGGTTTATTTGTTTTCGAGTTAGCGTGCTGTACTTTAAATAACGAAATTAAAACGTTTATCTATTCCAATTTACTTCTGGAAAACAAAACACACACACACATTGCGCTGCATCCCAAAAATGGCAACACGACGCAATTTACTATCAGTATTCCGACACGCAAGGCGCCATTTATTACCTTTTATCTCTAGATTAAGTTGTTAAGTTTTGACGCACACTATATTGTAGTGTAATTAATATGTAAATTGTATTTCCAGTTTGAACTTTATACATAAAATTAGTGCAAGTTTTTTTCAGTGTTTTTGTTTCTCCCTACTCCTAATTATCACTAACAAAAAACAATAACATGAAAATAACATCATCAACCTCCACTCCCATCCAATAAATAAACAAATAAATAAATAAATAAATAAAACATCCAACAACAAAAAACAAGAAGTAACACATTTTTACTAGAAGGTTCCTGAACATGGCGCCGTTTGGTTTGCCAACTAAATTGTGCTAAAAGCAGTGATCACACAGTTTCTTTATATATATTTGAAGTGAGAAATTTGTAAACGAAAACCCAAAATTTTAAACGAATTCAAAACATGACGTTAAGCACAATTAAATTATTCTTATTCAATATTGATATCCACAGTCAGTACAAGAGGAGATCTTTTTGACAAGAGAATAATCTTCACCGAATGACATTACTGTAACGATATTATAGTGCACAAAAGTGAACTACCCCCCCCCCCCCCCCCCTACTTATTAAAGCATTTTTTATTTAATTGTTACTTTACTGATATTGGTAAAAATGAAAACTGTCCCTAGATTCTTATCAAAAAATGCAGAATCAACAAAGCTTTATAAATATTTTGTTTGGGGGAGAGATGTTATTGATTAAAATTAAACATTATTAGGTTTTCGTGGACTGCAACGCAGCCGCGAAAACCTACTGTTCTTCTTGTGTTTCTTTTTCCCTTTTTTTTTTTCCATTATTATTATTCTTTGCACTTTTTTTGTGGCCGCTGTTGCGACATGATTAGAAGTGCTACAAATATGAAAATTTCCATGCATACTCACATGTATCTGAAGTTGTGCACCACTAAGTTTGTTTTTCATTTTAGTACTAAGTTTTGCCGCTAGGTGGCGTTTAGCATCAAAACATATAATTGCCGATAACTCTGTCATTTGACATTTTATTTGTATGCAGTTTTTTGCATTCTGTTCTCTGTCAACTGCCCGTTAAAATATGATGAGTGGCAATATCCATATCTTTGAAACTTTTGAGCTAGAAGAGGTTGAATGTTTGAATCTTTGAAAAAATCTGGCAAATTAGGGTGTGTCCACGAAAAACATGCCCATTTTTGTTTTTTTAAAAAGATTTTCATAAAATTGTTGGGGTGCGATTTCAGAAAATGCATAAAATGGCTTTCAATAAGCGGTCAAAGTGCACTAAAATATGGAGGAAACAAATTTTCGAGAATAGGCATTTTTTTAGTTTTTGGAGGATTCTGTCATTATTTTTGAAGCAATCTTTATGAAATTTTCACAGATTGTATTGTTTGTTGTTTCCAGGGACTTCACAGTTTCAAATTTTCAAAAAATGCAAAGGTCAAGGTCATATTGTGATTATTGGTTTTTTCTTTGACCTTAAATATCTCAAAATCTAAAAATATTTTATCGAAAGAATATGGGTAAAATCAAAAGCCTCTAAAAAGTACTTTTTGAAGAATTTTAGTTTTTTCAGATCGGGATTGATTTGATTGTTTGGTGGCAGTATGAAGTTTGGTCAAACTTTGAATTGATTTTAAAGCCTTTAAAGTTTAAATGTGTGATATATTTTGTCATCATTGGAAAAAAGAATGTCTTACCTCGTCAACAAAAAAAGAATTTTGAAAATCTGTCAAGAATTGATGAATTTATAGAGAATTTCAATACATGACCCAGAATAAAAACAGAGAAAATTTGACAGAAGTTACCTATGTTCTATAATTAGATGCAGCTCTGCTAGCTGGCTTGCAACAGGTCAATGTACAGTGTATGTTAACTATGAGAGCAATGTGTCAACACTGGTCTGAATGACCTGTGTAAAAGCGCTAAAAGAATCATGGGTAAGAGAGAGAGAGGGAGAGAGAGAGGGGATGAATTGTGTCTTTATTCTACATGTATTATTATTCCTCCCACACACTCACTATTGAATTGGATAGCAAAACAACTAAGTACATGTACAAACATCCACCTTTTAAACAAGTTTTAGCTTACCAAAAGTTCCTTCTAGTGCATTACTGAACTTTGAGGCATAGAGTGAAAGCTGATATATGTTTAACCAAATGGCTTGTTACGTTACCAAAATTTTTGATAACAAATAAATTGTAAATCATTTATACTACTGAAAACTATTGTTCTTATAATAATAAGCAGGATTCCCAACTGTCTCACCTGATTTTTAACTGTTTAGTATAAAAAGTGGGACACTTTGGAAGACATTTTTGAGCGCACAGTGATGATCAACATTAATCAAATCGTTCAATGTGCCACACTTAGATCATATTGGCTCATTGCCAATATATGGATGCTTAAAGGCATCTCAAAACCCTTATATAAGTGACCCCCACCCCCCCATTTATTCGATTCAATTCAATAGTTAATTTCCAAGATTTACATAGTAAATAACATTGGACAAAGCATATAGTAACAAAATATATTGGTTATGGCGGTTGTTTTCAATTAATTATGGTATTGAGTATAATAATATATATCATCAAGCAAAAATTCACCCACCCGCCGTTGTGTGGGCATCTGTTTTTGATTAGGCAGGCTGCCACAGTCTGTCACAGGTATTGTTCAAGAGTGCATATGTTGCTACATGGGGTTGTATGTAGTCATTCACAGTTTGTAAAAAAGTTGTGAACATACCAAATACCAGAAATGATCCTAAAAGTTCTCTATTATTTTTTTTTATTATTCGAGCAAATATAAATCTTCCTTTTCTTTCTTTCTTTCTTTCTCTGTTGATTTATTTTGTCTACTTTATTTTGTTCTTTCTTTCTTTCATTTTTTCATTTATTTTGTTATTTAAGTTGTAAAATTATCATAAAAAGGGACATTAATTTTTTAAATAAGTTATGTATCACTCATTACTTTCATTCTCTCATTTTTTCCCTCAACACATGTTTATATGTCGGAAATCAACACAAATTTTATTACTTGTTTATTCAATAAGAGAAATTCTGTTGAATAAAATGTAACAAAATGTCTCTAGCAAAAGCAAATAAAAAACAAAAAGATCTTGCATTGTCAGAATTATGTCCTTCAGGCTCATTTTAATTACTACAAAAATGCGTATCTCTATATTTTCAATATCAAAACTTTAATTCTGAAATAAATGCCGTATGATCCTATAATCATGCAGTTACAAAATTGACTCCAAGTAATAAATGTAATAAAGAATAATTATGTAAGGGATCATAAACTAAACAACCCACATATTATCACTATCATTCATTATATGTTTGGGGCCTCCGTGGCCGAGAGGGTTAAGTCGCTGACTTTAACACTCACTCTGCCCCTCACCGCGTGGGTTTGAATCCCGGCAGGGTAATTCGGATTTTCATGTGAGGAAGCCTTCCAGCTGGCTTGCGGTAGGTCGGTGGTTCTACCCGGATGTCTCCGTGCATTCGTGTCCTTCCTCCACCTGTAATTAGCTGGACGTCGCTATATGACTGAAATACTGTCGAAGCGACGGTAAACTCAAATAGTCAAGTCATTATATGTTTATTGCTTTGTGTAAAACTAGCCTACTATCTCACTTCCATTGTAGCAGATAATTTAGTTATGCATCAACCCATCAGAGGTTTTACCGTAACATATAGGTACTGGGGGCCGCCGTGGCCGAGCGGTTACAGTCGTGGACTACAAATCTCTCAGCCCCTCACCGCTGTGGGTTGGAATCCCGGTAGGGACTTCGGATTTTTCATGTGAGGAAGCCTTCCAGCTGGCTTGCGGTAGGTCGGTGGTTCTAGCCGGGTACCTCTGTGTACTCGGGGTCTTCCTCCACCTGTAATTAGCTGGACGTCGCTATATGATTGAAATACTATCGCAGCGACGGTAAACCCCAATACAGCAACAGCAACATATAGGTACTATATTGGCTAAAGACTCCCTGCAGTGATGACCAGCAATTAGCAGGTCTGATCACAGCAGATGGGGGCCTGGCTCAGTGGGACATCACATTCCTTTCGAGATGCCTTTAAGTTTTGGTCACATATAAAGCATTTTGCATTTTGTTGTTTTTCTGGTATTTTAACTTGGCTGATCAGGTTTGAAACTGTTGATCATCACGAAAACCGTTGCATTTGCAGTATGCAAATCTAGTTTAATTTAATTTTGCATTGATTGTGAAATAAGTTCCATTTATATGAATTAATTTCGATTGCTCTTATGGCGGCGTATGTGGTCATTATGTAGGTTCGGAACCGGAAAACCAGGAGAAAACCAAGACAGGCGAGCACCCTACCCTCACACACAGTTTTGCCTTACCAGAAATCGGACTGGGACGCATTGGTTGGAAGAGAAGTGCGTAAGCACAGCGCATTTCAGGCGATGATTCGAAGAGGAGACAAGGCAGTTGGAAAGGTCTTTAAGTTTGAGTGTTTAAACTAGGGGTTAGAGAGAGAGAGAGAGGGGGGGGGGGGGGGGGGGTGCAATGAGAGAGGTGAGAGAACACCGATTTTTCCAGTTCAAGTCCATTCCATAAATTTCAATCGATACCGAGTTTTTTCAACACAAGGATGCTCACTGGCAATTCGACTTGGCTTCAAAAATGGCGTTGAAATAAATAAATTGCATCTAGCCGGTGAATTATAAGTTATTGAACGGCAGAAGATAAACTGGATTTTCCCACTAAAAATGAGATATTTTCCCGCGAAAGGGCTTTAACCGATTGCAATTTATTGGTAATAAAAATGGTCATTTATACGAGTAATTTTGTGAACCATCGATACATTAAGTTTCATTTTGGTCCGTCTGGCAGCATTTGGTCTAATGCATTTTACGGATTTTTATTGATGGTAAATTAGAAATGCAGTGGGAGTTACACCAAAATCGAATGACCTAGTGAACTGATAATGCCAAAGTACTGGTTCAACACAGGAACCGTCGAAGGAAATTAATTTAAGTTGCAACTTGGCTAAAATCGAATGGTTGAATTTTAAGATAGATCAGATCATTCATTTGTTTTAGTGGTGATATCTTAATCAAAGTAAACAATCGATTACAATAAAATCGCAATATCATATCGTGTTATAGAAAATAGAGGGAGAATAAGAAGATGATAAGGAAGAGGGTTGCAATGGAGGTGAAGAAGATGAAGAAGAAGAAGAAAACGAAGAGGAGGCTGATATGTATTTTTGTAAAAAAAAAAAAAATGCAATGAAAAAGAAGAAGAGGGAAGAAGAAAAACAAAACGAAGAGGAAATCGAAGAGGAGGAAAAAGATATGTACATTGTATGGAAAAGAAGATGGCAATGAATAGGAAGAAAAGAAGAAGAAGAATAGAAGAAGGAGAGGAAGAAAACGAAGAGGAGGAAGAAGAAAAAAGGCAGTGAAGAAAATAATAAGAAGAAGAACAAGAAGAAGAGGGGGAAGAAAAATGAAGAAGGTAATGAAGAGATAGAAGATGGTGATGATGACGATGATGAAGATGATGAATTAAGTGTTTTTGTTAAAATTTACACCTCATTAGCATTCATGAAAAATTCACCGACATTTACCGACCGTTCGATAGATAGGTTTTTCTTAATTACTTTTTTCTAAAACGCAAGCCTACGCTTATTCATGATTAATAGAAACACTGCCTTATCGTCATTAAATACCCACATAATTTATATCTCCCACAATTAACGGTCCTTGATAAAGAGCAGGTCTCGAACCGTCACTATCGAGTTTATTGCTACGTATAATGGCCGAAACTGCGTCAGACATTTATCTCGAAATAAGTAAGAAACACGCTATACAAGAAACGTCATTTATCGCCGATAGTCTTGTTAAAGTCTAATACAAACAAAGCTGTTGACTGACATTTGCAGGAGAGTACAGACACATAACGGCAATTTTAGCAAAATATGTTATTAGGACTAAAACAGCATCTTGACAAGGTTTCTCTTTAATCTTCCAAGACAGTAGTGTCGGATAATTCCACTTGTAAACAAGGACTATTAAAGAAACTTGATAGGAGCTAATTTTGGCTGTTTGACGAAGCGCTCGAAAACCTGAATGTCAGATACAGGGATACTTTATACTGAACAAACAGTACATGCTTTTTAATAAACTAAAACCCGTCTTAAGCGGTCAGTCAAGGGAACAAAAATATGACCGCATAACAGAGGTAACATATAAAAACGTCCTAGTTAGGAACTATCAAAGCTTACATTGTGCCAAAAATACTAAAATTCTTAAACTCTAGTTGTGTAAAAACGAATTGTTACGTAAAAATTTAGTATTATCTTATGAACTATTCATGTGTATGACTTAGCTTACTTTTAAAAAATAACACAATCTAGAAAAAAAAAACATAGACCATTTCATCGGGGTTCGGCAATACCCGGTATAATTCGCTGATTTAAACTGACCAATAAGTGATTGAGGAAAAAAATCCCTAGTGAAAGTTTATTTCATATTGATCAATGTGTGGAATTATACACCAGCATGTAGATTAGGTGTTCGGGGAGTGCTCGTTAAATTACGTAGTTTTATGACTCATTTCGGAGTGAAATAACCTATTAAAGCAACAAGAATGCTGGAATTAGGCCTTATGTATTTACGTATTATCATACGCTAAATAAAGTTGGTTCAATTCGAAATAAGAGCTATTCAGGATCACTTAAACACAAGTGTCTAGACTTTTACCATTATCGATATTCATTATATGTGATCTTGAATTTTTAAATCACAGTAATAGTGCTCAGGATTGACTCCAGTCCTAAAATGACCAATTCAAATAATAATAAAAATGGCCAATAAAAAGGCAGCTGCAATTTTCTACAATAAATAAATGACAAAATTCCAGTGAGACCGGCAAAACGTCTCCTGTATATTGAAGTCCTCAAATGTGCAGCTCACCACACACACACACACACACATATTTCCCTGACTCCTTGAACATACTTGTCCACCGGGACAGGTTGTCGAAACATTCAACTGAGTTTCCTCTAAACGTTATCCTTAGACTGTTACAGCTCTTTTGGTCTCGGCCCTTTCCTTGTCATGACTAGTAATTATATCGATTTACCATTAATAAAACAATGCCTCGCCTTCTATACAGATATTATGTGACACTGACAAATGCTTAACAATATAAACTTTCCGTATATTACATGAATATATCAATCAAAGCAGTTTTCCGCTCACTAAGTCTGGCAATCTTTAATGGTCAACCACTCGGTCGATTCTAATTACAAAAAAACAAATGCCACAATCCTTTAGATCTATATATTATTTAGAACAGTTAATAACAACTGTCATTTTTCACTTGGCCATTCTTTCGATGATTTATTACCCACTATCTGCTTGGACAGCCGTGTCTTGGCATTAAAGATTTAGTTTATAATGCCTACGTATATCTTTCATTCCAAATGACTGGACATTAGCATCCGAAATTATCTTAATCATACTTCAAAAGAAGATTCCTTAAGGCTTCAGGCCATTCATTGCTTCTTCCCATTAAATTATAAATAGACACTTCTATATGACAAATGAGTCATACACATTAAATAGCTAACGACTTACAGTTCAAAATGCGAAAAATCTACCTTAAGCAAACACTCGGGTTAAGTCGTGATTGACCTTTTCACCAGAGGATCAGCAATTCCCGGCGTCTGGGTCGAATTTCGTTCAAACTGCTTACATCTATAGATATTCGTTTATCCTTCCATCGTGAACTCTTTATACAGTTAAACCTTTCTAAAGCGGCCGTTCAATGTCACAAGAACAACAGACCTCTTAGTAAAGTTGGCTGCATTATGGAGTTCAAATTCAAATTCAAATGCTAACGCTCGCTTTTTTTATTTACGAGTTATGGCCCTTGATGAGAATGCAGTCCTTGTGATAGTGAACAAGTATGTCAAGTTTGATGACAGAAGTTTTAAACGTTTAGAAGTTAAAGCCAAGGTTAAAGTTTTTCCCCGACGACGCCATCAACAACAACAACAACAACGACGAGCTAATAAACATGAGTCTTCTGGAAAATCAAAACAGGTTTGCCGCTGGCTGATTAGTAACATTTTAAATATGTTCATTTTATTTCTACAGTATACTCAATTGCAAAGTAGGCATTCAGGTTTTCTTGTATCTGAATCCATTATTTCTTTCCGAAATATATAATGTTCGGTTATGTTCGACAAATTTATTTCGAAATGCTACTTCAGGAGAATATTCGCATTTCTTGCATGATATATTGCTGAAAGAACTGATGAATTCAAATCAACGACAACCTGAATGGACATTTTCTATTGTAACTGAGTTTACAATGGGTATACGTATAGTATATTGATGTAAAACGCTCTCTCCAGAAATAAAACTTTACTAAATCGGAGCTTTCATTGAAGGTGATAAATATATTCACTAAAAGCATAGTCGAGGCAAATTGATTAAGCACTTTGTTGCGACGACGAAAGAGTGTTCTCGTTCTATAGCTCAACAATATAAAAAGAAGAAGCAGGGGCATAAATATAAGCTTGACTGGCAATCGCAAACTATAAAAGAAATTTAGTAAGATTTATATTGGTAGAAGATATGTATGATTCCAAAAGTATACAACAGGGGTTACTTTCAAAAACGTAAGGCGTCTAGACGCAGAAAATGTTCATAATTCATTTTCTAACAATTGTGTTAGTCTAATGCCTCATCGGGCTTAATCTACTGACGCCAAAACGAGTTTTACCCTTTGGAAAAAAAATGAATGATTTATACAATCTAGAAGTAAAAATGTCCCATGGAAAATAAGTATTTCATCACAAACCGTATTTTTTGATACACAATCTGATCTGTGAAAGTATCATGTGTCTGAGAGTCTGAGATCCCGGAACAGAAGAGTCTAACGATATATCTATCAAAACTGACTGTGGAACTGTCTGCTACACGCTTGCTTATATACTCGATAAGGAGAAACGGTGTGTCATTTTTTTTATTTCTGTTCAAATCCAGGAAACTCTAGTATTACTAAAACATGTTCATGTGATGCAGTCATAATATTTACACGTAAGTTTCCCTTTCTTTATTAAACTTGATACGTACTATTTATAGTTTGTCCGACTTAATCGTCCAATGAAATGCTTGCATTTCGTTCAAATTTGCATAAAATGATCTGTGAGGTCTTGATATAGTGCATACTGCTTACGTGGTCTAAGGACTTAATGGGCGGAGCTTGATGTGACAGCGGATGATTACGTCACATGTTTTGCCTGTAGTTTTATAAAATATACCCAGTATTACTCACTCTGATCAATCACGTGTACTGTCAATCAAAAGGGAGGCGGTTCCATTACGCGAGATCAATGGCAAAGCTGTGTGACGCACGTGACAAACTGTAAATATGATATCGTCCATATCTTTATTTTTATGGATTTATCGCAACGCCCCGCTTGCGATAAATTCCATACGATTTAATATATAAACGTTAACTAATATGTATTTATACAATTTTCACGTGATACTGTAAAGAAATAAAAAGATAATCTACTTGATTGACAGCAAGTTCAATAGACATAACCTACTTCTTTTTTTAACCGCTATATCATTTGAATCCCATTGTATTTAGCCATCCGATGACGTAATCTGATAAAAAAATGAATGCAAAACGTATACAGAATAAAGAAATACAGATGACTATTGTCTGACAACTTGAGAATATGAATGACTGAGACGGCCGTGTCATGCAAACGAACTCGGGGCGATATTTACATTTGCTGATGTTTACGGTCGGTGATATTTGAGCGACTTTACATGCCCCACTCAAACCTCCGAACATTTCAGGGAATACTGATGACCGAATTGGAAGGAATTGTGAATTATGGTTAACGTTTATATTTTGTTTGGACCAAAAATCTGCTTGAAAGCAAAAACAACAGCAACGAAAACAATCCATTTCCCCTATATTTTTTTTCAGTGATTAGATAGGTGTATAAGCTTAGATAATGACTTTAAAAATGGTTGAGGCGGTTGACCATCTCACTGACATAATCTCAATCATTCGGTTTTTTTTTTTAATGGAAGGGGGTCTCTGTGGCTGAGAGGGTAAATTCGCTGACTTTAACACTCACTCAGCCTCTCTTCGCGTGGATTCAAATCCCGGCAGGGCCATTCGGATTTTAATGTGAGGAAGCCTTCCAGCTGGCTTGCGGTAGGTCGGTGGTTCTTCCCGGATGCCTCCGTGCATACGGGGTCTTCTTTCACCTGTATTTAGCCTGACGTCGCTATATGACTGAACTACTGTCGAAGCGACGGTAAACTCAAATAGTCAAGTCATTTACATGAGACGGACATTGATTGCTGCCTGACTGCGGTATCACACAGAAGACAGGTGGCATGATACCACACACTTTATCATAATCTGATTCATGCACTTGGCCGGCCATCATATAACTACCCCTATATTCTGAGGGCCAATCAAAGAAGATAAATGTAACAAAAAATTCGGTATGTCGAGGCCGGGGATCAAACCCACTACCATCGGTTCCGGGCCGGACGTTTTAACAACTCAGACACCGGAAGCGAGAGCTGTATAGAATAATTAGGTCAACGCAATGAAAAATAGCTGCTTTTTTTGTTGATGTTGTTTTCTTATACATTGTTAACAATGTTACTGGCGCCGTACAACTTTTCCAATTTCCATTCCATACATTTTATGTCCTCAAAATATTTTCCTTTGTGATTTATGCACATATTTCAGATTTGGAAAAAAAAGAACAATGCTACCGTATTGTCTAGTCAATTTAAAGAATATCCAGCGTTATTAAACAAGAGATTCTGAAGCCTGTCAAGATTCTTAGGACTTGATATGTATTGTCTTGGTGTTGGAAAGACAATGGTCCTGGGAGAATACCGACATTTGTCTGCTGTAGACAAGTTCACAACACAGTGGTTGTGTGAAAGTTTACTGTCGCTGCGACAGTATTTAAATCATATATCAATGTCCAGACAATTTCTGGTGGAGGTAGACACCGAGCGCTTTAAGGTACCGCGTTAGAACCACCAACATGCCGTAAGCTGGTCTTCCGGCTTGAAGTAGGTCGTTGAATCTACAAAGGAGCTTTTGTTCGTTCTTTGTATTAAGTTCATTCGTTGACCTGTAACAAACTTGAACATACCAGCAAGAAAGCGCCAAATACAATCACCGATAAAACACCAGTTTAATAAAGACCCCGACCTATTATAGGACACATGCAATACTTTATTAAATAGCACAATTAGAGGGGAAAAAAACTTGATCATAACGAACGTTTATCAAAAGAAAAAAATGTCATGACTTTTTAAGCACGTTTGATTAGCATTGATCCAGACAAATACATGACCTTGTTTGTTTACAATGTGTCATTTTCAATAGGAAAATCATACACGCTCACGTTCATTTGAGAACTTGGTCATTTAAAACCCCCAGTAGTATAAAGGTTAGATGGCTTCTATTCAGAACTTACTGGAATATTGAATAGCATCATCGAATGACAACTGAATCGATTCAAAATGAAGAGTGTTCCGATACGTCAAAGGCACAAGGACACATTAGCACGCGTAGAGCAAATTATACAGCTATTGTGACAACAGGCAACCTCTTTGAGACATCATTTATACATACTGGTGATATTAGAACCGTGGGAATTGAATTACAAGCTACTTCAGTCGAGTTAATAGTCTTGTATTGGCCAGGGGTCAATGTCAACATTGAGTCTGTGGAACCGTTAAGTGGCTGAAGTATGGGGGTTCAATTCTAGGAACTAGATATATCAATGACGGCGATTGTTACCCCGTTACATTGCAATTTTCCAGCAATTTAAATATAGTCAAGGGTGATAACCCTTAGAAAAGTACATTTAGTAAGCCGGCTTTGCGGAAGCTGTGAGACCTGCACTTCTTATGATATTAAGTATGAGAGAGACGATTTTACTTATGGTGGATATTCTGCATTTTCAATAATCTTATTATTTACACTGTTTTGTTGATGTTTAAGATACAGTTGAATCCGTGTGATGTTACTGGATGGTTGAAGGGACAAGTATGACGACTGATAAATAGTATTACATGATATGTTCTTGTGTCATTCGACTTTTGTTTGTTTATTGGGTTTAAAGTCTCGTCCACAATATTTCAGTCATCTGGAAATTATGTCTTCTTGAGACAGATATATTGATACCACACTGCAGTATCGGTCCTGGAGCTACCCTTATATGCTGAGCGCCAAGCAAGGGAGCTATACCAGTACCATTTTTTTACGACGTTCCCGGCTTTTGATGTTGGCATTTACCCCAAAACATACACAAAATAACTGTTGAAGATACTTGCATTTTTCATGTAATGAGCAAATAAATACCTGTTCAAAAGAGATATGGAACTTTCCAAAATAACGTTATTTTATTTATTTATTTATTTATAATCGAGACGAAGAAAAAACAAGAGGCCCATGATGGTCCTAAATCGCTCACCTGAGATAAATAGGTTGACCTAAGGAACATCTGTACCAATTTATTTTAAAATCTGGCCAGTAGTTTTAAAGAAGATGTTTTCTAAAGTTTTCATTTTTTTTCTTTTTGTTGCCATGGCAACCAGAGTTCTATATGGATCACGTTTATTTTAGCAACTTTTGAGAAGGTTGACCCAAGGATCATTCCTGCCAAGTTTAATCAAATTCTGTACAGTGGTTACAGAGGAAATGTTGATTAAAGTTTTCCCTATATACATATAAGGCAAATAAGCCCCGCCCCTGGCGGCCATGTTTTTTACGCATCGGAATTTTTTTTAGCAACTTTGGTAGAGGTTGACCCAAGGAACATCTGTACCAATTTATTTTAAAATCTGGCCAGTAGTTTTGAAGAAGATGATTTTTAAAGTTTTCATATTTTTTTTTGTTGTTGCCATGGCAACCAGAGTTCTACATGGATCAAGTTTATTTTAGCAACTTTTGTGAAGGTTGACCCAAGGATCATCCAGGCCAAGTTTAATCAAATTCTGTCCAGTGGTTTCAGAGGAGATGTTGTTTAAAGGTTTCTCTATATACATATAAGGCAAATAAGCCCCGCCCCTGGCGGCCATGCTTTTTTACGGATCGGAATAATTTTAGCAACTTTGGTAGAGGTTGACCCAAGGAACATCTGTACCAATTTATTTAAAAATCTGGCCAGTAGTTTTGAAGAAGATGATTTTTAAAGTTTTCATTTTTTTCTTTTTGTAGCCATGGCAACCAGAGTTCTTCATGGATCAACTTTATTTTAGCAAATTTTGTAGAGCCTCACCCAAGGAACATTCCTGCCAAGTTTCATCAAATTCTGTCCAGCGGTTTCAGAGGAGATGTCGTTTAAAGCAAATTGTTGACGACGGACGACGGACGACGCACGACGGACGACGCACGACGACGGACGAAGGGCGATCACAAAAGCTCACCTTGAGCACTTTGTGCTCAGGTGAGCTAAAAACAACAGGTGAACGATTTCAACGAGATCTCGCTAATACGCTGAACATCTTGCAGTCGCTTGCAGACATGTTATGATGCGACATTACATAATTTGTTACACTACTGTAAATTCATTAGTTTTCGTTGACATTAAATTTCATTGATTATGAACATACACCTAAGAGAATTTCGTGGGTACATTTATTCGTGAATCTATGTTCTAGAAAACCTGAGGTCTATATGAGTGTCAAGATTTCATGGGGATAAATATTCGTGGATAAAACCCTCCACGAAATCGTTGAAAACTAGTGTCACACGAAAATTAATTTCACAGTTAGATACAAAGAATCAGAATCCTTAAAGGCAGAAGCCGCTGGGTTGGTTCAATGACCTTCTGTATTACAAATTAAAAGTCGAACTTGAAAAACCGAGAAACTGTTTTGTCACGACATTTCACTAATGATTGAGGTAACATGAGAATACCGCCATAAAACTGAGTTTATGACCATATATGGCAAAAGTCAATGACGTCTTAAAAGCAATTCAGTCTTTGCTGACCATCTTATATTACCGTCGATATATCGGATATAGATATAATGAGACTGGAAGGAGGACAGTACCTGATTTACACAGGCGTATTTCATCTTCAGGCATGCTATGTGACAAAGAAATGTCCTAGTTATTTTTTAGAAGAAACGAAAGCTGTCCAGATTTTACAATAAATTGTCATCTTTGAAACCAAAATGAGGCTATGTCCGGTAAAAACGTGATTCTATTACAATAGACAATGGTGCAGTTATAAATAGGTTATGTAGAAAGTACGGGGTGGTGTAAGAACACCAAACGTTTTGAAGATATTCGTCACATTCAAATTTGTAACAGTTCATGAGATATTCGCGACTTTCTAGTTTGTAAGAGTTCTAGAGAGATTCGCGATTTTCTGGTTTGTAACAGTTCATGAGATATTTGCGACACTCAAGAATTTCTGGGTTGTAACAGTTCAGGAGATATTCGCGATTTTCTAGTTTGTTACAGTTCTAAACATATTCGCGACACTCTAATTGTAACAATTCTCACTCAATATAACAGTTCGCGACACTCTATTTTGTCGGACGGACAATGCAAACGTCCATGCCCCCTTTCAAACTGGGGGTATAAAAAATGGATGTAATACCGTCATCAACATCAACAAATTCATCACCAGAATAAGTAACAACAAGTAATGCACTGTGTTCACTTTAAAGAGATTATATATCTTTAATTTGCCACTGCATAAAGTATACGTGTCTGCGCATGCGCAGTCTCATCATCTTCCAATCGGATGGCTTCCTTTTTCATCCCGTTCTGAAGGGAATGCGATACCTTCTCTATCATCATACATATTGAGACTCATCGCCCTCCTGGCCTTTGTGTGACCAATAATTGAAAGAGGGATTTCGCGGACATGTAATTAGAAATATAATCACGTATTACTGAAAACGAAGCGATACACAGGAATTCGTAATTGAACGTATTTCATGTTACACTGACCCCGTCGATACTAATAACCTGTTGCCCGGCTTACCGAGTAAGACCATTTTCATTTGCACACGGGTGCCCGGGTCACAAAAAGAACATTTGCAGACTGCTACGCTAATTTGATAGTTAAAACATCAAGTTGTTTTCATTTTCTATTCAAATAAATACAAATGTAATGCATTCAGACATGAAATATCAATAGCGTCCATACTGGACCAATTAATACGTGATATAAACACTCATTAACAGTGATAGGTTTGTTTGCTTATATCTCGCTTCATTAGCCATGGCGTTGTTTTGTTTTTGTTTGTTTATGTCAAATATAATACCGGGACGTTTATTTTTATCAAAATGGCAAACAATCATTCTAATAGAATCTTTAGGTCCGGTATAGTGTTACTTAATAACTGAACTCGTGTTTTTCCAGTTTCTATCAGTACGTCATTAGGAAAATGAAACCGACTGCCGTACATTTCCCCTCCCGGAAACTGGCATAGAAGCCGATTTGCTTGTTTGTTTATTTACTGGGTTTAATGCCCCGCAGACAGAAGCTGATTTATCGATAGCCATTATAATGTGTTGCTGTTCTCTTGGAATCCATTGTCGTCGCGACAGTGTTTATGTCCAGGATATTACAGATGAGTGAAAACCTCGCACACACCTGAAGACATCCAGGAAGAACAATTGAATTTCCTCAGACAAACCGCAGTGGTCGACACTAACAGTGTCCTGGGATCCTGAGGACACCAAACATTGGGAAGGGACCTCAGAACTGACATGCCAGGTGTTCCGTTGGGACACTTGCTTTTCCAATTATAAGTATCTTGAACTGCAACATTTGTTGAAAACCTTTGTAATCATCTTCAGAAAACTTTCTTATTAGTTATCCCCTTTGATGAATCATAACTTTTTAACCTATTGTTATGTGGAAAAAAAAATAAATTAAGAAGTCAATGGGGTAAGCAACTATCATCAATCAGCCACGATGTCCTCTAATCCATCATTTGATTGATTGATTGATTGGTTGCTTGGTTGGTTGATTGATTGATTGATTGATTGATTGATTGATTGATTGATTAATTTTCTTTAGCTTAAACGTCGATGCGACAAAATTTAAGGCATATAGCGACGCCCCGAGTGCTCAGAGGTATCCGGGTAGAACCAACGGCCTACCGGAAACCAACTAAATACAATCTCCGTCTTCTAATGTAAAATTGACATTAAAATTCATTGATATGTACTCAAGGAAATTCAGTGGGTACATTTATTCGTGGATCTTTGTTCCAGAACACGTGTCGTGGATAAAACCATCCACGAAAACCCTGGACGAAAATGTGTTGCCCACGAAAATAAATGTTTTCACAGTATTGTAAGGGCTAACACAATCGTTTTCATATTTTAGACCTTGCGGTCAAGGATAGATTTTTTTAATGAAGAGACAGGATCGGAAAAAAATGGTTTGATACAAGGTTCGGTTACGATACCCTAGCTCATTTTACAAATAGATCCCTGGGTTATTTTACGTGCCAAACGTATAGCCGATACACGAGAGACAAGTTCTTTTGTAGAATCAGTACGGAGTACTCCGATTTCCTAAAGCAAACCCATTTTACCGAGTACCAGGCAACGGGGCATCTGGTACCTGTTTTATACGTCTTTGGTTTGTCGCGGTCGCCGAAGAAAAGTGAAAGTGGATTTGAACCCCAGACATCCCGAACGAAGGTGGCACTCTACCACTGAGCTATTGCGCCGATCTAAACGCAAAGAAGTCTGAGGGTTAGTGCCGATATGTTAGCAATAATCATGGAGTCCCCTTGCCCATAATTTGTAATGGGCATCTTCTTCTTAAAATCACCAGTTAATGAGTATAATGCTTAGGACAAAGGCGAACGGTTTCTGTTTGATCGATAACTTTGTTCGTCTCTAAGCCCCCAAACCTAGCAATCAAAGTCTATAATGTTGTTGTTTTCCCAGATTCGACCTATAAAGAATCAGATTTCAGGTCATCTTGCTTATAAATCGGTATACTAACTTTGCGATCAAATCCATCACAATGACCTCAATTCTGTTGTCCAGATATACCTTTCATGTCTTTTTGTCCAAGAAATAAACATCAGGGAATATTTGCTCTTTCTTTTACTCCCATTCTCAGCCCCAGTATCTTAGTATAAAATTCTAAATAAGTGTGTGTGTATATTATTTTTTCAAGTAAGTAGGTATCTATTTGCTTAACATTTTATCTTTCTTGAACGACCGCTTATTTTCTTCACGTATATTTTCTATATAAAAACATCAAATTATGACCTCTTTAACGACCCACTGACAGCTTTTCAGTCATTTGGAGACGATGTCTACTTGAGACAGATGCTGGCACGTCGTAGACATGTGGCATGATACCACGTTCAGTCTAATTATCATGACACCGGGCCAACCAGTCCTGAAACTATACTTATACACTGGGCGACAAGCAATGCTATTTTTTATGACTTTGGTATTTTGCGGCAGGTGGACGCTCTAGCAATTCGGCCATCAGGACCGACAAAAGTATAAATACTCCATTCCGAAGATTGGAAATGAAACAACAACAACAACAGGTTTTAATCGAGAAATGTTAAAAAAATGGAGCAGGATATAACCGTCTCTGCAACAGTATTTCGGACATATATAGCGATGACCAGCTCATTACGGGTGTGAATAAGAATTAAGAGAGCACGGATGCATACAGATGGAACGCCGACCCGCTTCAACGCAGCTGAGATACTTCTTCACATAAGAAAGGAAAGGACCCTGCCGGGACTTGAACCCACTGCGGTATAGAAGCTATGAAGCAGTAAGTCAGTGACATAAACCACACGGCCACGGAGGACTCCTTTCATCTACATCAATGGAAACTTGTGACTAGTGTCGGATCCAGGATTCTCGGGATTGTAACCAAGAGACTTCACAAAGTGCATCGATCATCCTAAGGTAACCCTTCTATTAAGAAATAATACTCATGATCCTTCAAATGCTTAAAAAGGCTTAAGTGCAGATGAAAACATCCATTGACTATTTTGCTTTAAGTCAATAAAGGCTTGCATGTACTATAAAATTCTCACGATCACTTGATGGACCATGATCACAATTTAATAATGGATGGATTACCTTAAAGAAGTATTTTTGTTGTTGTTTTTGAGAGTTTAACGTCCAACTGATTATATTTCTAACGATTTGACGTCAGTTATAATCAGTTTGATAACGCAATATTGCTGTCAGAGATTTCATCAAATCAAATTGAAAACTTGTTATTTTCTACGATGAAATATCGTGATTATCATTCATACATAATTATCAGTCTGTTCATTAAAAAGCGTGGAATAAACCCGCTACATGTGTCAACATGTCCCTCGGAAGACACAAACATCCAGTGATCGAAGAAATGTGTAACAAATGAATAATACACAATTAACTATAGTAACAGCTGGTGTTGTCATTTACAATTAAATACATACTGAATTGCTGTAGCTATTCAAATTACAAGCTGGAATAATTTTGCATGCCTCAAACACACGTGTAATTAGCATCTTCGCTATTTTGATAATTATTTCAATTTCGTGGGTACAGAGGGTGATTTTTTTTACCAAAGAAAGGCATCCAACCAGTTGCAAAATCTATAAATGATCACGGGTTTAGCTAATGAGAAATTGAAGAATGACTTTGTTGATATCTGGCCCCCACTGCGGGTTGTTAAACTGCTTCCTGGAAGTTTAATTGCCGATGTGTGGTGCAAATCAATAACACATTGTAAGCAAAGACAGTCTCGACGTTTTAAAGGTGCACTTTGACCTATTACAGTCTCCAATACCTTGTTCAATCTCTGTACACACGTTTGGTGGCTGGAATGTACTTGTATCAAACAGTGTCTAAGTCAATTCGAGACTATGTCTACCTATGATGCACTTTGATCTTTTTCTGAGGCTGGGATTTATTTCATATTTTTTATATATTGATTTAACGTCTCATCAAAGTTCCTTAGACATTTGGATCTATTAGTCATTTTGATCTATAACAGGGGCTCTAAGACTTTGTCCAGTGTTTGTTGGTTGTACAAGGTTAAGGTCAATCGACAGTATTTCAGTCATTTCGAGCCTATATCTACCAGAGGCAAACTACAATGTACTACAGGTAGTACTGGGCCTCAGTAATGCTTTCCATTGTTTGTTTGTTGGATTCACCGTTCCAACTACAGCATTTCAGTCATTTGGAGACTACGTCTACTTGAGACAGACATAGTGCTGGCACACTGCAGTATTAAACCCTAGACAAACAAGTCCATGATACCACACCCAGACGAATCATCTGTCGAGGAGAGGGCCATGTCCAACCGATCGTTATAAGATCAGCCCCAGTCTTCAGGAAGAAGCCAAAAAGATATCATTTCATTATAAATATCAAATTGTTTCAGTTGGTCGAAATGTTATAATATCCGCCTCGTACAAAAGGGGTATTGAGTTAGATCCCCGGCCAAAGTCTTTAACATTACCTCATGATTCTATGAAAGAGTATCATAAACCTGATGAAAAGTAGGTCAAAGGTCGAGTTTCAAGGTCAACTATTAATGAAGAGGTCCATCCGCTTAAGCAACTGTCCAAGTAATAAAAGCAATCCAATACACTACTTATAAGTTATAGCAGAATAACGCTTCGACAGCATTTCAGTCATATAGCGACGTCCAGCTAATCACAGGTGAGAAGGTCGAAGGTCAATGTCACAGTTACAAGGTCAGCTGCGTAATGTAAATGCCCATCCACCTAAGAAATTTTCAAAATATTGAAGCAATCCAGTGAAGGACATAGAAGTTATAGCAGCAACCTGAGTGGACGACCGACGACTCTAGACGCCCGCACGGACAACATGAATTTAAAGGACGGAATCTTTCGTTGAAAAACCTGTCCAGAAATGACAATGGTGTATGTTTTCCTTGTTTGGCGTTAAGCATATAAGGGTTGTTCCGTGACTGGCTGAACCAGCGTCAGAAAAATGTAAGATATATTATCATGCAACATGTTTATACAACTTGAAGACACGCTATATCTTTCTCGAGAGAATCAGTCCGAGGGACATTGAGACTAAGCAAAGATATAGTTTCAATGACCCAAGGGGTAAAATAAAAAAAAATCCTAACGGTAGTCCGTCACATTAATATTGTTTGTATGAGAAGGTGGGCGGAAAAGGTTTGTCTTTTTGCAAAAGGGTGTTCATATCACCCCCCCCCCCCCCCCCCCCAACACACGCACACACTCCTCCGTAGGATTCCTTTGTTTAAGGTTCAACTTTTTTTTCTAATTTACTAAAGGTCCATTTTTTCTTTAAAAGGTCCAACTTTTTATTTTGTTATATTAACCACTATTTTATCTTTAATTAAGATTCAACATTTTACAGGAACTATATGTAGAAGCAAGCCCCATATCTGTTATATACATACTTGCAATGTGCGATTTCAAATGAATAAATGTCACATCTGAGAAATATAGAACCAGAGAAAAAGGCTCATTATGATTTAACAAGGAGATCAAATCGGTACAAACGCAATATCTTTGACACTTTATCGCCTACCGCGTGCAGTTAGTATCTTCTATAATACCGATTTAGTCCTCAAAACTCGACGCAAGTTCGTGGAGAAATTGGATTAGGAACGTACATACAAGTCAAAAGCCGGCAACAACATCTTTGTCTCTTTAATTGAATGACAGACACCTTGTTCAATCAGTCTCTCGACCAATCAATTGTGAGCATGTCCAACCTCAAAGTAATGACAGAACCGAACGCGTCAAGGGTCTCAAAACTGGTAGATTTATACACTGGTTAGACACGATATCGAAATAACTGGCATGATTTTGAAAAAAAAAATGCTTGCGTAGGAAAGAAAGAGTGCACACGTGGATGCGTTTTCAGGTAAGAAAATTGTATTAGTTCTTGAATTTAAAGAAGACTGCCTGTAAAATGTTGATCGTCTTTTTTTCCCTTTGAACAAGACTGCAAGTTAACAAAACTTTTTTTTTTTCATGAAAGGTTCACACGCTGCCATTAAAACTTCTGGGGTTGTTTGGGTTTTTTTTCCGCTCATAGGAAACTTTCGGGCACTTCGGGGTTAAATCGGGATCGAAAACACTTCGGCATCCAATAAAATTTGGACGCCGAATATTATATGGACGCCGACTGTTATATTCGGGACGGCTTCGGGGTCATCGGTAAACCATTGGCAACCATCCAGGATGCTCGGGAGCCCTTCTTCATTCGCTCGGCATCATCGGGAAGTCATCTGAAAGGTTTCTTGAAACATTCGGAACGGTGTAGGCATCCCGAATGACCCGATCTCAAAGCTCCGCCCATTTTATTGGTTAATGATCTCGAAAGGTTCCCGAAAATAGCTTAATTTCATCGGCAACCCTTCCGCAAACCTTCTGGGCTGTAGTGTACAAGGGTTTTAACGAAACAGATTTTCTTCTTGAACTTTAGAACGTTGTCTATAAAACTATTGGTTTTCTCTTTTGACAATAGAACTGGTTTACAAAATTGAATTTTAAGGTGACGAAACAGCCATTTATACATAATCAGAAAACTGTCCTTTTTTTCGTCGATGTTACTTGCTGCACAAGAATGCATTTACGGTATCAATATTTTTACTAGTATTTTTGTAAGAAAAACACAGGAAGAAAACACTTCAATAAAATAAAGTGTATGCAGATCACTTATCTTGTTTAAACATATAAAAAGATGCAGGCCGCTTTCTTAATTATGTTGCAAAAAGAACAATAAG
>CM037791.1:44921220-44947264 GCA_021229015.1 Solen grandis | reverse complement strand
TTAAAAAAAACATAAGGTTGCACTTAGGTCTTTGATGAAAATCTTTGGTCCAAAAACAAACATAAAATTCTATAAAATATCCCTTTGTCATGAACATTTAACCATTAATTTCTATTCAAGTATAATATTCATATTGAAATATTTTGTGAAACTCAAATATAAATTTAAGTTGTACGAGCAATTATCATTATTTTCCTTACTACATCAAAATAATTTATCAAACGAGAAATGTTGAAATCCCACAAAAAAAATAGCCGTATTAACTTTACTGATCCCCTATATTTCCGTCTGAGGTCAGTAATGCATAACAAAGATTTAGACCGACATAGAAAAGTGACACCCGTCAGCTGATTTCGCCAAACATGTCTCATGATTAATCCTTCGGAAACCAGACTAAAAAAAGTAATAGGAGGTAATAACACGACCTTTGAAGAGATAATTATCTAAAACGAGAAAGGGCCATTCTTTTAAGTTGATTTGTATTCAAATGAAGCAGTAATATATGTGGGTATTAGTATTCAATTCACGGTTTAATAAAAGCGAAAGTAAAACATATTCCGTAAATTACGCGTATACAACTATTATTTATATTATTTAGAGTTAAGTTTGAATGCTTGGTTTTGTATATTAAACTACTGATTTGATTGTATATGAACTATGTAAATATAGGATATATGTACACACACACACACATGCACACACACACACACACATACACACACATATATATATATATATATATATATATATAGTGTGTGTGTATATAGGTTAAAGATCACTGAATTATTTCAGCAAAAATCAGGACACACTATTATATCATATTTGGCGAAATCAAAGGGTTAAGGTTTATTAATGTCAAGATAGATAATCTGTACATTTTGTGTAATCAGCTGCAACACACTAAACTGATGTTTGAAAGTTGAAGAGAAAAAGAGAACGTTATCGTTTAAAAGACGAGTTTCAATATAAGAAAAGATACGTACAGAATATTAGAAAATGTGCACTGATTTTTTATTTGATAATTGTGTAAGATTCAAAGAAATGTACGCTGAAAAAGTGATGTAACATTCTGAATGAATCGACCTCATGTCAAGAATACTGTTCAACATCCAATTCACAATGACCCCATTGTTTCGCTTCAGAATTTGAAAAACAAATGTTCAATCATATTTTTTCAAGCAGACAAGCAGATTTTATTAGTTCACACAATGCAATCTGCTGTGGCGCGGCTTTCCTTTCCATGAAAACCAATGGCAATTACCTTGTTAACTAAACATTTATATATGTAACACACTAAAACACCGAAGCATGTAAATACCTCTTGATGTGTAGCCTTACTTGTGGACTAAACATTTAGATATGTAAATGGCTGTCGAGGTGTGGCTTTACTTTTATGTATGCTAATTTCGATAAGGCTATTCATAATTTACAAATATAGATGTATGTTTCTTGTAAATAAAAACAAGAAAATTTAAGCTTATGGTTCTAACAATGCAGTAAGACGTAATACTCTGTTATCCTGGTTGTTCTAAACATTATATCTAATTTAATATATGAACATGGTGCTCCATTAACTTGCATATTTTCCTTGAAATATTAACCAAGACAAACACACGGTGTTTGCTTCAATCATTTGTATAAAGTAATCCACACAAGGACCTATCATTTACCTACAAAGATGTAATGTTTAAATAATAGCAAAGTGATTCAAAGTGGTTTATTATTTATAGGAACGTGTCTCCCTAAATAGGTCTTCACTGCAAGATGATAGTGATTGCATGTATAAATTAAGTTTTAAACTACTTCTCTAATAATGATATCAAATCTCCCTAAATAGGTCTTCACTTGTTGCAAAATGTATGTTCCTTCTGAAATGATTGAGTAGACAGCTATAGATCATTCAAAATTTGAGTTGTGGAATACATTCAGTGAAGTGCATGGTATATGCTCTAATACTATGCGATAGCACATGGGTGCAGAAAATTGAGCATATTCTTATTTTAAGGGCAATGAATTCTGGTTGATTTTAAACTGAATGTTGACATGCATTACTTCCCTTTCTAGTACAATACTTATAGATGGATTTCATGATTTAAAAGCAAATACAGAACGCAATGCTGAGATGTATATAAACTGGATAATTTAAATACACGTACACCATGTTAATGTCAGTCTGAGATTAGAAGTATGTGGCCACTAGTCCACTGAATTTTCAAATATATGCTTTCCCCAATTATACAATCTTATATTTTGTATTATCATATGCTTGATATTTTTAAGTATTCGAAAACCCTTTCTGTAAGATATCATGATTATGTTGCTGTGTATGCAACGTTTCCGGTCAGTAAGTTAATAAAAATAAATGAGTTCAAGAAAAACTCAGTTGAGAGAAATCTCAAATTGAGAAAACTCAGTTGAAGTCAATTGAAGGCCTGGGTCCGAATTCACAAAAAAAAAATAAAGGCATTTCTAAACTGTAGTACAAATTATAAATTGTATAATATTTTCGTAAGGTAATGCAGCCTGCATTAAATTGCTTATGGTCCATCAAGTGTTCATAGGAATTTTATAGTAAACGCAAGCTTTGACTTTGAGAAAAAGAGCCTATAACACTAAGTCAATGGACGCTTGCATCCAAACTAGCGTATGAAGGATCAAGATTATCATTTAATGATGGATATAATACTTCATATATTTATTCTTAAAAACAAATTGATAATTTGCCACATGATAGGTTCAACTATCTGCCAATATATGTATTTTATCGAAGTTTAGGAATGAAAAGCAGAAATATACTAAAGAACTTTAAAAATGCCTCAACCTGGAAACAAACCAAACGTTTTATTTCGTGTTTTTCAAACGATTTTAGATTATTTTGAATTTTAATTAGGCACATTTCAGCAAAAGATTAGTGCGTGTTTTATGTCCTTCTTCCCTTTTATTAGCAAAGAAAAAAAAAGGTCAACCTCTGAAAAAAAATGTCGTGGCATATCGAAGTTATATACATGGGAAATTTTTAAAGAGCACTTGAATACACTATACACATGTATCGTAAATAAATGACCTTGAACTTTAGAAACAATTATAAGATTAACTTAAGTTGCTTTGTGAATTCGGACCCTGGTCTTCATTTGATGGTGATTTTGTCCGCAGGTTTCCAGTTAACACGGTATCAACAGGGGAAATTAAAAAAGAACAATAATGAGAACTTTCTCAGCAGGTCAAGTAACTAGGTCATGTTATAGCATTTATAGCAACTCAATTAGGAAGTGTCATGTTTGGTGTTCTCGCTAGCACTGTTTGAGTCATTCTCTTTTGTCGTCTGCTTCAACTCCACCACGCAGTCCGTCCCAGGGTAGGGTGGCAGATTCAGCTGGTATTTCTGTTCTAAGGTCTTGGGTACGAATCTCCCGCCAAGGTAATGGTGACTTCCAGTGAACAGCTTTGCGCACAGTTTGGGTGCCGTCAGGGAGATGAGAAGTTCCGGTTTCAGACCATCGTCACATCCGGTTTCTACGTCCCATCCTGGTAAGAGAATGAAGTAAACATACTATTTTTAATTGAATAATACACTTAATTCTTGAATAAACTAGTTAATAAATAGATGTAGTCAAGTGTCATTTATATTTATTTAATCCAACATGAACACGCAAATAAAACAATATCGCTTGTTTCTCATACACTTTCATAAAAATGTAACTCGAGTGTGACCACAAAAGGGGAGGCAATTCTTTTCATGTTTATCAATCACTTGACAGGGTTCCCTCCACTTAGAAAATGTCCTCTCCATCAATCATTACTGATGGACATTTGAGAGGACTTCATGACCAAGATTTTACCGCCCCTACAGTTTAATACAAGAAACACACGCACTTTATAGATAAGATAGTTCATTTATGACAGCAGAAAACACTTTTTTGTTTCCAGAGGAAGAAGTTCACATACCAGATGGGATATCAATGCTACAGATGGGTGACTCTACTTTTTTCAGCGTCTCCATTACGGCTTCAAACTCGGGCCTGACAGGGGCTAAAATAAAAGCATGAACATAATGCATAAATAGCTTTGAAACTAATCAATGAAACGTGAAGAAAACCCATTTGCATGTATATGTTTGTAACGTGCACTCCTCTGATTCAGAGACAATCATTATTTAAACAATTAACAATAGTGTTCTTTGGAACACACGTGTCACCTGCTGAAACGTGACGGAAAAAGTGTGACGGAAAGAAGTGTGACGAAAAAAGTATTGCGGACAGACAGACGACGGAGAGTGTTCCCTATGTGTCACCTCTGCTTACAGAGAGATACTTCATCCGCTGACTTGAGGTATCTCTAGTGACAATAGTTTAAGGTAGTCATAGTTGACGAGTGAAAACTTATGCAAAATAAAACGTTTAGATACAAAATTAAAAAAAAAATGATATTAAAACACACTTTTAAAAATACATTTAAATGCGCGGACTGATTTATTTAAGAAATGTTTATCAAAAAGGTCATCTTATATGGGATAATAAATGAAACATAAATTGATAATAAACATTTTATTCTTCATTTGTTTTATTTTTCAATATCATTATGCACAATTAAATGACATACGTAATACATACATTGTTTCAGCCAATAACGTCAGCCCGAACAAATAACACATGCAAATATCAGAGGCGAGTTGCACAAAAAAATAGTTCCAATGTGTTTTATATGGTCTGGTTCTTGGCTGGTGTACCCTCTTCTTACAATACGTTATCTGTAATCTTGCGGACGGCCGGGAACCAGACTACAAAACACAACGAAGCTACGTGTGTCTGCAACTCATCCCAGATCACCGTCATGTTATTTTTTTTATATTGATCACCTAATAAGCACAGTCTTACCTTTTATTGTAAATGATGTGTTTGTAACATTGCCTTACTTGTTCTAATACTTACGCTTAAAGCTGAACCCAAACAAAGCGTCCACAACAAAGTTGTAGGAATGAGAGATCAGGTGAGCCTCAGATGGGAAGAAGGAAAGCACGGGCATATCGAGTCCCTCGCACTGTTTGAACAGGTTCTGGTACAGCTCCTTGTTTGGTCGCTTCGGGTAGAACAGGGTCGGTCTGTAGCCCTGCAATGGTAACAACTTGTCTTGTAATACTTTGTATGAATAGTTAATACTTATACTGTGAGATCACTTAATTTCTCGATATATTTATTATCGCGGAACACAAATTTTGCGAGGAAATAAAATTCACAGGACATTAAACTTCATTAAATTCTAATTTACGAGGGATACCAATTTTAATTGGACATCAATTTTAGAGGGAAACAAACTTTCGCGGCACATAAAATTTCCATTGAATTTAATTTACGAGGGACAACAATTTTCGGGATACCAATTTGCAGTAGCACATAGCAGCCTTATTGTGACGCCATCAGTGTCATGCACTAACACTTCGTTTCCAACAAGGCAGACAGAAAAATTCAACTGAAACTCACGTTCATGTTTGTTGACATTTAACATAATATAACTAAATAATTGATGGTGAAAAAATGTAACTACTGACAAGGGTCCCAGTTTTCCCGGTGTTTTTCGGTTGATAAAATGTAAAGATTAAATTCATACTGAATTAATAAAGCATTCATAATGAATTTGACACAGTACATCACTTAATGGAGAATCCGATAAATGACCAAAACAAAATCAATTAAACTGGCATGGTTTTGTCCCTCAATTAAATCCCAAACTATTCGGCAATTGCCGGCATACGCCAAAGAATGACTTTAACGCCACCAAGATAAGGCGCATGTACAAACATTTTATCAATATCGACGTTTTCAGAAATCTAATTTTTGTTGCAAGAAAGAATGATGAATGACGGAATCCGACTTCAAATCTGCAGAATGTTTACAACCAGGAAATGTCGACCGTATCCGCTTAGTCTGATAAAGGCAAAGGATGGCGTGTTGGAGATAAATAAAACAACCAAAGACACGCACCGCGGAGCACTGAATTGCTGCTCGACTTGACACGTGTCTCCTCGGATTAAACGTCCAAGTAAACAATTGTGGAGGATGTAGAATAATCTAAACAGATGTTGTTTGTTTAACCGTGCTATTCCTGTTTCTGTGACTAGTTAAGCATTGCAGAAAACATGTTTTTCAATGAACATGTAATTGTAAAATGGTAAATCAACAATGGAATATATGTTCGCTTGCCATGTATATGGATAGGAAATGCAAAACGTGATGGGTAGGACATCGAGATCGACCGGATAAAGACGTTAACTGCATATCACATAGCCCCTGTAGGATCGAATCCAAGCACGGCCACTCTGGGCTTTTCCACGTAATCATGCCTCAAACTAGCTCTCGGTAAGTCGGTGGTTCTACCCAGGAAACCGGTGCACCCGCGGTCTTCCTCCGTCTGCAAGTGTCGCTATTTGACTGAAATTCTGTCACACAGTAAACTCCCTTACAAGTATAACACCATCCCATACGAGTCCTTTGTCTGATTTAAGCAATAAAAGGGCAATCGTCTAGGCAAATCTGTTTTGGTTTTATTGCATATTATATACCAGGGGTTATTATTTGGCATGAATTGCCGAAATGTTTCTTTACAGGAAAAGTATTTGTGTAGGAAAGTTTTGGAGTTTACAGTCCAACGACAGTATTTCAGTCATTACTTTTTGCCGGAAGTCATCTGTAAACACCTATATTACGCCGTAGACATGTGGCATGATATCATACCCAGTCACATTATCCTGACGGTTTATGCCCAACTGTCCCACTTTTTGATATTTTGTTTCCCAACTGTCCCACTCAAGATTTTTAGCACCTTGCTGGTGTGTTTTGATAAGGGATTATAATCTATTTCAAACTACAACACATTAAAATGAATTGAAGTTGTATTATCTCATTTTGTTTCTGATTTTTTTTTTGATTTTGTATTTTAGAGGTAAAATTTCATGTTTTAGTTATATTGTATTATTTCTTTCTAAAATGTGTTTATTAAGGTCCATTAATTAGGGTTACTAAATTAATTGTAATTTATAGTGTAAACATGCATTCCTTTGATCTCTGGCTTTAAAGCTTATGTGAATTGATAAAGATAAAAAATAATTTGAACTTATTAAGATAATTATCACCTCTGCTACTTTTTTCTTTAAATTGTGTTAATTGATTGGTCCAACTAAAGTCCATTTATCCTGTATATATTGCTAAGTGATTGGATTAAGAAATACAAACAAGTCCTTTGATCTAGCAGTTTACTACTTAAGGTAAACAATTTGATTTGAAGTAATTAACATTTTTGGTTATCAATTTATTGTGACTTTCAAACTGTGATATCTCATTAATGAACTGAACTGTATCAGATACAATATATTTACATTCTGATGTAAATGTCTTCATTTGATAGTAAAATTTCACTAAGTAACATCGTCTGAAATTATAAGCTAAAATGGCAAATGCACAAGTGAGTGTGCAGTTTGTCAAGAACCAACGTGGTGGTGATAGTCTGGTTTACAATGGATTCAGATACCAGGTCAAAAACCGAAAACCAACAAGGGTGTACTGGGTCTGTCATGTCCGAACCTGTTCTGCTAAAATCACAACAGCTGACAACATTCCAGTTTCTGTGACCAATACCCATAATCATGCAGCCGAACACATGGAACTGAAGCGCCATGAAATAAATCAACTCATGCGAAAGAGGGCACGCGAAGAAACCACGCCGATTCCGTCAATATATGAAGAAGTCATATCCAGTCTGAGAGACAGAGAATGGGACGAAGATGCAGAACAAGTCTGCAAAGGATTACCAACCTTCCCCTCCACCAAGTCATCTCTATACAGGGAAAGAGGTGCATTGAGACCGGGGATACCAAAGTCCAGGAGTGACATAGATTTGGATGGAAAATGGACTGAAACGCACACTGGTGAGCAGTTCCTACTGGTTGATGAGGCAGAGAATGACAACAGGATGCTGATTTTTGCTACAAGAACAAATCTCCAGCATCTGGCACAGAACCCAACCATATATGGAGACGGAACATTTTATGTGTGCCCAGACATATTCAGCCAGGTCTACACACTCCATGGATATATTGATGGACACATGTATCCGTTAGTGTTTGCCCTTCTGCCTGGAAAAAGTGAAAGGATTTACTGCAGACTTTTTCAACATCTTCAACAGAAATGCAGGGAAATAGGAATGGAACTGGGACCAGACACACTCCTGATAGACTTTGAGGCAGCAACCAAGCAGGCAGCTCGCAGAGTGTTTCCAAATGTGAATGTGAAAGGGTGTTTTTTTCATTACACACAGTGTGTTTGGCGGAAGATACAGAAGCTTGGCTTAGTTGGACTGTATTCTGAGAATGAGGACTTTAAGAAACTAGGAAGAAGAGCTGCAGTTCTGCCTCTAGTCCCCATACAACATGTTGAAGATGTGTGGTTTGTCGCACTGACGGATGCTGAAAATGCAGAGATTCCAGTGGATGTTTCAAGGTTCACAGACTATGTCACTGAACATTGGGTTGAGGGAGACAAGGACAACTGGAACCATTTCGAGACAGAAGGACCAAGAACAACAAACAACTTGGAAGGCTGGCACAACAAACTAAAGAAAAGTATGAGACAGTCACATCCGAACATTTACAAGTTCTTGGAAACAATACAAAGGATTGAAGCTGCCAATGCTATCAAAATTCTTCAGCACAGTGCCGGAGGAGTGAGAGAAAAGAAGAGGAGGAAATACCGACAACTTGAACAGAGACTGTCTGCCCTGAAACACAAGTACATGGCTGAAGAAATCACTGTGATGGAGTATGCCGATTGTGCATCGCATTTGATTCGGTTTGACGAGTAACTCTGTATAGAACAGATCAGTAGGGTGGAATGTCACAGTTGTTTAAATGAAATGCTTGTTTTCAAATTAAAACAAAATACAATAAATTGTACCACATCCGAATATCCCTGTTTTATTTGATTTGTTCATGACACATGAAATAAAAATAATAAATATATGAACACATAAAGAGTTTGTTTTCTTCATTTCAGAGAGAGAGAGAGAGAATACTGACAACATCCTAAAACATAATAAGTATTATAAATACTTATTATAAATAATTTTGCTAATAGCATATAACTTATTATAAATACTAATGCAATATATTACTAACCATAAATACTATTGCAAATTGCTCTTAATAATATAAGACAATAAGACAAATAATTGCACTGAAATATTCCATCCATTTAGGTAAAGACTATAGTCACTCATCCATGACAGTCTATTGTTATCCAATTAAGCATGATTCCCAACTGTCCCACCTTGATTTTTACTGTTTTATATAAAAGTGGGACAGTTGGGAAGACACCATCCTGACACAGGGCCATCCGGTCCTCGTGTTTAGCGCCAAGCAAGGTAACTGTTTACCACTGCCATTTCAACGACTTTGTTATTTCACAGCCCATGATGCCCTTTGAACTGATTATAGAAAATGTTTTGAACTGCTGATGACGCGAAGGCAGTCAAGAATATCGGTGCCATGTTTAAGTAAATGTTCGAGTAAATACACGGATAATGCAAGTATGATATGCTCAGTAAATTGCAATTGGTGCCATCTTTGATGATGCACACAAAGAGAGAGAGAGCAAACTTTCTTTTCAGCTGATATATATACTATTCAAATTTTGCTAAGCACCAATATTATACGCAACAAAAACTTTAAGAGTACTATTTTGGAACTAAAATGGACAATGGTAATATCATAGATAATGACTCTATACATGTAAAACACTTATTTCAAGTTTTTGATAATACGGTTATTTAATTTTTGAGACCAAGAGGGCCAAAATCAAAGACACAAATTCACACTGTCATTTTAAATTGAAAATACAACTCTATATTTCACAAGACAGTATTGTATTTCCGATCAGTGAATGTTCACGCTATAAAAATGTATGTCTTTGAATAATCGTACTTTTACATTTTCTTTCCTTTTCTCGAGATTGAGATTTTATGTTTTCAGATTTTCAGAATTTAACTTTTGGGTATATGTTTCAAGCCGTAAAAAAAAGGGCTCATGCACTTTCATCTTCATACGTGCAAAGTGAGTATTTAAGTTTTATTTATTGCTAGCTCTATTGTCAGCTCGCACTATCAGCTCCAAGATACCATTACCATTACAATATTAAAACCAATCCACTTCCTGGTCAATGACAATGTTAATTGCAAACCCCAATAAATGTGCGCCGTGTCTATTATTTTCTTGAATATCCTGGCAGACGTTGTCTCCTACATACCTCTGAATTCTGGTCCCCGGCGGTATAAAGATATTTATGTAAAATGTTCTGTTTCCCGTTCTCATTACAAAAGAGCTAGATGTCATGTTGTATTATAATCACGTGATATAAAGTCCGTCTGTTAACAACAGCAGACGACAAATTTGTCCATGTTCACATAAAACAAAAACATGCAAATATGTCTTTTTTTCAGAGCCGTCTTCCGTGATATAACGAAAAATGTAACATTAATCAGCCTTAAGCAAGATGGTATAATTAAATGAAACGATCAGCAGACACGAAAGAGACAAATTAAAGACAAATAGAGGGAATATGTTATATGATGTACGTATATGTAAGCATAACAACTGGGATAGATATTCAGTTTGATAAATGGGACATCACTGGAGAACGATATTAGCCTCCTATCTTAAACGGAGTACATATTTTGACTTTGACTTGACTTCTTGACTTTTGAGTTTTGAGTTAACCGTCGCTTCGACAGTATTTCTGTCATATGGCGACGTCCAGCTAATTACAGGAGGAGGAAGACCCCGAATGCACGGAGGCATCAGGGTAGAACCATCGACCTACCGCAAGCCAGCTTGAAGGCTTCCTCACATGAAAATCCGTATGACCCTGCCGGGATTCGAACCAACGCGGTGAGGGGCTGAATGAGTGTTAAAGTCAGCGACTTTTCCCTCTCGGCCACGGAGTACATATTTTAAATCAGATTTGACACCAACAACGCTTAGCGCTGAGAAATACTTAATATCTTAAACTAGGTTAATACGCAATCGACCATTCCTGTTTACCGAATTATGCAAACTGGCAAAATCTATTTTTACACCTAATAATATTTGTAAAGAATGGAAATATATGGATTATTTCATTAAAGAAACAATAATGGTGAAAATCGCCCCAAAGTTCTACTAAGCGCAAATTATGATGGAAGGAATGATCGCACAGTTAGATAAATAAGTTACATTAGCTTCTACTCTCAAAATGTTTGAATATTAACAGAGCTGTCCCAGTCTGTGGGAGACTTAGCATATTAACGTCTGTATACTTCACCAGACTAAACACGCGTGAGGTAATTAACCAATAATTGATGCAATTAATCATCTTTCAATGAATTAATCATAATTGCATACGTCTGCTATAACCTCCCTGGGTGGTCCCCAAGGACACGCTTGCTAATCGTTCCGTTATTGGATTAAACGATTCTCAGTATTACATTGCTTAAAGTGTCTGTTGATTACATTTCAAAACCTTTTTTTCACAGACACACATATTCTGTTCTTTTCAATACAGAGCGGCGTGGCTGATAAGCTGGTGTTTATTAAACTAGGTTAACACGCAATCGACTATTAACATAACATGACATAACATGACATAACACGACAACATAACACGACATAACATGACATAACATTACATTATTTTAATGACATCATTTTTTTGTGAAAACATTACGTACTAGGGGTGTTAGTATCATTTTCAGAGAAGTAAGTGAAACTTCTAACATACAATAGCAAAATTATTATTTAAATAAACATGGTTAATGATTTTTATCCCTCATTTGAAAGGCATAGTAAATGAATTTGGCAGTTCTTCATGACATTCATTTTATTACATGTAAGAAGTGAGACAAATTTATGCATGGTTGGCCAGTGACAAAGGTATTGTTTCGTATTTTGTTTTCTTTAGTCCTTATGTTTTGTATAAACAAGTCAGATATAATATTCGTTTTCTATAGCACTGTGTAGTGTGTGCAATATTTAAGACAGACGACCCTACCCCCTTCCCTCTCAAAGGTGTCCAATTATAACGCATGTATTCCTATTTGTATCCTCTCTTTCTCTCTCTCTCTCTGTCTTACATGTCTATTTTTCTCTCCTCACTTCCTCCTCCTCTTCGTCATATCCTTTTTCTCAGTCTCGCCATCTCCATATTATTTTTATCAAAACAAAAAGAGAAGAAAATAATCGGATTTCCGAAACTGACAACGTCATCGATGACGTATACTTACGAACATCTTGAGATGACGTGCACACACCAGTCCGTCCCCGCCATTGTTTCCGGGCCCGCAGCAGACGAGAACCGCCCGGTTGTCCTTCGTCATCTTTTCCGGTGGGTAACACTGAAATAATGCACGTGACGTGAGTCAGAAGATCGACGCCGATACAGAATCAGAAGTTTTTGAAAATAAAAAGAAAATATCAATAACTACATATTATCACCATGTGCATTATACTCATCAATAATTGCACCAATTTCTTCACCAACACTATTATCAACATCAATAATAATATTAACATCGTCATGGGCAACTACGATATCATCAACAACAATGATTTTGGTGTGTCGGATTAGACACACTCCAAGTTCCAAGGGTGACCATCTGCCAAAGGGAGTTATCTTTTTTGTAGTAATGGGAGACAACCTATACCATTTAAAATGGAATTCCTTTTGAGACAATAAAAGAAATAACAGATTATACTAAATTACAGCAAATCTATGGAATATACAAGAACTCTATGAAATGAAAGTGAAGTACTAGTATATATTGACCAGTTTTCCACTTCATGTCTACTTATATGCTGCCAAGGTGCAACTGTCTCTTGCTGAACCTTTTTACTAAAAATTCACTGAGAACTTCTATATTCAATTAGGGAAAATATTTTTCTGGCATTAGGAATATAGAGCAATTCCGCCCATAAAGCAGCTGAAAAATATTTTAACTACTCGGAGAACGGGATCATTTAATTATATAAAGTACCGAACGTTTTCCGAGGGAATGATAGAAGCAATAGATTGATATTGTCATGTATTTTGATAAATTGTCATGACTTCTACCATGCAAATTGGAACCGGTATTTTAGTTGGAAAGTCCTAAACTGAGATTTCAATCTTACGACATGCATTTGTAACAAATTGAATACGCTACCACGTCGCAACAAAAGCTAGCTCTATGATAAGATACTACAAGAGCCATTTTATACCTCAACGACATGCACTCTCTTAGATTCCTGGAGTATGAACGCCTGTAGGACTAACAGGGTACCATCCCCTCTCCAAATGTGAGTCATTTACACCGGGCGCTAAATATAACCAAATAAAATACTACTGTCCCGGGCTGGAATCAAACTCAGGACTCTTGGTATGTAAATCTGACATTCTACCACGTCGCCACAAACGAAAAAGCTAAAGTCACGTGGTTACCTTGGCAATGGCCACGGCGCAGCTGTATCCGGCCAGTTCCATGAGCTGGTCAACACTGAAGGCATATTCCGTGAACAGTTCATTGTCGATATCTTGAGCCTCCTTCTGGCTGCAAATACAGGTGAAAGTAACATGAAGGTCAAAAAGGGATCAAAGGTCAGAATAGAATGTCAACTAGCATGCTACATATAGACCATTTCACTGCAAAATGAGACCTAAACTCACGTAAATCATCGAGCACTTCCTGAACACCTGATCTACATTTTAGTCCAATTGGAAATAAACATAGATTTGAATTTTTTCTCCAGTCATTGATTGGTCAATTTAAAACTTTTGATAGTGTGGCCATTCCACGTGGTATATGGCGTCATTTTAAGCTATTACAAGCAGCAAAATTTGCCTCAAAATTTGCCTCGAATCGGAAAAGAAAAAAAGGTCCTAGTGAATCTTTCGTCAGTTGCTCACTTTTCCTAACTTTCGGCAAAATATTATCAGTGATGTGCATTTCGTGATAGCAAACAAATGCTTACAAACTCTGAAGGTTTTCACAAATTCTTGGAAATACTGTAAATCTGACAAAAGAATCACTTGGGTCAATGTGTAGAGCCATTTTTTTTTCTCGTTTCGCATGCGCTATATCCCATTAAAAATTGATGAATAAATAAAATATTTACAACAATTTTCGTCCCTGAATCGAGAAAAAATATGCAGCCTGAGATAGTCTAAAATGACGCAATATACAACTTGGTATGGCCACAATGGCTTAAACGGTGTATTTGAATAGAAATAGTAAAAAGGGTGGAGGGTGTAAGTCAAATATATGGAATAAAGTAGGTCACTTATGTGTGTACATTATCTGACCTGAGACGTCACAAATACAATATTTAATAAACAAATATGATGTGTTGAGGACGAGTTGCCCAATCGACGCAAGTGGAACCATGTCTCCTATGTTTTATTTTTTTCTTATGCATTAGATATCGTTTATTTTTAAAATCTTACAGAATTTATCGGAACGCTTGGTTTGTTTGTTGGGTTTAACGTCCCACCGACAGTATTTCAGTCATTTGGAGACGATGTTTACCTGAGACAGATACAGTGCTGTCACACTGCAGTATCACGCCGTAGACATGTGACATGATACTACACCCAGTCCCATTATCCTGAACCAGGCCAACCAGTCCTGCAAACTACCCTTATATGCTGAGCGCCATGCAAGAAAGCTATAACAGTACCATATTTTACGATTTTCGGAGCTCTTGGATAAATTCATAAAATATAAACGATAACAAATTTACAATTTGTCACGTATGCCGTACAGCTTTGCCATTGGCCTCGCTAAATGAAACCGCGTCCCGTTTGACTGAGGTCCAGAGTCAGTTTTATAAACATTCATAAAACATGACGTTTACAGTCGCCAACGTATAAACATAACGTTTACAGTCGCCAGTGCAACAAGCTCCACTTAGTCATGTAGGATTCACACAGTTATATTTCTCCATATAAAGATCCTATAATTAGTTTTAAGCAATAAATATTCAATTTTTGAACGAAATACAAGCATTTCATAAGTCGATTAAGTAGGACAAATTGTAATCCTAGATTTTTGCCGATATATGGAAAATGAGCGAAATATTTATTGAGGCATTTCCCACTGGAAAATTTGTAGTTTTTATACTAATAAACAACAACATCTCCTATACAATCCTACAATACCGAAAATGCCCTGGGTTAGCTACATACTAAATATTTAATTGTGAAATATTCCCATTCTCAGATCTAAACAGGATTGCATAAAACAGAAGCGTCTTTAATTATTTAAACCAACAATCTTTTAGAGCGTACATTCTCGACCAGAAAGGCAAACTCCGTAAAAATTTGGGCTATTTTAGGAAATAGAAAGTGTCTGTCACACAAAGAACCCGTGTCTTTATTCAGGCTTGAGGATCACTTATCTAATGCTTGAACACGGCAACGCAATGGTGAAGACCCTGAAAAATAATTCAACCTATCTAGCCTGACATGTCTTGTAAGATACGGTATAGAGGTATATGTTGATAATGACAGGATTTGTTTTCTCGTTACAAGAGGGTAGTAAGTAAAGAAAAAAAGAAAAACAATGGTGTTTGTCTGTTAAATGTTTATAAATGTTCACACTGTGTGTACTTAAAGCAGCTCGTACACAGATTGTTATGAATTTCGAATTAAAATTTTAAATATATATGTGTATTTATTCTATCAATACCCGTCTTCAGATGCATGGTCGCCCGATGCAACATTCCGTGATTGTGGTATCTTCATCACAGTCAAAAGCGTTACGAACGGTATTAAACCTATATTTAGAATTAGAAAACTTGTATTTTATTTGCCGCCACATGACTGATTACATTCACTCCCCGCGCAAGGTTTCATTTTACAAGCTGAGCTTATAAATTCGCTACCCGGAGCTGGTTAAGAAATGTAGCAGAAGTCATTGAAGAAGAAGAAATGTTTAGCCTTAAAAATGTATTAATTGCTTTTAAGCTGTTAACTTTTTGTTTTCGCAAATCAAATGATACAAGCCATTTCTTAACGCCAATCTATTAACCAAGCTACGAAACCCTATGCCGACACTGACGCCGACAGGGGGCGGCAGAAACAGTTCAGCATGCCGCCCTCTCTAAAACTGCGTTTCCAGGGACAACACTAGTGCAACGTGTTATAGTTTAGCTTAAAAGTTCATGCTCTCGTTTTAATCATCAACTGCCGAGCAAAGACGTCCGTTAAACCAGCGCCTTGAATAATCGCAGGAAACTGCAGCGGCGATTGAATCCTTTCTTCCCGTCAGACGAGAGACTCACGGCTTCCGATATTTCCAAAGAAACAAATCCAAAACGATTTTCAGTCATATTTTTAACAGGTCTTCATTCTTGGATCTCATCAATAATGCATATCGAGCCGATCTTATTTCATTTGATGGCAAGTTTAAGATGAATTGTCTGCTGATCAAACTGACCTGAGGGACATCACAAGAAGTAGCGACTTTCTTGATAATCGTGTATTTATCATTAAGAAATAAACAATTTTTAAAGTAACCTTTATTTATTTCACATTGATAACGAAACAACTTACTGGACTTGAAAAATAAACACGCTACATCGGCCTACAACAATGCACCCTTTTACATGGTTAATACAAATTTTCTGAAACAAAATTAAAGGGGGTTTCAAGGGTTTTTTAAGGTTTTAAATGAATTTCAAAATTAAGGACTGACATAAACTGTAACTTATATTTTAAATTTTAAGGCATGAACGGAATGAACTTCATATTTAACAACTTGATAAACACTTTTTTATGATCAATATTGAAATGTCAATTCAAGGGTTTTTCAAGACATTTCAGATAATTTTATGTTTTCTTTTCAAGGGTTTATAAGGCAAAAATTGATTTTAAAGGGTTTTTCAAGACAGACATCAAATTCAAGGGTTTTACAAGACATGTGCGGACCTTGTTTAATGAAAACCCGAGTTACCGTTCCAGTACTCGAACCCAGCGCCATGAGCGGCTTAATAAAGTCAGGTAAACAACAACAACAACAGCAACAACTCAGGTCTAACGCGTCAGAGATGACATCAAACATATATCTGCTGGGAATGGACTGCGGGCGACAAAATGATTTTTTTCTTGTGGCTTCCAAGACGGACAGTTTAGTGGCAGCTCAAATCGATAAATGTAATAACATATGAGGAATATATCTAGAAAACGATCAACTGAGGCCGTGAGGCCGACACTTTGTCAGAAGATGATTGACCCTCCCATATATTTCGTTCTTTATATACTGTACTATTTCTAAATCTCATGCCATAGACCTTTCTTTGTAACATTAGCCCGTTTGTTACATGAGCACAGCTATGTTAGTAGAATTACGTCACAGACGTTCACAGTTTTAAGTCAACGTGTTTAAGTGATATAATCTTTGTTTTATTTATTAAGTTATGTATTGATTGATGGATCGATGAAAGTCGCCCTTAAGTATTTAAGTTTTACTAAGTGCTAAAATGATAATAAAAAACGCATCTTTTCAATTTATACGCACCAGAAAGATAAACGATTGAACAGTACCCTGGAAATATATTCTCCAGATATAAAACGTCAACAGAGACCTTGCCACCTGTATCTAGCACAGAAACCATATTCTTTGGAACTGAGGGCATTTAAAGCTTCTTGGATACATTGGATGTGCCAATTAAAACATGCCTTGGGGGGTTCCAATGTAATTTCCTTGAAACACTCTGATGCACAGTTCTATCATTATAACACATGGCGATAAATAACATGTTATAAATAAATAAAGACAAATTAAAATGTCATTTTCGGCGTCGTTTAGTCTATCTAATAGTTTATTTGTTTTCGAGTTAGCGTGCTGTACTTTAAATAACGAAATTAAAACGTTTATCTATTCCAATTTACTTCTGGAAAACAACACACACACACACAAAATGCGCTGCATTCAAAAAATGGCAACACGACGCAATTTACTATCAGTATTCCGACACGCAACGCGCCATTTATTACCTTTTATCTCTAGATTAAGTTGTTAAGTTTTAACGCACACTATATTGTAGTGTAATTAATATGTAAATGGTATTTCCAGTTTGAACTTTATACATAAAATTAGTGCAAGTTTTTTTCAGTGTTTTTGTTTCTCCCTACTCCTAATTATCACTAACAATAACATGAAAATAACATCATCAACCTCCCCTCCCATCCAATAAATAAATAAATAAATAAATAAATAAAACATCCAACAACAAAAAACAAGTAACACATTTTTACTAGAAGGTTCCTGAACATGGCGCCGTTTGGTTTGCCAACTAAATTGTGCTAAAAGCAGTGATCACACAGTTTCTTTGTATATATTTGAAATGAGAATTTTTTAAATTTTTAACGAATTCAAAACATGACGTTAAGCACAATTAAATTATTCTTATTCAATATTGATATCCCACAGTACAAGAAGAGATCTTTTTGACAAGAGAATAATCTTCACCGAATGACATTAACGATATTATAGTGCACTAAAAGTGAAGCAATTTTTATTTTTACTGATATTGGTAAAGATGAAAACTGTCCTTAGTTTCTTATCAAGAAATGCAGAATCAACAAAGCTTTATAAATATTTTGTTTGGGGGAGAGATGTTATTGATTAAGATTAAACATTATTTAATTTAATTTTGCATTGATTGTGAAATAAGTTCCATTTATATGAATTAATTTCGATTGCTCTTATGGCGGTGTATGTGGTCATTATGTAGGGATGGAACCGGAAAACCAGGAGAAAACCAAGACAGGCGAGCACCCTACCCTCACACACAGTTTTGCCTTACCAGAAATCGGACTGGGACGCATTGGTTGGAAGAGAAGTGCGTAAGCACAGCGTAATTCAGTTGTTGATTCGAAGAGGGGGCACCGGTTTAAACCGCAAGGTAGTTGGAAAGGTCTTTAAGTTTGAGTGTTTAAACTAGGGGTTAGAGAGAGAGAGAGAGAGAGAGAGAGGGGGGGGGGGTGCAATGAGAGAGGTAAGAGAACACCGATTTTTCCAGTTCAAGTCCATACCATAAATTTCAATCCATACCGATTTTCTTCGACACAAGGATGCTCACAGGCAATTCGACTTGGCTTCAAAAAAGGCGTTGAAATAAATAAATTGCATCTAGACGGTGAATTATAAGTTATTGAACGGCAGAAGATAAACTGGATTTTCCAACTAAAAATGAGAAATTTTCCCGCGAAAGGGCTTTAACCGATTGCAATTTATTGGTAATAAAAATGGTCATTTATACGAGTAATTTTGTGAACCATCGATACATTAAGTTTCATTTTAGTCCGTCTGGCAGCATTTGGTCTAATGCATTTTACGGATTTTTATTGATGGTAAATTAGAAATGCAGTGGGAGTTACACCAAAATCGAATGACCTAGTGAACTGATAATGCCAAAGTACTGGTTCAACACAGAAACCATCGAAGGAAATTAATTTAAGTTGCAACTTGACTAAAATCGAATGGTTGAATTTTAAGATAGATGAGATCATTCATTTGTTTTAGTGGTGATATCTTAATCAAAGCAAACAATCGATTACAATAAAATCGCAATATCATATCGTGTTATAGAAAATAAAGGAAGAATAAAATAAGAGGGTTAAGGGATGAAATAAAAAAAGAAGAGAGAAAAAGAAAAAAAAAAGAAGAGGAAATCGAAGAGGAGGAAGAAGATATGTACATTGTAAGAAGAAGAAGGCAGTGAAGAAAATAATAAGAAGAAGAAGAAGAAGAAGAAGAAGAAGAAGAAGAAGAAAAAATGATGATGATGAAAATGATGATGATTATGTTGACAAAGATGATGAATTAAGTGTTTTTGTTAAAATTTACACCTCATTAGCATTCATGACAGTCCAAATAAAATATTCACCGACATTTACCAACCGTTCGATAGATAGGTTTTTCTTAATTACTTTTTCTAAAACACAAGCCTACGCTTATTCATGATTAATAGAAACACTGCCTTATCGTCATTAAATACCCACATAATTTATATCTCCCACAATTAACGGTCCTTGATAAAGAGCAGGTCTCGAACCCTCGCTATCGAGTTTATTGCTACATATAATGGCCGAAACTGCGTCAGACATTTATCTCGAAATAAGTAAGAAACACGCTATACAAGAAACGTCATTTATCGCCGATAGTCTTGTTAAAGTCTAATACAAACAAAGCTGTTGACTGACATTTGCAGGAGAGTACAGACACATAACGGCAATTTTAGCAAAATATGTTATTAGGACTAAAACAGCATCTTGACAAGGTTTCTCTTTAATCTTCCAAGGCAGTAGTGTCGGATAATTCCACTTGTAAACAAGGACTATTAAAGAAACTTGATAGGAGCTAATTTTGGCTGTTTGACGAAGCGCTCGAAAACCTGAATGTCAGATACAGGGATACTTTATACTGAACAAACAGTACATGCTTTTTAATAAACTAAAACCCGTCTTAAGCGGTCAGTCAAGGGAACAAAAATATGACCGCATAACAGAGGTAACATATAAAAACGTCCTAGTTAGGAACTATCAAAACTTACATTGTGCCAAAAATACTAAAATTCTTAAACTCTAGTTGTGCAAAAACGAATTGTTACATAAAAATTTAGTATTATCTTATGAACTATTCATATGTATGAGTTTAAAAAATAACACAATCTAGAAGAAAAAAAAACATAGACCATTTCATCGGGGTTCGGCAATACCCGGTATAATTCGCTGATTTAAACTGACCAATAAGTGATTGAGGAAAAAAATCCCTAGTGAAAGTTTATTTCATATTGATCAATGTGTGGAATTATACACCAGCATGTAGATTAGATGTTCGGGGAGTGCTCGTTAAATTACGTAGTTTCATGTCTCATTTCGGAGTGAAATAGCCTATTAAAGCAACAAGAATGCTGGAATTAGGCCTTATGTATTTACGTATTATCATACGCCAAACAAAGCTGGTTCAATTCGAAACAAGAGCTATTCAGGATCACTTAAACACAAGTGTCTAGACTTTTACCATTATCGATATTCATTATATGTGATCTTGAATTTTTAAATCACAGCAATAGTGCTCAGGATTGACTCCAGTCCTAAAATGACCAATTCAAATAATAATTATAATGGCCAATAAAAAGGCAGCTGCAATTTTCTACAATAAATAAATGACAAAATTCCAATGAGACCGGCGAAATGTCTCCTGTATACTGAAGTCCTCAAATGTGCAGCTCACCACACACACACACACACACACACACACACACAAATATTTCCCTGACTCCTTGAACATACTTGTCCACCGGGACAGGTATTCGAAAAATTCAACTGAGTTTCCTCTAAACGTTATCCTTAGACTGTTACAGCTCTTTTGGCCTCGGCCCTTTCCTTTTCATGACTAGTAATTATATCGATTTACCATGAATAAAACAATGCCTCGCCTTCTATACAGATATTATGTGACATTGACAAATGCTTAACAATATAAACTTTCCGTATATTACATGAATATATCAATCAAAGCAGTTTTCCGCTCACTAAGTCTGGCAATCTTTAAATGGTCAACCTCTCGGTCGATTCTAATTACCAAAAAACAAATGCCACAATCCTTTAGATCTATATATTATTTAGAACAGTTAATAACAACTGTCATTTTTCACTTGGCCATTCTTCCGATGATTTATTACCCACTATCTGCTTGGACAGCCGTGTCTTGGCATTAAAGATCTAGTTTATAATGCCTACGTATATCTTTCATTCCAAATGACTGGACATTAGCATCCGAAATTATCTTAATCATACTTCAAAAGAAGATTCCTTAAGGCTTCAGGCCATTCATTGCTTCTTCCCATTAAATTATAAATAGACACTTCTATATGACAAATGAGTCATACACATTAATTAGCTAACGACTTACAGTCAAAATGCGAAAAATCTACCTTAAGCAAACACTCGGGTTAATTCGTGATAGACCTTTTCACCAGAGGATCGGCAATTCTCGGCGTCTGTGTCGAATTCCGTTCAAGCTGCTTACATCTATAGATATTCGTATATCCTTCCATCGTGAACTCTTTATACAGTTAAACCTTTCTAAAGCGGCCGTTTAATGTCACAAGAACAACAGACCTCTCAGTAAAGTTGGCTGCATTATGGAGTTCAAATTCACAATACAAGAGCACCGCATACAGATCCCACCGTTTTTTTTTTTTTTTTTTTGTTTTTTTTTTATTTATGAGTTATGGCCCTTGATGAGAATGCAGTCCTTGTGATAGTGAACAAGTATGTGGAGTTTGATGACAGGAGCTTTAAAAGTTTAGAAGTTAAAGCCAAGGTTAAAGTTTTTCCCCGACGACGACGACGCCATGAACAACAACAACAACAACACCGGTGTGATGATTGGACGAGCTAATAAACATGAGTCTTCTGGAAAATCAAAACAGGTTTGCCGCTGGCTGATTAGTAACATTTTAAATATGTTCATTTTATTTCTACAGTATACCCAGATGCAAAGTAGGCATTCAGGTTTTCTTGTATCTAAATCCATTATTTCTTTCCGAAATATGTAATGTTCGGTTATGTTCGACAAATTTATTTCAAATGCTACTTCAGGAGAATATTCGCATTTCTTGCATGATATATTGCTGAAAGAACTGATAAATTCAAATCAACGACAACCTGAATGGACATTTTCTATTGTAACTGAGTGTACAATGGGTCCACGTATAGTATATTGATGTAAAACGCTCTTTTCAGAAATAAAACTTACTAAATCGGAGCTTTCATTGAAGGTGATAAATATATTCACTAAAAGCATAGTCGAGGCAAATTGATTAAGCACTTTGTTGCGACGATGCAAGAGTGTTCTTGTTCTATAGCTCAACTATATAAAAAGAAGAAGCAGGGGCATAAATATAAGCTTGACTGGCAATCGCAAACTATAAAAGAAATTTAGTAAGATTTATACTGGTAGAAGATATTTATGATTCCAAAAGTATACAACAGGGGTTACTTTCAAAAACGTAAGGCGTCTAGACGCAGAAAATGTTCGTAATTCATTTTCTAACAATTGTGTTAGTCTAATGCCTCATCGGGCTTAATCTACTGACGCTAAAACGAGTTTTACCCTTTGGAAAAAAATGAATGATTTATACAATCTAGAAGTAAAAATGTCCCATGGAAAATAAGTATTTCATCACAAACCGTATTTTTGATACACAATCTCATTTGTAAAAGCATCATGTGTCTGAGAGTCTGAGATCCCGGAACAGAAGAGTCGAAAGATATATCTATCAAAACTGACTGTGGAACTGCTACACGCTTGCTTATATACTCGATAAGGAGAAACGTTGTGTCATTTTTTTTTATTTCTGTTCAAATCCAGGAAACTCTAGTTTCATGTGATGCAGACATAATATATATACACGTAAGTTTCCCTTTCTTTATTATGCTTGATACGTACTATTTATAGTTTGTCCGACTTAATCGTCCAATGAAATGCTTGCATTTCGTTCAAATTTGCATAAAATGATCTGTGAGGTCTTAATATAGTGCGTACTGCTTACGTGATCTAAGGACTTAATGGGCGGAGCTTGATGTAGCAGCGGATGATTACGTCATATGTTTTGCCTATAGTTTTATAAAATATACCCAATGATACTGACTCTGATCAATCACGTGTACTGTCAATCAAACGGGAGGCGAATCCATTACGCGAGATCAAAGGCAAAGCTGTGACGTACGTGACAAACGGTTAATATGATATCGTTCACATTTTTATTTTTAAAAATAAATCGCTTGCGATAAATTCCATACGATTTAAAATATAAACGATAACTAATATGTATTTATACAATTTTCACGTGATACTGTAAAGAAATAAAAAGATAGTCTGCTTGATTGACAGCAAGTTCAAGAAATAATGCCCTATAGACATAACCTACTTCTTTTTTTTTTAAACCGCTATATCATTTGAATTCCATTGTATTTAGCCATCCGATGATGTAATCTGATATAAAAATGAATGCAAAACGTATACAGAATAAATAATTACAGATGACTCTTGTCTGACAACTTGAGAATATGAATGACTGAGACGGCCGTGTCATGCAAACGAACTCGGGGCGATATTTACATTTGCTGATGTTTACGGTCGGTGATATTTGAGCGACTTTACATGCCCCACTCAAACCTCCGAACATTTCAGGGAATACTGATGACCGAATTGGAAGGAATTGTGAATTATGGTTAACGTTTATATTTTGTTTGGACCAAAAATCTGCTGGAAAGCAAAAACAACAGCAACGAAAACAATCCATTTCCCCTATATTTTTTTTCAGTGATTGGATAGGTGTATAAGCCTAGATAATGACTTTAAAAATGGTTGAGGCGGTTGACCATCTCACTGACATAATCTCAATCATTCGGTTTGTTGTTTTTTTTAATGGAAGGGGGTCTCTGTGGCTGAGAGGGTAAATTCGCTGACTTTAACACTCACTCAGCCTCTCTTCGCGTGGATTCAAATCCCGGCAGGGCCATTCGGATTTTAATGTGAGGAAGCCTTCCAGCTGGCTTGCGGTAGGTCGGTGGTTCTTCCCGGATGCCTCCGTGCATTCGAGGTCTTCCTTCACCTGTAATTAGCTGGACGTCGCTATATGACTGAAATACTGTCGAAGCGACGGTAAACTCATATAGTCAAGTCAAGTCAAGTCATTTACATGAGACAACTCAGACACCGGAAGCGAGAGCTGTATAGAATAATTAGGACAACGCAATGAAAAATAGCTGCTTTTTATGTTGATGTTGTTTTCTTATACATTGTTAACGATGTTACTGGCGCCGTACAACTTTTCCAATTTCCATTCCATTCATTTTATGTCCTCAAAATATTTTCCTTTGTGATTTATGCACATATTTCAGATTTGGAAAAAAAGAACAATGCTACCGTATTGTCTAGTCAATTTAAAGAATATCCATCGTTATTAAACAAGAGATTCTGAAGCCTGTCAAGATTCTTAGGACTTGATATGTATTGTCTTGGTGTTGGAAAGACAATGATCCTGGGAGAATACCGACATTTGTCTGCTGCAGACAAGTTCACAACACAGTGGTTGTGTGAAAGTTTACTGTCGCTGCGATAGTATTTAAATCTTCTATCAATGTCCAGACAATTTCTGGTTGAGGTAGACACCGAGCGCTTTAAGGTACCGCGTTAGAACCACCAACATGCCGTAAGCTGGTCTTCCGGCTTGAAGTAGGTCGTTGAATCTACAAAGGAGCTTTTGTTCGTTCTTTGTATTAAGTTCATTCGTTGACCTGTAGCAAACTTTAACAGACCAGTGAGAAAGCGCCAAATACAATCACCGATAAAACACCAGTTTAATTAAGACCCCGACATATTATAGGACACATACAATACTTTATTAAATAGCACAATTGGAGGGAAAAAATCTTGATCATAACGAACGAAAAAATGTCATGACTTTTTAAGCACGTTTGATTAGCATTGATCCAGACAAATATATGACCTTGTTTGTTTACAATGTGTCATTTTCAATAGGAAAATCATACACGCTCACGTTCATTTGAGAACTTGGTCATTTAAAACCCCCAGTAGTATAAAGGTTAGTTGGCTTCAATTCAGAACTTACTGGAATATTGAATAGCATCATCGAGTGACAACTGAATCGATTCAAAATGAAGAGTGTTCCGATACGTCAAAGGCACAAGGACACATTAGCACGCGTAGAGCAAATTATAAAGCTATTGTGACAACAGGCAACCTCTTTGAGACATCATTTATACATACTGGTGATATTAGAAGCGTGGGAATTGAATTACATGCTACTTCAGTCGAGTTAATAGACTTGTAATGGCCAGGGGTCAATGTCAACATTGAGTCTGAGGAACCGTTAAGTGGCTGAAGTATGGGGGTTCAATTCTAGGAACTAGATATATCAATGACGGCGATTGTTACCCCGTTACATCGCCAT
>CM037791.1:44893072-44921120 GCA_021229015.1 Solen grandis | reverse complement strand
AAATGTATCTACCACCAAGAAAATGGTTTCAAATAATTACTGAAAATAAAGATTTACTGTATCCTCAACCATTTTCAACATCATTTGAATAATGCATCTTTTTGATCAAAGTTAAATGCATCAAACAAATTTAACTCCGGAGTTAAATACACTTTGCATATATATAGAATACACGGGCATGACGCGGAGCGATGTAATTCGGTCTAAAAGTTATATGTAATGTGTTAAATATAAGAAAATATTATTGTGATGGTTATATGAAACCAGAAACAGCTGTTTGATCATGTCATATGATAAAAATATATGTAAAATCAAGTGACCCCTAGGAAGTGTTGGATAGAGGGCAATTTTGAATCAGGGCCATGTTTTGAACAAACGTGGTAGAGGTCCACTAGGCAATGTTAAACAACAAATATCTTAATCCAGTCTCTAGACCTTGTAGTTTCTGACAAAAAGATTTTTCACGTTATTGTAAAAGTTTAGTTATACGACGAAGTGGCCTCTTGGGCATGGCCAATTATTAACTCCAAGGTCATTATTTGAACAAGAGGGCCATGATGGCCCTGAATCGATCACCTAATTATAAATGAGCAACATATGTTGGATTTTTCATATTGACCTTCTTTTTGACCCCACATGACCCAATTTTGAACTTGTCCAAGATTTTATGGAAACAGACATTCTGACCAAGTTTCATGAGGATTGGGCTAAAAATATGGCCTCTAGAGTTTTAACAAGCCAAATTGTTGACGCCGGACGCCGGACGAAGGGCCATCACAAAAGCTCACCTTTGAGCACGTTGTGCTCAGTTGAGCTAACGAAACTGGTTGAAGTCCACTAGATGATGCTACACACAAAATATCTTAGATCTAGGCATCATGTTTTCGGGGATGATTTTTTTAAAAATCTATTTTTAGCTCCTCTGACCCTGATATGCAATGGACTAGAGCCATTTAAACAAATTTGGTAGAATTTTATGTATGAAACATCATGGGGAAGTTTCATCATATTTGGCCCAGTACTTTCAGAGGAGATATAGTTAACAGAATGATGCACCAATGGATGGTGATGGATGACAGACAAAATGATCACCATAGCTCACTTTGCACATGTTGTGCTGAGGTGAGCTAAAAATGAAGCATAAAACCCAGTCAATTATTGATAGTAGGTAGTAGATAAATTATGTACTGTGAAATATTAATTTTCGTGGGACACTAATATCATGATTTCATGAGTGTTTTATTGACAAAACTTGATCCCTACAACAAATGTCTATTATACAGACATCATTTTTCTAGAATATAGATCCATAAATAAATGTACTCACAAAATTCCCTTAAGTAAAGAATCAATGGAATTTAATGTCAAAAACAATTAAAGATTTTACAGTAATAAAATTTAAACAAGAGCAACGTCATGCAGGTACAAATGCTCATCGGATGTACTTAATGATGCATAACTCTATCATGAATCAGTGGAGATAACAAAATTTTGAACAAGCACTTTAATTTGTTATTCATATATTAGTACAGCAGATGCGTCTCAGAACCGATACCTCATAATAGGGGAGAATCACATATGTAACTTGTTAACGGTTGGGTAGCTCAGTCGGTGGAGCATTCGCCCTGTAAGTGAAAGGCCCCGGGTTCAAGTCCGGGTCAGGCTGCATATTTTTCTCACCCAGTAACACATGCAATACATGACTTCTGACTACATGTATCATCATCACGGTACATCTGAATGTTTACTCCAGTAAATTGCTAATCTTGTGACTTCAGGACACAATATGATAATAATATGATTTGTCTCTTGTATGTATCCCTTTTAAGTCTGATCAACATACAGAACATTTTTTTTTTCACCATGTATGTATATTACCTCCACTTACATCTAAGGCCAAAATTAAAAATATGTCTGTTTGTAATGCTCCGATCGACCCATCAAAAGGGCCTCTATGCAATTTTTGTTTTGTTTTTATTTTTAAATCCTTTTATGTCTTATTCCAAGGAAAAAAAGCACATTCAGCTATATTTTTAGGAATTCAGGGTTGGTTCACTACAAACAAAAACAATATTTTAATAATGGCCTTTAATGTATGATCACACATAGCACATTCATATGTTGTTTTCTCCTGCATGTATCCCACTGTGACGGACCATATGTGTCTTTTGACTAAATGAACGATCACAGATAGTACACTTGTATGGTTTTTCTCCGGTGTGTATTTGCATGTGCCTGGTCATTTGTGACTTTTGAATAAATGAACGATCACAAAAAGTGCATTTGAATGGTCTTTTTCCTGTGTGAATTTGCATGTGAGTGCTGAGGTTTGAGTAAAAACTAAATGTGCGATCACACAAATTACACTTGAATGGTCTTTCTCCTGTATGTGTTCGTGTGTGACTGGTCAAAAGTGACTTGCGACTAAATGTATGGTCACAAACAGTACACTTGAACGGCTTTTCTCCTGTGTGCAGTCTCATGTGTTGGATCAGAGAAGACTTATGATTAAATGCATGGTCACATATAGAACACTTGTATGCCTCTTCTCCTGTATGTGTCCTTTGGTGAAGGGTCATTTGTGACATTTGACTAAATGTACAATTACAAATAGTACATTTGTATGGTTTTTCTCCTGGGTGTGTCCTTTTGTGACGGGTCATTTGTGACTTTTGACTAAATGTACGATCACAAATAGTACACTTGTATGGCTTTTCTCCTGTGTGTATTCGCATGTGAAGATTTAGGTGTGAGGAACGACGACATGTGTGATCGCACAAAGAACATTTGTAGGGTCTTTCATCTGTATGTGTCCGTCTGTGACTGATCATGTGCGACTTAAAATCAAATATTTGATTGCACACTGTACACTTGTATGGTTTTTCCTCTTCTGTATGTGCCTGTCTGTGTTTGGTCAAGTTTGACTTACGACTAAATGAATGATCACAGATGGTACATTTGTATGGCCTTTCTCCTGTGTGCATTCGCATGTGTTGGTTCAACTCTGACTTATGAGTACATGCATGATCACATATAGTACACTTGTATGGTTTTTCTCCTGTATGTCTCCGTCTGTGACTGATCAAGTTGGACTGAAAACTAAAAGTTTGATCACAAATAGTACACTTGTACGGTTTTTCTCCTGTATGTGTCCATGTGTGTTGTACCAAGCTTGACATACAACTAAATGTATCATCACAAAAAGCGCACTTGTATGAGTTTCCACCAGTTTGAATTTGCAAGTTGCTGGTCAGAAGTGAGTTTTCAGGAAAAGTTTGGTCACACATTGTAAATTTGTATGAAGTTTCTTGTGTATCCGTATCTGACTGCATGGTTAGGTGGGACTTAGCACTAGTATGGTCTTTCTCCTGCATTTGTTTGCCAGTCAGTAACTCGTCAAGTGTGACTTACGGCTAAATGTGTGACCACCCTTAGTATACTATATATGGTTTTCTCCAAAGAGCATTCACTTGTGAAATGTCAAGTGCAACATCTGACGTAAATTATGTTATTTCCTCCTATATAAATTATTATATCTGTGTTTTATCAAACTCGACCTGAACTTTTTTCTCCTGTGTCAATTACCAAGTGTTGAATCAATGTAGACTGAATCCTTGATGCCCCCCCTTGAATGGTTCTCCTGAAATCCACACATGCTCACAATACACTTGTATGAATACTGAAACAGAAAACAATTTGAAATACATAAAGAATTGTTTTTTTAACATACTGAACATGAATTTTAAACCAGTGCTATCACTGAAAGTGAGTAATACTTCAACTAACCTCCTATTTGTCGCTGATATAGATGTTATTTACTAACTGGTAATAGTTGCAGTTGCCATTAGGGCTGTGACAGTGTTTGACTGAACAATAACATTTCTTTTTTTATTCAAATATATACATTACACAGTAAAACCTTGTTAAATCAAGGTCCTTGGGATCAAGCCGAAAACTTCAAAATAACGATTACTCAGATTAATAAAAAATATGATAAAAATATCAGTTTGTGTGTGTGTGCATGTCTATGTTTTCATTATCTTGAAAATTTATAAGCCGTGAAAATCTACAACTGGGTTTTTATCTATCATGTACAATAAATATAACATGTACTATTTTAAGTTAAAAAACAAATTGGATATTTCGTGCTCCACTGAGGTGCTTCTGAACAAAATTGTTCAAACATGTCAAAATAGTGATACATAAGTCTTTACACTCGATCTGGTGCTTCTGGTAGTGTTGCATGCTTGTGGCAAATGCAATGTACTTAAGGTCTGACACCATGTGTCATCACTTTAGCAAAGTTATCAACCTCGGGACAATAATCAGCTTACTAATAATTCATGAAAATTGACTCAAAAAAAAAAAAATGCATTAATAGCAATCATGGGACCAGGAATAGCTAAAAAAAATCAAAAGCATTGATCAACCTTAATGAAGCTTTTTGAACAGTCTTTTTATTAAAATATTCTTAAATGTAGATTTAACCCATCCCAACTTGTTTTAGGACATGACTGATTACTCAATCTGAGTCAATCACCTAACATATATCAAACAAATATTACCTGGTTGGTTCGTATGTAAAAAAACGCTCAGTGGTTTAAATTACAGCTGGTTCTGGGAAACCTCATTCTGGAAAAAAAATGCAGAAATGAAATTAAGAATGAAAATAAGGTACTTCTTAAATCTTAAGAATTACTAAGGTTGTTTAAATGTATAGATCATTGGAACATGAACGATCATATTCACTATTCACTCTTCGCGCATGCGCTCACTAGTAACAAGCTAAATATTTTAATAACACTTATATATATCAACTACCCACAGGCCTGGACTGGTTAAGATACCATGTTGTGGAATGAATCACATGGTACAGCAAGCACCAGCTTTGGGGATACTGTATTTTTTATTTAACCTGAATTCCTGAAGCATGTTTATGAAAACAAGAGTGTTCTTTGGAACACCTGTGTCATGTGCTGAAGCGTGACAGAAAAAGTGTGACAGATGGGCAGACAGACAGACGATGGAAAAGTGATCCCTATGTATCACCTCTGCTTACAGCAGGTGACACAAAAAATAGTGTTTTCCAGTGCAATGTGAACTACACTTGTAGAGTTTGTCAGGAAACAAAGACATCATCAACATTAACAAGGGTAATTTTTTTGCTCAGATGAGTAATGCTTCTGGCTCTGGCTGTATCTCTGATAATCAGAGTTTGAAACTGACAACTATGTTGTTAAGGGTTTTTGTTTGTTTGTATTTTTCTTAATCTGGATATGGTACGTTGTAGACCTCAATCTGGGTTTTACACAACGGAGTGATATTACATAGTAAAAGCTCTATAAGACATGTTTATCACACCCAATCAGTGCCTTAATATAAGGTATTCTATATAACTTTTACGGGGTTTAGTTTTACCAGATTTTATTTATTGATATAAATTCAAACTCCTTTGAGGTTGCCCTGGCCGAAACTTTCTTATATTAATAATAATAAAATCAAATATCTTTCAATCGGTTGTACAAATAAGACGTCAAATACCAACATTTTCCTACCTTTGCCTCGTCAACTTCAATAAATATTTTGATCTTATTTGACATGCCTGTGTCGCATACGTGACAAACTACACACAGTGGAGAATTCCGCCATATTGTAAACATCTCGGGGTTGTTACATGCTATTTCTATTGTATTGTCAAATCCCGATTAATGGTCAAATAAAAGAAATACTTACTATGTCTGTGGAACATAACATCTTTATTAAATGAACACAAACATCACACATGACCTAATTTTCTGTAAGCGAGTTCAGTTGGGTCAGTTGACCAACTACAATTGACTCTTATGACGTAATAGGGTTATCAGTCAAATCGGCCCCAAGTTAAAACGAACCCAAAGTGAAATGGTGCGAAATTGGTTAAAACGACAGAAACTGCGTGTCGAAACGGCACGATATAAACGGTCCCATTGTGAATAAATTGATTAAAGTAACGCGGCTTGAATGTCCTTAATGTTACAGCAGTTACTGTCCATGCTGTTACCAACTAGTTTTCTGTATTTAAAATTTGCATACTGCAGACTTGTTTACCTTAATACACATATAAAAAGCTAATATTTTACAAGCAAACTGCAAGTGTTCTTCATTTCCTACACATATTAAGAGAAGTTAAACAAATCAGAAAATGTTTCTTTCCTTATATAATGCTGCCACCTCAAAATCTTATTTTCTCTATCAAACAACCATAAAAATATGTTATTCCACACATGCTAAAAATATCTTACAATTTATTTAATACATTAATGTGAAAAATTACCATTAACTAGAACTATCACTAAATGTGATTAATACCCCCGCAATACTGCTTTAGAAATGATGAAGTTATTAGGATTAAGAAGAAGAGTATGAAAAAGACATTTTTACATTAGCTTTTTTTTTCCAGATTTTTGGCCGGGTTACACAGGTTGTGCTTGACCATTGTATGAAATTGTTTTGAATTCCAACCAGTTCTTTTCAAGTTATCTCTGGACAAGGAAAAGTAACAAGGGAATAACTCTGTAATTCCTTAGATAGAGTTATGGTTCTTGTGCACTGCACTTCCTCATATTGTGGTTGACCATTGTATGAAATTGTTTTGAAATCCAACCAGTAGTTTACAAGTTATACTCTGGACAAGGAAAAGTAACTAAGGGCAATAACTCTGTAATTCCTATAGATAGAGTTATGGTTCTTGTGCACTGCACTTCCTCTCCATGTGCTTGATCATTGCATGAAGTTGTATTGAATTCCAATAATGCAACAGACCGCTGGACCGACCAACCGACCGACCACCGGGTGACTCCTATATACCCCCCCAAACTTTGTTTCGGGGGTATAAATATGGTAACAGTATGGACAAATGATCTTTGGATGCAGTTTATGTTCATATATCTGTAAGAGGACACCCGTAAGGTTACATTTTCTTTAACTTTCCTTGGTTCCAAATGTTTGTTCATAATTTTAATTCCAGAAAATTCATGTTATTTTAAAGTTTTTATTACCAGCCACTAAATTTCAAACTTTTCTGAGAATGACACATAATTAATTTGGCTTTAGAAGTGAAATGTTATTGGTAGCCATAAAGGTAAGAAGGGTAAATAAATACTCATCTATTCATGTGTAGACCTTTTTATGTGACTTACGATATTATCACGACAATATAAAATAACACAATGCAAACAATGCAACACAACGTTCAACATTTTGAAATGACGCTCATCATTTATTGCGATATCTTTTTAAAAATGATCTAGATCAACACATTTGTGCCCTATAATGTCGTGTGTGGTGATGCATTGTTGTGTACCATTTCATACTGTTGTGTGTCATTAATAGTACAAGTGCGTCATTTCAAATTTCTTCATGAAAGCGACACATAACATTAAAAGTGGTACTAACCTGGTTCCGTAGTTGATTGACAGAGATATCAGACATCAACATAAATAAGCAGAACATTTACATCGTAATACCTTTACAAAAATTTATCATTTTGACTACAATTTCTATAACTGGTCTACCCTTGGAGGTGTTGCTCAGTACAATTATTTCTGCAATTAATATTTTGCAAATGGCCTAAATAATATGGGAGATATTATGCTTCCAGTTCCCTCTTAATATTTTTTGTCAGCTGATTTTTTGTTTGAATTTGGATAACACATAAGACATTGCTATTCAATGTTCAATATAGAGAAATTTCAAGCCAGCTCTCAAATGCTAGGCACCTCTGGCATTGTTATTCACCATAAATAAAAATTGTGAAAATTGACCTTAAGTGTAAATTTTTTAGCTTACTCAGGTTTGTGGTTAAGATTTCAAAAACTAATAGAGGCTGGGTTTAACATCAAGTTAGTTCAATTATGAGCTAAATGTGTCATCATATAGTCACCATATTTATATGTAACTAAACACTTTATCTATTTTACATGGAATGGAAACAAGGAATGCATTGGTGAGGAGTGAAATTTGTTCCAAAACGCTGTCTGGGCACACACACTGACAATTTTGGAAGGACAGGGTGCAGTTTGAACAGGGTTACGAGTTACTGAATATATTTATTTTATTAAATGCAAAAAATGACACCCAAAAACAAACAAACAATTTTTTTAAATTACCACACTTACAGAACAAAGTTGCATAAATTTCAGTTTGTTTGTTGGGTTTAATATCCCACCAACAGTACTTCACTAATTTGGAGACGATGTCTGCTTGAGACAGATAAAGTGCTGCCACATTGCAGTATCACGCTGTAGACATGTGGCATGATATCACACCCAATCACATTATCCTGACACCTGCAGGCCAACCAGTCCTGGGACTACACTTATATGCCGAGCGCCAAGCAAGGGAGCTATACCAGTACCATTTTCACAGCCAGGGATCAAACCCACAACCTCCTGCACCAAAGGGAGATGCACAAACCCCCCAGTCACCGACAGTCAAACTTAGAAAAAGTAATATAAAACATAATAGTAATACAAAACGGTTTATTTTCTTCTTGAAATATTTATTACTTTTATGGCAAACATTTCCCAAAAGAAAAATAAAACAATTGTATGTGCAACACACACACAAAAACAACGTTTTGAATAATTAGCAGAAAAGACTACTGGTATAAATTTGAAGCTGAAATGACTTTTCACATAACTGCTACATTTTTTCTCAAATATTATCCAAATTCATTTTCTATCAAACAGTGACTCTTAAGGTAAAGTACCTGTAATGATTCCACTACATCTTGGACCACTTAACCTCTACAGAGATAACCAAGATGAAACATTAGGAAACCTTGGTTATCTCCATGAAAGGCCTGAGGTCTGAAATGTAGCTGAACCATTACAGGGACTTTACTTAAACTGCTTCTAACTACACGTTCTCACGTATCAAATAAAATACAATCTTCAAGAAAATGAAGATTATAAAAGAACCTATTGTTTTCTTAGTAAGTGTTGAAAGAAAACCATAGAGATCCGCAGTGATAAATCTCAGACTTAACCCTAAACATGATATGTTTTTTTTGCAAAACACATTCTTGAAATTCATATACATGTAATTCTATTTTCTATGAAAACTTTAACCCTTTCCCTCATAGAGGAAATCATGAAAAGACCTATGGGAACAGCATAAAACCAGATCAGCCTGCGAGTAACTCGCAGGCTGATCAGGTTTTATGCTGTTTGCTGCTCCTCAGTGGTCTGGAAATGAGGATTTTGTAATTAAATTTGGTAAGGTTTAACTGTGGTTTTCTGCAGATCAGGCTTTATGTGGTACCTATTGAGTGCGTCAAAATGAGTCTATATGAGGGAAAGGGTTAATTAAGATGTTTATTTTTAAACAACTTATTGAAATCATTTTTATCAGAATTATTTCATGTTCCTTTAAGTTAATCAGATTTTTTTTCAAAGAAGTAGAAATTAAAAAAAAAAAAGATATGTGTCCATTGGGCATGGATGCCCCCACCATTTTTTATTAAGTTATATTTCTCAGTAAATATGATCAGAAACTGAAAATATAAAAGAAGACGATTTTAAGATTGATTAAGTGCAATGACTCTGACCTCAACCAAGTGAAATGACCCTAACCTTAAAGCTAGTTATTTGGTTCTTGTTTGCAGCACATTTTTTTTTCTTTTGTTCTAAAGATCACTTTTGCCAAGTACCGTAATTTCAAAAACACAACCAATCACAACAAAGTTACATCCAGTACAAGTTTTATGGTCAACTGAGTGCTGTGACCTCTAAGCTAGCAATCTGGTTCTTGTTTGCGACACATTGTCTTGTCCAAAGGATTACTTGTGCTATATTATTTCAAAACATGTGCATCCTCACCAAAGTTACTGCTGGGAAACAATTATAAGGTCATCTGAGTGCTGTGACCTTACTTTCAACTTAGCGACCTGATTATTGTTTGTGACACATCGTCTTGTCCTAAGGATCACTTGTACCAATTTATTACAAAACACAATATTCATAACAAAGTTACAGCTGAGACACAAATTCTTGTGCACACACACACACGGATAGGTGTAACAGTATATTGCCATTACATTGTACATGCAAAACTTTAACCATATTGGCATTAATTATCTTTTTCTCACCATTCTTTAAAAAGTCAAGCTAAAAAAAAAAAAAACAATTCTTTCTTTAACATACATGCATACAATATAGCTGATACTGCCAATAAAGATGCTTCTGATACAATATCTGTATATCTCCAGAAACAAATTGCCCTACCTGTTAGTGGGAAATCCACTGACAAAACAATTAAGCCAGTGAAGATTGCAATATTCAAATATATGCTAAGTGGCAGTCCATAATCAATGGAGATACACAGAGTAGAGGTCTGACAAACAAGTGTTACGTGTATCATTATACTGATTTAACTTACTAAGTTACATAAAGTCATAAATTTATCACCTGTATTTCCCCTTTTCAATTCTTTATCACTTACTGTATTAATCACAGATAAACAACTCTTTTTTGAATTTTCGCCCTAGGGGTTTTATCAACAATCATGAAGAAGTACAAAAGCACTACATTACTGCATTTTGACTAAAAACAATATCTGTATAATATGTATACTGTATAATCATTAATTTTTTTTACTTTTAATTTCGTTGATTTTATTATGTAATTGAGAAAATTTCGATGGTATTTTTATTAGTGGATATGTGTTCTAGAAAACAAGAGGTATTATATATGGAAGGAAAAATATTTGTGAGGGTTGAAATTTAAGTGCCTTGAAATTTAATGATTTCAGAGTATAACACTAAATTCCTATAGTGCAGTAAAAAACAATGATTAAATATCCAATTTAGGTTCTGCACATACATTGATATGGCTATCTCCTGCATGTGTCCGTCTGTGACTGATCAAGTTTGACTTACAGCTAAAGGTCTGATCACAAATAGTACACTTGTACGGTTTTTCTCCTGTATGCATTCGTATGTGACAGGTCAAGTCTGATTTCTGACTAAATGCATGATCACACATAGCACACTTGTATGGCTTTTCTCCTGTATGTGTTCTTAAGTGACTAGTCAAGTTTGACTTAAAACTACAAGTATGATCACACATGGTACACTTGTAAGGCTTTTCTCCTGTATGTGTCCGCATGTGTTTGGTCAAGTACGACTTACAACTAAAGGAATGATCACACATAGTACACTTGTATGGTTTTTCTCCTGTATGAATTCGTATGTGAGTGGTCAAGTCCGATTTTTGACAAAATGCATGATCACATACAGTACACTTGTATGGTTTTTCTCCAGTATGTGTTCGTAGGTGACTGGTCAAGTTTGACTTGAGACTAAATGCATGGTCACATATGGTACACTTGTATGGTTTTTCTCCTGTGTGAATAAGCATGTGACCAGTCAAGTGTGACCTAAGACTAAATGCACGGCCACACACAGTACACTTGTATGGTTTTTCTCCTGTATGCATCTGTACGTGTCTAGTCATGTTTGACTTACTTCTAAATGTCTGATCGCACACAGTACATTTATAAGGTTTTTCTCCTGTATGCATTCGCATGTGATTATTTAAGTGTGACCTTTGACTGAATGCTTGATCACACACAGTACATTTGTATGGCTTTTCTCCAGTGTGAAATCGCATATGACAGGTCAAGTATGACTTATGACTAAATGTATGATCACAAACAGCACACTTGTATGGCTTTTCCCCTGTATGTCGCCGTAGATGACTGGCCAATTGTGGCTTGCGGCAAAATGTTTGATCACACATAGTACACTTGTATGGTTTCTCTCCAGTATGTGTTCTTTGGTGTCTTACCAAGTCGGACTTGTAACTAAATGTATGACCACATACAGAACATTTATGAGGTTTTTCTCCTATATGAATTAGCATGTGTTGGATCAAATCTGCCTTAATCCTTGAGGCATAATCACACAATTCACACCTATGTTGTTCTTCTTTTATCTGGATTTCCATGACTTCATCCATGATTAATCACGGTATACTTGTATGAATACTGAAACAAAAAAAAATACTTTATTCAAAAAAACGTATTAGAATTGCTTTTTATATGTTAATGTTTGTTTGTTGGGTTTAACGTCCCATCGACAGTATTTCAGTAATTTGGAGACAATGTCTACTTGAGACAGATATAGTGCTGCCACACTGCAGTATCACGCCGTGGACATGTGGCATGATACCACACCCAGTCACATTATCCTGACACCAGGCCAAACAGTCCTGGAACTACCCTTATATGCTGAGTGCCAAGTAAGGAAGCTATAACAGTACCATTATTTACGGCATTGGAATGTCACGACCTGGGATCTTTATATGTTTATATATCTAACATTTACCTTAATCAATGAAATTAATTAAAACTCCCACTACCCTGTTATTGTGATTCAGTAATATGGATGTTGTTACCAATTGATGAACCACCCAAAATCCATGTCATTAATTTCACCCTGATATGCAAAATTTAAAGCAGCTCGTTCACAGAAATGATCGGTAGAAATTTAAAGAAATATTTTTCTACTCTCCCTCATTAATGTTGGTGAAGTCTTTGTTTCCTGACAAATGAACTCGGAAAGTAAAGGTCACATTGCACAGGAAAAGGCTACTTCAACGAAATCAGTTAAATAATGAACACAATATCCCTGAAATACACTTTCTGCAACATGGCATCTTCAACAGTTCAGGGTAGAGATTTCTATGAAGTAAGCACATGCACAAAAGTGAATGAATCTAGTAAAAATAGGTTTTATCTGTCTAAATCTAGTTTCTATACCATCTGTGACAGTATTGCCTTTGATGAGGGAAACCACCATTTTTTTTTCAATTATGGATGGTTTGCATTGGGTAACATTGCATCCGTAAATGGGTATTGATAGACATTATACACTTATATAGTTAAAAATCAAATTCTTAGTTTTTTACCTTATATGAACAAGCTGCTTTAACCTTTGTCACACAAGTTATTTGTTTGTGTGTGATTCAGTCGCCTTTCATACATGCATAAAACCTAGAAAAAAAAGAAATTGAATTATATGATCCTTCAAGTAATGATGGTAATTTTATAGAAAATGCAAGCCTTTATAATAGGCCAAGAGTAAAAGAAACTATAACTCAAGTTAGTCAATGGATGCTTTCATCTGCATTGAAGTTTTGATTCTTGTCGATACTGCACTTCTTCCATATTTATACTGCACATCTAGTTGATCATATACTGTACATATTCTTATACACTGAAGAGTGTGTCATAAAAATTCTTGTTTGATCTATAAGCCTCAGAAAATACGAGGGTCATCCGAAAATGAATGAGAGTTAGTTTGTAACTTTTGATTGAAACAACATAAAGCCACAAAACTTGGCATGTAACTAAATTAACTTATTGCGCGTAAGTGCACATGTTAATAAGCATCATGACGTTACGTCATTTTTGATGACGTCATATCAAACAACGCAATGGCGGACGATGCGTTGGCGCTGATGCGAGAAGAAATTTATGCATATATCAAGATAGAGAGTAGGCGCGGAAAGAAAGCAACTGAATTATTTAATGCACTCCAGGAGGTTGACCCGACATGTGCAATTGGATTTAGCACTATTTGTAGATGGGTGAAGGATTTCAATAATGGACGGCAAGAGTATTACAAGAAGCCCTTCTCTGGTAGGCCGGTGACAGTTACAGACGCCGATAACACCGAAATTGTTACTCAACTTCTCAGCTCTGATAGACAATTTACATGCGAGGAAATTGCGTATGAATCGGGGATATGTAAGAGTTCCGTTCATGTTATTCTGACGCAGAATTTAGGCATGAGAAAGATCGCCGCGTGGTTGGTGCCGCACGCACTCTCAAAAACTGAAAAAGACAAACGTGTTCAAATTTTCATTGAATTGTTGAATAGATATTCAGAGGAAGGTGAAATGATGCTGAACAGAGTGGTTGCTATCGATGAAAAACGGATCTGGTTATTTGAGCCAGAATTGAAACCCCAAAGCTCTGAATGGCATACTCCAAACTCGCCAAGACCTGTGAAATATGTGCAGTATGAACTGTCCAAAGATGATATTCGCTTAAGATATTTGTGGCGTTTTGACAACACACAGAGTTCCACATGGAAGCACGGTTAATAAAAAGTACTATAAGTGGTATTTGACTAAAATTCTTCGACCAGCGATACGCCGCAAACAACCGGAACTTTTACAGGTGATGCCATTAATTTTGCATGATAATGCCAACCCGCACAAGTCCGGCGTTGTTAGGGATGTGTTCGAGCTGTACCACTGTGAAGTTCTTAATCACCCGCTATATTTGCTTAAGTCCCCCCGACTACAACCTGTTTCCAAAACTTAAAGAACCACTACAAGGAGTCCGATATGATGATTTGAATGAACCTTCAACATTATCACAGAATTGATTGACACTTGTTTACAAACTGTTTTTTTTCTCTTTTTATTATTGAAATGTTCTAGTTAAAGATAAACTAATACATTTGTCATTTTGTAAAGAATTAACAATTTTGTTGCATTTTCAGTAATTAATGCCTCTTCTTATTGTATGTTACTATGTCAACATCATTCTGTTTTAAAAATAGCACATTCTGATTATTTAAGGCCATAGTTGTTATTAATCTGATAGCAAAAACCATAATGTTGATCATTATAAGAAACTAGACACAGTGTGATAATGTTTCTTGACCTCATTTGAATCATCTTAAATTTGACACATCAATCCATGCTGTAGGAAGACCATAGTACTTCATTGCGACTCAAGATGTTGCTTTTGGAAATTATACTTTTGAATAGTTGGTTTTGGACAGTTGTTTTTTTTGTTTTTTTCAATTTGTTTTCAATTATCATTGACAATTTATTACACTTAAAGGGAATATATTGATGTATTTGGGAATAAATTCAATATAACAGTAAGGGACTGTTTGTTTGTGTTTTTTTGCAATAACTTCTTACACTGGCAAGAACTGCATACTCCAGATTTACGGACAATTTAGTAAAGAAATTAAAGTCCGTAAATGGAATCTATGTAGTAATTAGATCAGACAAGGCAGAACATTTGTATGTGACATGTTGAGGCGTGAAAGTGTGAAAGAGATGATGATAGTTGGGATCAATTAATCAGTGGAACCTTATGTGATTAGTGCCACACATAATTATAATTATATATTGCATAATAATTATAACTTTATATATTTTGATCAACTTGTAGAGTAATATGGAAAGAAAAACAAACAATCCATAATATAGTTGAGTCCCGTTATATCGCAGGTTCTTTTGTATCACGATAATCTCATTTTGTTGGGAAAGATTCTACCGATCACCACCTAGTGACACCACTTTGTAAAAAGGAAGTTGCGATTTTTATTGAAATAAAATTTAATAAATTTCTGCAAATGGTAAAAAAACCCATAAATTTCTTGCAGTAACCTGATTTCCTATCACATAAATATAATGAATTGACAGACTCAACATTCGCTAGATCTTCATCTGCTGCCTTGAATGGTAATGGTTTGATCATATAACGACACCTTTAGGTGGAGCCAGCTGTCTTTATAAAGAAGTATTGTGAAAACAGAGGATCGTGGGAGTTTCTATGTAGGCCAAACATGGCGAAAAATAACATGTTTTTAAAATGTTTTAAGAAGGGCTGAAAAAATAATCTCTTTTCACATTATGGTACAAAGATGGAAAACAGTGACATACAGAAATAAATTGCAGAGAAGACTTCATTGATGTTTTATTCCCGTTCATTTCATTAGTACCGCGATACAAGGGAACATCATCCAACCTTGAGTTTTCCGATTTGATTATTTTTATTGAATATGTATGATGAAAATTAAATATTTAACATGTAAACCATATAAACTATTTCAAATATAAAATTCGACCACAACTGACGGTTAATAATCACAAGTGAATGAGAAATAAACCAGAAAATCTTACATTGTGTGTAGAAGAAAAAAATCTCTATTTCAGCACGAATGGATGGAGTGTAATTTTCTCCAATATTTTCTTCTTTCCCAATGAAGTAGGTACAGATTAACAGTTCTCGTTCTCGCGATATAACAAGTAATTAAAGAGAGACTGTGTGACTTCAGCTTTTCTCCATAAATGTTAATTATTTTAACAATAAATAATAATTAATTCTCCAGGAAAAACAATTACAAATGGCCTTAGGAATATGGGAGGTAACTCTGTCTTACGGATACATTAACTATATCTTCTATCCTTATATGCTGAGGGCCAAGAAAGGTATTGATTTGCCAGTATATTTAATCAATATTTTGAATGTGAGCAGTAAATGGAAGAGAAAAAAAGGAAGAAGAAGGGAGCTATACTAGTACTTTTTTTTATTATGGTTGGATGCACCTGGGAATCAAACCAACAACCTCCTGCTCAAGAGGCGGACACTCCTAATCACTCGGACAACAGGGATGGTCTCACACAGAATTGATGCTTCGGCTAATATATACATGTATTGTAGGACAATTGTATAAATATTTGGTTGTAAATCTATGAAAAAAAATGAAGTTTTTGATTTAATTAATAATATTAAGGGTCAATTAATTCAAAATCAGACATAAAAAAGTAGACTGTGACAAAAAATTATTCTGAGTTACAATTTTACACAAACATTTTAAATACACAAACATTTTAAATTAGAAATGCAACTCTATATTTAACAAAATGGTATTAAAATTAATACCGGTAATACTGTTGAAAGTAGATCTAAATTTATCTATGTTTATGTGCATATTAATATAAAAGACATGTATATTTTTTAATAAATTCTAAAATCATCCACTTATTCAAAATGTGCCCAGAGATGATTTCCCCCAACTATAGACAAAATGTTGTCACAAAACCCAAAAAACTCACCAGATTGCACCATATTTCAAACCTTTCAATTAAAAAATGTACTCCTGGATCCAGCTTGGCCTGCCATTTGGGTACAGGATTTTCTTCATATTGCTATGCTTAAGGATTTCATTGCAGAAAGTTGAAGACCATTGACAAAAATACAATTATTATTATAACAATATTATTATATAATATTCATCTTATGACTGACATCAAATGAGCAGAATGATTTCTTGGGGTACCCAAGTAAATTTAACAGACTCCAAATTAAATCAATGCCAAAATTGATAAAGCAAACCCAAACTGGGCATGGAAATTGCTCAAAATGGCCCTAACATAAACGGCCCCATTTTTAAGGTGTGAATAAAAAATAATATAATTAATGTGTTCAAGGTATAGAATTAGTTATCTTAAACTGTGACAAATCATATGTGTAAAGCACATGTGTGTGTTATTTCATACATATAGGCAATAATATATTTAAGTGGAGGTTTGTTTTTATAGAAAAATTATGTCCCCCCCCCCCCTCACAAACATGCCAGAGTTATGGACCTTGTGTGTGAAACTTTCTCTCATCAATTTCTTATCATAAATAAAATTTCAATAAATTTAGTAGAACAGGAGTTATATTAGGGACACATAAATGTGAAAAAGGGGAATAACCCCAACTAGAACTATCACTGAAGGTGATTCATACCCCCACCCCCATCTTTGACACAGGATGTATTCACATGACACATAAAACGAATGTTCACACATAGGATTTGGGCTTATAAGCATACCAAAAAAAAATATTATCACTAAAGGTGATCAATACCCACACCGGAAGTCTGTCATGTGTAGGAATACAGTTTCAAAAGTTTGCGTGAGTGAAAGACTACATGTATGTAAGGTTTAAAGTTAGTGTGAGCAATGGTTCAAAAGTTTTGGACAATGCTAAAAAGTTTTGACAGACAGACAGATAGACAGAGAGACACACATACAGACACACAGAGGAAAACAATTTGCCCCCAAGATCTGTAGCTGAGGAGAATAAAAATGCAGTCTAATTATGGTTCACATTCATATTTATTGTTTGCAAAAACCTGTCTTTAAGAATTTACATTGTGGTTTTCTTATGCACTGCACTTCCTCTCATCAAGATCAATCTACATATGAAGTTTCATCAACCTAGCTACTTTAGTATTGGAATTATGCTCCGGACAAAATCAAAAGATTAAAAATGACAAAGGGCAATAACTCCTTTCAAAATACATGCAGAGTTATGGTTCTTGTGCAGTGCACTTCCTCTCATCAAGATCAATCTACATATGAAGTTTCATCAACCTAGCTACTTTAGTATTGGAGTTATGGTCCGGACAAAATCAAAAGATTAAAAATGACAAAGGGCAATAACTCCTTTCAAAATGCATGCAGTGTTATGGTTCTTAGGCACTGCACTTCCTCTCATTAAGGTCTATCTACATATGAGGTCTATCTACATATGAAGTTTGATCAACATAAGTACAGTAGTTTTGGAGAAATGCTCCGGACAAAATCAAAAGACAAAAATTAACAAAGGGGAATAACTCCTTTAAAAAACATGAGATTGGTTTTTTCCTCTCATCAAGATCAATCTACATATGAAGTTTCATCAACCTAGCTACTTTAGTATTGGAGTTATGGTCCGGACAAAATCAAAATATTAAAAATGACAAAGGGCAATAACTCCTTTCAAAATACATGCAGAGTTATGGTTCTTAGACACTTCAATTCCTCTCATGAAGGTCTATCTACATATGAGGTCTATCTACATATGAAGTTTGATCAACATAAGTACAGTAGTTTTGGAGAAATGCTCCGGACAAAATCAAAAGACAAAAATTAACAAAGGGGAATAACTCCTTTCAAAATACATGCAGAGTTATGGTTCTTATGCACTGCACTTCCTCTCATCAAGGTCTATCTACCTATGAAGTTTCATCAACATAGGTACAGTAGTTTTGGAGAAATGCTCCGGACAAATATTTGTAGACCAACCGCCGGACCGAACACCTTTATGTGCATAAAAATTATGGCCTTAATTGTGCATGACAGTTCCTCTCAAGTTCACTTCAATAGCATAAGAAGAAGAGGAGTTGATTTAATGTGGAAAAGGGGGATAACTCCAAAAATACAAACACCTGTTATAGACCTTGTGCATGACATTTCCTCTCATCAAGTTCTTTACATAAATGTAATTTCACTTCCATAGGAGATATATTTTGGACAGACAGACCAAGAACAGAGAGACAACTCTGACAAAAACAATATGTCCCCCTAATATAAACAGGAGGGATACATGCCTAAGCGTTTTGTCACCAATACCATTTCTCTCTCTCTCTCTCTCTCTCCCATTTTTCAAATAAATTATGCTACATGCTTTTTTCAATGACATGGGAAAGAAACATATGGAACATACATGTAATAATATAATTATTGTAAGTCCACTTTATTCTTTTATTTTTCATTTTTAACATCGTTTTATATACATTATATGATCTGCAATTGTTGCAAAATGCTTGTATCATGTTTAAAAAAGTTTAGGAAAAAAAAAATAGTTCCGTTTCTGGTCATCCAACCGACCCTCTTTCTTAACGACTGACCCTTAATTTTTTTTTTTACCTTTCTGCCTTTAAAAAAATGTTTCCTTTTACCTTTCATTTCATGTAAAAAAAAAGAGGGCCATAATGGCCCTGAATTGCTCACCTGATTATAAATGAACAACATATGTTGGATTTTTCATATTGACCTACTTTTTGACCCCACATGACCCACTTTTGAACTTGTCCAAGATTTTATGGAAACAAACATTCTTACCAAGTTTCATGAAGATATGGCCAAAAATGTGGCCTCTAGAGTGTTAACAAGGTTTTCATACGACTTGACCTCGTGACCTACTTTTTGACCCCACATGACCCAAATTCGAACTTGTCAACGATTTTTCGAGACAAACATTCTGACCAAGTTTCATGAAGATTGGCCTAAAAATATGGCCTCTAGAGTGTTAACAAGCCAAATTGTTGACGACGCACGACGGACGCCGGACGAAGGGCCATCACAAAAGCTCACCCTTGAGCACGTTGTGCTCAGGTTAGCTAAAAATAAAATCCCGAGCTATTGACCCTCTTTTTATTGCTGGAGACCAGAAATGGAACTATTCTTTTTTTTTGCCTTACAGTTGCAAAATTAATGAGCTAGTTATTCACACTCGCACTATACTGGTACTCCATTATGAAAATATTAAAGAAAAAGAAGAAGCAAGAAAATGTGTCTGTGAGACACTAATGCCCCACTAGGTTATGGTTAGAACCAAATATTTGCTTGTATTTTTTAAAGTTTATATAATGATGTACATTTGTACCAAGTTTGATGTGAAGTTACCTTTACAGAAAAAGTAGTTTAAACACAGAGATAAACATGTGGCAGAATAACCAATTTTACCAAGTCACTGCCATAAAATTAAATAAATACTACCAGAAAATAATCCACATCATGGTGTACATGTATGTCATGTTTCAGGAAGATGTAGTCATCTTCATAGAAAAAAAAAGTTTAAGAAACAAATGCAGAACAATCAATTTTACCATGTTCATTCAATCATGAAATTTAGACCATGTCAAAGTCATAAATTTGCATTAATATTTTGATGTACATGTGTACATAGTTTGATAAAGATGTGAAGTCATCATCACACAAAGTTAAACCTGAGGCAGAACAATCAATTATACCATGATCATCCAACTGTGAAAGGCCAAATCTGCATAAGTATTTAATGTGTACCTTTAGATGTGAAGTCATCTTCATAAAAAAGAAACTTAAATGCAAAGGTAAACCTGAGGAAGAACAATCAATTTCAGCATGTTCATCCAACCGTGTAATATAGGTCACAGCATGAATTCACATAAACATTAAATAGATCATATCATCATGACATGATGTACATGACATTGTGTACCTAGTTTCATCAAGATGTGAAGTCATAGAAAAAAACCTTAAACGCAAAGGTAAACCTGAGGTGTGACGAACGGACGGACGAACGCACAGACCAAAAATCTATATGCCCCGCCAACTCCGTTGGGGGGGCATAAAAATTATATTGTGTTTAAGGCTTTTGATAAAGTATGGCAGATTGGACTTTGGCGATAATTCTCAAAATTAGTTGATGGAAAGTTTTTTAGAGTTATTTTCAGTATTTATCAAAATGTCATCCTGTTTTAAATCATATGGAAACACATCAGATTTTTTATCTGGGGAAATATTGTTTTTGCCCTGTCTGTTTGTCCCATTGTTTATTGGATTGTCAGCAACTTTAACAATGGCCATAACTTGAAAACTGTACAAGGTATTGAATTAATGCTACTAGGAAAAGTGCAGTGACCAAAAACCACTACCTGGCTCAATCTTTTAGTTATCTCCCTCTTGGAATTTTTTTTTTTTTTAAATTTTTATAAGGAGCATAAATTTGTTAAATATACAAGGTACTGACTTCAAATATACACCTATGGTGAGATTGGGAGGTGTCGAGTGATCAAGATCTGTATCTCTACCTGGACCGATTAGCTCTGTTTCAATGACCCCCAACAAATGCAACTCAATAAAACAATGATTCAAACCAACAAAGGTATAAAAATAAAAATTAACATGCATTTAAAACAGTAAATCTGGCCCAGATGAAACCCTTGTTCTACAGTCTAAAACCCAACAGGCTTAGTAGATGTCCACAATGCCATCTTACACCTCCAGGACTTGTGGTTTCTGACATATGCAAGATTCCTATATAAGCCTATGTATAATCAAGTGAGCCACTAGGAGCAGAGCTAATTTTGACCCAGGGGTCTTGATATGAGCAAATTTGGTAGAAGTGAACTACACAATGCTACCAACCAAAAATCTGAACACTAACTTTTACTGTTTCGGAGAAGATTTTTAAAGATCTATATTAAGCTCATGTGACCAAAATATGCAATTGAACAACTTTGGTAAAGCTTCATACAGGGAACATCACAGGCAAGATTCAACAAAACTGGTCCAGTAATTTCAGAGGAGATGTTGTTTGAGCTTGCAACAAACAATCATTATATCAAATTATCAACTCAGGAAGCAAATAACTTTTATGCTGATTGAATACTGTATTTTATTAGTGAGATTAAATCCTTATCCCACAGTATGAGTATTGTTCCTTTTTCTTTGTCAGCAGTTAAAATAAAAAGAAAATGTGTTTATTTTGAGTAGATATAGAGTATATCTCATCGCTAAGTGATACAATTTTAACATTTTTACTTGCACTATACGCTCTTGAAAATCCTCCAACTGTATCACATCTCGAGATAAATTTTATATCCACTAGAAAAAAACAAATACCCTCTATATATTAATATGGAAAAGTGAATGATAACGGCACCTTTGATGTTTTGATTTGTGACTCACTCATGCACTCATTATTAAGTGATTAGAGTTTAGGGTGACTGGGAAATCACAAGTAATCAGTGGTCAACTGGAAACCGTTGTTTGTAAACAAAAATGGTGGACAAAATTGGAAAATAAACAAAAATATACAAGAAGTAACCATTTTTTTTTCAGGAAAAATAGGGGTCCATGGCGACCCCACATTATACTGAGAACAGTCATATTCTGAAAAGCATTATGAGGGGGCTATAGTGTATAGCTTTCTTCAATATGTGTCCATCTGAGTGTAGTCAAGTGTGACTTCTGACTACATGTGTGGTCACTTACAGTACATCTGTATGATTTTCTTCAGTGTGAATCTGACTGGAAGCATATTCAAATATGGAACAATTATATAGTTTGTCTCCTGTATTTGTCACAATGACATATCTTAGTCTGGTCAAGTGTTTCTTCTGACTAAATGTGTTACCACATAGAAAATATTTGTATGTTGTTGTTTTTTTTCTCCTATTTACATGTATGCCTGTTTCTTAATAAGCTAACTTGTAACAAAATGTATAATACTCAGCACACTTATATCTTTATTCCTCCTGTATGTGTCTGTTTGTGCTTAGTCAAGTTTGATTTACGATTGCAAGAATGATCACACATAGTACATTTGTATGGTTTTTCTCCTGTGTGAACAAGTTGTGATTTGACTAAATGTGTGACCACACAGGTTACACTTGTATGGTTTTTCTCCTGTGTGAATTCGCATGTGACAAGTTAACTGTGACTTTTGACTAAATGCGTGATCACACACAGTACATTTGTATGGTTTCTCTCCTGTGTGATGCTGTTTGATTACATATGGAACACTTATATGGTTTCTCTCCTGTGTGAATTCGCTTGTGACAAGTTAAGTGTGACTTTTGACTAAATGCGTGATCACACACAGTACACTTGTATGGTTTCTCTCCTGTGTGGATTCGCATGTGAGTTGTCAATTTTGAGTTCTGATGAAATGCATGATCACAAATAGTACACTTGTAGATTTTTTTTTCAGTATGCATCTGTGTGTGACTGGTCAAGTGTGACTTTTGACTGAATGTTTGATCACACATAGTACATTTGTATGTTTTTTCTCCTTCATGTGTCCATCTGTGTCTTAACAAACTTGACTTTTGGCTAAATGTGTGATCACAAACAGAACACCTATATGTTTTTTCTCCTGTATGTAGCCATCTATGTCTTTCAGAACTTATTTAAATTGTTTACCCAGTATGAATCTGCATGTGTTTAGTCAAGTTTGATTTAAATTTGTGTCTTTTTTCTCCTGTATGTATCAGTCTGTGGCTCGACAAGGCTGATTTAACACTGAATGCCTTACTACACAAAGGGCATTTGTATGGTTTCTCTCCTGTATGAATACCAATGTGACTGTTCAAGTGTGACTTTTCACTAAATGCAAGATCACACACAGTGCACTTGTATGGTTTTGCCTCTGTGTGTGTTTTTCTGTGACTTGTCAAGTGTGACCTTTCACTGAATGTTTGACTACACATTGAACAAATGTATAGTTTTCCTCCTTTGTGAATTTGCATGTGTTTTGCCAGGGCTGAGTTATAACTAGATGTGTAGTCACACACAGTGCACTTGTATGGTCTTTCTCCTGTATGTGTCCGTTTGTGAATTGCTAAGTGTTCCTTACGTCTAAACGTATGGTCACAAATGGAACACTTGTATGGTTTTTCTTCTGTATGACTTTGCATGTGACTGGATAGGTTTGACCTTTGACTAAATGTATGATCACAAACAGTACATTTAAATGGTTTTTCCCCTGTGTGTACTCGCATGTGATTGGTCAGGTTTGATTTACTATTAAATGTGTGATGACATATAGTACACTTGTAACCTACTAAGATTTTCTCCTGTGACTGGTCAAGTGTGACTTTCTAGATCACATATATCACACTTGTAGGTTTCTCCAGTATGTGTCCGTCTGTGTCTTAGTAAGCTTGACCTGTGACTAAATGTTTGATCACACACGGAACATTTGTAAGGTTTTTCTCCAATGTGACTTTGCACATGTTTGATCAAGGATGACTTATTCCTTGAAACACTATCACACATATCACACTTGTATAGTTCATCTTTTCTTTGGAATTCCATGACTTCGTGTATGCTCACTCATAGTATACTTGCAAGAATACTGAAACAGAAAATAACATATTTGAAATAACAAAAATAATTTTGTTTCTCATTCTTTCATATATCCAACAATAACTTTAAGCTTTCACATATTCATACATGCCATATCTCCCGGCGGGAGATTAAATCTCCCGGGATTTCGACTTGTCTCCTGATCTCCCCCCGGGAGGTGAAAATCTCCCGGTCTGACTTAAATCAAACTGGTTTCCCTTTGAACTCAGTATAATCCATTTTATTACTGAGCTATGATACAGCATCAGGAAGATTACGTAAGAACATGTGTTAGTATCAATCCTGACCAGTGTGCTGTACACAGCCACAAGCAATGTGTGATCGTCCTTATCCAATCAAATTGCATAATTCAGACAGGTAGCAGATTGGACACTCTATCAGTTGAAACAATTATCGTCGGGTAATTAGCAGCTATCACGGCAATACTAAAGCTAGAATGAGTAAGGTTAGGATGGTACACTGTAATAAAGACGTAAATCTTATCATGGATAAAAAAAGGTCCCGGAGAATAGTTAATCCTTACTTACCGGAAGTGTAAACAATAAATGATAATTAGATCAACTGTTTACCAATCATTTAAATCTTAACAAAACTCATCATATTGACACATCATAGAAAGTACACCTCAGCTAGCGATAAATTGCAAATGAATTGCAATATTCACACCGAAAATGACTTGATAAAAGGGATATTCAAGTAAAAAAAAAACGGAAGGTGAAAGTTTTTAAAAATGATCTAATTTTTATCTTTATTCATCCCCATTAATTAAAACCTTATGATAAAAATTAAAAAAAATGTAATATCAATTTAAATGTGTTTGCATGAAATGGCATGTTTCCAATTTTTTTGCATTTAATGTAAAACAGTGCTTGTGGAAAGTTAAGTTTCTATTTGAATTAGATTTATTAATAAATTTTGTATTTTTTTTACATATAAATTTCATATGGTATTTTCATTAAATGCAATAAACAGTATATAATATAAACTGTTAATGAATTTAATGAAGGGGTAATCAAATGTGTATTTTTTTTAATTTTTTATTAAGAACGTCTCTTCGATATATGTCGTAAAATCTCCCTGGCTGGACCCCAAATCTCCCTGTGAAAATTTCAAAATCTCCCTGGGAGACATACTGAAAATATGGCATGTATGCATATTTTAAGCTGACAGGAGTGCCAAGATGTCCCAGTTTCAATTAACGGAATACCACTATCAAAGATTATAATTCCATAAAACAAACTTCAAAGTTTTATTATGTTCAGGGCTTTTTCTCACCATTTTTGGAATGGTATCGTTGTGAAAATTAGCGTGATTTCTGTTTAATCTCATAGATGAAAAAATGACTGTAACACCATTTAACTTTACTTTAAATTCACTGAGACTCTATTTCTATCTTTGCATATTACTAACATCAATCGGACAAGATTTTGCAGGGGGAGGGGGGATGTGAATTTCAAAGTTTGATTGGCAGTTCCTGTTTTCTTTCAGGTCAAGAAATTCAAAGTGAATTAAATGGGGTTTCTTTGGTGTTGTTGGCATAAAACAATTCTAACAAATAATGAATGTCATCAAAAATGATATAAAATTTCCTTGATTCAAATTATCATTCATAGTAAAAAAAAATTAAAAAAGTGGAGTGCATATATCGCAATATATCTGCAGAAAAAAATCAGGCGCAAATTTAAGTGTTGGGTGGGTGCAGGAGGAGTGGACCGGCCCCTTGCACATGTCAATTTTTTTTGTACATTTTCACCTTTAAATGACACATTCTGATTACCTCAAACTGCTAAATTCTACATAAAAAACAATAATATTAATAATAAAAATAAATAATAAAATGATTTAAACATTATTATATTTCCCTTTTTGCACTAAAAGTATTTCTTCTATACATTCATGAGACTCCAAGTAACTTTGCTAATATAATGCCTGATTTACCAGTACCTGCTTTTGCTTTAAAAAAAAGTCAAACATCAAGACCATGATCTGCAAACACATTATTCCAAAATGGCAAATTTAAAAGTTTCAAATTATTCTTTCATTTTCAATTGATTTAAAATACATGTATATATATATTTAAAAAAAAGAAAAAAACTTTACATTGTAATCTGTATCATTTTAATATTTCTTTGAAACCAGAATTCTTTTCTGAAAAAAAAAAATAAAGGAGTGAGTTATAAAGATTGTTTCACAAAGATAATTCTTAACATATATGTTGTTTATGGAACGCCAAATCTACATAAACTCAAATATTTGAAGATCTCTTCAAATATTTAGAGAAATCCTCAAATGAATTATTGATATCAATAAATCATTTAAAAAATTCAAAAATTAATGTTATTAAAAATTATATCTCCGAATCATTTGTTGATATCAACAATTTAATTGTTGATATCAATAATTCAATGATATCAACAAATTATTTGAAGATATCAATAATTATATATTGAGATCAACAATTGATTTGTTGATATCATTAATTCATTTGAAGATCTCTCCAAATCATTTGTTGATATCTTCAAATGATTTGTTGACATCAATAATACATTTGAAGATATCTCTAAATATTTGAAGATATCTTCAAATAGTTGAGTTCATGTAGATTTGGTGTTCCATAGTTGTTGCCTTCTGTGTTTCTTTTCAATAGAAAATTCCAGTTCTTTTTATGTATAAAATTTATTAAAGGAATGGGTTACAGTGATTAACATAACGGTTTCATAACAAGTAGTAGCAAAAAGTTACGTAAATTCTCATAACGTCTCAGATTCCTTTTATTTTTTAGTTTTCAAAAGTGAAAGAAAATCCGCGAAAACTGATGACATTTAGACAGGCTATTTTTTATTTACATGGTCTGAGAAAGTTGTGCATCTACTTTGCATAATACTAAAAGTACTCTGGAAATTACTTAAAGTGTGTCCTTTTTGCTTTTATCCACAAAACAATGCATTACCTTTAACTGTTTTCCAAAACAAAATAGGCAATTTTCCACAAAACAATGCATTACCTTTAACTGTTTTCCAAAACAAAATAGGCAATTTGCGTACGTGACATTCGGGTGATGGACATTTCGTCCAAATGACATTTCGTCCAAAAGGGAATATAGTGCAAAAAGGGTATCATTGCCCAAATTATTTCATAAGGGAAAAATTTGTTTAAGTGTATAATTTCTATTTGTATTTGGAAAAATAGTTTCTTGATTTCTTTGAAGTAAAAAATTTGAGTACGTTTTTTATTTAAAGTTATTTTGTTGTTTTGCCCCCTTTTTTTTCTCCACTCGTTTATTTATTTTCTTTTCTCCCGGCTAAGGAACGGGTCGATATAATTTCATAGGACAAAAAAGATAACAAAAAGTCAGTTAAATTTTTGTTTTATTTTTTCATTATTATGTTTTTCACTATATTTTTTAAATTTTTTTTTATTATATACAAAAAAAATTCATTTTTATAAGTAAATTTTTTAAGTATTTTTTTTTAAAATAACATAATTTTTTCAGAAATGTTTAACGAATGTTTAAAAAAATTAAATTT
>CM037791.1:44873033-44892972 GCA_021229015.1 Solen grandis | reverse complement strand
AAGACTGATAAATATTTCATAATTTTTTCAACTATGTTTCCAGTCCCAAGTTTTAAGGTACATAATATAATGCCAGGTTGTCCAGGGTGGGTTAAAAATAAACATTAAATGAGATAAAAAATAAAACATTGTGTTAGTCTCTCAGTAATTTCTCAACATAATTTTTATGATAACTGCTTGCTGATCAAATAAGACACTTAGAAATTACAAAGGTAGTTCTCTGTTTAACTGAGACAGCCACCATTCAATTATTCATGTTTCCAAGACTAAGGTAATCCATCCACCATTTAATTATAATCATGATCCTTCGAATGAAAATAAAGATACTTACTTTCAAATGCAAGCATCCATTGACATAGAGTAATAGGCTCTTGCTCTTAAGTCTATAAAGGCTTGCATCCCCACAATCACTTAATAGACCATGATCACAATTTAATCATAAATTAATAATGATGGATGAATTACCTTTATTCCTCCATCCTAGCTGTCATCTCTAGGATACCATTTAAACATCCTCCCCCCCCCCACCCCCCACACATATTTATACCCCCGAAACGAAGTTTGGGGGGGTATATAGGAGTCACCCGGTGGTCGGTCGGTCCAGCGGTCCGTTGCATTATTGGATTTCAAAACAATTTCATACAATGGTCAAGCACAATGAGAGGAAGTGCAGTGCACAAGAACCATAACTCTATCTATAGGAATTGCAGAGTTATTGCCCTTAGTTACTTTTCCTTGTCCAGAGTATAACTTATAAACTACTGGTTGGATTTCAAAACAATTTCATACAATGGTCAACCACAATATGAGGAAGTGCAGTGCACAAGAACCATAACTCTATCTATAGGAATTCAGAGTTATTGCCCTTAGTTCTTTTCCTTGTCCAGAATAACTTATAAACTACTGGTTGGATTTCAAAACAATTTCATACAATGGTCAACCACAATATGAGGAAGTGCAGTGCACAAGAACCATAACTCTATCTAGAGTAATTACAGAGTTATTTCCCTTTGTTACTTTTCCTTGTCCATAGCATAACTTTAAAACTACTGGTTGGAATTCAAAACAATTTCATACAATTGTCAACCACAATAAGAGGAATTGCAGTGCACAAGAACCATTACTCTATCTATTGTAATTACAGAGTTATTGCCCTTTGTTACTTTTCCTTGTCCGGAGCTTAACTTTAAAACTACTGGTTGGAAGTCAAAAGAATTTCATACAATGGTCAAGCACAACCTGTGTAACCCGGCCAAAAATCTGGAAAAAAAACTAATGTAAAAATGTCTTTTTCATACTCTTCTTCTTAATCCTAATAACTTCATCATTTCTAAAGCAGTATTGCGGGGGTATTAATCACATTTAGTGATAGTTCTAGTTTCATTCTGCCTTGACTTTTTGAGTTTACCGTCGCTTTGACAGTATTTCAGTCATATAGCGACGTCTAGCTAAAAACAGGTGGAGGAAGACCCCAGAAACTTAGAATAATAGAAAAATAATCTATAGTGATAAACTAGTCGAAACATTAAGCTTATTCATATTTCTCATATTTCTTTAGGTTTTATTATACCGGGTTAGTTTCATGGTTAGATTAAAATTCCAACACATGTACCAAACAAGACAGCGTACCATCAGTCATACAGTGTTCAATCTAGACTGCGCCATATAGCCCTCTAAAATCCATACTGGTGCAATTTATAAACCAGAGGGAACACTTGTCAAGTCATACTATCTTTTTAGCTCACCTGAGCACAACGTGCTCATGGTGAGCTTTTGTGATCGCCTTTTGTCCGGCGTGCGTCCGTCCGTCCGTGTGTGCGTCTTGCGTGAACTTTTCCTTTAAACAACTTCTCCTCCTAAACCACTGGATGGATTTTGACCAAACTTCACAGGAATCATCCTTATCATGACCTCTATCAAAGTTGTTCAAATTATTTTGATTGGGTGAATAAGTAGGTCACAGGAGCTTAAATAGATTTTTAAAATGCAATCTTAGAAAATCTTCTCCTGCAAAACTCTAAGGCCTAGAGCTTTAATAATTAGTATGTAGAATTGTCTTATGAACATCTACAAAAGTTGTTCAGATCATGACCCTGGGGTCAAAATTGACCCCGCACCAGGGGTTATTTGTTTTACATAGAGTTATATAGGAAATCTTAAAAATCTTCTTTTATGAATCCATAAGGCCTAGAGCTTAGATAATTAGCTCACCTGAGCACAACGTGCTCATGGTGAGCTTTTATGATTGCCTTTTGTCCGGCGTCTGTCGTCCGTCCATCTGTCCGTGCGTCTTGCGTCAACTTTTTCCATTAAACAACATCTCCTCCTAATCCGCTGAAGGGATTTTGACAAAATTTCACAGGAATCATCCTTATGATGTCCTCTAACAAAATTGTACAAATTATTATGATTGGTTGAAAAAGTAGGTCACAGGAGCTAAAAATAGATTTTAAAATGCAATCTTAGAAAATCTTCTCCTGCAAAACTGTAAGGCCTACAGCTTGTAGAATTGTCTTATAAACCTTTACAAAAATTGTTCAAACCTATAGGGTCAAAATTTGCCCTGCACCAGGGGTCACTTTATTTTACATAGGTTTATATAGGGAAAACCTAGAAAAATCTTCTCATCAGAAACCACATGGCCTGGTGTTAAGATATTGGGTATGTAGTATTGTCTGGTGGATCTCTACTTAAGTTGTTCAAATCATGGCCCTTGGGTGAAAATTGGCCCTGCCCTAGGGGTCACTTGATTTTACATAGGAAAAATAGAAAAATCATCTCCTGAAATACTGCAAGGCTTAGAGCTTGGATATTTGGTATGTAGAATTGTCTTGTGAACTACTACAAAAGTTGTTAAAATAATGACCTTACCAAAGTTTGTTTTTAATCATGGCCCTGTGTCAAAATTGGTCCCACTTTAAGTATGTTCATATTATAAACCATTGAAAGCAATATTTCTCAGGTGAGCGATTAAGGGCCATTATGGCCCTCTTGTTTTTAAAAAAGGAAAAATCAACTTGTGAATCTTTTTACGAGATTCCATTTGTAGCACAATTACCTGCAGTTTTGAGAGCATTATTATCCAATATAAGTTGCAAAACCGTCTAAGGCAATTGAATTAGTATACAGAATCCCTGGCCTGGACTAACAAAGTTTCACTGTGTAAACAAAATTTCAAAACATTTTTCCCAAAATTCGTGCTCAGAACCTAATTTCTAGTATAGCACCCTTGCTTGGTGCACATAAGGGGTAGGCTAGTTTCCTTACATACTCCGATTCAAAATTCTTTATGTGGCACAGTGCTGTCGCAGTAACGTGTTCAAGAAGCTATACTTTGTATTATGTGGGTTTTCGGGGGTCATACTAAAACGCTGACGAATCTGCTGACGATATAGGACATTTAGTAAACTGCTGACCATATATACAAAGAAGGATATCGGAAAACGCTGACGATATGTAATATTGAAGGAAATATTGTACTGAAGTTTGGTTAAGATATATATGTATTTTTCCCCTATAATTAAAAGGAGGAAACTTTAATGAGTTATTTAATACATTTGATTTGTTTGGAAAAGATAAAGAAACATTTTTAATATAATTATATGCATAGATTATACAATATTGGGTTAGGTATAAATATATATACAATATAACATAACACATATACAAAAGGATTTTAGCTGTCGGATATATAATCTTTGCACACATACACACATCAATATTAATGATACAAGAATTTTAATTTTCCAAGGTAATGTTGAGATAATTATCAGAGTTATCTCCCCTCTTCCATAGGCCATTTGTAATTTGTCCTTCCACAGAGTAAGTATCTATCCTGTTATTGTCTTCACCCAGCAGATAAATATCTATTTTAGAGCTGCTTCTCCCTCTAATGTTAATATCTGATATCCAGTATTATGGAAGTTTTGATTATGCTTTCATAAATTTCGCATGCATGCCCATTGTTATAACATCACTAAAGCCTCGGAGCAAACTCAGGGTTATGCTGTGTTTTGACTTGACTGACTATGGAAGATAGCCCCTTCCCATTTCTTCTAATAGTGCTAATGGACAATTTAACACGAACCTTTATATTTAAAGGATATATTCTCTTCTCACTTAAAACCGTTAGATATTCTATCGTCGAGGGAAAGGTCTAAAACGCGGACGCCTTACGCGGACAGGAAAACGCGGACAATATGTAACATAGGGAATAAGCGAACGATACGTATCATATAAAGAAAAATCAGACGCTGTAGTTTTTATCATCTTTTTGTTATCATGATTGTCATTTTGAAGTATTTATGTAGTTACTCAACTAGAACATTTGAAGATAAAATGTTGTTGGTTGTAAGAAAAATAATAATGAGTTTATTATTAAAGTGCCCTAACTGTGCCCCTCTAAGATAAGATTTAATTCTGAAATGCAACATGAATACAATACATAGAAATTGTTCAGGTACCAATTAATTGTCTCAAATTCACATTGATATCCCCCCACCCCAAAAAACTTTTACAAATTATTATTCACTTGAAAATAACATTTGACACATTAGGATTATGCCATCATTTTGTGTGTACATAACTCTGCCACCTAGGTGATGTCATAGCACTTGAAAATTGTGCACACATGACTTCCATTTATATATATGTAAACACAGCAGATGGAATTTTGACTTCCATTTATATATATGTAAACACAGCAGATGGAATTTTATTTCTGAGATACTTATATTTTAAAAATTTGAGTGTAAAAGGGCCATTCTGCATGGAAATAATTTTGTTTTAATAAAAAAACTCATAAAAAGAGTGGTGTGAGATAAAATTTGCAATGTTTATTTGTTTGAATCAAATTACATACAGATATCATCTGAGTTTATTTACTGAACATAGTAAAAAAAAAATCTCACGGTCACTTGCACGTGTGATCAAGTCTTGTGAGACTACGATTAAAAAAAAAAAAGCAAGGTGGTGGAGTGATATCTAGAATCACAAAAATTATATTCTGAATGTATAATATATTAGACTAGCAATGTTATTTTACCAATTATAACTTAAGTTCTTTTTTATTCTGAGCAGCTATATATCTCCAGCTTGTATTTATTTAACAATGTTTATTTATAATCGTACTAAATCTTGAAAAGCGTAATGTCTGTAACATATTGTAAGTACAAATATTGGACTTGCCTCAAAATTTGCACCATTTTATTGTTGAATAAATATGCAATAATTATAACCTTTTACCACAGCCTTTACGATTTAATAACAAGTATGTGAGGAGTACCTAAATTCAAATGTCATTTTAAAACTGGTATGGCCCCCAAAACCTGTACAAATTTTGAAAATAATAAAAAAAACACTTTCTAAAATACTTGAGTGAACGGTAATAATGGTCAAAGAGAAAAACAGAAAGAAAAAAATATTGACTCCAATATAATGTTGGACCCTCACCTGGATCGGCCATTTTCAACATTCACTCACAGAGAATTGATTGAAACAAAATATGCATTAAAAGCTATTCACTCTCCTTTAATGTTGTGTGAAAAAAAAGCTATAATCTACATAGTTAATACATATGGGTCTGGATCCGCTGTTTTGAACATTCAATTATGGGAAATTGATTGAATCAAAATGACAATCCTTTAACATGTTACTTCTAAAGCAAGAAATAAATACAGAGCGTTTTTATAAATGACTAAAAACAATATAGATAATTTTACATTATTATATTTTGTTAGCTTTGTTTCAAAATGTTAAATGTTAAACCCAAATTTTCTGTATATATTGTCTTAGGCTGTACCCAGCTTACTATATGGATCAGATATTTAGGGCATACATATTTATAAAGATGTTGATGAGATGCATTTTGCTGTAGCTTGGTTTGTGCTTGTACAGTCAGTTATCGTGGACTTACCATCTTTTGAACCCAACCTCCTCTTAAACCCCTAGAATTATTTTAAAATCATTTGACAAAAAGTATTATGAATTTAACATTCTTTTATCAAGTCTCGCTCATTTGTGTACCAATTTTCATTAATATTATTACATTTATAATAATCCAATTGATATGATACTTGGTAAAATATTAAGGGGTTCGAGAAATGGTAAGTCAACCGTACATACAGTGATATGTTGTAACTTGGCAGCCGTTTGTTGTTATATGAGGTGCTCCTCTAGTGTTAACAGTGTTATAGGGAGCTTCATTTAGCTGCTCCTAATTCTAGTACTGTTTGGGTGTTTTCTTAAATATAACTTGTACAAGCATCTAAGTTACATTTACCTATCTAGTCATTTGATAATTATTTAAGACATGTTGTTGTATCCTGCTTTTCATGTTTTTACCACACTCGCAGACTATGCAGTAAAGGTTACAACTTTGTGCTTCTTGGCGTTCCCCTTTGTAGCACAACTGTCATGCCCTTTTATTCAATTTGGAATATTTTTTGTTTGTTACGGTTATTATTTTGTTATGGTCAATATGTGTAACTCAATAACTGTCCAAAATATTCTTTTCAAACTCAGAATATGTTCACTTCTATTGTACATAACAGTTTCTAAATTTCAAATAGATAGAGATCACTTTTTTGTCAAGGTGTTGTTGTCAAATAGTAATTTTGTTTAGTGATGACTTGTGGGTAAAGCCAAAAGTGTTCCGAGAAACGCCAATCCAGATGTCTTTATGAGCAGTGGTATTCAATTGAGTGAATTATGAATTTATAAACCTATGGTTATATGGAAGTTTTCATTTTATGCATTCTCCTAAGTATGTGACAATATGTTTGAATTTAGAAACATAGTATGAAAAACAATTTTTTTTAACTTGAATTGTTTTCGTTGTTTTTTTGTTTCAGTATTCATACAAGTGAACCATGTGTAGTCACAGATGAAGTCATGGAAATCGAGAGAAAAGGGGAATCATACAAATGTGATGTTGAAGTTCAGATAGGAGAAAAACCTTACAAATGTCCACATGTAAACAGACTTTAATCATAAGTCAAGCTTGAATAGACACAGTAGGACACATACAGAAGATACACCATACAAGTGTTCTGTGTGTGATCGCATATTTAGTGATAAGTCAGCCTTGACTAGTCACATACAGATACATACAGGAGAGAAATCATACAAGTGTAATGTGTGTGATCATACATTTAGACATAAGTCAGCCTTGATTGTTCACATACGGACACATACGGGAGAAAAGCCATACAAGTGTACTGTGTGTGATCATCTTTTGGTTATCAGTCTCACTTGACCAATCACATGCGGATCATACAGGAGAAAAACCATACAAGTGTACTATGTGTGATCATACATTTAGTGATAAGTCAGCCTTGGTCTGTCACATACGGACACATACAGGAGAAAAACCATACAAGTGTACTATGTGTGATAATACTTTTAGTAATAAGTCACATTTGACCAGTCACATGCGGATACATACAGGAAATAAACCATACAAGTGTGCTGTGTGTGATCATACATTTATTCATAAGTCAGCCTTGCTTGTTCACATGCGGACACATACAGGAGAAAAACCATACAAGTGTACTGTGTGTGATCATACATTTAGTCACAAGTCAGCGTTGACCAAGCACATACAGATCCATACAGGAGAGAAACCATAAAAGTTTACTGTGTGTTGTGTGTGGTCATATATTTAACCAAAGGGGTTAATAAAAAAAATTCTTCTGTTTTGATTTGCATTAAGGAAAACCAAATTTGGTTTGTCTCAAGTCAGACAAAACACAGACAGGTTTTTACAGGAGATAAACCATACAAAAGTTCTAGGTGTTTGTGTGATCATACATTTCATTTTACCTCAAACTGTCATAGATTCAGATTCAGGAGAAAGACCATATTAAACTGAGTTTGAGAAAATAGGCAGATACATACAGGAGAAAAAAAAATACATTTGTTCTGTGCTTGTACAACATTTGAGCAGACACAAATGTACATAATACAGAAGACACACTGTACAATTATACTGTGTTTGGATATGCCTTTAGTGATAATACAGTATAGCTCACTTACAACAACAAAATCATAGGGACCTATCAAATTATTTCATCCTATCCAATTTTTTTCTTATCCTTGTAACAAAGTTTTGTAAAAATGGTTTGCATGTAAAGAAATACCAATATACATCCTATTCTTGATACACAAAAAAGATTAGGAAGTAATGCTAAAGGACACTTGATCTCTAAAGATATTTTTAGCTTGTCAGGTTAAAAAAAGTTATTGTATTGTTATACCTCAGGTGTCGTTGTTGGCTTGGTCATCATGAAAAACTTTAACCTTGGCCATAACTTCTTACAATTTTTCCCCATTACTGGACACCATCCTTGTATATATAATCTATTACACCATGTGCAATGTCTTTGTACGCAAGGAATCTGTTTCCATTTGTCGGCATCTGGAAGTGTGTTTTGGTCTGGCTTCACGCTGGACTTCATCTATCGAAAATGTTTCTGTTTTGTGTTGGATTTTGACCTGACTTTTTACAATTTCATTTTGTCTGGTCATTTGAATGGCCTTTTTCTAGTGTGAGCTCTGACTCCAGCTGTATTTTTCCAGACAAATTACTGTCTAAAATTCAAATTACAAATCTGTCCCTTATTTGCTCCTTCTTAGTGTTTTACAGAAAGGTACACTTGTCGGTAAGTTCTTATAGTGATCTAATGAATGATCCGACTGTCTCCCCATGGCGTTGTTGTCTTGAATGGAATTTTACTCTTAAATGAAGAACATTCTTTTTGGGGTTGAAGTGGTTATAAAATTTCTCCAGGAGTTTTAGAAATTTCTTTCTGTTGTCAGAAAAGAGTCCCAAAAGATTTTATCAAATTGTCTGCATTTTTGCCCATTGTGTAAATCCATTGTGTAAATTAACGTAGCCACCAAAATATCTTCATCATCTTTGTGTAATTTCCAGGCAGTTCTTTAAAGCAGAAATCTTTCCTTCCATTCATCCCATTTGTTGGGCTGTGTGAAGTTGAATGTCTGTGGTGGTGATAACTTTGCCATTATATTTATTTGTCCAGTGTCAAAGATCTTAACTTTATACAATTGAATGTATTCACACATTTTTTAACAATTTAATGTTTAAATCCAACTTTTTTGTTTACAATGCAATTTCATGCAATTTCTTGTTTGTTTTAATATTACATATTCCATAATAATGAATGAATACAGTCTTTAAGTATAAAAACAAACTTCTTGTTAATGTCATATTCAAACGATTAGATATTCAAAGAAATGGTAAACATTATGAACAAAATAAATTAAAAATATTAATATTAAATAGCATAATGAGTGAAGAGGCAGATATCCCCTGCCATAGAAGCTGGAATGATAGACTGAGGAAGTGTTTTGACTGTCAAAATAGAAATAATTAGGGTTTAAATTGCATACACCTGGGTTCAAGGGTAAGATTTTACACATATTAAAAATATGTATAATTAAGTTAAATAATGTGTAAGACTATGTTGCTATGTTTCTTTCTGATTTTTTTTCATGCTCAGTTGGTTTAAGACAAGGTAAATTTGTTTCCTAAGTTTTGGTGTCGTTGTTTTTAGATGACCTAGAATTATACTTGAGAGATAACTCTACAGCCAATTTATGTATAAAAGATAATTTGTTTATTGTACTTCATTTGTTGATGATATGGTTGAAGTCTTGCTATTTCCATGTTGATTTTCTCAAGGTGTAGTCCAAGTTGTTGAAGTAATGCTGTTCATGCCGTTCCCGTGTCGAGTTTCTTGTGGTTCTGTCCTAGTTGTTGAAGTCAAGTCATTCCTGTGTTGATTTTCTTGTGGTTCTGTCCTATTTGTTGAAGTCAAGCCATTCCTGTGTTGATTTTCTTGTGGTTCTGTCCTAGTTGTTGAAGTCAAGCCATTCCTGTGTCGAGTTTCTTGTGGTTCTGTCCTAGTTGTTGAAGTCAAGCCATTCCTGTGTTGATTTTCTTGTGGTTCTGCCCTATTTGTTGAAGTCAAGCCATTCCTGTGTTGATTTTCTTGTGGTTCTGTCCTATTTGTTGAAGTCAAGCCATTCCTTTGTCGAGTTTCTTGTGGTTCTGTCCTAGGTGTTGAAGTGAAGCCATTCCTGTGTTGATTTTCTTGTGGTTCTGTCCTATTTGTTGAAGTCAAGCCATTCCTGTGTCGAGTTTCTTGTGGTTCTGTCCTATTTGTTGAAGTCAAGCCATTCCTGTGTTGATTTTCTTGTGGTTCTGTCCTAGTTGTTGAAGTCAAGCCATTCCTGTGTTGATTTTCTTGTGGTTCTATCCTAGTTGTTGAAGTCAAGCCATTCCTGTGTTGATTTTCTTGTGGTTCTGTCCTAGTTGTTGAAGTCAAGCCATTCCTGTGTTGATTTTCTTGTGGTTATGTCCTAGTTGTTGAAGTCAAGCCATTCCTGTGTTGATTTTCTTGTGGTTCTGTCCAAGTTGTTGAAGTCAAGCCATTCCTGTGTTGATTTTCTTGTGGTTCTTGTCCAAGTTGTTGAAGTCTTGCCGTTCCCATGTTGAATCTCCCGTGTTTTTTATATAGGCGATGCAGGCCTCAAAGTGGATGACTGTGTATTGTGGATCATATTTGAAGCAACTACATCTCGGTATAGCCTTTATCTATACTTGGGCAGCAAATCCTGTAGACACAGGTGTCTCTTTGCACGCTTGTTCAATACTGGAACATATTATCTCCATTCCCTGGAAACTAAAGTGTAGACCATCCTTGCTGAGAAGTGCTCTTTCCACATCAGCAAAGATTGTTGCATGTAACAAGTATAATGTACCATTAATACTATTTATTATGTATATGTCGCAGGCATTTTACTAGTTTGTGTCGTTGTATACAGTGTAGGACAAAAGCCCACTGGGACAAAAGCTCACTGGACAAAAGCCCACTGTTAAACATTATTTTGCATTTAATTAAAGAATTTATGTACTTAATGCAATACTAGCATATCGGTTAAATCAACACAGTGTAGCTTTAACCAAATTACAGTAACCTATTAAAGACATGCTTAATAGGTCTTTGTTTTTACATACTTAACATGTTTATGACATTTTGGCTATGTTAAGACTTATTATCTTTTTGTTGTATCAATTTATCTCCTATTTGTTTTTAATAAGAAGCATATCTTAGATGTCATTAAGTCACATTAGGGAATACATTTAGTAAATAAATTTAGTAAATACTACATGCACCTTTCACTCTTTTTCTTCCTGCGTTTGTTCATAGTAGATTGATGTTGATAGCAATTAAGTATTTTAACATAAGTTGATAGCAAGGAAGTCTAAAACATGTATGAAATTATGTATTCTCTCTCAAGTCAGGGTCTCTTTAATACTAGGGTCATGCAACTCTCTGATTGGTCGAAACATCATGTTGTATAGCGAGAACAAGATTGGTTTATCTGCGCCATTTTTAAATCTCATTGAGAGAAAGGGGAAATATGTGTTTTTGTATCGGCTCGTCTTTACTTTTTAATTGCTGAATAGAATATTAACTTTTAGATCACACTCAAGGTATAATCATTTCCATTTGTTTCCTCTGTATATTTAGAGACCCTGAGTACGGTAAACATAAATATTAGGTAAAATATATAATGCAAAACTGGTACATAACCAAATCAAACTGGAAAAAAAATCAGTTTAATTATCTAGCAGTATGCATACTTCGATGTCATGATCTTCAAAAAGAAATATATATATGAAATATGTAATAAGATAATTAAAATAAAAATAATAAAATAAAACAAGAGGGCCAAGATGGCCCTGAAACGCTCACCAAAGAAACATTGCCTTCATTGCTAATTATTGTATTACAAGTCATATCAACAACGACAGCATCCTAATTTTGAAAGTCATAGCTGTAATATGTCTATAAAAAATCAAGTGACCCCTGGGATGGGGTCAGTTTGACACCGTGGCCATGATTTGTACAGATATGGTTGAGATCCACTAGTAAACATCTTAAGTCCAGACTTTGTGTTTTCTGAGAATATCTTTTGGGGGTTTTCCTATGCCAGTCTATGTGAAAGTTTATGAATATGTTCAGGGGCATCAGACAACAAAGGTACATAACTCTTGTCTGATTTTAATATGAATTATGGCCCCTTTTTAAATTAGAAATTTTTATTAAATTTTTGCATGCATTAGAAAATTTGTTAAAAGTTTTGCATGAAAGCTACTATCAGCCTTATATCTCAATAACCATTCATGGAAAAATTGGTTAAATTTATGGCCCCTTATTTAACATACAAGTTTTGGTTAAAGTTTTGCATGCAAGGTACTTTCATGCTTATACCTCAGTATCCAGGCATTCAATTGATTCGACACATCTTTAATATGTTTAGGGGTATCATACTATCAAGGAAGATAACACTTGATGGAATATATTACAAATTATGGCCCCTTTTTAACTTAGAAATTTTGGTTAAAGTTTTGCATGCAAGTAATTTCATGCTTATATTTCAGTAACCAGGCATGGGTTTAATTTGAAACTTCTTCAATATGTTCAATAGTATCGTACTATAATGGCAGATAGTTTTTGACTGAATATATGCAGATTAGGGCCACTTTTTAACTTAGACTTTTTGGTTAAAGTTTTGCATGCAAGCTACTATCCAGCTTATATTCAGAAATATTTTATGGTATTGACTAGAAAGTTTAGGAGTGTGTTAAGGGCACCAGAAATCCAAGGAGGATAACTCTTGGACTGAATTTTATACAAATTACGACCCTTTTCTAACTTGGATACTTGGTTTAAGTTTTGCATGCACAGTGTTATTACACTTATGTCTCAGTAACTAGGCATAGGATTGATTTTAGATTTCAAACATATTTAGGGGTATCACACTATCAAGGTTAATCATTTCTGACTATTATTTTATACAGGGTATGTGAAGAGCAAGAATTGAAATAGATTTCATTTGATTTACCTGCAAGCATTTTGTATAGTCAAGCATGCTGTCCTCTTACAGCTTTTGTTTCCCTATATAAGCCTTTGTTTAATCAAGTAACCTCAGGGGCAGGACCAATTTTGACACAAGGGACATAATTTGAATAAACTTGGTAGACTTGACTTGACTATTTGAGTTTACTGTCGCTTTGACAGTATTTCAGTCATATAGCGACGTCCAGCTAATTACTGGTGGAGGAAGACCCCGAATGCACGGAGGCATTCGGGTAGAACTACCGACCTACCGCAGGCCAGCTGGAAGGCTTCCTCACATGAAAATCCGAATTACCCTGCCGGGATTCGAACCGACGTGGTAAGTGGCTGAGTGAGTGTTAAAGTCAGCGACTTTACCCTCTTGGCCACGGATGCCCCAAATTTGGTAGAGGTCTATTAGACAATGCTACACACCAAATATCTCAACTCCAGGTCTGTGGTTTCTAAGAAGAAGAGTTTTCTAGTTTTTTTTTGTTTTGTTTTTTTCCTATATTAGCCTATGTTAAATCAAGTGACCCCTAGGGTGGGGCCAATTTCAACCCCAGGGGCATGATTTGAACAAACTTGGCAGAGGTCTACAAGACAATGCTACACACCAAATATCTAAACTCCAGGCCTTATAGGTTTCTGAGAAGAATATTTTTCTAGTTGTTTTCTACATAAATAAATGACCCCTGGGGCGGGGCCAACTTTGACTCCTGGTATGATTTGAGTTAACTTGTAAAGATTCATAAGACAATGCTACACACCAAATATCTAAGCTCTAGGCCTTGTGGTTTGGGAGAGAAGATTTTTAAAGATTTCAATTTAAAATCCAAAGGTTGTGTGTTCGATCCCCGTCGGGGACGAGGACTTTTCATGACCTCAGGCGCAAAGTACTGGTCCAACCCAGGAACCGTCGATAGGGATTAGTATAAAGTTGCAAGAACTTGTTTCCAAATCGGCGTAAAATAAAAAAGTTTAGATAGATATTTGAGTGTACGCTACATCATATTTTTTGGTAATTTCCGATTTAGAATTGCTTTAACTGATCAATAACCAAAGGCATCAGTTGCGTTGTTTGACCGAAAAACTGTCGTATTTAAAAAACAAAAACAAAAAACATATATAATAATGATAATATATAACGTCGTTGACTTTTTTAATGGACAGCAACGTACCGGGTACCTTTTATCAATAACAAGACGTTAATTACAAAAAAATGTGAAAATTTAAATGTTTGGACATGTGTCTCGGCCGGTCTCCGATCTATTACATCATATACTGCATACTTAACGATGGTGTCCTGTCTCTTCAACTTTATTTCATTGTTAAGCTTATATTTTATTACGAGAAGAAGAAAAATAAAATAAATTTGCTCAGTAGTTACAAGTGAGTATAAGTGCGTTCCAAGGACATGCACGCGCACACACACTCGTAAACAAAATGATGTTCTTATTTATACATGTTATGATGTATATACAATATAAGCACTATAGAATAGAACCATGAGTTAGTATATTATGTGTACAAATCACACACTTTTAAAAGGTATATAAACTTACTAATATAAATATTTATCGATATAATGAACAACTAGTAGACTTGACTATTTGAGTTTACCGTCGCTTCGACAGTATATAGCGACGTCCAGCTAATTACAGATGGAGGAAGACCCCGAATGCACGGAGGCATCCGGGTAGAACCACCGACCTACCGCAAGCCAGCTGGAAGGCTTCCTCACAAAAAACCCACGCGATGAGGGACTGAGTGGCAAGCCAGCTGGAAGAAATCCGAAGGAACAACTAGTAGAGTATATGTGGATGTGGGCGAAAATGGTTCTTATCAAGTAGATATTACCTACAAATAAAGTTAGCTGTCATTTGTTCTTAAAATGGCTCATGATTTTTTAAAATAAAAACGCATAGTTTTCCTAATATAATAGAGATTTTGCTTGAAAGTACTGTAAAAACTTAAACATGCTTGGACTTTGTATGTAGTACTTGTTATGTATTTTTTCGTATGATTTTGAATAAAGGACAATTGAACATAAACTGAAATTCATCCCCAAGTGCAGGACATTGATTACATTTTCTTTCATTTATAGGAATATTTTGTCATCTTCCCTTTTCTATGGGTAAATTATGGTTTCTTGTTAAAAACGAATAAGATATTTAGATTGATGATTTGATAAAACATTAATACATGTATATTTACCACTTTCATAGGTAGTTTGTAGTATTTGTGTAAATCATTATTAGAAGGTTATATTTGCTGCTGCTATAAACCATTTATAGTTAGGACAAATCTGATCTTACCAAATACCAGAGAAACCTAAGTTACAAAGTGATGTCTTAATTGTTATATTTCAACAATTCGGATTTTACAGATTCATGTGAATATAGATTGAGTACAGTAATATACATTTTAGATGATAGCTTGGGTATTTCATTATCACTATGTATATTCGTTATTATTTTACTCCAGTATGACAAAGTTCGTTTCATAATATCTTCTGAAAGAGGAGTAAACCTAATTCTCCATAAATCATATTTATTGGAGTTGATCGATTAAGATTGAAGATCAATATATAAGATCTTAATTGTATTGTTTCCAGCGATTTAACGTTTACATAGTCCCAGATTTCACTTGCGTACAGCAATATTGGTTTTATTGTTGTTGTTTTTTTTATGTTGTTTTATGTTTATGGTTTTTTAAGTTGTTGTTGTTATGTGGTAGGGATAAAGTTTTATTTGTTTTAGTAGTGAAAACATTGCTTTATTTGATTGATCTGTGATATACTCTTCAGTTGTTGTTGTTTTTTAACTTCCGTGTGTGTGTGTGTGTGTGTGTTTAATATTCCTAAGAATTTGTAATCGTTTACTACTTCTAAAATTTCGTCACCCAGTTTAAATTTATATTTTTTTTCTCTGAAACGGACGGAGACCGTCGAGTATTTAGAGACCGGATAGATAGATAGATAGATAGATAGATAGATAGATTTTAGACGATTTGTAAAATCCAGTGACCTGCCGCGTGACAAAATAATAGTTTCCTCTGTCTGTTACATAAGTTTCCTATCTTTGTTTAATAGGCTTTTGCACGCAGACAGTTACAGAGAGAAATATTTGAAATCAGATTAACATCCAACACGTTCCCAGATTCGTCTTTATTATCTTTAAACCGCTTCTTATCCTGACTAATCTAATAACCTTTCAAACATCAAAACCTTTAGGCATCATAGAATTATATTACAGACACATAGACTGTCAGACAGACATACAGTACCTTGTATTACCTTGCTATATTGGGATAGCAAGGGTGAATAAAGTATTCTGTCTGTCTGTCAGTTACAGACACGTGCCCAGATTTGACCTTTTTTTAAATCCGCTTCTTAACATCCGGCACGTGTCCCGTCTATTGTCTATTAGGAATGACACAATGACATTTGCGGCGGGGCGCAAACACTACGGCAAATCACATAAGGTTGGGACCTTGATAAATTTACACCTTTTACCGTAATTACATTACCGCTGTAGTGGTTAAGTCATTAAATTCATACATACACTGGGATATCTTATTTATTTTTCCTTTTTTTTGTATGTTTGTGTGAATGTGTGTAAAATAATTACAAACCTAGATCTATATTATCACTATAAATCTGTAAAGGGAAAGCTGACGCTGCATGGTTGTGTTGCACTTTCATCATCTACGTCACGTGATGTTATACGTGTCCAATTTTCTTTATCAATATATTGATTCAATTTTAATCTAACAGATATAAATCATTTCATTACATAATCAGTTCGACGAAACGGTTGGTCGACGAAACGACCAGAACTGCGAAATGGAGTTGATTTCATGAATATACTATCATTATAAGTCAATAAATATCACAGATGTTAAATAACGTTATCATCTATCTTAACGTTTAAGTATTGATATTTATAATGAAAAGAACATCTATAAAATGTCATAGTGTAAAAGTCAAACGTCCATTCCGACAAATTTCGTCCAAGTGGACTACTGTTTAAATATTGCAATGTCACCAATAAATAAACCATTTGGTAGCTTTATCGATTACGTGTATACTGCGAAATTGACTCGGTTTCGTTGGAATGGGCAATATAATGATTTTATATCTGATATATATCAAGGTATTGATATATTTTAACCAATCATTAACTAAATTACAAAATATTTTGCAATTTCGCTATTCTCGGTCCATTTCGCTATTCATACCTTCCGTGACAGAGTTACCTCCCCTCTCCCATAGGCCATTTGTAATTGTTCTCTCTCACAGAGTAAGTATATATCTTAAAATTGTCAATACCTTGCTGATAAACAATTATTTTAAGAGCTGCTTATCCCTCCATGTAATGTTAATATCTGCTTTCAAAATATTATGCAGTTTTTTTTATATGATTTTATTATTTTCGCATAAGTCAAATTATTTATGGATACACGTAGTTTTCATCCACTTCGTGTAAGGGTGGCACGATTTACCCAAATACACCATAATACACCCAAATACTCCTGAATTACCCAAATACTGTCTTATTTAAGCATTTGTAGCTCCAAATTAGTAGTTATTATTATCTTTGGTGTACACATGTGTCTGTTAGGTGATTAAAATAAATAATTTAATTAAATAATATTTAATATTGTTTTATTTATTATTTCATAATAGATATATTAACGGACAAATCGGTTTCCCAAATACCCCTGATGTGCCCAAATACAGTTAATGTTTAACTTCTTTACTAGCTCAAATAGCCCATGTATTAATAAATTATGAAGTATACACATTTTTATTGAGATATAATTAAATAGAATGTATTAATTACTAAAATAATACGGACCATTTGTAGGAAACGGTTACACAAATAATCTCTAAATTCACCCAAGCTTCTGTATATTCCCTACTTCAAAGACAAGTAACACGATAGATAATAATTTAAGTTAATTTATTGAAATAATTATTATTTCAAACAATCAATAACATACATGTACAATGGTCAAATCGGCAATTTTGGCATAATATACATACATAAGTAGTAAGCACATTTACAGTATACAAAGCACGTTAATTACAAAAGAAAAACTTAGTGCATAACGAACAAAACATAATGACAGAAATAAACAATAGTCCTACATAATCACCCGTGGTATATATTGTATATACCTGACAAAGCACATCAATTACAAAATAACGAACAAATTAATAACACATTATTTTATGTCATTTATTTTATATTCATTCAATGTAATACACCCAAATACTCCTGAATTACCCAAATACTGTCTTATTTAAGCATTTGTAGCTCCAAATTAGTAGTTATTATTATCTTTGGTGTACACATGTGTCTGTTAGGTGATTAAAATAAATAATTTAATTAAATAATATTTAATATTGTTTTATTTATTATTTCATAACAGATATATTAACGGACAAATCGGTTTCCCAAATACTCCTGATGTGCCCAAATACGGTTAATGTTTAACTTCTTAACTAGCTCAAATAGCCCATGTATTAATAAATTATGAAGTATACACATTTTTATTGAGATATAATTAAATAGAATGTATTAATTACTAAAATAATACGGACCATTTGTAGGAAACGGTTACACAAATAATCTCTAAATTCACCCAAGCTTCTGTATATTCCCTACATCAAAGACAAGTAAAACACGAAATTTAATTAATTTATTGAAATAATTATTATTTCAAACAATCAATAACATACATGTACAATGTATGTTCCTAAATGTACAAAAGATGAATAAAATTTACAACATTTATAAAATAAGTACATTAACCATATTTAACATACAAAGGATGCCGGCCCTGGTTTATACTCTGGTGTTATTTCAAATAAACAAACAACATGATTGAATAAGCAGATGACGTGATAATCTAATTTCCCTGACATGTCAACGGTCTTCATGTATCTGTGTAATATACCAATACGGCAATGAGCTACCGTTTATTGTGTATACTTGATAAATTTACCTGTTTCAACTTTAAACAATACACCAGAATTTGATAATGGAAGTGTATCTCTTTAACACTGAAAGAAATATAGAACATGATTTTTTCTATAAATTAAATTTGATGATCTTGGTATTTGGTTAACAGAAAATAATGATGGTGTCTTGTTTGCACACAACGACAGCATGTTTTCTTCTGCCCGCGTAATCAATGCTTCTGAAAATATTAAAACAAATTAGAAATATTAAATACAAATATACAAAACGTCAAAATTTTCCTTCTTTCATTTTGAAGAGCTTTCGATGATGCGATTTCCATATAACGGATTTACTATCTGTTCTGTATATGACACCTTTTGAGTTTTACAAACGCCTCATTTTTTGTTTGAGGTTGGGTTTAACATATGTTATAGGCTGTGAATATGTTCTTTTAATTATATAATACAATGAATAATCAATATTTTGCTGTTTAACACTGTATTTGGGAGTATTTGGGCAGTATTTGGGTAATTCAGGAGTATTTGGGTATATTTGGGTATATCGTGCTGCCGTCGTGTAACCAAACTACTATTTGGAGTAGAAAATAAAACTGAAAAATAAAACACTATTGTCTTTCATCAGGTTTATCAATTCATAAAGTCAACTAAAAGATTTAACAACTAATATACAATCTATATACACACCTCATAGGTTAATAATAATAGATCTAATCAGTGAAATTTATTTATTATTCTGTTTGTGTAAATTGTAATTAATAGTTGTTAACAAAATGTTTAGTCACATGAATAAACTAATACAATTCAAAATAGTCCACTTTGATACAATTTAATTTATTATGAGAGGGCCGACTGCTAATGTTGTTATAACTTGTTTTTTCAATAAAAATTGTATTTTTAGTTAAATCTTTAATTTAATGTAAACATTGCATGTATTTATGTATGTATGATTGCAACAAAATATGATTAACTAAAATTAATTTCACATGCCTGTAGTGTTTACACTAATTTTTGCATGTGT
>CM037791.1:44822933-44872933 GCA_021229015.1 Solen grandis | reverse complement strand
GAATGCGTCCGTCATTTGATAGGAGAGCAAATATTCAACGTAGATCACAAGTGACAAGGCGAGGAACCAATCGATTGCCCGCTACCTCACAGAGGATAGGGCGAAATAAACACGTCTCTATTTCACAGAGTCCAGATTATGTCCACATTAATGACGTCGTTGCCCTGGCAACCGAACTCATCGGTATGAATAACCAGAGACATACAGCGCCCGTGAAGCCTGTTACCCCTGCACCTACAACCCCGGCACCAACTCCAGCAAAAGCGCCTACGATTGCAACAGCTACCCCTGTTATTAAGAAACCTAAACCCACAAAACCAGCTTCCGTACGCAAGCCCATGGTTGCCGTACCGACTGCCTCTCCCGTGTTCAATGCTCCGTCGGGCGTTGCAGCAGGCCCGGGCCTTGATCTTTTCAGCAGCTTGATAGGCCTAGATGCCCGTAGTAATGACATTTCTTTGCTTCCGAGCCGTGATGGCGGAAGGAAGGGCAAAAACCCGCTTGCAAACTCCGCTGTACTTTCAAACGAAGACCTTCTCAGGAGTGTAGTGTCGAAGCAGATACCAAAAGAAGTTATCAAAACTGGGAATGTCCAACAGGACAGGATCATGAATGCTTTTCTGGAGGACCAACGACAAAGCTTGATAGAAGAGACAGTAGAAAATTTGAGAAAGGACCCCGATCGAGTGTTACAACATCATCCTAATATGTTGACAAAAACGCGAGACTTTCTTGGCTAACTCCAAAAAACAGACACTGAATTCGTTTCTAGGTCTAAAAAATAGAATAGTTGAGAAGCTAATATATGTAATGTGTAAACTAGATTATACAATGTTTATTATATAAATGCTCATATTCGAGGAAATCGACGCTTTTGAAGAAGTAAAGGACATTGACTTTGACAAAGTACAGATACAGCGGCTGTGGTTGTACAATAGTTTAATGAATATGTCGATGGGGGTACATATGAAGTGATAACTATTGAACACTTCCTTGTTTTCGCACGACACAAAAGAATTTTGAAGACATTTGCAACACGGTTATACAGACATTTGCAACACGGTTATACAGACATTTGCAACACGGTTATACAGACATTTGCAACACGGTTATACATACATTTGCAAAGAAAGTACAATCAAATCTGTCCTAAGCGGTCAGTCAAGAGAACAACAATAGTGCTCGCTTAACAGCGGTGGCCACTAAATGAAGGGTAAAAACAAAACGAAATACTAGTTTAGTAACATTAAAAATGATCGCTAAACACAGGCTGACAGCTTAATACAGGTGTCCGCTTGTACACAAGACAAATATTGAATGACATACATAATGCAGCATATTAAAATGAAGGAACACTGACCAGAGTATACTCTCCCTTTTTTACTGAAGTTTCAAAGCTGACGCTATCAAAAGTGTGTGCAAGTTTGGAAAATAATGTTGTTGGAAGATGGATTCAATGACATCTGATATCCTTGAGATCCTGTTTCCGGCGGTTTCGAGAACACAAATTAATTTAACAGTTTATAATGCCAAGAACACTTACATTGCAATGTATGCATTTTACACACTTCCATTTTTTTGAAAGCATTTGTTTGTACATTAATTTATTTAGCTGCCATTTTTACCTACTTCCGATGACGTCATTTTGCGGTCTTTAAGGGAAGTAACTCTTTAAGATTTTTACACATTAACCTATGAAAACAACAGCCATTTTTATGTTTGTCAATATACACATGAGTGATTAACCTTTTCATGACCATTTCGGGTTACTTGATGTTTGTTTGTTGGGTTAAACGTCCCACCTACAGTATTTCAGTCATTTGAGACGATACGGGTAATTGAACCATAATTAAGATGAAAGGGGTTTAAAAGGAAACATCATATTATGTACATGTATATTCATCCGTGTTTTCCAGACATTTAACAGGTGAGAAGCATCAAACATAATGTTTATATCTAGACTGTATGTGGTAAACAAAACAGATTTCGACGGAATTAGGACTTTCAAGAAATTTGGACCACCTCATCATACGCACTAAATACTTCATTTAAACATTAAAGTTATGTTCTGGATTACTTATTCATTAAAGGCGAATTGTAAAATTTTGTACATGTACATATTTTAATCAAACTTATTGGAAACACGAATGACGGCATTAAATAACAATAATTACCGTGGAAATTTGAGCGTTGGAGGTCAGATGCGATGGCCCGAAAGATGCCGCAAAGATGAAGGAAGGTCATGCATAAGGATTTGTAGGTGACACAATTTCGACAAGAAACTTGTAAACTTAAGGCTATGCACAGAACCAAACACGAATTGTTTGCGATGACACGTATATCAAGTTAAGCTATGAAATAAATATTTGTCTATGGTGGAATGGGGAATTTTCACTGATTTAAAGGATGAAGTTATCCACGAATATCATCGCTGTACCTCATGAATATTCATGTGAAGATTTATGACTTGATGAATATCAATTGACTGATCTGAAGCCATGGATTTTTCTTCGCCGTGCAGACTGTGTATAAACCCGTGTATGACCTGCGCTGTTATTTTGTATGAGCAAACAGAGGAGACCCTGATCAGACAGCTCCTGGAAGGCACTTTCTGATATGGGTTGCCTCTGTTTTCAAAGGCGTCATAACTCACGTCTGTATGAGGTGAAGTGTTAATTGGACCTGGGTCTGCTCTGTTTGTCAAAGCGTTATTAAAATGATTCCATATGAGGTGAAAGGGTTTAACCCATGGGCCCCGTTAATCAACGATTACAGTCAAACCTGTCTTAAGCGGTCAGTCAAGGGAAAAAGAGAGAGTGACCGCTTAACAGAAATGGTTGCTAAATGAAGATTAAACATATATCAAAATGCCGAGAAAGGATCTTCCCCGAACACGGTGATAGATGCACATCCCTGGTCCTTGTGTGGACTACACAGTTTACACTATAGAAAGAATTTGGAAGGATGATAAGATTGAAAAGGATACCTCAGTTTTTCGAACATCGCGTTTGTCCAAATAGTCCTCGAATAATCCCCAAGTTTACTGATTATCGCATCAATATTGCCTTCATTGCAGACACATCAAAACACTTTATCTAAATGATAAATTCTCATATTATGCTCACCCGACAATAACGTGTATCCTCTACCGTGACGTCACCTAGCAACAGGCTTCACGTTTTTATAGTCATAAGTGGCCTAGTTGTTTTTCTTGTAAATAGTACGTGATATCTTTATTTTGTGGATGGGATGTTATATTTAAGCTATTAAAATATACATTCAACTAAAATACCTTGTTTGTTTTCTTTCATTTAATTCCATTCTTTACATCCTACTCGAGACGTCAGAATATCTGCTCCCGAGGCAGATGCTCTAACAACTTAACCACCAGGGACGGTATTAGAGGAAGTGTTAAAATTGATTTCAAATTCATTCACCAAGCTTTTCCATGCATATTGTGCAGAGTCGGGTTGATATTGCTTTATAGATCAGTCAAACTGAATAAAAATATCATCGATTATCGATAAATAAGCATTTTGCGAAAACAATTTTTGGATAAATGAGTAGAATAAAAATCAGAAAACACCTATTACCACGTTTACAAATCAATTTACAATACAAAGTTCACAGCTAATTTTCAGTTATTGCATATACATGTAGTATTGAAGGACAGCGTATATTCCCAGATCACATTTTTCACAGGTGTTAAAACTGGATTTGTGAAGAATGAGATCAGCAGTCACACAGCTCATAGACCATGTGAAAATGTGATTGACGCTGGAGTTTTGATGTGACAACACTTTTTCCACCAAATTCGTCCTTTAAATTGATGACCCTTTTTATGTCGTGTTGTAAACAACGCAACATACTGTAACCGATTGTGAAAAGACAATACCGGATTTCCAAATTCAATGCCCTCTAGCGGGCAAAATATACGTGCACCTGTTTGCGTAGACGGGAAAATCATTAATGAAAATACTATGACTGACACTGTGTGAAGTGCATCAGTTTACGCACGTCTGGCATGTAGTGTGTCCTTGGTTAATCTAATTCGAGTATGTCAAATAAGATTATATCGTTCGACCCTCACAGCTACAAGATCCATTTGATGAAGGAAATCAATAAAACGATTCCAAATTACAAGACACACTATTCCTTTACTGTTCGAGTTTATGCTTAACGCAGCATTAGGACTCTTAGTCCTTTGATTTTAATATGCAATAACTTCTATGTTCTTCATTGGATTACTTCAATATTTGGACAGTTGCTTAAGTGGATAGACCTTTACATTATGCAGATGACCTTGTGACCTTGACATTGACCTATGACCTACTTTTGATGAAGAAATCGGCGTCTGGACAGGTTTACCTTTTGGTTAACCTGCTTTTACTTCTATGTGCTTCATTACATTGCCTCACTATTTGGACAGCAGCTTTAGTGGATGGACCTGAGCTCTTTTTCTTCATTATGCAGTTACATTTGACTTTGATCCACTCTTGATAAAAAACGCCCGAAAATACCCGTTCATAATACAATCAGATCTTGTCAATATGGAAAACGGGCATTTTTACATCTGGATCACATTTATTCCCACATCTGGATATGCGCTCGTAAATATTCTAACAGCACGTTTTCAACCATCGTTTCATTTCGTCAGAATATGAATAATCCAGCATATATTAAGGTAATCCATCCATCATTAAACTGTGATCATGGTCCATTCAGAGACCATTGAAATTTTATAGTAAATGCAAGCCTTTACAGATTTTGGGGCAAAACAGCCGATAATTCCAAGTCATGCTTGCATCTCCACTTAAGTTTATTTAAGCATTTGAAGGACCATGATTAATATTTAATAATGGATGGATTACCTGAAATTTTGCAGCATGTTGTGCAGTTGAACGTATCATTTATAGCAAGGCTTTTGTGTTGTATATGTTTCAAGGGCTGATAATGATGTTTCAACTTACAGAAAACGTGAATGCAGACAAAGGAACGATTATCATTGGCTTAATATCAAATTAATTACTGTGAAATCATTAATTTTCGTGGAACACTAATTTTTGTCGATTTCATGTAGGGTTTCATCTACGAATGTTAATCTTGTCTTAAAACGTGTCTCTTATATAGACCTCAAGTTTTCTAGAACAAAGATCCACAAATAAATGTACCCACGAAATGGCCTTAGGTATATAATCAACGGAATTTAATGTCAACGAAAATTAGTGATTTTATAGTACATGCACTTATTCAATCCTTATCATGGATACATTTTCCATCACATGTTAAAACTGTCATCATTAAGAAATAATTATTCTAGTTTGAAAACGTTGGACAAACCTTAGGACCGTCCCCAGTGGCCGAGTGGTTAGAGCGTCCGCCTCGAGAGCGGGACGTCGTAGGTTCGATCCGCGGCCGTGACATACCAAAGTCGTAAAAAGATGGTACTGTTATAGCTTCCTTGCTTGGCGCTCAGCATATAAGGGTAGTTCCAGGACTGGTTGGTCCGGTGCCAGGATAATGTGACTGGGTGTGGTATCATGTCACATGTCTACAGCGTGGTACTACAGTGTGGCAGCACTATATCTGTCTCACCAAATGACTGAAATACTGTCGGCGGGACGTTAAACCCAACAAACAAACAAACAAATCTTACGACCTATTATTCCCCTGGTCAATGACCAGTTAGGCGTGCTGGGTGTTATTTTATAGAGACTTTGCATTGTAAATAGTCGGTACAAGTAGGTTATCGCGAATGTAGTTTAAAAAAAAGTCCGGCTCTATTGCGGCCTTTTTTACTGACCACAATTTCAATATTTTCCTGTATTCAACTAAAGTTGTCATTTTTTCCGTTAGTTGTCATTCTTAAATATCTAAATATTAAGCAGTTTTTGTTAAAAGGACATCTCACTCAAAGACTATTTTTTTTTTCGTTTTTTTTTTTGTTTTTTTTTTCAAAATATACAATAAGATAAGATTTACAGTACACACACATTAACACAAGTTAAAAAGACATACAGTCACAAACCTAGTGAATTCATACATGCAATGTATAAAAATGGTACAGCTGGTATAACTCCTTTGCTTGGCGCTCAGCATATAAGGGTATTACCAGGACCGGTTGGCCCGGTGTCAGGATAATGTGACTGGGTGTGGTATCAGGCCATATGTCTACGGCGTGATACTGCAGATACTTTAGACCAATTCATCAGGGCTTCGGCAATACTCGGTATAATTCGCTGATTGAATTGACCAATCGGTGACTGGTTCAAAATTTCACGTGAATGTCACAACCCCACAGATCAATGTGTGGAATGTTACAACAGCTTCGGGGAGTGCTCGGTGATTTACGTAGGATCACGTCTCATTCAAGAAGATACAGTCTCCAAATGACAGAAATACTGTCGGCGGGACATTAAGCCCAAATAACAAACAAACAACATATATGATGATATTTTGGATGAAATTGTATGGCATACAAGATAAATAAAATGTATTTGATATTAAATTAATTGATATTTATAAAAAAAAACATGATGATATGTATAATATATTGATATATCATACAATGCTATTTATAAGAATTTATGGTCGGAGTCATCCCTATGTATCGAAACTTTGCAATCAAATTTCAAAATGATTATATACTCTTAAGAACTTTATTTCGTGTTGTTTTTATTTAGATTCTTAAGAAATGTAATGAGGCATATTTCAGATATAGATTTGTGCAAACATATATGTCCTACATGTGAATAATCACTAACGAAAATGCAATTTCAAAGGAGGGGTGAACCAGTCAAAAAGAAAAAAAAAATACGTGAACTATCGAAGTTTTATTAAAGTGCTTGAGTATATTTTATGAATAAAAATTTGGATATTACGACTAGATAAGGTGATTCATTGGCATTAAGATACGTTCTTTTAATCCTAAAAGAGATCCGATACTTATATACATGTTATATATAAACATACATATATTAAATATATTTTTAATTATAATGATATCTTAAATGTTGTACTCCGTGATCTGAAATAGTGTACACTATTTTGAATTTTTATGATGATATGATAATTAACCCTTTCCCTCATATAGACTCATTTTGATGCACTCAATAGGTACCACATAAAGCCTGATCTGCAGAAAACCACAGTTAAACCTTACCAAATTTAATTACAAAATCCTAATTTCCGGACCACTGAGGAGCAGCGAACAGCATAAAACCTGATCAGCCTGCGAGTTACTCGCAGGCTGATCTGGTTTTATGCTGTTCGCATAGGTCTTTTCATGGTGTCCTCTATGAGGGAAAGGGTTAACTGATATATACTTATGCGTTTAGCACATTCATACGCATATCAATTTAATCCATTACAATACGAAATGTTTTCCAAAATGAACCCGACTCTCTTGTAATATTCTAACATTAGTTCATTATTATATTATTTTATACTTAAAATTTATATTTTTTGTATGAAAGATATGTTTATTTTATTATCAAATTATCTTAAATATTTGCACACGATGATCTGAAATGATGGACACTTACTTTTAATGAAAATATTACATATAAAATTATATATACTGAAGTAAATGTCACTTATTCATAATCATATAATTTAAAGAAATATATAAAGAATCAATAAAATCTACAACAAAACTGATTGCCTGACTAATTGAATGAATGAGTAAATGAACGAAATAATAACCGAGAAACATTCTGTTCTTTACATTATACTAATGACTAACAAGTATATATGTATATGTTCTTATCCCTTTGTTGGTATACATTGAAGACTAACCGCTAGAACAATGTATTATACTTAGTATGACGGACAGTCGAAACATATGAGTCGCTTCTTTGTGGCCAGTAGACTTTATGGTGGACAGTCATGCTTGGCCATAAATTATGCAGCAATAAACTTTGATGAATGGGCAATCAGACATGGTCATTAATGGCGTTCAGATCAGTGATAGTTGCCAGAACGAGGCTGCTTATATTAATTTACTAACAGAACGAGGTTTTTAGTCACCAGAGCGAGGCTGTGGAGTATAGGGTGAGAGGTCTTATGAAGATTGACGTCGGGGTCAAAAGACACGATACTCCGGTGGTCTTCTGCCTGCTTTTGTGTTTGACAGACAAACGGACAGGCCAATGACCTTTCAAATGAAAATTGAACTTAAAACCAAATAGATATTCATTCAAGGTTGAACTTGAAAGCTGTACGGTAATAACAGGAGTGGCTGACCAGTGGAAAAGAATGTTGTTCCATGCAGCCTGACAACGGGTGTACTGTAGTTACTCTGGCCTAAATCTGTAAAAAAATGATTAAGAACTGTGTGTTGGACATAAATCCCACAAAAGTCTTAAACATTCGCAAAATGTCACGTCAATATATTGTATTCTACTTTAAATCTGATGTTAAAAAAAAAATGTATTCTTTCTTATTTAAACGAAGTGTAGAGTACATTACTTGCATTGAAATGAAACACATTGATATGTATATGCTATAGTTTTTTTATCATATGACATGGTCAAACAGCTGTTTCCGGTTTCGTATAACCATCACATATTTTCTTATATTTAATACGCTGCATATAATGTTTATGCCGAATTACATCACTCTGCGTCACGCGCGTGTATTCCATATATATGCATAATGTGTTGAACTCGAAGAGCTGGAATAAATGTGTTTGATGCAAATAACTTTGATCAAAAAGATGCATTAAGAATGTATGAGAAATACACACGTTAAATCGTTGTTTTTTTCCACTTACTATTAATTTTTTGGTGTTATTAAAAATTGGTTCGATTTACTTTCAGTATAGGTCAAATGATAAAAACAATCTGACAAGAATAACATTTTCATGAACTCGTTTAGCAAAATTTGATATAAAATAACAATTCATGTCAGATCCTTTATATATTCCGGAATATTTCTCTTCCATCCATCATTATCATTTAAAAATTCGGCATTACCGAATATACCTGCAATGAACAGTGTAAGATGGGGTTATCATTTCACGAGTAATCGTTTTTATATGTATCGATTCTTTAGCAAATAGTAAAATTAATCGACATAAAAATGGGAAAATGCATAGATCACGTAAAAACTCCTGAAAACTGAGATTATTTGATGACTTGCAAAATGGCTTAGTGCTCCGTCGAATTTCGCATAAGTCCAGACGCAATTAATTGCATCATTGCTGATTTTTAATACGAATGTAAAGTACATTCTGTAAACATTTTTAGGGGATAAGAAATCATTAAGATTTAGATCTTGTTGTAAAATGCTATGAGATTTCTGAGTGTAAATTCCAATGAGGGAGAGAGAGAGAGTGATAGATATATATATATAGAGAGAGTATTGATGTCTAAATATGAGATGTAGACTATGTAGTATGGTGTGTGTGTGTGTGTGTGTGTGTGTGTGTGTGAATACCGACCGATCAGTGACAGATTGCAGGTTTGTATTATTGATGCAACTATGTACTATGTACACGTTGAGATACAATAAATATCTGTTCTGTTCTGTTCTGTTCTGTAATCATATATATATATATATATATATATTGCATTTATTTCTGTCCATTTGTTTCATAAATCACTTCATCAATCAAACGTGAAGTAAAAAAAAAATCGAATTTTATTTTGTTTTTACAGACTTATATATCAAAACCATTTGCTTGTGTAAACGGAATAACATTTCATTTTTATTCTATTTATTTTTATTTTTTACCAATATGAAATACATGTCTTTGGTTAAGTTTAGCACATAATTTATTTATACACTTAAACACAAAGGATAAACATACAGTATTTCTTTTTCTTTATAAGAAAAACTAATAAACGTTTTTTTCTTTAGGCGCTCGCATCACTAAATAACAGTGATATTCAAAGCTAATAAAAACATGATTGCAAAACCACTGTGGAGAAAAGTTATACAAGGGGCATAACTCAAATTCTTCTATTTGAAGAAAAATAACGAATATATAAACATGCGCTTCATGTCACAAGTTGATTTCGCAAATTCATAAAATTCAACAACAACAACAATGCAAATAATAATAATAAGCTAAATGTACATTTTGGTTTCGAAAGCTCTCTCTCTCTCTCGTTCACCAGGTGACAAACATTATTGATAAGACGTTTGAGTAATTCCCACAATCGCTGTCCGTAAGCGTCATAAATCATACATGTAACTTACACATTTACTGGCGTGAAGTAGCGCGAGACCTCGTGCTATGATGGTGACGTCACGTCTCGGTATTAAACCACCTGCAAAGCATCTGAACGATCAGTTGTCGTCTGCTAAAGGCTCGTGCTCAGTGTCAATTCCTGTGTCCATCTGCTCAGAAAAGACAAAATGGATTGTAAAATTGTCATTCTGCTTATATGCTTCTCAGTTGGGATGGGATTGCAAATACGACAGAGGGTGTGTATTTATTGTTTTCGCCATTTTTGACACAACCTTGATAATGTGCTGTTTTGCAAATTCCAAAGTCTACGGTACCAATTAACATTTAGAGTGTATGTCTTGAAGACTTCAGCTTTTGGAAGCCATGTTCTTGGCTTTCAAGGCTCTGTGCTCAGTACTTACCTCTTCATGACTGAATATATGCTAAATATTTTGAGTATTTGCCCTTTTTATTTATATTTTTACACAATATCTTTTCCAAAAATCAGAGCCAAAGAAAACAGAATATAGCAAGGCATTCTTGAAATATAGATAAAAAAGTCAAGGAGTTTTTATCGATAAAAAAGAACATCTTAATGCCCATTTATAAGTATGAACTAAAGCGTTTCAGTTTTAGACAATAGAAGCATACGCCTACGAACTTGGAATTTTTATCTGTTCATACCAAGCTTGTATATAATTTGCATATAACTGAATTATTTTCCCAGCTTATAATCAATTTGAGCTGTATTTCTTATCAGCTAACCTTGAAGTATAATTAGAGTATAAGCTAGATATTACTGCCTTTTGCAAAATTTCAAACGACTCTTCCATGAAGGCAATCAAGTTTAAACTAAATCACAGTTGTATTCTTACCTTTGTATTATTTGTCGTAGACAGTCCCCCAAAAATAAGCTTCTGAGTAAAGATGAATTTCGATAAATTATTTTCACATATATATGGTTCAAATTTGAGTCAGTTAGGAGAGAACAATTCAGTTATGTCAGACGTAATAATATTGAATGTAAAATATCAAGTGCACAAAATATCATGTGTTTTTTATCTAGAAGCGTTGCTATTGGTCCCCAGTGACCGAAAGGCTTTGGGTTCGATCCCTGGCTGCGACATACCCAATTTGTCAGTACTTGTATAACTCCCTTGTTTTGTGCTTAGCACATACTGGCAGTTCTAGAACTGGGCTCAGAATAACATGGTTGGGTTTATTCTTATGCTAATTATCGATTACGTGATATCACGGTTAGACAGTATGGTAACTGTCTCGTGCAAATAAAATCCCAACACAAAATATTGTCGTCGAGATATTTAACCGAAGCAAACAAGAACAACACATGACATATACTGATTCTCGAAATGTGTCAATAATTAAGTTGACGGTGGGCCAGGAATACAAGCTTAATTTACAGTCATCTTCTTTTTACGGGATCCTTTAAAACGCATGTGTTACCATATCTTAATTTATAAATCTCTATCTCACAAAATGTTATTTGTTAACTAAAACTGGCAAATGATATGACTCTTTCGTTATCAATTTTATAAAAAAAAAGTATTTATATACTCATTTGCAAAACGTGTACATCAAGTTTTTATTATCCTGAATGTATTATTTATGTTTGAGCTATAAACCGTAAACGAATATACTAATACTTTTGAAATAAAAGACATAACAAAAATTGCATAGGTTTAAAGTAGTACCAGCAATGTCGAAGACGTAACTGTTGTAATACACACGTACAAACAGTAAAAACTCGGACAAACATATACTCAATGTGGCCATACCACGACGACGTCACTTTAAACTATTACAAGCGCCATAATTTTCATCGATTCGAAAAAGGACATTGCTGTAAGTATGGGATATATATCATGCGAAGGGGAAATTGTGCACTACACAAAAGCTCCAACGATTCTTTTGTCTGATGTGCAGAATTTCCTAACATTCGGGAAAACTTTATAACTGATATGCTTAACGTGTTAGCAAACACAATTTCACGAACTCGGAAGGTTTTCCCGAGTGTTAAGAAAAACTGTACATCTGACAAAAGAATCATTTGAACTTATGTGTAGGATCAAATTTCCGCTTCGCAAGCGTTATTTTCCATTAAAATTGATAAAGAAATAAAATACGTAAGGTTTTTTTTTATGGCCACACACTGTATACTGGAAGAATACACGAAATCATATATACGTATAAAGCTGCATTTATCGTTCAATCTTTTTTTGTTGGGGTTTATTCTTGAGGATAACGTTAATGATTTTAACAACGAACAATATGATATCCACGAATTTTTTCATCAAGATTTGCGTTTTTGCGTCCACTTATATATGTAACCGCGAAACTGAATTTTATCTGACAAACATGCTGATTAGTAGTAAGATGCAAGACGCATTTTACATATATATATATTTCGCCTCTGAAGAAAGAAAGAAACAATAATAATAACGTTATGAATATTCCAACCAAACCATTAAAAGATTGTCATCATTTAGCTATCTTTAATTAGCATACATTGATTGTATTGCAAGTAACCGATTGTTAGTTTAAACGTATTTTATTTCATATAATACATGAAATGGGGTTGGTCTACAAGTTCTACCAACTTAGAGTCAGACCTTCCCCTACAATTTATGTTAAACAATGGCTTATAAGTGTTCATAAAGAGACTGAAAAAATCACAACAACAAAAACATGTACTGGAGAGAGAGAGAGAGAGAGAGAGAGAGAGAATGAGACAGACAGAGAGAAAGAGGGATGGGGCCTCTGAGCGGATCCATGTGATTACCACTATAACGTGACATGTTTGCAACATTAACATGACGGTGATATAAATGATACAAAACCTTTTGTCAAGTTGTCAATATACTACGTGACATAAACAACAAGTTAAGATAAAAAAATAGTAATAAATATATTAACAACATAAAAGGTCACACTAACAATAGCAGAGCATCAGATCAAAATCAGGTTAGTAGCTGAATTAAATACTTCACTACTACAACCGGAGTGATACATTTTTATCAGAAAGTCTTCTCTTTATCTATATCAAAAGAATGATACTGAATATTCCAAGGTACATTTTCTAGAGACAAAAAATATATACAATTTTCAAATATAAACTGCATGATTAAGTTATAATATGATTGTTATCAAAAAAAAAAGGCGTTATATAAATTTTTTGGACTGTTTAATATAGCTATGAACAGCTTCAAACAGTATAATATTCTGTTCAATAGTTAGGTTAGCACTCCCAGAGAGTAACATATCTATATTTAGAGGATGGAAAAGCCTTGTTACCTGAAAGAGTGAAATTCTTATGTCAGAGAATCTGACACACTGGAAGAAATAATGTTCAGCACTCTCAATTCCGTTTCGACAACCACATAAAGGATCTTGTCTCAGATGATTTAAAAAAAGGTCTTCATTTAAGTTGCTACATTTATTTCTTATTCTGGCGGAATTTTTTTTAAAAAATTATATCTAAATCTAAATTATTCCATAGTGAAATTGAAGAAGGTATGCAAGATTTCTGATATAGTGATGTTTTAATTGGTAAGCTCTCAAAGTTTTGATCATTTCTTAATGAATAATTAGACCTTTCACCAACCAAAGGAGGCATTAGATCTGTAATGTATTGTGGAACAAGATTATTTGACACTTTATACATAAAACAAACTTTACAATTAGCCCGTCTACATGAAAGAGTTTCCCAACCACCGATTGTTCAATGGGTAGAGCGGCCATCCGGTCAGTTTGAGGTCATCGTATTGGTCACTGACCGCAAAATATCTCCGTCTTTGATAAGGTGATGTTCTAACTCCATTGCTTGATTTTTAGCATATAAAGGGTTGTTCTAGGACAGGTTAAGCTGATGTCAGGATAATTTGACTGGATATGGTATCATACCATTTATCTAAGTTGTGATACTTAATGAGCCGTTCTCGTATGAACAAAGCTACCAAATAATTCAAATATATTTAGTTACGCCTGAACAACTCAATCTTCCTATTTCAGATAAGGTTTCCATTCGGTCGAGCGACCCAGCGGCCAGCCACACAGTTCACTTCTTTCCACGGATTTCCATCTTCCGGAAGATCACGTGGTACCCAGCGACAGGCGGGAGGTCGCGGCACAGGCTTGCATCACCGGATATCTTTAAACGGGGTCAAGCCGGGACAGACGATAAACATCATTAAGAAAACGATCGTAGTCAACCAACCTGCCACAGCAGCACCAACAGGCAAGGCAGGAAATAAGCAGGGTAACAATGGAATCGCTCCACCCCCTTTCGCCAAAAATGGACGAGGTCAAAGGGTCGGGTCACATGGTCAAAGACCAATATATGTATTTCAAAATCCAGCCGGGAGCCATGTCTTTTATCCAAATTCGGTCCCTTCACAAGCCGGTGCGATGGTTCCCGGAAGTCGTGGTCTAATTGGGAGGTTTGCAGTTGTGACAAGTGCCCCGATTCATGGATTAGCTCCCAGCGGTCTCGGGCAAATGACAGCGACACAGTTTGGCAAGAGCCAAAATGCCATTAGCAGCAATATGCATGGACAATCTAGTGCAAACAGTGGTGCAGCTGTTGGCCAAAGAGTCGTTATACTGCCAAACGGGCCAAACACATACCCTATTGTTATAGCAGCTCCGAGTGCATCTCATTCCGGACACGGAAACGGAAACTCCCGAAATGACCCGAATGGAGATTCGTCTCGATTCGGAAAAAAAACCAAGGTGCTAACAACGCTTGCTCCCGGTGAAGACCCGCCTGAGGCCGGAGAAGTTTGAGAGGTTTACCTCTTGAACTTAAGTTTAGTTAAGTAGTCTTGAGATGACTTTAAATATCTCGAACTTAGTTCCTTTGACTGGTTCCAAGCTAACCAATCAGTTACTTGCATTTGAATTGAGTTGGGAACCAGGTGGTACCCCCACAGCTCTGTACCGAATCGGCACCAGTGTAGAATGGAGGCTATTGGCTTCATATCCTTAAGGTATTGGGTATATGAACTAATCTTAATTTTCTGTGCTTATTCGTGCCTTAAGTAACTTTGACTTTTACATGAATGCGTAGTATAACATTCGTCAGATTTATAGAAACGGACATCCGCTGTCGGAAGAAAGAATATGACTAAACCGATCCCATTAAGATCATATCCAAATTTGCGCTTGACCTTTTAAGTAATATTTATGCATAAACAAGTGCCCGATTTTAAACCAATCAAATAGCGCGTTTCAACCTTTTAATTTCAGTACTTCTCCCAGATCTTGTTATCAAAATCTCCGAAAAGAAAATCCACACACGAAACATCTTTTACTCGAAGAATACAGCTTTTAAGGCGTTTTTCTGTCATAGTGGCTGAAACCATGGGCACCGCCATCTTGTAATTCATATTCATATATATTGATTCGGTTACTTCCCCTGGTTATACCTAACGATTCTTTAAGCGCCGCTTTGATTGGCTTATACAAAGGTCAGTCTGAGACGGTCTTCTATACGATGTTGTCAGATTCAGTTAGCGATACTGAATCTGATTTTAATGAGATTGATGACTATTCTTACTTGTATTTTAAGGTAATCCATCAATAGATTATAATCATTGTCCTTCAAATGCTTAAAAAGACTTTAGTGCAGATGCAAGCATCCATTGACTTGGTGTTATAGGCTCTTTTGTTCAAAGTCTATCAAAGCTTGCATTTACGATACTATTCTCATGATCATTCGAGTTACCATGATCAAAATTTAATGATGCATGTATTACCTTAATGAATGTTTGTTTAATAGCTGGTACCGGAAAGAAAATTATTGCTTTCTGAGCAAATTAGTATCACTATTATTGTTTGAAAACAACAGATGAAAAAAATGGCCTAATGCAATTTTATGTTAAACTTTATAACTTTTCTAAGCAGCGTGTCGTGTAATGAATTTCAGTCTGAAATATTTTCTCAGATCAATTGTATAGTCGGTCTAGACTACAATATGTATTTGTTATAATATATATTTAAATCGAATTTTTCAATTGTATTTTAAAAACAAAAGGAAAATCATTTCCGTTGTCTTACCATATTTTCTTTCGTCATTTGTTACCGCTAATAGTGTGTTGTTTTTTTGTTTGTTTTGTTTTTTGGGTAATTTATTTAGATATTGTCATTGCTAAATACTTTTACAATTAATTAATTAATTAATTAACCATGTAAATTTATTTCAGTCATGTGACCCATAGACGTCTGTAAAGTGGTAGACAAGAGTAACAGCATTATGAATAAATAATTTGAAAAAAAAAAGAAAAAAAAAAGGGAAAAAATATGAAAATCAAACAAACACGGCAATATACTATGTCGTTCACACATATTTTCAATATTATTTCTTGTTGGTATTCAACTATTTATAATATTTTCTTTTGTTTATTATGGTCTCATAATAAATGAAATTTAAAAATTTAATTGTGTTGCCCATTTTTTATCACTTCCCGGCCTTAAACGAATATCTTAATTTGACCAAAAATATTTCTTTGAAAGAAAAATATACAATTCATTAATAACTTAAAATGTCTAGTAACTTGCAGCATTTTGGTGGTTATTTTGGAAGACAAAAAAGAAATGGACAGAATATTTAAACACAATTTCACAAATGGTACATATTTATTAATGATATTCTCAGTGTAACAAATGGCCGTGTGGTTAGAGAGTCCGCCCCGGAATGTTAGGTCGTAGGTTTGATCCCCGGCCGCGACATACCGAAGTCTTATAAAATGTTATTGGTATAGCTCAGCATATAAGAGTAGTTGCAGGACTGGTTGGCCCGGTGTCAGGATAATGTGACTGGGTGTGGTATCATGCCACATGTCTACGGCGTGATACCGCAGTGTGGCTGCACTATGTCTACTGTCAGAAATACTGTGGATGGGACTTTAAACCCAACAAACAAACAAATGACACATGTTTTCAAAACAAAATACGAACAGTAATGGGATGTTTTAAAAGGCCCAGCATATGATTTATTGATATAAATTTCTTAGCTTGACAAAATGGAATTAACATCATTTGTAGATACTAGACCAATGACGCATGTGTTGATTTTAGACTGGCGGTAGCCACCAGTCTTATGTAGCCGTAAATCAAAAGCAGGCATTGTTGATTTGCATAATAACCACAGGAATTTTCACTGTTTCATATTACTCAGTAGCGAATCAATGCATTGCGACTGTGTACATCAGGTTAGTCAAGTCATGACCTCCTTAGGTATGCAATTTATGAATGGAACCAATGTGTCATCATAGGTCTGAATGAGCTATGTTAATGCGCTCAAAGGATCATGGGTAAATCATGGCTGCGCCACTAAGATTTCCTGCGTAGGTAACGTAGGTAAATAAAATGATTTAATACTCTATGTACGAAGTTGTTGTCAATTTATCATGCAAATAATATGTATTTTTTGCATTGTATATTGTATTTTGAGAGAAAAATACTTATCTGTAAATTTCACTTACTAATTTTAGATTAGCTTTCACATATTCATATAATCTTATAAACTGTAGACAAGAGAAATAGGGAGGATATGAGCAGCGAAATGCTTAATTTTAGCAGTCCATTGAGACAAATGATGTGTTCATCTTTTCTTGTACATGTAATGACCGAGTTCAAGCAAGGTTAAAGCGGGTTTATAAAATAGGCTTTATTGGCATCGCTTGAAAATTTTCATCCACGTTTAATAACTTTAATTTGATAAAAATTATTAAAACTTTTTTTTTTATTTAACCAACAAAACATACACAATCCTCTCTAAAAGACAAAAAAAATGCTCAAACGTTATACATTAAAGAATAAAGAAATAGTGAAATTGACAAAAGAAAATTGCTAAAAAAATGACAATACCTTTTCAACGCTAGAAAAAAAAAGAAATTGTCCAATAAGTGGTTTATGTCCTCTTTTGAAAAATAAAAAGTAAAGAGTGAAAAAAATACAGGTATATTTATCAACTTGAACACTCATGTCTAAGATACAAACAAGCTTACGAACACTTTGGAGTTGACATAATTTCACATTCGACATACTATATATGTTGAAGATTTACATAGATAAGTATGAACTGTGCCACAACGATCCAAATTCCAAGATCTCAAGAAAAAAGTGCAAAATTTCAGACACATCTTCCATACCAAGATCCTTGTTCTATCTTATTGTCATATTTTGAATTTAATTGATCATAATTTGCGGTTTTATTTTGAGAACACCATTCTCTAAAAAAACTTATTGTCAACCTCAAATATCAAATAAATTCTACCTTTTTTTATGACATATTTTGACCTTGATCTCAATAATCGTACTTAAGAAACTTTTTTTGAGAACATCGGACATGGGACAAAAATTTCTTAAATTGAAATTTTCCAGAACTCAAAAATCTAAAAATCTGTATAATCGGAGATACGAAATTTGAAAGGGAATGAAGAGTACGTTCTGTAATATCATGCTTCTTATGTCTGTATGCAAGGTCAATTAATAACATTATTCTGGGTCTTTAAATTTTGAATTGAAAATAATAGAAATTGGTAAAGCGTAGACCTTGGTCGAATTCCCCCAACAATACTCAGCGCTTATTCATACTTCAGTTATTGACTTAGGAAAGATTCCACCACTCTTGTTCTGTGAAACTTATCTAAGTTGGTATATACAAAATTATTGCCTTAGCAGCGGGCAAAATTTGTTATGAAAGTAAATATTTGGGTATTTTTATTAGAGATTGACAAAATTTACCGTCAGTATTAAAATGTGTATAGTTTTTTTTTTTGTTTTTAACATTTTATTTCTGGAAGAAAGATTTACATACATGTTTTTTTTTATACAATTTACACATTATTACATACTATGTTGACAGCGATTGATCACCTTATTACAATGTTTAAGTATCGGCTAAACATATATATCTAAATACTGTGAAGGTCGTCGGCGTCGAGGACAATAAATAAATGCACAACATTTAGTTATATAGCAAATTTTAAAATATTTTTGATATGAGACCAATTTGATTCAATTCTTCTTGCCTTTTCTGCAGAGTATAGGTATAAGGAAGATATTTCAAGATTTTTATATCGTATCAATTCTTGCAAATATAGCTCATATGATGGCATTTCGCTTTTGACTTTACATTTGTTTATATATTTCTTATATATTAATGTGTATAGTTGGTGGACTTTGACCCTGGTCTTAGATCTTTTTTACTTCGTCAACATTTGGGTTGGTATTGTGACGATGCGTCGTCACGGGTATAAGTAAAATCTCTGACGGGTCGACTCTTTGGCTCAGTGGTTGATCATTGGGTTATCACGCCGGCGGACCGGGTTCGATCCTGTGCCCTGCCATACTGGAGTTGCCTTACACACGTGTTTCCCAGGCCAAGTCTAGGGTCGAGACTTCTCGGAGGGGGAAGTAATGTGACGATGCGTCGTCACGGGTATAAGTACAATCTCTGACAACTGCGTCGACTCTTTGGCTCAGTGGTTAGAGCATTGAGCTATCACGCCGGCGGACCGGGTTCGATCCTGGGCCGGGCCGGGTTTGATACAGTATTAACGAATCAGTTACCTCCGTTTTTCTATATACGAAGAGTTTCGCAACACGCACCACTCTGCCTTAAGGTAACTTCTTGTTGAGCATCTAAAGTCTACATCAAATCATGTCTGCATGGCCGTCGGTTCGAAACCCGCAATGTTTACATTTGGGTTCTATGTAGGAACATTGACAACTTTAACAATACAAAGACGTTTTCTGAACAGGATTTCGTCTTTCAAAATGTGTTAGATATAAAGGTGAATATTTTGAAGACTACATCCTGGTCATTTCTATACTGGGAAAGACTTTAAACAATGTCAAATATATTATTTCGATTTTATATTAGGCGTAAAAAATTTTACTTGTTTCAGCTAACCCGACCGACCCTATTTTTATTTTTTTTATTTTTTTTTTGTACCGACCCTAAACTTTATTTCATAGCATTCGGGCTATTACGGTTGCAAAACGCTGTTTTTCGTAAATTCCTCTAAAAACATAAGGTTAATATGGAGAAAAAACAGTTAAAAATAAAAAGAATGTTTAGCTGACCCTTTTTTACGGAGATGTTAGTGGAAATAAAAAAAAATATTTTCGCCTTATTAAGTTATTTCATAAGGCATATTTGAGCATTAGAAGTGTACTTGAGGCGTTTTTAAAATCCTTAAGTATAAATTGATTAACTCGCGACAGTAAAATGGCGACACCTGGAGGTTTGATTATCTGAGCATTATACCCAAAGTCCTGATGTGAAATACAGTACACTACAGAAGCAGTTAAAGGGAAGGCTTGCCGGTTTAAGCAAAGCATTTGTTGCTCAACCACCTAAGGATTTTGCTCAAGTCCAGGTACCTTGAAATCGACTTCAAGTTTGAATTAAACTTCCATGAATTGTTGACACACACTTGCAAGTGTTGTTTAATACTGTTTGTTATATATAAAGAGATTTATACAGAATTCAAAGAATTATGCGCTTATTGCTGCGTCTGATTAATTACAAACCGAACTATGATTGGGTTAATAATGATAAATAGTTTCCAGAACAAGTAATCAATTTCTGATTGATTATTTGTTCCTTCCCTCATTTCATGTTAACTTTGAGAAGCCCACATATGACGTGCACACAAACGGATAATCTCGGCTATCTGCCAAATGCAACATGTCCGAAACGTTACTTGAAAGATAAGGGAATCATTAATCCGAGTGAATATATGGATTGCTCAATTTTTTTTAAAGATACCAATTATTTTAACGCTTAAGCTATCTTAAACAGCCGGATAAATATCATTGTGTCATATTATTTGGCCTTTACCTAGCTATCTCTTTATTATATGATATCGTGCACTAAAAAAGAAAGGCACTGTATAGTAGGTCGGTAGTTCTAATCTGGCTCCCCCTGTGTACTCAGCGCCTCCCTCCATCGATAAAGGGCTGGGTCTCAGCAATTCAAGCACAGCATGGCATTGTCTATAGTGACCTATCACCCTTTGTCATTTGACTATGGCTTTAGTGATTTATCATGAATCTGACCTGGCTAAAAACAAAGACTCCCATACATCACTGACCAGGCTCATAAAATAAACCACAACAAATCTCCACATTGTCCTATGGCTGGAGATCGGTTACTGGGACGATGTCATGGCCATTACGCTATGTTTGTATACACACTGTTTAGACATTTACTGCTTCAATGCGCAGGTCAAATATGCGCAAAAAAGTTACCCAACCGCATGCTTAATAACATTAATAAAGCTTTAACAAAAAGAAAGCTTTAAATTAATTTTCATTCGATAATTTTGTGATATGAATACAAACACGTCGGTATTTTGAGGATTAGAACGACAACGAATGTAAATGTTTTATTTGTTAATTTGATTGACTTTACAGACATTATATCTGTCATTAAGGGATTCTTGTCTGCTTGAGGCAGATAGAGTGCATTACGCAGTGGACAATTGGCACGACACTACAAACAATGACGTTATCCTGACACTGGGGCAACCAGACCTCCTGAAACTCCCCTGTTTTTTGTATGTTTGTCTGTTTGTTGATTGAAGGTCATGACGGCAGTGTTTCAGTCATTTGGAGACTACCGGTATGTCTTTTTTGAGATGTAGTGATGCCCCACGGCAGTATCACACCGTAGATGTGTGGTATTAAACCATTCCAGTCACATTATCATGGCATGGGGCCAATCAGTCCTGGAACTGCCTTAAAAATCTGAGCGGCAAGTACACATGATATATACCAGTACCTCTTTGAATGACTTTGACTTTGGTATGTACCGGCCGGGGATCAAACCAATTTGGTTTATTGGTCGGGTGTTATAACCGGAAGTTCCATAATTATTATTTAATTATTTTTTTTCAAATTCGCTTTTCACACATTTGTATTGTTATATTTAAATTCATTAATTTTATTACTGTACTGATATCATTTTACAAGCGATGTTCATGTTGCTATATAACTATGAATAGCCCAGCCATCATTAAATTATCATCATGGTCCTTCAAAAACTTAAAAAAGACTTAATTGTCGATGGAAGTGTCCATTAACTGAGATTTGTAGGCTCTTTTGCTCAAAGTCCGTAAAGGCTTTCATTTACAAGCAAATTCCCATGATCACTTGATGGACCATGATCCAAACCTTAATGATGGATGGATTACCTTAATACTCGATACATAAATGCTTCATTTTAAAAGATGTTGAAGAGTAAAGGAAAGAACCACTGGCACTAGAGACATTTCGGGTTAATACTTAGTTAAGGTTGCATTTTGGCAATGATTCGTTATTCCATGTGTTAAATGAGTTCAGACAGAAAAATTACGACCTTTATGAAGTTCCATGTTCACGATACAGTACAGAGGGACAAGACATCGTAATCATGTTTCCGATAAAATTGGTAATTCTGCGGTTAAAGTGCTAGTGGAAAGAACAGAAAAAAATTTTCTTATTTCCGATAACATTTTCCCAAAGGGGAGACTAGGGCTTGTACTGTCTCTTTTCTAGAATAGCCGCAAATTATAAATGATTTATACAGCTTGCATATTTTTAGGTATAACAAGCCTTAGTATCTCATTTAGTATTTCGTTTATATAGTCTTCACTAGGGTCGTGATAAGGTCAAGGTGACCTAATTGGTTCGCAAAGGGGGCCAAATCGGCCACCCCCGGGTCATGTTCGGTTCACAGAGACTTTAATGAACAATGTTTTATTTCGCGGAGCTTATCTACATCTTGAAAAGGTAATACAAATATATGACTCTAAATGTCGTAATAGTTTTATTACTTTTAACAGCAGCATGTGTGGACAAGCGTGCTTGTTTGTATTAACATAAAATTTGAATAGTATAACTCTTCAGAATGTCTAAAACAATGAACATAAAAAAGAACTTTCTTTCACTCTCAAGAAACTATTCAACATTGGTTTAATTAGTTTAGATTTATATATTTCACGTTGATTGGTAACAGTTTCTTGAAACTTATACTAATTCCACACGACGAGGGTTCCAGTTTTGGACCAATACTTGTCGCCTGGGAAGTTCATGAAAATTCCTCTCTACGAACGATGTTCGAACCCCTAACCCTCGGATCCGCAGTCGGTAACGTTACCACTGGACCACAGCATGTATTCTATGTATGAGTTTGTGTTTATACGTAGTGTGTCACAAGGCTTATTGTGTTCATCAGCATAATTATTTTTTATGTCATGTTATTTAAGTTAATTTTATATCACACGTTTGTTATTTTCTAAAGCACGTGCAATATTGGAAATGTATTAAGCTATGGGAAGGGCCATAACTAAGTTGGATAGAACTTGTGGCCCGACGACATTTAATCTATTTTGAAATAAAATATGTTTAAACAATTTTTTTTCTATGATTGGATATAGGAGTGTAGAGCAAAACAAAAACACGTTTATAACGTAACTGAAACAACGTTTATGCAATGCATATATGACAGAAGTCAGTTAATAACAAATACCAACTTTGAATTCAAACAACCAGTATAAGGCGTTTTAATATTGTGTATCCAAAACGCTTCTTTACAAAGTCTAGGTCACTGTTCACATCGTTTATCGGCATAAATGAAAAAAGCATTCATACAATTATCATACAATGTGTGCTTGGACACACAAATATGCAAAGGAGAAAATCAAGTCAGGGAACATTGTCGCCTGAGAAGGGAGATAACCAAACCCATAAGAAGTTAAGCTGAAAACCAAAAGCATGAAAAAGATAATTGTTGATTTTTGACGGTCGTATTTAGAAAACACATTTGTAGTGGTGACTTCACTTGCAAATACATTGTGTTCATATCATTTACACGCCTTAGCATTATCAACGATTATATTGATCAAATTAAAAATTTAAATTAGATTTAAAGAAAAACATAATTTAAATGTAAAAATCTAAGCAGAAATATAGATGATATTTGTTTGTTTTGAATGGATATGGGTCATATCTCATCGAGTAGTGATACAATTTCATATTTTCCCGAGCGCGTAGCGCGAGTAAAAATGTGAAAATTGTATCACTTCAAGATGAGATATAGCCCATATCCACTCTAAACAAACAAACTTTCGTTTTATTTTATGCTAACTGCTGCTACATTTCCTTTATAAACAAAAAAGGGATCCCGGCAGATCTACATCGTCACACTGTGAAATATGGATCTTATCTCACTGACAGAACACGGTATTTCACCAGGTAGCATAAACTAACGGAACAGAATTAGTGTTGAGTTACTTTGTATACTGTATAGTATACTGATAGGCAGTAAAGACGTTTTATAATTGATAATTGTATAATTCTATAGTAGATAATTGAGGAAACTTATGTTTCCATTAGAGTATTATATTGTATTTTTTACCATTATATCTCCGACTTGAGTATAATTCTTGTTTGAATCTTCACTTTCACAAATTGTGCGGTGCCAAAACTAAAACACCAGTTTGAACCACAATTTCCTATACCCTCCGCCGAACATGCAGTTTAAATGGCTGTGGTATGTTAGTAGCGCCCCCTGTCGGTTCTAGAGAAGGTTTATTCCCCGGCTCACAGCTGAAAGTGAAGTCCCTAAGTAACTGTGACGTCACAAGAAAGAGCTCCATCCGGGCAAGTGATTCGCCTAGACATACACGCGGTCCTGTAAAATAGTACAAAGACTTGTAGACTACAAATATCATCCGTACCTGACTTAAAAAGCGATTTATTTTTCAATTTTAGAAATAGAGACTTTGACCACTTGGCCGAAATGTAACCACTAATGACGAACTCTTAGCAGTAGTTAATTGCCAGTACAGTAACCACTGCTGCCGAGAGTAAATTCGGCTGATCCTGGACGAATCCAGTTTTGATCTTAAATTCGAGTATTTAATATCGGTTTAGTTATTTTTTTATTTAATTAACAATGAAAATGAGTAAACAGGTAAATATTACAAACAGATAAAAGTATTTTATAAAAATAATGAGAGTATCTAAGCGGACGGCGCTTTGTCGTCAGTCCATCATGTACAAATACGCCGTACACTTTGGACTTCTACTACTACTACTACTACTGCTGCTGCTGCTGCTGTTTTGTTGTACTTTACTGTTCTGCAAACAGTATTTCAATCACTAGCGATGTCCAGCCGATAACAGATGGGAAAAGAACCTACGTGCACAAAGACATCCGGAAAGAAAGGCCGACCTAACGCAAATATCTTGATATAAGGACCCTATTTAAAGAAATAGTGCATTAAAAAAAATAGGTACATATCTGTATTTCATTCAAACATGGACTCTATATATTATATAGAGTAACTGATTCAAAGGATAAAATCATAACACAACATTGCATAAAAAATTACACTTGTAAGTAGTCTACTGTATAGCTACAAATTATATTTTAAAAGGTAGCCGGGGAGGAATCAACGGTTTGGCGCTTTAATTGTTATTTCATAATTTTTAGTAATGACCGTGTGAGTCGAGTGTACATAGAGAATTTTTTTCAATATCTAATTACATTGTATCTACATATTTAAAAAGCTGGTAATTTGAATATTAAACACTCGTTGAGCTAGGAGTATCTATACTATATATCGTTTAGTATTTTTATCAATTTTACAAGCCGCAATTTATTATCGTTACAGAGATATTTGTTGGCTGACATAAATTTTAATCATGCTTTAATAGCACCTGACTTATAGCATTAGTCAGAAAAAAAATAAGCAAACAAATAAAATAACAGAAAAAAAGGCTCCTGTACGTATTCATTTGCCCGCATGTTAAACAAAAGCCTGGGGACCAGTTATTATTTATCTGATGTTTATTTATTTATTTACTTATTAAGACAATCTAAAAGTAATATATTCTGAATTATCTTTTTTTTCTGTCTTTCACTAACCTAAAGAAAATTGGATAAACGCCTGATGTTTGATAAGTTGTCCTGAGTCATCGATAAATCTTTCAGGTCGAAAGTTATCCGGATCTTTCCAAATGTTTGGCTCTTTAAGAACCGTGTACAAACTAGGAACGACAATTGTGCCCTTTGGAATATTGTAACCTCTTAGAGTTGTGTCCCTTGACGTGCAGTGAATAACTGCCAGCGGGGCTGAATAAAAAAAGCAATAAATGACATGGAAAAATGCAAAAGAATAAATAAGCGATTATATACATTAAGGAGGCATAAAAATATCGAGTGTAGACGTGAATAAATAGGAAAATAAATAGCCATACATACAAAGTATAGTGTAATTACATTGAAAAAAAAAATCAACAAAAAGTTGTACTGTACTAAACAACAATGGCATTCACTGAAGATTCACTGATAATACTTTATGAATTACATGTACTGTTATTGGGGGTTAATTGCTTTTTGTGTTGTTGTTTTTTTCTTAGTTTACCGCCGGTGCAATAGTATTTGTCATGCTCCTAAATCGACGTTCAGTAATACATTTCTATACATTGTATCAAGAAAACTGTGTAATATGCAATGCTTATAGAGGAACTTTACCAATTTTGTTCAATTATTTGTTTATATTCTTTTATTTGTAATAATTTTATCATGCATGATATGATATTTGGCAATGAACTTGTAAACTTGTTAATTTACAGGCGAATGTGAAAGCGCTAAGTGAACAAGGGACAAACGGATAGAACTACCGACCTACTGCAAGCTTTCTGCAAACCACACCTGGAATATCCAACTGACCTGACCAGGACTTGAACCGCCATTTGATAGAGACCAGTTGGCTACGAGGGCTCTTTGTGAATCAATCAATAAATTTATTGCAATGAAAGAAAAACAAAAGTTTGTGTTTTTCTATTTGTATTATCTAATTCCACGAGGCAATACACAGTCTATCCATATTCAGCAAATGCGGAATAAATCAATCAACCAATCAATCAAACAAACAGAAACAAACAAAGAAACAAAGAAAGAAAATAATTATCGTTTACTTTCTTTTTTCTATGTTTATTTTATCAGACATATATCAATTTACATGAAAGAGCAATCTAGTAGATTTATTTAATTGATTTATAAACTAGTATACTGTTATTCGATTACCTGTAACGGCTATCCTCAGAACCTCCAGTGTTGTTGCTTCTATATAAACCATCTGACCATGGTCCGCCCAAGTCGCGTCCCTCGAGCCGATACACTGTGAATACAAACGTAAGTTTGTTTTGGTAATTCGTCAAATCGACTGAACATTAGCCATTTTGGGTCTTGTCTACTGGAGACAGACGTATAAATTGCTGCCTCACTATAATACAACAGAAGGCAAACGGCATAATACCACACCTAGTTATATTATTCTGACATCGGGCCGAGCAGTTCTGAAACTATAACTTTTTATGCTGTTACAGTATCATTTTTAACGATTTTTGGACTACGGCCGGGGATCAAACCCCAAACCTCCTCATAACGGGGCGGACGAGGCCAAAGGGACTGGCACACGAGTCAGACATGGCCAACATAGTACGTATGACTTTTGACTTTTTTCTTCCTATTACTAGGCAGAACCACTTTTGGACAACGGCAGATATGTTTCTTTGGTTGGACCAGTACTTGTGCTTCGGAAGTCTTGAAATAGATATGCCCCTAAAGGTATTCGAGCACACAGTCTGTGAATCAACAGTCAGGTACGATACCAAAATGTAAGGAATATAACAAAAAACAATGTGCGTGACGTTGAGCCCTCTAGCGAGAATTGAGGCTTTGTTAAAAACAAGTACGAAGAAGTTGCAAATGTTTTGCTAAAGGTTACCATAGCCTTTTTTTGTAATTAGAACTTAGATTTTTATCACTGGCATATGTATATGTTTTATAGTTATCAAGTCTACAGACATCTGAATCGAATATATGTTTTGTTTCAACAAAATTATTATAATTCACCGTGTTGTGGCCAATCTCAGTTGGCTAAATGTAGAGTTTGATGGCATTAATTTGCATACATTTTCCAAATGTAATTTTAGATATGTAAATAGTTTTAGACAAAGCGTGTGTTACCATAGAAAAAATAACAAACGGTAACATTGCGGATTTTCCCATGATAAACTTCATGTTATTTAGGATTTAAAATAGTTGTTGCTGTTGGCCCAAGCGGTCATAGAGTTGGAACGGCAAATGACTTCTTTTTTGCCTCCGACAAAATTTAAAATTAATGAAACAAAAACTGGACCAGTAATGGAATATATATATAATGTATTACCGAAAGTTAAGAAATAGACCTTACAACATTTTGGATAATTAAAAATCTACTTAAAAGATGTTAGGATCTTAATTCGCATGTATATCAACATTTGCAAGGAATGTCTGAACATGACTATGCATCATTTTTTTTTTTTTTTTTTTTTGGCCATGAAACACATTTTTTTCTCTAAATTCGTCTTACATGGAAAGTCACGTGATACAATTAATTCAAATACCGAGTCGATCTCTTCCTGACACTTCCGCTGTACATCCGGGTACGCGGCCAGGTACAGGAGGGTCCAAGACAGAGCGGCGGATGTGGTCTCCACGCCGGCAAGAAACAAGTCCATCATCACTCGAACAAGGTTACCTTCTGTAAATTTGACAAACACCAGATTGTATCACTTTCTTAGTCACATTATTATACATGATAGCGATATGTTGGGGCGGAAAGACCAAATACTTCGTCGATCGAACAAATACATGCACTTCCGGAGCAAAATAAATGTTACTGGCATTGTGGTACAGGCGCAATAGGTGTCGTGGACTATAAATCTCTCAGCCCCTCACCGCTGTGGGTTCGAATCCCGGTAGGGACTTCGGATTTTTCATGTGAGGAAGCCTTCCAGCTGGCTTGCGGTAGGTCGGTGGTTTTACCCGGGTACCTCTGTGTACTCGGGGTCTTCCTCCACCTGTAATTAGCTGGACGTCGCTATATGATTGAAATACTATCGCAGAGACGGTAAACCCCAATACAACAACAACTACAACAACAACAGGCGCAATAGGACAGAGACTCTAACGTAAACTGTCACGATATTTCTGATATGCCTTTCTCGGTGTAATAGAATTTCAACTTAAGTATAAGGCTGAGATAGTTTGAAAAAAAATGTGACGCTATTTTGATTTTTAGATATTTTATTGCTTAAGCGCTCGTGCGTAGGTAAATTTGATCATTCTTATACACTCTTCTGGCACTTGAGTTGACGTTTAATAAGGCCTAAGACATTAAAGGGTCGCCACTGGGGGACATCGTATACTAAGAAGTTTTAATATCCCGTTTTAATATAATCATTGAGGCTAAATCTTTGATTTTTTTCTGTAATATTAATCTTTACCATTACACTTTTACAGTATTTTTTAAATTTTTAATCGGCAGAAACAGCATGTACTTCATGAAATGTGAAATGTACAATTTTAAAATAGGATAAGGATTTGAAAAGGAAAAAGAAACAAAATATTTTATAATGAAGAAAAAAGATTAGCAAATGACATCATGTAAAATCATATTTATAAAAATTTGGGCACGAAAACCTAAGGATAACATGAAATGTGTAAAATTGGATTTGACGTTTTTTGGCTCTACGGTAAATGTGAAAAAATGTGTACTTTCAAAAATGATTTTAAGTAACGACAGTATATTGCTACATGATATTAATTCTGTCGGATGAAAAGTAAAGCTTGAACAGCTACATTTGTCTATTAAGTAGTTTAATTTGTTATTTTCCTTCGGATGTTGCGGTATTATCTGCAATTTAAGCAAATAGCGAGGGGAGACAATTCATAATGAAAGCAGAATATATTGTTGCTAGTTACATGCGAGATGCAAGAAATTGTTCATTGTTATCCATGAATTTCTTTATATCATATCACTATAATAGCCATACGTATGCTGTGCTTAAGGGTATCAGTAGGTACCATTAACCGTCTCACTAAAAGTAAAACGTGATTATATGTCGAGGGAACGAGATGATTGTGTCATGGAAATTAAATCATTTGATCATGTTGAAGGGACTAATTATTGGTCTCACGAAAACGAGATACTTTCAAAGGAACGAGATGATAGTTTTGGGAACGAGATCATTCATTTATATGTCGTGGTATCGAGATAATTGTGAAACAGAAACGATATAAGTTCATCATGTCTTGATAACAAGATGATTATGTCTTGAGAAAAAGATAATTACGATTCTAGTCTAGTTTCAAGCACTATTGCGCACTCTTCATATGCTTCAAAACAAGAAGAAACTAAAGGCGTTTACCTGTTAGAAACTCTGCTCCTTTGTTTTCCGCGTCCACAGACGCCACTAGGAAGGCGTCAATCATATCCTTGATGTTGTTCGGGTCAAGACTTTCCGAATGAGTTTTAATGAAATCCCTCATTAGCTTCCGCATGTTCACTTCATTCTCGGTCTGACGTCGAACAACATCGCTTTCCTGTCGAATAAATATGAATAAAATTGTGTGACGTAAATCGTATATTTGCTATGTACATGAAGTGCAGCACGTCATATCCCTCTGGCATGAACTACTGTAAACCAGAATACTTTCGCGTCACGAAACTTTCGCGTTTTAATGCGTCCAAGCATATTCACAGCGTAATATACTTTCGCGGATTTGAGCAGACCGCGAATCTCGCGAAACAATACACGCTGCGAACAAAATGTATTCATTGAATAGCATGACACGGCTTTCCAATACATGTAACGGTTATTTTCCTTGTCAGCGGTCATTGTGTATGAGTGAACAGTTTTAAGTTAATAGTTTGAGTAGTTTTGTTGAAATGAGTTACTTGTATACTAGTATTAATGGTTAGTTTGGCAAGATGTCCATACGTAGATTTTTTTTACGCCACGAAAATCAAGCAAAAATGAGGACATACATACATACATAAGCTAAATTCAGCATTAATCAAGCCTAACAAATACAATAATAATTTGAGGTGGCATGTACTAGAATATGTACAGACACCTATTGTCAAGTATTGAATTTCACAGTTTATAATGCACACAAGTACACGTCGTCTCCATTTACATTCAGCTGATGAAATTCACACCCGTTCAGAAACACCGGGAATAACACACGTATACACAAACATGTAAGTTAAACTGAGTCAAACTTCTTGTAGCAACTAATTTTCGCGTTTTTATGGCAGGAAAGTGATTCGCGGCGTTTTATTTTTGCGGAAATAACCCGGCCGCGAAACTCGCTAACTTTTATGCGCGAAATAATTTCCTGGTTTACAGTATGGCCTTTGTTAATCAAATAGGTATATAGCAAATAAAATTATGTCGTTCATATCATACATATTCGGCCCTCACAATAAAATGATATATAAGCTACAAGATCCATTTGATTTAGAAAAAAAAAAAACTGTACCAAATTACAGTTACTTGAGATTCTCCGTTCTTGTTCCAGTTTATGCTAAAAAGGACTCTCAGTCTTTTAATTATTATTTTCTTTTTTTTTATATATAAAATTAATTGTATAGGTCGGTTTTTTTGGTTGTTTTATTTTTTTTGTTTTTTTTTTTTTTTTTTTTTTTTTAGATTTTCAATATCATACTTATTGTACATTTTAATAAAATTAAAATAACAATACCGTAGGGAAAACAAATTCATTTTGCATTTTTTTCCTTTTGAAACAGTTATCGACCTTAAGTATGCTTGAAAAAAAATAAAGTACTCACTTTTTGAAAGAAAATATTTCCAAGAAATTTCGGAAAGAAAGACGATGGTGCCACACCACCGGAGCCCTCGAAGTGTATCCTTACCATCTGATTTATTTCTTTATACTTTGGATCATCGACATCAAACCTTAATTGAAATAGAAAGGTGTGTATGGAAACTTTTGCTTGACATCTTTACCTCGTTACAGCAACACATATCCCGTTCAAACGACATTTTTAAATCATTACAACGAATAACATGCCTCTTCATTCTTTCGCTAGAAAGAGGCATATAAAAAATGCCGTTATAACGTGGCTTGCAAACCACGTTATAACGGCATTTTTAACTCGTTATTACGACTGACTTGTTATAACGACATTCATAAAACAATACAGCGAATGAATGAAGTGAACATCTCGTAAAAGTGACAAACCACTTAACATATCTCATTATTACGTCTTAAAACCCTGTTTTCAGGATTAACAAACTAACTCGATATATCGACATTTATAAATCATTTTAACAAATTTACAAATAACATACCTCATAATTATTTCCGACAAAAATGACTTCTTTATAAAATACCAGATGACACGTGCGGGCTTCTATCAATATACATGGATATTAATAGATTAAACGACATTGACTATATAAAAACAACAACAGGTAAATCATTGAAATCTAACATTTCATACATAATTGCGATGCGGTATCCAGTCAGAATTACGAAACACTATTGCAGTTCTTGGTTGACGCATATAAGCTTTACTTTCACATTACTTTATTTCTTTTTCCCCCCATCTATATACCAAAGATTACAAGAAAAGAATACGTAAACCTATTCAACCTTAACGAGTTCTAGAATTATTTCCTTCTCTTATTCAATCAATTCAAAACAACGCTAATTTGTTTGGGAATCTAGCAAAGTTCAATGTATTCTTAGATCACACTTTTCTGAAAGGTTATATGTGACATATTAATATATACATCTAGACCGTGATTTTTCAAACTTTCTGGAAAGAGGTCGAAGAATTAATCCTAGTAGATTGCAAGAAACAGTGAATTCTAAATATGTATTTGTTATGTATTCTGATAGCATAATAGCATTAGATTATAAATGCGTTCCTGGATATATCATCTCCTAAAATCTTTCCTTCGTCTTTAGTGTCCCGTTGGCCGAATGATTAGAGTGTCCTCGGAAGCGGGGGAGGGGGGTCGATCCCCGTCCGCGACATACCAAAACACTGGTACTGGTATAGCTCCCTTATTTTGCGCTCTGCATGTAAAGGTAGTTCAAGGACTGGTTGGCCCGGTGTCAGGATGATGTGACTGGGTGTGATATCAGGTCACATATTCACGGCGTGATACTGCAGTGCAGCAGCACTATATCTGTCTCGAGTAGACATAGTTTCCAATTGACTGAAACACTGTCGGCGGGATTCAATTATTTATGATATTTAGGGAAGAAATCTGTCATCTTTCAAAGATTTTCCTGCTTTGTGACCGAATTTCGAAGGTAAATTACACACAACATGATAAATTGAAGATACCTGCAGTTGCAAAGGAATTCAAAGATGATATTGATCACAAGCTTCCGCGTAAGGGCTGAAACATCCAGTGGCGCATCATCACTTTTACTGAAAGTATCAGCCAGGTCTTTGATTTCAAAACGTATCTTCTCCTCCAAGCTGGATTTCCCCATCCCAAGGTCACGGAGAGATTGAAGTGTAAACCGGCGTAGTGATTTCCATTCGTCATTGTAATTATTGAGCACAATCCCTGAAAATAGTTCCGTATAAAATGAGACCATTTTTTATTTTACTTTAAAACTTGGCTTAACATTATTTTTTCAACCTTTTAACATGTTGATGGACAATTTGAATCCTCCGGTCAAGGTTGTTATGAGTAATTAACTGCCTTAAGCCAATAATTCAAAGAGAACAATCAGTCTTAGTGAAACTCTAATATGACATGACTAGTTCTTTTATTGTTTATAATCTTGGTTATTGTTCTTACTATAATGGAACTTCAGCCTTGAATTGTCCATTTTTAATTCAGTCTTAACCATAGAGTTGAAGGACCGATGTTGATCTATGCTATACCCACGATACTTAACAAATGCGAGTTTGCTTATAACCAAACACAATGGACTCAGTGGTACTTAAATTTTAGAAAAGGGGTATAGTCAATTAACCACTGATTAATGCTAGATTATCAGTCACGATATATGTTTTTTCCAGATTCCAAAGTAATCATCTGAAAACAATTTATTTTTCACAGCTGCTTATATATAATTCACATATATAAATAATAGAAGTCCAAAAACTGATCCCTGGGGTACACCACACGATATATGTGTTGTCGAAGAAAATGTAGATCTTGACCCAGACAAGACGCTTTAAATTTCGTAAAGAAAATAATATATTGTATAAATTTGCAATATTTAAAATTAAGACTTACAAATAATTCATCATTTTACTTAAATAGGGTGAATATTCTGGTTGATTTGAGATCACCAGGTACAATGCATTGTTTAACTGACAAATTAATTATATGATTTAAGGGACCATCAATGACAAAGGACCCAGCTTTAAAAACCTAGATGCTATACTATTTAAGCCAGTTGCTTGTATTTGAAATCATTTCATGGAGACACAATATTATAATGATTTCGTATAAAGGATTTCTCAATGGAAACCAATTACAATCAATATCAGGAAGGTATACGTGTTCACTCTGACATCGAAGTGACTGGCCTGTCTATGGAGTGTAAATTTTACCAAGTTGATACTTTGGCTTAATTTTTTTTTCGAACAGGCTTTTGTAAGACCATACAATAAGATCATTTCTCAATCCAATAGCTTGTAACAAGTGATGCTAAATGTACAGTGCCAACTTGATACGAGTTAAGGTTTTTGTACGGTGTCTTCCTCTCAATGTCTATCATAAAATGTAATATCAGCAATTTCCCGCTAGTAGTATGTTCTTATAATTCAGACAAAATTCAGCATAATAGATTTGTAACCGGGGTCGTAAAAATACAAGCTAGGGTTCCTTCTTCATATGACAGTTTATGAAAATCAAGTCAAAGATATAAGAATTGCGAACAGGATTCTTGACAAGTCCTCTTAAGTTGTAATGTTGGTAACAGCATTAAACATAACATGCAAGTTTACACTTAAGGCACTTGGTGTTTACTGGATGGAAACCGGACTGAGAGTGTTATACTATGTGAGGAGATTAAAAAGGGAAAACTTTGGAGGGTGTGATAGATAAGAGTAGCTCATGCGAGATATGAAACATACGTAGAAATTCATGCATAGAGTGATCACCTATCAATCTGACTCTCACTCATTCACATGCCAAACATGCTTTAAATAACAGAGATGACATGGGACATGTTCACAAGCTGATAGGACAATAACACCACAGTTATATAAAAAGACAATTCAATTATACCCTGTCGACAGATTATTATAAAGGAAGAAAGTTGAAAACATAGGCATGGCAAAGATATGGTTATTGCATTGTGCATTTCTTCTTCAAGTTCTTTATCTTTGTGTGAACTATGAAATTAATCTCTGTAGTGTTCACTATGGACGACAATGATAGTATATCATAAAGGTAGATAGTACAAAAACAAATCAAGAGTTAGTATCCAAGCGCCTCACGCATCATCTTCATAGTGTAAACATTTTTGCTCATTTATACAGTCCATGCATCTGGGAGATCTGGTCCGGTCACGTTTATCTATACACCTTACACCTTAAGGTATAACCCCAGGACCTGTTATGGTTCCGCTACATTTCGGACCTTATGGCCTTTCATGGAGATAATCAAGGTTCCCTAATGTTTCATTATGGTACCTTGGTTATCTTGGTAGAGCTTAAGTGGTCCTTGACGTAGCGGCGTTTGTCGACTTTACCGTAAGTAAATTACAGGGCATAAACCTTAACACGGAAGTATGACATTGACCATAGCGCATGCGCTCGATATGGCAAACATCTTTTAAAAGGTTTTGATCCAGAATTAAGCTACAGCCTAGACAAACCAATCCAGCATCGTGATCTTTCAACTCTTATTGTGATCTTGGCCTTAGGGCTTCGGGACTCTTGTTTGCGACACTTTGCCCCAATGGTGTTAACCTTTTTGACATTTAGTTATGATACACAATATTTTTTTATCCATGTTTAAATTTCGAAGACATGCCCCTGTGGTACTAAATCAGAATTTCTTCACTGGTTCAAGGTTGGATTTAACGTCCCTCCTTCATTATTTTGGTCGTTTTGTTTACAATAAAGTGATTGTGCATATAAAGAAGGCGATGATAACGACTTGAAATTTATTATTATTATTATTATACCTGTCCACATTTATATAGCACTCTTTTCATAGCAATGTACGTTCAAAAGTGCTTTACAATTGCATTCAAAAACACACACACACATACACACAAATCACCACGCTCACTCACATTGTAATATAAAAATATATTATATAAAAATATATAATTAATAAAACATCAGGTTTCTGATGGGGAACCCCCAACAGAAGGAACCAAGTAACTGCAGTAAAATGAAATAAACTAAAAATGATTAAAATAACTGATTCACTAACAGTAAATCATGATTAGAAGTCCCTGAACAGTTACCGATTAACAGTCAGGTCAGCTAACTATCAACAGACTGAAATCCTTAGTAGTAACTGACTAAAAGTCAAGTCAGCTAACAGTTGAAGGACTAACTCCAAAATACAGTAGTGACCAACTGAAACTGATGTCATCTAAAAGATGACAAACCAAATACAGTAGTGACCAACCGAAACTGATGTCATCTAAAAGATGACAACCAAATACAGTAGTGACCAACTGAAACTGATGTCATCTAAAAGATGACAAACCAAAAGTATCCAAAGATCAATTTCTATATGCTTGTAGGCAAAATTTAATCGACTGCATGCATATACATGTATATATAGCGCATATTTGAGACTGCTATAGGTAAGTTAAACGGTCTTTATTTATGATTTTATGATTGTCCTATATGATGATAACAACGACTTCGATGATGATGATGATGACGTCGATGATGATGATGATGATGACGTCCATTATCATTATCTTACCATTTCCACCCTGGATCATTTTGTTGAGAATCGGGACTTGCGTTCCACGGTCACTAAACACTTCACCTTTTTTGACCAGTGCCTCGTACATGGCGTCCATCCCAGAAACAAACACAAAAAGCTGTCTTCCGAAATACACACTCATGACGTCACCATACTTCTTTGCCTCGTCGTGCAAAACAAGGTAACTCCGACGATTCAAAAATTTCTTAAAAAGTTGCACGCTGCCGAAAATCGGAAAGGCAAGTGGTCCCGGTGGCAAGTTACGTTTTCCTTTAAAAATATGCATTGACATAAAGAAGATGACACAAAATATAATTAAAGTAAGAACGTCCATCATAAGGCTTTAAGTGTATCCAAACTCTAAAGAAAACAATCCACCCCTCTATAGCAAGCTGTAGCTGTACTGTACTGATAATGTTTTGCAGTGTTAACCATTGTAAGATATACTTTGTGTGTATAAACACCGTTGTCAGTGTTATATATAGAGCATGATGATACTACACTAGGCTATTTTCACGTGTCGTGTTAAAACTATGTCAGCTAGTTTTTGTTATCATTTATACGTATATGGGTCATGGATATACATAAATTGGTTTCCATTAAGCTCCCTAATCCTGCTCAATAAGTTCGAACATTGGGTCCGTGTTGTCGAAAATATATAAAAATGACACTTAAGTATGATTTTCAGACTTCGATTTAAATATGCCAATTAGTTTCAATAGGGATATGAGTATAATACTCATAATATGAGCCTAGTATTTCACTTAAGTATTTTTTCTAGAATACGTACGGAGTCTGGTCTGTCATTCGGATATTTCACGCGCGGCTTACATAATGTCGGCATTTCTTCGTTTGTATATATGGTTTCATCCCCGGCCGCGACATACTAAAGTCGTAAAAAATGGTAGTGGTATAGCTTCATTGCCTGGCGCTCAGCATATATGTGTAGTTCCAGGACTGGTTGGCCTGGTGCCAGGGTAATGTGACTGGGTGTGGTATCATGCCACATGTCTACGGTGTAATACTGCAGTGTGACAGCAATATATCTGTCTCAAGTATACATTGTCTCCAAATGACTGAAATACTGTCGGTTGGATGTAAAATCCAACAAACAAGCAAACAAATATATATGACTCCAATACAGGTCGTGGTGACGATAAATTTCAAAACACAAACAACAACACTAAGTACGGCTTGTAATAGGTAGAGGGTGCGAGGTCTTCCTCCACACGTAACCTTTTAGATGTATACGCAACGTGCATACTATTCGAAAACACTGATTTTTCAAAACATAGTTCTCTTTGCAAAAATATTAATATATTGAACATTATTGTTAAATTCTGGTTCCAGCTTACCCGACTGACCTACTTTACTGCGACTTTTCGTAATAAAATAAATGGAAATGAATCGTGATAAAATTTTGACCTAACTAAAAAACTTGTTGTGGTTAACTTTCACATTATGTATCCGGTCGTGTTTCCACAGTTACATCGCAAAATTGTATTGCAACGCATATGTTACTTTACACCTTACATCACATAAGTCATGCAGAGTTGTCAGCCCTGACTGATAAAGAAAACAACTTATATAAGTGGCATTGTGTATCACCCATATCTCGCAGAAATGAAGCCTGACAGGTATGTTCACATGGTATGATACAGTATGGTGCAACAATGTCTTCCTTCTGAGATCAAATCATTGAGCCGGATGAGAGAGAGACAATAAACACGTGTTGCTAGGACATACGAGAAATTCTAAATGTAAGCGAAAAAAATAAAGTTTAGTTCCACATTTAGATATGAAAATTAGCAAGCCAACACCCGTGACTAATTATGAATTCGAAACAGTCACTGGGGTTTATTTATTTAACAAACGCGCATCAAACGAAGAATGGATTTCCAATTATCTAATTAATATACATTGGTGCATCATTAATATTCATACGGCGTTTTCTATTTTCTCTCTATAACTCTATACAGAATCAAAGAAGAAATTTTTTGAATTTGCAATATTACATTGGATGGAGCGCGCGCCCACGTGGTGCGAGTCAATTCTCTGTATCTTTTTAATGAAAATAGCATTGTTGCAAAGTGACGTTATTTACAACATAAAGACAAATGGTCGAAATACCGTATTGTTTTCATTTTGCAAGTTAGTACATAGTAGTTATGTGGATAAAATGAAATATATAGACATAAATTAAGAGTTTGTAACAAAAGAATTTAAACACTGCATATTTCTTTATTTGTATATTTAAAGGGGACTGTGTAAAGAGGTTATTTGGCCTTTATGCTCCGTGGTGATATGATATTCTGCACCTGAACCCAACACTTAGTTATGCACCCGACAAAACACACATTTCCCGACAGCCGGGTGGTGAGAGCTTCCGCTCTTGAACGCCGTAGCTGTCGTAAATGGACAATTGACTAGTTTTTGCACCAATTTGTCTTTACATAGAGTCAACTTGATTTTGCATAGAGTCAACTTTATTTTGTATAGAGTCAACTTGCCGATATATTGGGTCAACTTGCCACTATATGGAGTCGATTTTTTATTATAAAGAGCCAACATGTCTTTTTATTGAGTAAGCTTGTCGATATATGGAACCAACTTGCCATTATATGGAGTCGATATGTCATGACATAGAATCAACACATCTTTATATAGAGTCAGCTTGACATAATATAGTGTCAACTTGTCATTATATGAAATCAATTTGTCTTTATATGGGATCAATCTTTCCATATACAAGGTCAACCTGGCTTTATATCATGTGCTAGTATCAATATATGTAGTCAGATTTATAATATATAAAGTCATATATATTGAGTCAGTTGGCCTCAACATAAAGTCAAAACTTCTTTTCGTCTTTTTATAGATAAGACGCTTGTTGATCCACAACGTATGCATATCAAGAAGTAATCTATGATTTAATCACATGCCATATTAACTATGGTCAATAAAACGCAGTTTAGTTCATCTATGGTCTGGTTACTTCTTCAATCTGGAGGTATTAAGACTAGAAGTACCCAAATATCGACTACAGAACCATATAAGACAGCTACGGCGTTCTATATACAATCGTAATTTGAGCTGAATGACGTAATCGGCTTTGAAATATTACTCAATTCATTGCACCTTTTAGCACATATGGTATTAACATTGTTTTTTTAGATAAAGTACATACACAGGTGAATAACACAAATGATTTGGAAAATTTAGTAAAAGTCGTTTACGATTTTGTGTCATTGCGATATGTCAGTTATGGAATAATATAAACCTACAATCCGTTTATAATCTGGAAACATCTGGTTTTAATTTGGACGACAAAAGCCTCTGATTTAGGTCCATTTGAACATTATCTCACCATGTCGTGATATAGCCCCGATTATACACTCGTTTATATATACATGCTCTTTTAAAAAAGATTGTTTATGTTAGAATATTTATTTTATTTCAGATTTCGAAAAGGGACAAAATAAACATCAGCAATACTTTTTTCAAAAGAATTCAAATTTGTTTAATACATAATTTTCACTCGATGATATGAGAGACATGTATAATGTTTCCGGTCGTCAATGGTGTCCTGGTGTGTTCTAGCCTGTTTTTATTTTTCCTTTATGCAATTTCTAATTAAAATAATACGACGTTCTATTTATAGAAACATGACTTTTTCACACAGTGCTGCTGTATACGCAAAGCAATTTCTATCCTGCCAGAATCCATTGCTCACGTCAACGGCTGCACAGTCTTCATAGTCGCTGATCCCTCCCTCGCCTGGACCCCAGTTCTGGTACCCAAGTTTGGAATAAAAGTCCCACTCCCATGTCCCTTCTTTCTCTCTGTCGGTTGCCCCGATCCACAACACACGGCTTGAATTGTCTTCCGGACTGAAGAGCGACTGGACCAATTTATTTTCCTCCATACTGGAAATCTCGGCCAGATTGCCACCACAGAAATAGCAAGCCATGGATGCGTCGTCCCAGTTTAGTTCACTGTTTAGTAACATGTACATCGTGCCGTTGGCCAGCATCCAGTCGTATGGACAGGCATTTGTCTGAAAGAGTAGAGTAGAGGAAATATAGTAACATTCAAATCAGAGATGTGTATGCGATTATCGGGAATCTGACAATGATGTGGCCGCTAAAACGGTCGTTTTCATAACACTTAATACCTAGAGTAGAATGAAATGCGTTCGAAGCCAACTGGAGAATTTCCAGGCACTAGAGACATAAACAAGTTCAAATATAGATCTATCAGGACTAGAATTAAACTTAAACAGGCAGATTAAACAGGTAGATCTAATTAGAAATGCATCGACGTCTTCAGATTTTCGGTAATTGCTCAGATGAAATAAACTGCCCATTATATTTCAAAATTATTCAATGTTAATGCAAACTAACAGAAATGGTTCACAATGCGCAAATATCTACTGTAAAATAAAAGTTTAACGCATTGAAAATATTGATGAAATTACGGAATTTAGTATTTTTGATGAATGTTAAAAATACTCTCATTGTTAACATTTTGCATTGTCGGATATTCCCGAAGACGGTATTAATCGGAAATTATTTAAATTTGTAAAAACCGTCGCTGAATCACAATTTGTTTATCTGCAACGTCATCAATTTATGTATGTCGTGAGACATACGGAAGGTCTATAGAAAAAATCAGAAAATTGATGAAGAATATGCTAATTAGTTATTTTTGTAAAATAAAATGAATGACCTTAAGTAAAAGATTCTCTCTTATTTAAACGTTGTCGTTACCTAGTATGTACAGACTGCATCTCTTAACAAATCTGTAGCACACACTTTGCTTTCCTGTCCGAAGAATATACACTACTTTTGGAAGAATAATGGGCCTTTAAAAGAAATAACATTAAGATATACGACAGAAGAGATAACATACATAGGTAATCTAATCTGAAGAAAAGAAAACTCGGGGGAGGGGAGCACAACATTTAGCAAATATTAGTTAAAACTTGTTTTTGTCAAGGGGGTGAAACAAGTCATCTGTGTGACTGAATTACACTGTTTCAGAGGATTATATAGCAATACAACATCAAGATGATAATTATTACCTAACCCCACCCCTTGGATTATCCCTGTAATCATATAAATTAAGAGGGGAAAAAACATACCTTGGTGACAAAAAACAAGAATTTGCTTCCCATTTCAGACACACAGTCAAGATCGAATTCTGTCATTATGACGTCACTTAATTCGATACATTTACCGTCTTTGCTGTTGTGAAAAACCCCTCTGCAATACGGATCCTTTTTACCACACAAGTACGCACACGCTACATCGCTTATGTTGTAACCGACAAGTGCAGTGGTATTTCCGGAACATGTTATATTATCAAATACTTCATCGCTTCTGAGCACAAATGACTCAATATCAGAACAAGCTGCCAGCTGAAACAACACTAAATATGATTCTAAAAACATAGCAAGCGTCGACATTTTGTCAAAATAGCAACTTCTTGATCTGAAACAGATTGCGACATATGGACCTGCTTGTCTTTTTTGTCTGTTATGGAAATCATATAAAATTATGTATGGAAATTAAAACGGTAATCGCTGATCCGTACTGGCATTACTGTTGTATTGAATTTGTATCTCGTGTCATTGAATTCATTACAAGAGAGAAAGGGATAAGGCTAAAACAACTGTGTTTCCTTGGGCTCTTAAGCCGTAATTTTTGACCACCGGTCTTAGATATGTTTAGACTCAGGGTATAATAATAAAAAAAACAGCGCCAAAAATATATAAAAAAAACAACATAAGAGGACATACAATTAGCTTCCAGAAATAAAAGGAAACAAGAGTAACATAAAAAAAGTAAATGTTATTTTTACAAATTATTACAGCAAACAAGTATTTCCTGAACATGTTCACACTCACACATTTTTACAGCCAGTATATTCAATATATTAAATGTGGACAGTAATAGGAAGAAGAAGACACAAATCAAACTACGAAGAAAACATATCTAATAGTCATACAAGTCAACCCTCGATACATCGACATTCTATATAATGGCATACTCGGGATCCGGCACTAAGTCATGTGACGGATTTATTTATCTCTTAACAACAGCAAATTTGGCTTCCGGTATCGGCAGCAATTCACGATACATCGGCGAAATCGAGATTTACAAGCACTGTCGGTGTATCAAAGGTTGACTGTACATGATATAATTGTTAGGTGGAATTCTTTTTTCCGTCATCTGATGCCGTAACCTCAATAAGTGAATCAAACATAATTGGTCATTTACACACTGAATCTGGGAGAGGCTGTAACAATACTATGATTGATATTTTATACATAGAATTCATATAGATGAATAATTTAAGGTTCCGTTCCTCTTTTGCATGTTGTTTAGATTCACGAAAACAATACTATATACCGAAAAAGTTAAATTTATTTGACAAACAATTGTTATATTTCATGATTTTTACCTTCTGTAACTTGGGTTATGACATACATGTACACTATTTTGAACCCCTATGTCCAGCTTCGCGTTTTTGTTGGAATTGAGTGTATTTTAAAGTTTATCTAAAATATTCTTGAAAGTATTTTGGTTGCTCTTTCCTAGTTCGTTAGACAAGTTTGTTCTTTTTAAATTAGAATTTCAGTGTATCAGGGTTTGTTCTAAAATAGCATGAAATACCAAACAAATACCTTTACAAATTGCAAAATTAAAATAAAACATTTTCCTTCTAAAGCTGAAAAGAGTGATACAGAAATAATAATCAGAGGAAAATAGAAAGAAACTAGTAATTTTGATTATTTAAACACATCATTCAAATAATGTACCCTTACACAAAGCAACTTAACACATCACACACTCTTCTTTGTTCAGGGTTCTTATAATTAATAAACAAGAGCATATATATATATATATATATATATATATATATATATATATATATATATTGTTTTTATATATACAATGGTTAAAAGCTACGATGCTTTAATTCTGAATACATATAATTTGCATTATCATTTGAAGCTACGATGCTTTAATTCTGAATACATATAATTTGCATTATCATTTGAAAACATCGAAATGGATTTGACAAATTAAGTGACGTGAAAATCAAATAGAGACACATAAAGTAATTTAGCGTCCGCTCTCTCATTACAGCTGATATCACCCAACCGCCTTATTAGCATAATAGCCGTGACACATCTCATATAGAAAACTAGTTAATTCAACATATTATGCACAATAATTATTAGTAACTAGGTTAAAGAAGAGTATTTTTTAAATTGAGCAAAGTTTGGTCCCTTTATAAACTTAGATATTGAAATTAATCGGGGTCTTTGATCTAAAACGTAATTCATATCAACTATAAAGAGAAAATATTGAAAGTTATGAATTCCCCGCAATATATTTATTATAAGAATCAACTCAATCTTCGCAATATATTTATTATGAGAATCAACTCAATCTTCGAATCAACTCAATCTCTTGGCTAGTATTAAAGTACTTCATTTAAGAAGGAAGGGAGGTAATTAAAGAAACTGGCTATGTACTGTTGTGGTTCTTAGACACTGCAATCTTTGATTTGTATTGGACAAGATAGAGTTATGGTTCTTGGACACTGTGCTTGTCGCCATATATTTATATGTTTAGCTTCAATTCAATCCTATTAACGGAATTAAGGCCAGAGGTATTCAATGTGAGAAATAAACAACGGGAAATAAATCAAAATAAATTGGACTCGGTAGATTTATGGTTTTTGGATACTGTATTTCTACCTTTATCTAAAGTTTTCAACTTAAACCCTTGGCTGAAATAAAATTTTGGCTTCGGACAAAAAAAATATAGTTGGATAGTTGCAATCCATCTATATTTTAAATTTCAACTCAGACCTTGAATAGTATAAAAGTTACACCCCGGACACAGTTTCACTTAAGAATAAAAAGAGGAGATAAATAAATCATTAAACTTGGCACATTTGTGTTTCTTTGAACGTTGATGTCTATCAATATTGTATGTTTTAAAGTAATTCCATAGAAATTGCTATTGTTTTAAAAGTTACGCTCTATATAAAACAAAGGGAGATCTATATATGCATACACATTTCAAGTATATCAAAATACAACTGACGGACCAATTTACAAAACGGCAATTCCTATTGACTCGAACGAAGTATTGCAGGGTACATGTATAATAAGGAAGCTAAAACAAAAAAATATAACAAAGTTTGCAATTCCTTTATGGACAAGCAAGACTACTCATGTGTAAAACTGACAAAGCACTCGTGAGATCTAGCTATGTGGTGTGTATCAACATGCACGATGACTCATATAAAGAATGTTTGACATTTTCTTTCCGATGTTTAACTAATGAATTTCTTCCTGTTTCTAAAACCAAACAAATAAACAAAATTAAGCAAAATGAATTCTCGATGTTCTGTATTATCTTGAATATGGTGTCCAACTGTACAACCAAACTATAAGCAAAACTGAAATAACCTATCGTTCACATCTATACAACCAAAACTAAAAAGTTCTTACAACCAAACATAACATAACTGAATCATAACTGAAAAAACACATCGTTCACATCTGTACAACCAAACAACTACAAGAAGGGGACAACTTATTTATACAACATGAACATATCATCGTTACATGAGAAAAAGAAGCAACACATGCATTGATACTATCTGAACGTAGGGACATTGGTTTATGAGATTAATAACTGATAATTAATCCGCTGTTACATAGTTTTACTATATACAGCTTCAAAAGGCGTTTTGACAAAATCTATTTTATGGATGTTCGTAAAGTTCGATATAATTTTACAGATAATAACATTATGATTCTTGTTCTAGATATGCCTTGACATACGATTATGTACAACTACGGTATTGGTAGTATGGCCTGATTACCATATAATGATACTCCTACGCAAAAGCATTTGTTTTTACATACGCATGTTCCTTTCAGATGTTTATTAGAAATATATCTTCCTGTTTGTATAATGTGAAATATAAATATGCGTGATGATCAAAATTATTCGCGCTTTTGCATCATCTTCCTAAACAGTTCAATAGCTTTAACGTATTATTTTGAATTCTTAGCATGGATTGCTCACCTCATTATATAACGCCTATGATACGGTTAAGTGTCACATAGACTTGAAAAAGCAACAAAGAATAAATCACTATATGATACCTAATTAAATTATTAAATTTGCTTATTCACAAAATATTCCTTCTAAGATATCTAAGTCCTGGTCATACATCAGCAAATGTGTGTTCTTATATTGACTTATGAGGCATTAGGTATGCAAGTACTGCTCCTTGTGATGTTTCGTTTCCGTGCAGCAGGTTAAGACAAATTCATATATGTTGATTCATTTGTTTTCTAAATTATGTAAAATATGCATTTATAATAACTTAATTCATTTTCCAAATATATTTTAGTAAATGGTCAGATTCTTTAACTTATTCGGTTTTCTTACATCCCGGAAAGGCATGTTTAATTTATGCTACAAAAAGATAAAAACAAATATAGACATACAACAGTCAGTAGTTTTATACATTAAGCAAACATAACATCTCAGTTACTGCTAGGTTATATTATAATAATCAGGTTCTTGCAGTCCACTTGCAGGTCGGTTTACCGTCTCATATTCATGCTCATTGAATCTAATATCCTGTGTTGTAGAATATTCGGCACTCATGTCAATATGATCTGAAAAGAAACGTAAATTTACAATATAGTTTCAACTATTACTTTTGGCGGTCACGGCGGCCGGCGTCACCCGGACTACCGCACCATGTAAAATAGATCGTGCATTTGAATTATGTAAGGTCGTCATGTAAAAGTGAATTAGGGGTGTCACATGTTTAGAACAGAACGGCACAACATAGTAAGTTAAGTATTTTTACCATAACTAACCCGGGTTTGTTTGGGTTTTTCCTTCTTTCCGAATGTTATTCCTAACTAGTTTCAGCTCACTTTAACCAGTTTCAGTAACCAACACAAAATGTGTTATCAACTTAAGGATGTGTTAAACCATACAATTTCTTGTGAAATTTATTAAATAAACAGGTGATTTCTAGCTAGGCTGTTAATTAAAAGTTTACTTGTCATTGAGTCTGCCGGCGTAGCATCGTTCCCCTTCAAAGTATGGATTCCTGTCTGAATTTGCTTCAATCCTAGACTCAAATCTTCGGTCGTTTGTTTACCTTTGGTTTTCCTTTTCCATTTCCATCTATAAAGATTTTTTGTTTCCCTTTGGTTTTCCATCTATAAAGATTTTTTGTTTCCCTTTGGTTTTCCTTTTCCATTTCTATCTATAAAGATTTTTTGTTTCCCTTTGGTTTTCCTTTTCCATTTCCATCTATAAAGATTTTTAATTCCCGTAACGCAGGTTAACCTGTCATTTTAGTGTAATCCATTTTAATACGATTATTAGATATTTGTATGTAAATATTTAAAAATCAAATTTCTATGAGCGTACCTTTTTATTTTTAAATGATTAAAATAAATACGAACTATATATTTATATACGAGGGTCATCCGTAACGTTCGTGGAAAGCTGTTTTTATACAAAAAGTAATTGACATGCTACAAAACTAATTAGGTTTCTTTAAGGTCCAATCCATGTTAAATTTGTTTTAAAAAATTCGAAAAGGAAATCGTATACCAGAGTTATCGTGTCCGTGCTCTAGGTACGACGTGTCCTTCTTTCGATTTGGACAATACCTGAAATTAGATAAAAGCTGTACACTCGTTCTGATTTAGGTGGATATAATATCTGGTAGGGGTGAGATATATATCGCAATATGATTTCAAATACTGCAATGTATTGTGTTTTAGTAGCTGAATAATTTTCAAGTATTAAGTTGATCATTTTAATAGAAACTAATAGCAAATATATTTATACGACATTAAATTTATGTATATTTTTATTCTTAAGTAAATTTTACAACTTTTGTAAAATAGTTGTGTAGTATAAACAAATTATTATGATAAACTGGTAATGGTTACTATAAATGAAGTCAAAACGTCAGTTGAAATGTAAGCGCAAAGAATTTCGAGTTGGTATCTTACACAAAAAACAACACGAAATATTAAAATAACTTAAAAGAAGCGTCCACATCTTTTATGTATGCCGTGATTTAAGGCAACATATTACCATATATTACAATATTTGGCTCAGATATCGCAATATCTAGCAATTTCATTTTTGCACGCAATATCAATCTCTATTATCTGGATTCGACCCTATTGATACACATTCTCTTCATAAAATAATATATCATTCACTTATTGAGAAACAAAGGAATACAAACACTTCTAAATAAAGATAGTCATTTAAATATTAGAAAACGAAAATTTGAAAACAACATTCAAACTCTGTTATAGCTTTTATTTCCTATTAACTTTCTACCAAAGTTATTTATAAAAGATAACACCTTAAACATACCTTAATTTAATCTTTGTTTTTAACATTTTTATGCTCGAGTTAAGTGTGTAGTGTATCATACATTATTTTATGACTGATTCAATCATGACCAGTTGCAAAGTAATATGACATGAAAAAAACTTGTTCAAATTTAAGGTAAAAGGAAATAAAGTTGTAAATGGTCAAACATCATGACATACAGAATATACAATGTATTTTGGATCTGATATTAAATATTACAAACCTTTTTCTCCAAAGGAAATATATCAATAGGGCAATGCCAAAAACAACCAGAAGAGATCCAAATGAAGCCCCAACTATTGTCCCAGCTTGTAATGGTTCTGATGTTGTCTGACATGTGCCATCAACTTTGTTACATACATTGCCTTTACAGTTTACGGAGCAATCATTATCACAGTTTTTGCCAAACTTTCCTACTTTGCATTTTGAACAAGTGTCATTTGATGAGCATTCTTCACAGTTATGACCATGTAAACAGCATCTGTCTCCGGAATATCCAGTCTTACATCCCTTATTACAAAGACCCGTCCTTATCACAAATTGTGTCCTTACAGTTAGACGAACAAGACATATTACAGAAAGGACCATACTTGGTTCCTTCGCACTCTCCACCTTGGCGTTCACATATCTTTAATCTACAGAATGGTAGGCACAGGAGTGAACAATTAGATCCACGCCTACCATTAACACAGTCCTCACACTTAGGGCCATAAAATTTGTCTGGCATTCGCGGCAGACACCTAAATCTCGGTCATAAGTAGTCTCAGCACAGTGTTTAGGACAATCCTTTGTACAGTCTTTACCATACTTATTTGATGTACAGTCTTCACAAGTTGGTCCCAAGAAATTGTCTACACATCCGTGGCTACAAAGTCCGTCTCCTTGTCTACATTCTGAATCTTGACAGTGCAACGGACAGTCCAGATCACAATTTAGTCCATATTTACCTTTTTTACAATATCTACACTTTCCAGAATATCGCTCGCAAACATCATTCTGGCAATTCATGGGACACGTTTCATTGCAGAAATCTCCGTAGCGTCCTGTTATACACTCCGTACATGTATTTCCAGTGGCATAAGGTAGTGTACATGACGTGCAGTGAACTTCTGAATTACAGATTTCACATTGAACTGGGCAGGGTTTACATTCAGTAAGGTCTTGTGAAACCGGTTCCATATAGAACCCTTTTCTACAAGAGAGACACTGGGTCGAGGACTGGCACGTCACACAATCCTCGGGGCAAACATAGTTACATTGATAGTACTCCGATGTACTGTAGAATCCGGGCTTACATTCGGTACAATATGCAAAACCCCAGTATTCCCTAGCCCTTAATCCAAAATCTATACAAGAAATGCATCGTTCTGGACACTGGTTCCGACATAGTTCGCCAAAGATCTTCTCTGTACAAATGCTACTGCAGGTGGTGCAGTCCTTTGTAATGCAACAGGCACATTCTGTCGTTCCACACTCCGGATACTTTGTTGTACTCTTCCCATTTGGTATAGGCTCCTGACATGCTGTAAAGTAAGATGCCTCGGATAGATGTGTTT
>CM037791.1:44772833-44822833 GCA_021229015.1 Solen grandis | reverse complement strand
GACACATACATCGTTGATTTTTTTCTAGAAACAAGAAGTCTACTAAATATAACATTTTAGTAGAATAATTTTGGGAATAGTGCTCCCCATGAAACGACTAAAAAAAAGTCCAACACGAAAAAAATGATTTTAAAATTTATCGTCAAACGGGTCACGATATATATCGATAATTAAGACTTTTGCGAATCCTGGTGTGAAACAAAGGCGAAGGAAACTGACACTTTTCTTTTTTGTTATGTTAATTATCAGCATGTTTTTATTTAGAATGGAGGCGGCGGTACTAAAAATACGAATATAGGCATTGATATACACATATTGTGGTTTTAAACATATTATTTATTATCGATTAATTTTAACTTCCCATTTTTTTATATTTCATTTTTTTGAATCCCCTACTAAATTTTAAATAACTGTGTCTTTTTATACAGTGTCTAAATGACATTGAAATTGCAATGACATGTTAATGTTACATTATAGTTCATCAAAAAAACTCTAAAATTCAATAATGTGACTATTCTTGCTACGCCTATTATGCATATCGACATTCTGTATTAGAAAAAATACAAGAAGTGTACATTGTTTCAAACAATTTTTTCCCAGTTGTATAATGTATAAATATAAATATAAATAATATAAAGACCCTGTGTTGTAAATAAATTATTTCTACACAGATACCCATTCCATAAAAAAACAGAGAATTCTGAAAAAATATTGAGAACAATAACGTTGATTATCAGGAATAATATTGTAGAAGTACAAAGGGCAGACATTATAAAAGAGGATCAAAATGTTAATGAAAATAAAATTTAAAAAATAAACATGTCAGTTTTTAAACGAAATAGTTCGATATTATTATTAAATAAACGAAAATGAAAAAATGAATTATAGTTATCAACACAAGAGAGAAAGAGGGAGAATATTGTAGAATTAAAACATTCTCAGATGATATATCGGTACATCTAATTGAAAATAACTTTTAAAATAAAGGTTTAAAACTTTAAAAAGTGTTAACTTTTTTAAATGTATATTTCCAATCAAATATCACACCACTACAGAACGCATTGCCCTTACCAGCTGAGTCCCATCCGGAAATGTAAGCAGCTAATCCAATGTCGGATAATTCGAGTTCCCCTTGTGAGCCTTCGGTTGGCTACCTAAAAAGAAAATATAAAAAATAAAATTGATTTAATGCAAATATTAAAAAACACTTTTCAAAAATAAAAAAAAAATGATTAAAACCATCCCCCGTCCCCCAGCAGCATTGATAATATTAATGAAGCTGTTTATGCAGATACTAATACGTACAATTAGTATATGTCTCTTGACCAGTTCTTAGGCACTACAACTTATTTCATTTAAGATAGATAGATAAAAAGATAGATAAAGAAAAATAGATTGAAATTTACAGGTGTAATCCCCGTTATCACATCACAGTCTGGACATGGCACATTTTTTTTATTGCCCTCTAGCACATTCTGGACAAAGTAGGTGACCACACCTACTTGGTTTTTTGCAACCGAAACTGCATTTTGGACAAATCCTCCACCCGAAAATTCATGAAAGGCTTAAAACAGTAAATAACAATGGCGACAGCAATGGGGGATTTTTCGAAAACAAGTCCTTTTTTAACAGTTTTTTAAACCGTGTAAATTGTTACAAAAATCACCTTAAAAAATATCCAATAAACCTAGTGATAAATAAAATAAGTGCATGCTTTTGTAATATCAAAACATATTTGAAACTTTGATTCAATATTTCAAAATGTTTTAACAGGGTTAATAAATTGATTTATTAAAGAAGAAAACACAATTTTATCAGAACTATAATATTGAATTATGTTATTTTAAAGAATTTTATTAAACAATGAAAATGCACTAATAAAACGTGAAGTCAGCCAAATGAAAATTATTCTGAAAATTGTTGCATACGTTAGTAACTGTTAGTGTTTGTAGTCGCGGCATAATTAATTTTTATATATACATTTTTTTTTATATATGTTTTTGTAAGTGAGGGGGTGTTACTAAAATTGCAACGTCAACCAAAAAAACCTGATTCCACGGGGCCTCAAAACTTGATAAAGTGTCGTCCGTCCCTCCCTGTTTTTCCTCCCTTTCTTAACATGGGGTCACAGTCAAAATTTTTGTTACACAGAATTCGAAATCAAAATATCAATTCCTTTTAACACAATACATGTATAAAGAAAGTATTTTATTTTTTTATTTAATTTTTATTTATTAAAATTTATTTATTTTTTATTTATTTATTTATTTATTTTTTTTTGATGAGAATTTTAATAATATCCAGCGATAAGAAAAAAATAAGTTTCAAAGCTCCAGTGGATCACCGTACACCCCCAAAAATAAAAGGCCCAAAGAACAGAAATCAATTCACCGAGTCGATACTTTGGTTGAATCTAAGCTATATTTTTGTTATTAAGAAAATAAAACATAATGATTGTATTACCTACTTTAAATTACCTGAAAATGTGTAGAAATAAATTTCCTAAAACACACTCCTAGCTTAAAATGTTTACAGGTTTCCAATTTTTTAAAATATTTTTGACTGTGTAAGCTTAGCGTGAAAAAGAGTGTCTGGTAATAGTCTTACAAAAGTTATCCTGTTAGTTGTTTGTTTTAGACTTTCGTTAAAAAAGCATTTTTTGAAATTATTGCTTAAATAACATAGATCGTTTTGAATTAATAAACTGACTTCTTTTAAAATTCGTCGATTTCGCTAGGTTATTAAAATATTTATTTCAGAATATGCAGGTTTAAAACGCGCGAGATGGAATAAATCGCCGTTATTCATCTCAATATTATACTTTAGGGTTTTTCAAAAAATGGAGTTTAACACCTTTTGTTTTAAAAAAACATATACATTTCTTTAATTCGGCCCCCAGGAGTGATAGGTAGCAATTTTTTTAGATTCTCAAAAGGGGCATCAAGTTATCGTTCAAGACACTTGACTTCGGGCATGCGGAAAATCGCTTTCCCTTCCATTTACCTTTTTTTTTTTCAGAATAAAATCGTTTGTAAGAAAATGCCCCCCCCAAACTAGACACGTCCAATAATGACGAACGTAACCCTTTTTTATTTTAAAAAGACTTTTGTACAATGACATAAAAATTTGACGGACTCAAGCACAATCTGTGTTTTTGCTCATTTGGGGAGCAATCCGGTGTACGGGATCAAACGTGATCTGGGTTTTTTTGTGCAACGAAGACAGTTCAAAATACCACCGCTTCACCGTCTTTTAAAATCAAACAGACATTTAAGGGTTATTTACCGTATTCTCAAAGTCAACATATGTTTTCAATGTAAAAAAACAAATAGGTTACTACATGTTGGGTTTTAAAAAAAAACCAAACATGTATACAAATAAAGCTATGAAAATTTTATTTATAATCCTAAGATTTTATAAAACTGTATTGATTAGATATCCACATTATTAATAAAAATTTTTTCATGCATCAATAAGTAATAAATATGTTGAATTTGTAAAAAATCATATCATTATCTAGAAAAAAATACCTGTTTAAATTTTAAAAATAATAATGGTTTTTCAAAAACAACAAACATATTTTAAATTTTAGTTTAAAAAAATTTTGTATTAAAAAATTTTTAAAAAATTTTTTTAAAACAGTTTGATTTTTTTTTTAAAAACAAAACCAAAAAAAACGGGGACAAAAAATTTTCAAGTTTTTCCCTAAAATGTAGTTTAATCAACTAAAACTCCAAAAATTAAAAACCCCCGGGGAAAAACCCTACGTCATATTGAAAGGGCCCCCGGTAAACATAAAAAACCAAGGGGCAGTGATCAGTTTTTTACCGGTTTTAAAAAGGGGAGCTCGAATTTACCGCTATTTTTACAATCTTATAAAACATGATTCAAGTCCTTTTAAAAATTTTGAATGTAGACGCCGCCGATAGAAAAAACATGTATTAAAATTGTCTAAAATGCGATGCCCTGTAAACAATTCAAAAAAAAAGAAAATTTAAAAAAAAAAAAACGCTCATTTAACAAAAATTTTAAAAACTAGACCTTTTCTCGTTGTAACGGCTTAAGAAATTTGAGGTAAATCATAGATAATACACCAAAAACCCTTTAAAAGTATGTTATTACATAAAGTTAAATTCTTTTTGAAAAGATGATATTACAAAAGATAATTTTTTCAAAAACCAAACTTCTTTTTTTTAAAAACCAAGTACTCATACCAACCTAATCCGATTAATTTTTCATAAAAAAAGAACATAATTTTTTTTTGTTTAACTTAAAAACGGGTTTAAAATTAAAATAATTTAAAATTCCAACCAAAATTTAAAAAAACGAAAGTGCAAAAAAATAAAAAAAAAAATTTTTGGGAACTGATACAGTTATATCCATTCAAGATAAAAAAAAATCTATTATTTTTTAAACCCCTTTTGAACCATTTTAATGGAATTTGACAAAGTACATAACCATTTACCTCAAATTAAAATCAGATGTCGGGCCCCACATTGCCCAAACAGATAAACAAACAAAACGAGGCTTAAAAATAGGAATTTAAAAAAATACAATTTTGAAAATATTATTTTTTAAAATTTTTGTCCAACCCCCTTGAAAGCTGTCCTGTGATATATCTTTTCAAAACCCTCCTTTTCCCTTTACTGAATGGGTTTAGTAGGGGAGAAAAAAAAACAAAATTTTTTTTTTTGGCCGTGTAAAATTTTAAAACAAATTTAAAAACAAATAAGGAACAAAAATTTAACATAAAAAAAAAACTCTTGGCCGTTCAGTGGTTTTGGAAAAAAATAAAAAAAGGGGTTTTTAATATGTTTTTTTTCAGAAACTTACCCCAGTGTTTTCGAATCGGATGGTGATCTGGCTTTGGGGTTTCTGCCGTATCAGCCCCCACAACCTACAATTTTTTTCTGAAAGAAAAGCAAAAATGAATTTAAAACCTGTGACCATTAACATTTAAAACTTTTTAAGGTGAGAAAATATAATAAAAAATTTTTTAAAAAAACCCCGGTCTGTTAAAAACCCACCCCATTGAAAAATAAAAATTTTAAAATTTTAAACTTTTAACAAAAAAAATCAAAAATTCCCCTTGTTTTTAACTTTTCCCCAAAAAAAGGCAATGTCATTTTTTATTATAAAACCCAAAACTTCAAAAAGGGGACAAAAAGCCTAATAAACAGATATCTTTTTTAGAATTTTTTTTTAGTAAAGGGGATTAATTAAAAACATAAAAATAAAAAAAGCATAAAAACATTGACAAACTCAAAAAAAGTAAAATAAAGATTATTTTAAACTTTATCAAAAATGCCTACCCCCCACATTTCCACTCGAAAATTTTTGGAAAACAAACCCAAAAATTTTCAAAGGAAGGGCGAGGATATCTGTTTGTGTGTATTAGATTATGACTTTGCAAAAAAAAAACGAGGGGCTTTTGATTGTTTGGGTAGTTTAAAACAAGGCCCCTTTTCGAATTCAAAAATTTTTTAAAATTAATTTTTTTAAAAAAAAATTTTGGGTATTTTTGGGCCCCAATTTTTTTCAAAATCAACTTTCCATTGACCATCACCCCAGCCGACATTCTTGGACGTTTTAAGAAACATTGAAAACCCAAATTTTAAAAAAAACTTCTACAAACGTTTTTACCCGGGGCTTTTCATCATTTAACTGACTTTATACTAAAAAAAATCCCAAAAATCTTAAATTTTAAAGAAAGTAATATATTTTTTTTTTAAAATATATGTTTAAAAAATGTTAAAAAAAACCCTTTGTCATTTGGGAAATCAATACAGGTTTTTTAAATTTTTAAAAAAGGGTGCACTATAGATTTTTCCGTTTTTTTAAAACCCTAAAATTTTTTAAAAAAATTAATTTTTTAAAAAGTTTTGTTTTTATGCCCTGGGGATATTATATTTTAGCATACAATGTAAAACCCCCAAGAATATTTTTTCCATCACAAAAATGAGGCGGAACCCCAAATTTTAAAAAACAAAAAAAATTTTTTAAAATATCCACTTTTTCCTTATATACAAACAAACAGAAAATGTGAAAAAACCAGGATTTTTTAAATCGGAGAGCCCCCTTTTATTTTCCTCCGGCCCCCAAAAAGACAGGAATTGTTTTCGCCGGGGGTCCCCCCAAAACGTGCCCTTTTTCATTACAGGAGCAGGTGCCCCTTGGTGTAAAAAAATTAAAAAACAAAATTAGAAAGTAAGGCTATTTCAAAAAAAAAAAAAGGGCGTGGTTGGGGGTTTAAACCTCCCCCTTTTTTAACTAGGAGAAGGGGTATTAGATAAAAACCAAAAGGGGTTTTAAAATGTTTTTTTTCTGGTGTATCTCCATGAAAAGGGGAAAAACAAAGTCTTTTTTTTTAATTCCCCGGTGTCCCCTTTTCTACCCCAATGAAAGGGGAAAAAGTGCTGCCACCCTAAAAGTCCCCTCCCCGAAAAAAAACCCAGCATTTTTTCCTGATCCGGGGCCCCAACCAAAAATTGAAATTTTCCCTTTTATATGCTGATTAAAAGGCAATCCCAATACCGGCCCAAAATTTATTTAAGTTTTTTTTTATTCGCGTGGGAAACCAAAAAACCCCCCCGCCCCGGGGAGGCGAACACTCTTACCACTTGCCACCATGAACTTTCAGATAATTTTTAATTATTCTGTAAAAAGATTGCTGAGCATCTAAAGTGAACACAGTGTTTTTCTGCGATCCTCCCCGATTTGATTTTAAAACAAATATAAAAAAAACAAAAAATAAAAAAAGGGGGGGTTGGTAATCTAAGGGGAAGTTACCCCCCCGGTACAAATAAAAAATTGGGGAAAGTTTTTTTAAATTTAATCCCTTTTGCAAAAATTTGTATTTGGTAATAAGAACAAATTACTAAAAGCTTTGCCAGGGGGATTAAAATCATAGTAAAAAGGGGACGTTTGTAACGTCGCCCCCAGACAAACACTATATAGAGAGATATTTTTTGGGGTTTTCGGTGGAATATAAATTTTTAAAAATTTATCGGGGTGCTCCTTACAAAAATCAAAAAAAAAAAAATATTTCCACTGAACTAACTTTTTTTTTTAATTTTGACTTTCGGCGACTCTTTACATTTGTTTTTTACTAATTCACCGTAGAAAAAAACCCTGTAAGGACAAAAATTCCCCCGAAGTCGCATTAATTTTTCCCCGGGGTTTAATAAAGAAAAAACCTGTTAAAAACCCAAAGGGGAAAACGGAAAAACAATTTTTCCCTTTTAGAAAATATAAAAAAATTATATTTTTATGAAAAAAAAAAAAATATTTAAAGTTTAAAAAAAAACGATAGTTTTCCCCCTTAAAAAACAGTGAAACTTTTAAAAAGAATGGAAAAAATTTAGTAAAAACAGAAAAAAAACCATTTTAACCCAATGAAAATTTTCCCCATAATCCTCCAAAAAAACAAGATAAAAAGATTACATACATACTTAGGTAATCATTTTCTACACCCCTATATTAAAAAAAATTTTAAAGAAAAATGCATCGTATTTTTTAAAATTTTTTCACTTTTTTTCAGAAAATTTTGAAAATTTTTTAAATTTTGAACCCTTTTTTAACTGATAATTTTTTATTGAAAAAGGGGAAAAAGGTTAAATATAATCGAAACTTTGGAATCCGAAAGTCCTTTGTTGAATACTGAAAATATTTAAATACTTGGGAAAAAACATATTAAAGGGGGGGTAACTATTCGCCCTTTAAAACAAGGGTCAGGGGTTTAAACAAATTTTGCCCTTAAACCTTTTCAAATGGGGTGAAAAATTTAAACGCTAAAAGGGGAAAGGGGGTTGGGGGAAAATTTTTTGCCCCCAAGGGGACTTGGGATTGACAATGGGGCTTATAAAAAAACCCTTTCCAGATTTTTCCAATTTTTATTTGTAAATCAGTCTCCAACCCGGGCATTGCCCAAAATTAATCAAATACCAAAATTTTTTATTCCTTTTGTCTTGAATTTTTAATAATTAAAAGAAAAGTTAAATCCGATGCGGTTTTAAAAACAAACCCAAAAGGGGTTTTGGGGATTCGCAAACCGGGGCCCCCCCTCTTTCGATATTACGGGGAAATGGGGCCCTATCTTTTTTTGAGAAATTTTTAATTTTCGCGTTTTTCCCTATTTTCCCTAGGGGTTTCTAAAAAAACTTTGCAAATTTAAAAATTACTTAAAAGCCTTTTCTAAAAATTCCCTTTCCCCAAAATGTAAATGTAATTAAAAGCACTCGTCAAAAAGTTAAAATTTTCTAATGTTTGATTTAAAACTGTCACCGTCAAAATTTCCTCTGTCAATACCCATTTACACCCCACGGTTTTTCCCCAAAGCAACTTTTGGAATTGTAAGAAAAAAGGGGTTTTAAAAACCCCAGGGGGAATGCTTTTTCGAAGGGGATTAACGGTTTTAAATTTTATTTAGAAATTATATCATCTTATTTATCATTTGGGGTTTTTCCCTGTGTCATCGAAGGGGTGATCGCTTCCCCCCTTTGAATTTGCGCTCACTTCAAAAGCTGAAAAACAATAACACGAATTCGCTACCCGGGAAATGGTGAAAAAACCAAAATTTGGGGGTGCCTCGCGGGAAAAGAAAACAAACCCCTTTTGGGATCCCCTTTTTTTTTGATCTAACCAAAATTTTTCCCGGGGGTGCTTTTTAAAAAAAAAAGGGGGTTTCCCCCTGACCAAAACTTGCCGATTTTATTGTCAAAATAAAGACTTTTCCGAAAAACACGTTAACCCCCCCCATAATATATATTTATATATAAATTATATATAAAATATATATATAATAAATATATATATATTAAAAACAGTCGTGCAAACCCCTAAATAAAACGATATAATTATTTTATTTTTTGAATTTAAAAAACTATGTCGCCATTTTTTTTTATTTTTTCCCCTTTTAAAAGGTTTTTTTTTATTTTTGGGGGTTTGGATCCCCCAAAACATTTTTTCCACCTTTGGGGAGACTCCCCTACTTAAAAATATCAAAAAACTTGAACACTTTGGGGGGTTACTTCACAATGGAAAAAAAGAATAAATGGCAGTTCAAAAAAAAGGGAAAAAAAAGGGGCCCGGTACATAAAATTTTTCCAAATTGCTTTTCAAAAAAAAATTTTAATCTTTTTAGCCTAGCGAAAATTTTAAAAAATTTGGGGTAACAGGGGGAAAAAAAAAACCCCAAAAAAACCCCCTTCATAGCGAGATAGACCTTACCGAAACGAAAGACAAATTATCATAAATACATATCATTTTAAAACCAACACACCTATACATACAAACATACATAAAAATTTTCATACATACACCCCTACATACAACATACATGCAAGCATAAAAGGGCATCATACAAACATACATACATACAAAAAATACAACATACATACAAAAAATACATATCACATAACAAAACATAAAATATTTATTTTTTTTAATTTTTTTTTAAATACATGAGATTTTAAAATTCTAATATTTTTAAATTTTTTTACTTGTAATGTTTTTGGGGAAATTAATTTTTTTTTAAAAAAGTGCATGTGAATTTTTTTAAAAACATGAAAAACTTTACAATGCCATTAAAGGTCGAAAATGCGAGGGGATGTAAATATTAAAGGGTTTTGTAACTTGGGGAAATCCTATTGTAAAAAATTAACATAAAAACACTCTATAATAAACTTTTTTTTTTGTCTGTCTGTTTTTTTTATAAAAAAAATAAAAAAAAAGGGAAAAAAAAAGGGGTTTATAAAAAAAAGGTACTAGCCCTTAATTTTAACGTTAAAAAGACAGCTACGCCAATTTTAAATCTCGATTATCTTAAAGACACAGTATTTTTTTTAAAAATTCGTGAAAAACAAAAAAAAAACCCCAAGGAATTTATAACTTTTTTCCCTTTTGAAAATAGGAACACGTTTTAAATGTCTTACCCCCATTCCCCCAAAGTAGGAAAAAAAGGGGAGTTAAAAAATGCCAAAAAAAAATTTTGGGGTTTTAAATGTTTACTTTAAAGGCTGAAAATAAAAAACGGCCAAATCCTTGACTCAGGGGCAAAATTCAAATTTGTCTATTTCCCCAAAATACACGGAGAATAGTGTATTGACAAAAACGGTTACACGTAAAAAAAAGGGGAATTTTAAAAAAGGCAGGAAAGTGAAAGTAACTTTTTCTGGGAAAAATTTGATGAAAAATTTTTCCAAAAAGACGATTTCAAAACATGGTGTCACTTTAAAAATTTTTTATCATAAACACTTTAAAACCATTAAAAAAGCGGGGCCTTTTAAATTAAAAAGGGGGTTTTTAAATTTTTTTTTAAAAATATTTTAAGTTTTGCTAAAAACTGAAATGAAAACTACAGTTTTCCCCAAAAGGTAATAAATTTGTACATGAACAAACTTACACGTATTTTCATGTAAAAAAAAAATAGATTTAAAGGGGGGGAAAAAATAAAATAATAAAAAAAAAAACTAGAACATAAAACAATAAGAAAACAAAGGGGGACCAAAAAAAATAAAAAAAATACTTTTTTTTTTTTAAAATTTCCCGCAAACGATTCAGACTTAGCATTTAAAATTATTAAAATAAAAAACAAGGGTAAAAAAAATACTAAAAAAAAACCCTTTAAAACAGCAAGTGAAGGGAAAATTTTAAAAAAGAGAGCTCAATATAATTTGGGGGTTTAAAAAATCCATGTTTTGATAAGAAAAGGCGGAAGGAAAATTTAAAAAAAAATTAAAATTTTTTATCAGTTAGAAAAAAAAAATTGTATAAAAAAATGAAAAATTAATTTTTTTGATAATAATACAGCATAATTTAGTAAATATATTTCATCAAATAATAATAATATATGTAAAAAATTTAAAAGTTAAAGTTTTTAAAGGGTTTTTAAAAGATAATTAAAAATTATCTTAAAAAATATGAATGAAAGACCTGTCTGATCAAACTGTCCCCAAGGGGAAAAAACCCCCATAACACCCCAACCCCCCACACTAAATTAATAAGCCCCTTTTTTAAAATAACAACAAAAAGTTTTTTTTATAAAATTTTTTTAGCCTAAAGAAAACCCCTTTAAAAACCCCCACATTATCGCTAGTCTAACAAATTAGATGAAACCTGACCCAAAAACACCTAAATATTGAAAGGAAAAGCTACACCGTTTTTTTTCAAAAGGGGCAATTAAAATTGTTCAAAGGGGGCGATGCACAAAAAAGGGGTCAATTAAAATAAATTTTTTAAAAAAAAATCGTTAATTTTGGTTTAAAATTGGGGAAAACCAAAATCGTATATCTTTTTGTAGGCTTAGGCTATTTTGAGATAATTTATAAAGTACATCAAAAACCTTAAGTTTTTTATACGTAAAGTTAAATAAGTTTTTTGTAAAGGTATTACATTAGTTCTTTAAAATTTGTTCATACAAAACCTGATCTAGTTAGCTTTTCATAATGAAAAAAAAATTTTGGGGAAATTTAAAATTTTAAAAACTTGTTGAACAAAGTTTTTTTAAACTCCCCCAAAAAAAACAAAAAATGGTAAAAAACTTTAATAAAAAATTATGTACAAAACATTATATATCAGTTAAAATTTTTAAAAAAAAAAAAAAAATAATGTTTTTTTTGGAAAATTTTAAAACACATTTAAGGAAAAATTAAAGGGGAATGTATAAACCCCTTTTTCCCCAAACTTGATCAAAATCCCCTGTCCGACATTCCCCCAAACACAGCTAAACAAAACAAAACATTTTAAACTAAAGTATAAATACTTCAATCGATTTTGGGGTTTTGGGTAAAATTAAAATGTTGCCCGTGATATGTTTAAATTTTAACACAAAAACCCCTCCTTTTACTGAACTTGTGTTTAGCACTGGGGAAAATGAAACCAGATTTTAAAATTAATCGTCAGTGGCATGTTCTTTCCCCAAAATGTAAGACAAAAAATAAAAGGGAAAAAAGACAAAAAATTTAAAAAAGGGGGGGGGCCCCGTTTTTTTAGATCGGAAAACAAATTTTAATATGTTTTAAAAAGTTCCCCCAAATTTTTTACGCTGAATTTCCCCCAACAAATGGTGATGGGGACCTTTTGGGAAAAACTGTTTTTATACACCCCAAAAAAACCTACAATTTAACAAAAATTTAAAAATGCAATGATTAACCCCGTTGCCATATAAAAAATCATCTTTCTTAGCGTGAGAAAAGTATTATTATATATATATAAATTATAATATATATATAAATATAAATATAAAAATTTTTGGTAAAAAATTTAAAAAAATTGTTTAAAATTAAAATGGCTCAGTTTAATAGGATCGGTTTTTTAAAAATATAATATAAAAATATATTTTTTTTTATATATATAAAAAATATAAAAAAGGGGCACATAGAATAATACATTTTAAAAAATTAAAACCTTTTAACAAACACCCCAAAATTTTTCCTTTTTTTACAAAATTTTTGTAAACGAAAATGTCACTGAAGATTATATACAAGTTTCCCAAAACGTAGAAAAATGCTTTTTAAAAAATATATCTTTCACCCCAATTAAAACAGAAAGGGGGATTTTTTAAAACATACAAATACATAAAATGAAATCATTACCCCCAAAAAGGAAAAATTATAAAGAATAGTTCAAACTTTTTTTTTTTTTTTTTTTTTTTTTTTTTTTTTTCCCAAAAAAAAAAAAATTTTTTTTTTTTCCCCAAAAAAAAAAAAATTTTGGCAACGAAAAAAAGGAAAAAAAAAAAAAAAGTTTAATTTTAAAATTTTTTCCCTTCAAAATTTAAAAATTTTTTTTTTTTTAAATAAAATTTTAACCCAAAAATTTTAAAAAAATTTTTTGGTTTTTAAAAAAAAAAAAAACTTTAAAAAGGAAAATTTTCTGGGGTTTTTATAAAATAATATATCTTTTAAAAATAAAAACAAAAAAACTGAGCTTAAAAATTTGCCCCCCCCCTAGACTTTAAACTTCGGGTACTTAGAACTTTTAAAAAACCTATTTCAAAAATTTTAAAACTTTTTTTAAAGCTAAAAAAGGTTTTTGGGATAAAAATTTTTTTATCTTACTTTAAATAAAAAATTTTTTTTGAGTAAAAACACTAATTTTAAAATTTTTTGTCTGTTTCTCCAAAACCTAATACACAAAGGGGAAATGTCAATGTTTATTGATGGCTCAAATTTTTTAAATTTTTTTTAATAAAAAATTTTTATTTTGGTTTTTTAATTTTTTTCACTTCCCAAAAAAGGGGTGGATAATTGTCTTTCCCCCCATTTTACAAAAAGTACATACATTAAAACCTTTTTTTTTTCATTTTTATAAAGGGGGAAAAAAACCCCCAGTATTCTATGTTTTATTCTTGTTTTAAAACCCCTGTAAAAAGTATCTTTGGTGCTTTTTTTAAGGGGGAAAGGTGTAAATAGTTCCCCCGTTTATATCAAAAATTTTGTAATTTTTAACCCCTTTAATTTTTCTGGTAGGTTTTTGAAAATTTTTTAAATTTTTATTTTTAAAAAAATTGGGGTTCTTTTTCAGTACAAGATAATAGGTTTAGACACATTTTTTTTGGGGGGTTCTAAAAAAGAATAACAGGAACTTTTTTTAATTTTTATTTTCCCCTTTTTTTTTGGGAAAATTTTAAAAATAGTTTTTTTTAAACTATAAAAGTTCATGTAATTTATTTTTTTTTTTCTGTAAAATTATTTAAGTTTTTCCCAAAACAAAAAAATTCCTTTTTCATCAATTAAATCTTTAACGAACTGAACCTTTTGTTTTAATTTTTTGGGTTTAAAAAGACATGATTCTTAATTTTTAAAAAAACAACCTTTTTTTTAAAAAAAGGGGATAAAAAAAAATTTTAAATTTTCAAAATACACATTTGGGGCCATATAGTACATAAAGGGGGGGCAACGTAAAAACCCAAAATTTTTGAAATTTTGTCTATATTTTACCAATAAAATTCCCCAAAATTAAACTTTTGGGCTATATCAAACAAGAACCCTTAAAAACATATAACTTTTTTCAGGACTGTCACACAATTTTTTCTAAAAATTTTAAAATTTTAGACAAAAATTTTTTAACTGTAAATTAAAATTTTATGTTTAAACCACCTTTCCCTTCAAATTTTTTTTTTTTTTTTTTTGTAAAATCGGGTTTTTTTTTTCTATTTTTTTTCCCTCCCATAATAAATCATAAAAATAAAAATTTTAATTCTTAAAGAATTGGGGTGCTTGGGGGGGTTAAACTAATAAAAAATTTTGTCAACAGGGAAAAGAAAAAGGGGGCCTTTTAAAAACAGAATTTTTTCCCCCTTTTTGGGGTAAATTTTTTTTTTTTTCCAATTACTAATGTTTTTTTAAATTTTTCAAAATTTTTTAAAAATTAAATTTAAAAATTTTCCCATCTTAAAAATTTTAACAAAAAAGGGGCAACCTAATAATTTAATTTTGGTGTATCCCCCCCAATTTTAATTTCCAAAATCTTGTTTTTTTTAAAAATGTGCACTTTTTTTTAATAACCCAAAAACCCAAACATTTTTTTTTTAATCAATTTTGGGGCTCAAAACTCCAACAAAAAAAAAAAAATCATTTAGTAAGTCAAAGTAATTTTTAAAAAATTTTCTAAAACCATCTAATAACAAATATGGGTCGTCTGAAATTTTGTGAAAGTTTATATTCTTTCCCCCTCAATCTTTAAAACCTTTAATATTTTTACTATTTCTTATTAATGGCAAAAATTTTAAAAGCACAAAGAATAAAGATATAAAAATGAGAGGGGAACCCCCTTTTGCCTGCATCCTCTATTTACTTTAAAGAATTCAGACAAAAAACCATTTATTTAACACTTGTTTTCGTATTATATAAAAACACCCAAAAATCCATTTCCGAAAAAAAATCCCAAAAATTTTTAAAGAATGTTGGGTTTTTTTAAAATTTAATTTTTTAAAAGAAACTGAAAAAAACCCTTTTTCAAAAAAAATCAACATTACTAATCCTGGTAATTATTTTTTTTCAGTATATTTCATTACATCATACAGCAGTCCGTTGTGTTGTCACCTAAAAAACGCCTTTTAAAAATAAAGCCTGTTTATCTGTAATAAAGTGAATTTAATACTTTTTTTAAAACCCCTTTTTAAAAAATTGTGCCCGAGAATTTTTTAAAAAAATTACTTTAAAAAAAGATTAAAAGGCCCCCTTAAAATTTTTTAAAAAATGCTTTGGTTTTGGTTACCTTTAAAAGGAATGCATGAAAGAAACCCATTTTAAATTTTTTTCTCGAGAAAAAATTTTAAAAATTTAAAAAAGCAAAAATTTAAAGCTCTAACTACAAAATATCCAAGTTTCTTCCAGAAAACCAAAAAAAAATTTAAAATGAAACCACCGGGGCCGGGGCTTTTGTCATTTTTCCATACTTTTAGTGAAAAAAAAACCCCCTTTTTTTAAAAAAAAAAAACCCCCTAGCATCTCAGCCTCATCAAAATCTATTTTTCCCAGCATCTAACCTTCCCCTTTTTTTTTGGGGAAAATAGAGTCTTTTGTGTTTAAAAATGCCCTTTTAAAATTTTCCAAAAAAATTTTACTTCTTGCAAAATTTTTTTACTCCCCAAAATAAAAACCCCCCTTTTTTTTAAAAAATTAAAGGGTTTTATTTTCTTTTTATATTTTTTAAAAATTTTGGGAAAAAACTAGTGATTTTTTCGCCATGCAATCCACCGGGTTTTATGACTTAAAAGGGAACCCCCAAAAAATTTTTTTTTATTTCTTAAATTTAAAGGGGGCTCATTTTGAAACCCCTAAAAGTTTGTTTAAAAAATTTTTACAAAAAGTTTAAATTTGTTCAAATTTTAATTTTTTTAATTAAAATTCGTTTTCTTTTTTTTTTGTTTGTCTTTTCTGCATTATATTTTTAAAAAGATAGGTTTCAAGGGAAAATTTATTAAATAATGTTTTCAAAAAAAATGGGGGGGTTTTTCCCTTTTAACCCCAAATTTTTTGGGGGCTCTATATTTAAAAAAATTTTGGTTCAATATTATAAAAAATTTTAAAAATTTTCACAATTTTGGCTGTTTTAAATTTTTTTTTAAAAATTTTTTTTAAAGCATTTTTTAAAAGGGTTGATATCATTAATAAAAAAAGGGGTTAAAAAACCCTTGGACAAGGAGGGGGGCCCAATGTTCCCCGACTTTCACCGAATTTAAACGGGGCCCTTTTCATAAAGGCCTTAACAAAGGAAAAAGGTGGGGAAAAAGCAATCTGTTTGTTGAAAATTTGATTATGACTTTAAAAAACCCTAACAAACGTTTTTGAGGTGTGTGTAGTTTAACAATGGCCCTGTCGAAAATTTGTCAATTTTTTACATTTTTTCAAAACCAACTACTTTAAGAACTTTTCCCCAAAATGTTTTAATTGAGGTGCTTTTAAAAAATTTTAAAATTTTTTTAATACTGGAATAAAAAAACATATTTAATTTTTGGGGAAAATTTTAGTATATATTTTTAAATACATTTTTAAAAGTGCTAAACAGTTAATTTCTTTTTGGGTTTAATAAAGATTTATATTTAATTGGGTATTTATCATTTTTTCTTTTATTTTTAATCTGCATAGTTAAAAAAATATAAAAGTTTACATAGTTTTTTTGTAAAATGTCTTTGGGTTTTATATTTTATGCAAACAAGTACAACGCCTTGGGGAAAATGTTTCCCCATCACAGAAAAAACTTAAACAGTTTTAAATTTAAAATTTTTAAAAATATACACTGTTTAAAAATAGCAAAAAGGGGCATGCATAGCAAGAGGGGGGATGAAAAAAAGGGAAATTTTTTCCAAGTACTCGGAAAAATTTTTTTTCATGTGAATTTTCAAGTATAACAGAAACAATAGGAAAGTTTTTTTTTCCCCAAAAAAAAAAAGGGGGGTTGGGGGGGGTTACAACCTCACCCAAAAACTAGGATTTTGTTTATTAAAAAAAAAACCCCAACCTGTTAAAATGTTGCTTCTGGGGTTCCCAAAAGGGCATAGTGGCAAAACAAACCCCATATTTTTATTTTTCGTGTGCCCCTTTGCGAATACAATTAAACAGATTAAAAGGGGCCCCAAAAAGCAGTAGCGGGGTCAAAGCAGTGGCAAAAATCACCCCAGCCCCCTTAAAATCCTGAAACGGGCCAACCAGTCATTGAACTACCCGTAATATGCTGACGCAAAGCAATGGAGCCTACCAGTGCCATTATAACGTTTTTTTGTATTGTCCCGGAGAACCGAACCTACAAAACCCCCCGGGCTCCAGAGGCGAAAAACTTTTTACCACTTTGACCACCATGAACTATCAATGATTTTCAATTATTTTTGTGAAAAGATTGCTGACATCTCATGTGAAAACAGGAAAAAATCTTCGATTCTCTCAATTTGAGTTTTCAACATATATAAACACAAAATATAAAAAAGGAAAGGGGTTTGCTAAACGCCCATGATTTTATCGTCCCGGTACAAATAAAAATATGGGAAAAGGTTTTTTTTTTATTTTACACCCTGAAAGACTTGTATTTGAAAAATAAGAACAAAAAAACTATAGAGCTTTCGTCATGCGACTTATCAGAAGTGAAAAGACGTTTGTAACCTTACCAGTGGCACACACTATATAAAGGGGGATAATTGTTGGCTTCGGGGAATATCAATAATTTAATTCACCCTCGCCCCACCCTTTACGAATACATGAAAAATAATATTCCCTAAAAATAACTTTGGTTTTTTTTTTATTCAATCCTTTCGGCGACGCTTTACTTTTGTTTTTCTAATTTTCTCATAGAATATACCCTGTTGGGAGCCCAAATTCCCGAAGCGCTTTAAAATTGTTATTCGGTTTAAAAAAAATTTAAATCCAGTAAAAAAACTCCAAAGAAAGCGTGAAATCAATAGGGCCTTTCAGATATTTGAAATAATTTTTATTTCAATTAAAATCAAAAATTTAATGTTTTGAAAAGTAACGATTTTATTCCCATTACATTAAACAATGGAAATGTTCACTGTTTGAAGCATTTAAAGTGACCATTTTAACCAACTATTCCTATAATCCTCCAAAAGAATAACAAAAGATATACATACTATTTTGTAACCATTGTCATATCTATATTAAATTTTTTAAATATTATATACATCTTTCTTTGTGGGGTGTTCACAATTATTTAAATATTTTTCAAATCATTTTAAATTAAGAACCTTATTAACTGATAATATTTGATTGCATTTGGGGAAAAGGTAAAAGGCAATCGTAGCTTTAGGAATCCAAAAAGTGCGTGTTGAATACCCCGAAAATATTTAGAATAAATTGGTGAAGAAGCATATTAGTAAGGAGGTAACTATTCAAATTTTTAAAACAAGTGCATGGTTTAACACATTATTCCCTTAACATTTAACAAATGGGGTGATAAAACCCAAAACGCTGAAGAACTGAGTTGTTTTGTTTTGTCTCAAGTGACAATGGTTTGACAGGATGGGGTTTATGAAAACCTTTCCATACTTACCAATCACTTTGATTTTTTTAAATCAGTCCCCAAACCCGTCATTGACCAAGTTTTAAAATCAAATACCCCACTGTATATTGCAATTCGTCTTGATACTTTGAATGAAAATTTGGGACAAAACCCGCGTCGGAATTATGGAACTCGGTTTTTTCCATAAACTTTAAGCGACAAAATATTTCCAAACTATTAACCCATATATATTCTGAAAGAACAAGTTTCTATTTCCAAAAATATATCTTTCAAAAAAATCCACCATAAATAAAAAAGATACAGCGATTTAAAATCAACATCTCCGATCGGAATCGCTCCGACAACGAAAAAAATCGACGGTACCTGTCCGTGTCGGAAAATTTCCGATCGAATTTCAACAGCCGACCGGAGAAAAACGATTTTTTTTTCTCGATACCCTTTTTTTTTTCAAAACATGGGTGGTTGTTTATGTTATCACCTACCCTTTGAATGCAAAATAATTATTGATTTTGGATGACCAGATGACGTTAATTGCCTGAATTTTTCGTGTATTAATTATAGTGTAACCGGGGTAAAACAAAGACGATATTTAAGGCTCTACCGATCTGAAGTAACATACGGTTTTAAAGGAAAAAACTAAACATTTTCTTATTTTTGACTTAACAGTAACCTAATTTTTACTTTTTTAAGTATCTCACTGCCTCTCCTTTCTCTCTCCCCACTTTCTCTTTTTTCTCTTTTTGTTGCATATAAAATAAGGTACTATAAAGTAGAAAATCATTGTTTTTCCCCCGATCGCTTTTCCCTGATCGAGAAAAACAACGAATTTTTTTCTCAACGACCTTTAACTGATGTTATTTTTCATACGCAAGACGTTACTTAAGCAATCCTCTCTCTCTTTTCTCTGTTTTTGTTTGAAAATATTCGCACTTTTTTTTTCTTTCATATATCTCTTGAAATGCATCTTGTTTCTCTCCTTTCTCTCCCTCTCTCTCTCAAAGCTTTTTCCCGGAATTTACCAAAATACATCATTATTGTTTTTTTTAGATTCAAAACGTATTGTATTTGTTTTCTTTTGTAATTTAGTTTTTAGATCTACATCTACTTATTTTTTTACCCTTACCCCTCCATATTTTTAGTCTACAAGTGTTACCAAATTTCAATTTAGATGACTCCCATGCTTTTGAGTAAAATTTCTTATCTAAAAATTTCTTTTGCTGATTTTTCCTAGAGCTTGTCAAGAATGAAACCACTTGTCACAGGGTAAAAAAGTGCAGCCGGCTGGGGACTCAAACTTGGAGCCTTCACTTACCAACTAAAGCCTACCAGTGGTGGCAGTTTTACACATGATTATCATCATTGTGAGTTTATGGAACCGTGCAAAACTTCCAAATGGATCCAGAGAACCTCCCAGCCTAACCATTGCTGAAATTTTTGTTTCCAAATTTTCCCCGGTTGAGAAAAATTGCAGCCTGACTGAGATGCTTTAACGGGGACCTTTTCCCAGACACCCTATCAATGAGCCCTGGCCTCATAGACATAAATTCCTTCTATTGTGATTTATTGCTAATGATTCAAATGAGATTAACAGACCACACAAGGATTTAATCTGAGACCTTGATCAAGATGGGTAAGCAACAGGATCAGCAACAGAAATCTCCCCTAGAAAATTTATGGTGAAAAAATGTACCCTCCCCTGGGAACTGAACATGGTCCCCTAACCCTTAAAAGGTAAATACCCTGTACGCTAAACCGATCTTTTAAACACACGTTTTAATGAATTCTTCCCTTTGTGATTATGGGTACCAGGCCCTACTCCCCTGCCAAACTGAACAAATGAATATGATCCTGATAAACATGCACCCCGGTAAAGTTGGGCTTCATATGTCAAAAGTTAAGAAAAATGGTGCAATCTGACCAAGACATGAACCCAGGACCTTTGGATATCAGGAATGCTTTTACCAACAGAGCTATCCATCCATTATGCAAATTTTTTCTCCTATTATGAGTTATTTTACCATGACAGAGTTACTAGTCCAATCTCAATCGACAGTAGGCTATCACTCTCCTGGGATATATATTTATATATGTACCAGAGCAGGATTTGAACCCCAAAATCCCTCTTATAGGGGTTTGAGCTAAAAAACCCGTTCACACAAAATCTCTTTCTAATAATGGATACCAACTTAACCAACTTAAATATTTAGCCTTTAAATATGCCTTTGCAAAATTTTGATTTTCCTCAGCCAGAATTCATAGAACAGCACAAATTACTTTGTTTCTTGACAAACCCAAGGGTGATATTAATTTGAGAGAAATACCCCTAACCACTTGGCCACTGCAGCCGGTTTCCTTCTTTATTGTTTGTATATATAAGACAGTTCCCCAAAAATCAAAGCCACTTCTAATGGCATGACATCACAGACATGTTTTTATCATTGATGTTGCAAAGTAATTTCAGACATGAAGAAATTTCCCTTTATTTGAAATTACTTTAATGAAAATTAACTTTTGGCTTCACATAAAACTTAAATTTTTTAAAAAAACTTTTTTAGACTGAAGATGGGTTTGTAAATTCAGAGAGTATTGTGCATGTGCACCCCAACACTCAAGGGAAAAACTAAATGTTTTGGCCCGTAAAGACCTTGGCACCAGAAAAAAATTCCAACAGCAGCAGAACTTTTGAAAAAAAAATTTTAAAAAGTAAAAATTTTTCAATTTTTATGGAAAGATATAATACTTAATTAATACCGTCCAGACTGCTTGCAAATGTTTAAAAATTTTAAGGTCTGTTTTTAGTGACCTAACAATATTTTTTCCCCAGAGGGTAAAGGGCAAACTGACAGGGGAACTACTTTTTTCTTTCATCCCAAAGAGTAATAGAATTTTGTCAAATGGAAATGCTTTGGGAGTTTGCACAGGGTTCCGGCCGTTAGAACATTCTTCTGTCAAAAGGCCCCCCTGTATGTCCCCTCCCGACAAACCCTGGGGGAAAATATTGATTGTCAATTTGGAAACTCTGAATTCCAAAGTTTTTATAATACTTTAAACAGCATAACACAGGCCTATGTCATAGTCCAAAAAAGCAATATGTTTGATGCAAAAAGTTTCCTTGGGAAAAAATGTTTAGCAGCCATGGGAGTCAAACACAAGACCCCTGGTTTAAAGGGTCTAGGGAAAGGCATGAATTGTACTGTGACACTATATTCACATTTAAAACCTCCTTGACAACCCGATTCAAAGGGGATTGCAAACATGAATTTCCTTCCCACCTTTTTTTTGGTGTGAGTTTTTATAGTTTAATAAGCAAAGTAATGGAATGAAAGATGAATTTGCTAAAAATTTTATTGTTTTCCCTTTTTTAACCTGAAATGAAAAATGAATCTTTTATAATGTGGGATACTTATATCGCAGTTTATAGTTTTTAAAGCAACTGGTTTTTCATTTTTCGGGCCCCTTCATAGAATATTCATTGAGTTTGTGCTATGGCTATTCCATTTAGAAATGTTTGGTTCCCCATTTTTCAATGAAAGTGAAGCCCAAAATGGGCGGGGGCAAATTGGTGAATTTGATTTTGTTTTATGAAATATTTCTTGTTGTTTTGGATGTATTCATGATCAAGACTGGTTACTGGCAAGGATTGTTTACATAGCCATTTTTCAATTGTATGCAACATCCTTAAATTTTTGCCTTCAATGCTTTGGGTAAACAAAAGCAGGTATCTTCTTTTTGTTCATGTGCATACAACAATGTAAATCAATTCTAAAAAAAAGTTTTCAAGACCATTTTAAGTTGGATAAATGAATACTCATCAAGTAAAAAAAAAATGTAAATGAATATCTATGAGGTACATACATGTACAGCTTTAATGGAGGAGTTCCTAATGAACATTTGATACATGTACTTATAAAACATATTTGATGATCTATCTCCCCTCTATCAGGCATGCAACAAAACAACGTGCCATGTTTTAACTTTCTCATTTATTGACAAGTTTTTCATTTAATGACATAAGAAAATTGAAATTATAATTTTATGACAGCTTTTGTATATATAGGTTTCTCTCTGACTTGGAACCTTACCAAGGGTCCCTATTACAGATGTAAATTCCCCTTTTCCTCACCTTGGAAATCATTTGAAAGGGAAAAACTTTATGTTCATGTAATGTGCAGCTCCCAAAGTTGTTACATTGAAGTATACCATTATGATTTTTGTAATGCATCAAAAGAGGGTCCGTGATAGACTTTCACCTTGTTAGGACAGCCCTCTTATGGGGAATGAGGTTCATTTTAAATATTATTTGAAGAGCCGCAACAATAAAATTTTAACAATAACAAAGCTCCCCCTCCCCCCTGAGAAAAAAAGTTGAGGTCATCAATCTGATTTCGGTGTCCATTGCGTTGTTGTCTGAAAACCTGGCCATAACTTCTAAACTATTAAAGCTTTGTCTCAAACTTCACATATACTTGTTCACTATAACAAGGGGTATATTTCTGTAAAGGGTCATAACTCTTAAGTCCATTTAGACCAATTTATCTCCTTTTTTTAAATGTATACAGTGAAAAACTTTAACCCTGACCATCACTTCTAACAAATAAACCATCTTCTCACATAATTGTTGTCGAGCCCGCTTGGGGAGCTTGACATAGTCATCACAATGTCCTCACGGTGTATGTGCATTATAGTTCATCAGGTCATCCAGATTTCATTGTCGGGGCTGTAACTTTGCAATGGTTAGCAGGATTTCCTAATAACTTAGTAATATGTATCTCAATGAGCTGAAGTGTCATGCACAAGAATTAGGTTCCAAGCTCAGATGTCAAGGTCAAAGGTCACAGAGCTGAATTTGATTGTTCAGACATGGATCATTGGATGTTCAAATAATTTGACAGTTATGTTAACGTCAATGTGACAGAGTACTACATGCAAGAGTTAGGTCAGCAGCTCTTAGGTCAAGGTCACACTTTGAGGTCAAAGGTCATTTGCTTGTCCGGACAAAATGCAGAGTAAATGTTTTGAACCAAGGTGTTTTGAATCTTACAGGATCATGAAATCTTGACCACAAATACACACTGACTTTTATTTTATACATTATGATGGTTGTTGTAATGTTTGTCGTAATTTAATTGACACCATGACATTAACTAAATTTTAGGCAAAATGAGACGGTTTTAAGCTCTACATGCCTTACTTTTTTTTTGGACAGATTTGCATAAAATTTACACTAAAGGCGCAGAATTGGTCCATCTGTGCAATTGGCCCTTCTGGAGGACTGTCACTTCTTTTTCCGGAAAATCATAAATGTCATGGCATTAGAGGCATACCTGCACAAAGCAGTGATTCATGCAAAGTTTTAGAAAATTATCATGAATAGTTTTAATTTTCCTTCTTTGTCTATATAGAAAATAACTGCATTGTTCACGTTTGCCTTTAAATATCTCAAAAACAATGAATTTTCTATCAAAGTACTATGGGTGTAATTTGTAGTCCTTTCAAGGATCTTTCAAATGACATTAAGATTTTGAAAATAAGGGTTAAATAAGTTATGGCAGAAAAAAGGAAAATTATGTTACCCAAAGTAAATCTAGCTGCTTTAATCTCAAAATTGATTTTTGTAGATAAGAGTATGAACATAATTTGAAGAACTATCCCTTGTTTATTTTATTTGTATTTAAATTTTAGTTTGATGCATTGCTTTTATAATGTTTTGTATGTTTAAATGATCAGGTTATTATTTCAAACTGTTGGTGGAGAAAAAGTATTTGACATAGGCATGATTTGCCGTTTTGCTTGGGTTTGACTATTCATTTTTCAAAATCTGTCAAAGATAGTCAAACATAAAGCCATCGAAATGTTGGGAATCTGAAGACCTTTCTAATGGTAAATAGGACCTAATATAAGCAAGTTACATGAAAAATAGGAATATCTGAATACTAGTTTTTCAAATGCCTCTGCATTTGGCCCCATGCATTGTTCCAGCTTTTTTTCTATTACATTGTAGTTATAATGTGCTGTTGTGATTTGTCCAAATGCCATATGCTCACTTTAAAGTTCAGGAAAAAAATATATGTAAAAGAAACTGTTTGGTAGGAAAAGAACTTTTTTTTGCATGTAAAGAGGACTGGCGGTAGTTTACAGTCTTGTGGTACACCAATTTTGAGAATTATTGAGGTACATTTTAAAGAGGGTTCCTTGAAGAGCCAGCAACATGAAATTGTAACAAGGGGCAAGCTCTTTAGTTTCCTTTGATTACATTGATTTCCATTTTTATATGACATCATTTGACGTCAAAATTTGCATCTGCTTTCAAATTATTTTGTGCTCTACAGCTTTCAATTCTGGATGGATTTTGTTCAATTTTTACAGATAATGTATTGCAAGATGATTATGTAATGAATTTTTTAAGGTTTGCTATGGTTTGCAGAGCAGAAAGCCCTATCGTTTGTTCAGACAAACAAAATTTAGGCATTGGTTTTTCATTCTTTTCATTTTGAGGTTCAAATTAAAACAGGTTTCCTATGAGCCAATATAATGAAATTTCAACAGCAATTAACGTGACTTTGTCCCTTTTGAATGCAGTAAATTGCGTTCTTATGTGACCCCATCAGTGTTAAAATTAGCTACTAAATATTGTTCGCATTCTACAGCCATCATTTTTTCTATGTAATTTTCACAGAATGTATTCAGTACATTGTAGATTTTGCGCTTCGTAAACTTTTTTTTTCCAGACTTGGAAAGACCAGGTTCTATGGTTGATCCAAGTTTCGAACTTTGGATCTTAAAAAGGATTTAAATTATTACCAAGCTTTGGATCTGAAAAAAAAAAGAATAAAATTGATGCGAAGCTTCCAGATAAGCTCATATTTTTACAGGATGTGTGCCTCAACATTTTCTATCGGTTTTGTAAAGATTGACGGCATTTGATATAGCGCGTTGGAAACTTTCAATTGAAAATGTGTGTGTGTGTGTGTGTGTGTATGTGTGTGTGTGTGTGCTACCACGAAGCTACATTCAGATGTCTGGTGCTGCATTCCTTAGTTTTTGACTGATTGGCATGAAAATTTCACTGAATGTTCAGCATATTGTATATTGTCGCATTGTCTTAGCCAGTTCTGTTTTCGGAAAATCGAAAAGGTCAATGCAATATTTTTTCATGTCATTTATTTCTTCGGCCTTAAATATCTCAAATCTAAAACAAATTTGATATGGTTACAGAGCAGAATGCACTATCGTTTGTTCAGAACAAAGGAAAATCTTGTTTCTTATCGCATTTCGTTACATGTATGTGGTAAATATTTTGTTGCCATGTTCAAAGTGTTACATTTGTGGAGGAAATAAAGGTATATTCATTGTATTCATTTGGGTCACAAAATATCCGTCGACCATAATGCATTTGAAGACGCGGCCTGGAGACCGGGGTATTAAATTTGATCGAGATTTACCAAATTCATATAGAAATTGGTATGATAAATGTCACCCATTGTGGAAGTATATTTTCCGTGACCCGTGATTTATAGTGTACGGGAAGATCTGTCGCGGGTATTAGTTACGTACTGTTACGTAATATTGAAGTTTACACCACGAGCAAGCGTTTCATTGACCCTGATCAAAATCATGCTCACATGCAAGCTTCCAATCGATCATGATCTGGGTCAGCAAAATTACATGTGCAATCATCTTGAAGAGCAGTCTATAAATAGACTGACGTGTTGACACATTGCGAGGTATTTTTTACCCTAGGTATTGGACGAAGTGTTCCGAATGTGTAATGGTGATCACACTCGGACTCTGGACAATTCTTTTCTAAATCAATAATATGAATTTATAACAATATTTTCTACAGATGTCACTTTTTTTCTAATCATTATGATTTGGATTTAAATACTTAAAAAGTGTATGTGCCACAAAGTTCTATAAATCTATATGCCGTGTTTTGTAAATAAATCATTTGAAAACTATAAACAAAGATGTGTGTGTGTAAATTGCGGAGATAGTTCTAGATCACTTAGGAATGTTTGAATTTTGATGAAGCAATCCCGCCGTACATAATCTTTAAAGGCATTTATAAAAAGCTGTCCCAGGTGTGAAATGGTGTCAGAACCAGTCATAAGGAAATTGTAGTTACATTTATAACAGTCTTAATTGGTAATGATTAGAAGGAGTATGTTAAAATAAAGTTCTGAGTAAGCTTTGCGCGTGTGTTGTATATATCCGATAATCGTGTATTCAGATCTAATGTCCCCATCACAGTTTCTTGTGACTTTGTTGTGTCACCTCTGCTTACAGCAGGTGACACATAGGGATCCCTTTTCCGTCGTCTGTCCGTCCGTCCTTCCGTCTGAGACGGGTCTTTTTCCGCAACGCTTCAGCAAGTGGCACACGTGTTCCAGAGAACAGCCTTGTTTACACATCTATTTGTTTATAAGATGCTTAATGAGGGTCCGTCTACAGTATTAACTGTTTTATGGTTCGGACCCCGGAGTGTGACCCAAACTCCTTAAAGATGAATTTGTATGCCGAAATAGGTCGAATTTTGAAAAGCCTCACAGGTGTGAGATAAGTACTTAATAAAATCAAGAATTTTGAAGCCAACGTGGGAATGACAAACTCGGCTAATTCAGCCTAGATGTTGTCATTCCCTGTGACAAAGGTGAAGGGAGGAGGTGGTCTTGAAAAGGACTGGGTCAGCTGCCAGGGGCAGAGGGTTAACACATCTACTCGCCCTGTGGGGTTTTATGTAAACCCCACATGCTGCAGGCCAGTGACACGTGATAAGCACTACCTACACAAATTTGCAACAGACAAAAATACCACGTAAAATAACAACTGATACTAGCGCACATGCATATTGAGCCCAAAAAATTTTTTGCAGTATTATAACTTTTGTAGAATATAAACATTTTAAACTACTTCTTAAAAGTTTCGAAATTCCCTCTTTGAACTTACTGAATATAACTATCTGATTAGGTTTTATAGTGTACATTTGTCATTCGTTTACTGTTACCCGATCTCAGTATTTATCTTTGGAAATGAGAAGGGAAGATTCATCTGGAGTGCAGAATGCTAGCTATTAGTGAGTTTGATCTAGCATTTTTTTTTTAATTCATTTATATATTTTTTTAAATGTTGTATGTATAGAACTTGCTGATTATCACCCTTCTTACAGTGCAGAATGTGAATGTAATTTTATTGAGTTGTATGTGTAATAATTTAAAAAATGATAATAAAATAAAATGACTTGATGATAACAATGTACGCATTGTTACATTTTCTTTTCATTTCAGTTAGTATTTATTGCAGGGTAAACAATAAATGGAACACACTACCACATTTTGACCAAGGGGATTTTGATTGTCCCCCAATTAACCCTTATTACTGAGAGATTTGTGCAAGTCATCCAGAAGGTCAGTCAGTAGAGAATGTAACCCACCCTGAAAGCTTAAAACCTATAACATTATGAGCACGATGGATAAACAGTATTCGACTGACAGAATGCAAGTTCTATGTAAGGGAGAAAAAAGTTAACCATTATTTATTTAAAAATTGATTACGAAACAATTCTACAATTTAATATCAAATCACTCGAGATGGCTTTGATGTTGGCGTATGTGTCATAATTGTGAGGAAAATAAAAAATCACATGCCTGGACGAGCGAACCACTGTATACTTCGTGTACCCTCTCACATTCCTGACCAGGAATCAAACCAGGGACGCATTGGTGGGAAGTGAAGCGCGTTACCACTATGCTATCCAGGCACCCATGGGCGAAACATAGAAAAGACCCATAGGGCAGAGATGTGTCTTTCTACGAAATGTTGGATTGGATTGAGGATTTCTTAGACATTGAAATCACACAATAAGCATGAGGAATGCTTGCCTTTTTTGAAGTATTAGGCAGAGCAGGGTCCTCGCGATCTATATATATCTGTAGGGAAATGGAGACCCTGGGCAGAGAAAAAATTGGACTGAATACTTCTTTAATGATGGAGGATAGATATTTGATATTAATTTAACCTTTTGTTGACCTTTTTTGTTTCAGACTGCATTCAATGTAGAATAAATAGTCAAAAGAATGAACGTTCCCAGTGGCAGAGTGGTTAGAGCATCTGCCTTGAGAGTGGGAGCTAGGTTGTCGGTTTGATTCCTGGCTGCGACATACCAAAGTCTTAAAAAATGGTACTGGTATAGCTCTCTTCCTTGGCGCTCAGTATATAAGGATAATTCCAGAACTGGTTAAACTTGTGTCAGGGTAATGTGACTGAGTGTGGTAACATTCTTAATGTCTACACTGTTATACTGCAGTGTAGGAGCACTTTATCTGTCTCAAGTAGACATAGTCTCAAAATGACTGAAATACTGTAGGTTGGACATTAAACCCAGCAAACAGTTAAAAGAATGGGATCCATCTGTGTTGCAGCAAGCAACAGAATATCTGAATTTACTGAATCATTATAGTATGTATACATGACTTCAAATCCAAAGGTAGTGATTTTTAACTTGTGTGTGTGTGTGTGTGTGTGTGTGTTGGGGGGGGGAGCATACACAATTCAAATGAATGTTAATGAAAACATAATATTTACAGAAAACTTAGTTCTGTTAATATTATCATGATTTGCATTTTGTATTAATTTGAGTTTTCTTATGGCAAATACTGCTATTGTCTGCACAGACCTTGATTCTAATTGTGAAGTCTCTTTGAAGTTACTTTGGGACATACAATCATGTATGCCAAGTATTTTAAGATACTGCTATTGTAACTAGAACTGTATTGATTAATTTATTTAGTTAAACTCATTGGTTATGTGAAATCTCCTAAAGTTCAATATTAAGTTATTTTTTAACTTTATATAAAGAGATCCTGAATTTACACATCTACTAAGTTACTTGATTTTATGCATGCAGTCATTGAATGATGTTAAACTTAGATATACTGTCAGTTCACATTTATTTTCAAGAAACCATCATATCAACATAAAACTGTGCAACACTATAGATTCAAACTCCTGATCTTACCACTAGTCTTAATCATACATGGAAATAATCTGAACAACAAGTATTAAATCAGATTAGTCTGAAAGTCTATTAAAGGAGGTTGGTCAGGTTTTATGTTTGCTACTCCTCAGTGAGTTCAGGTATTTACCAATTAATGCAATCAATATGGCATTTCTGCTTCACTGAAGTTAAAATAATTAATTAAAAAATAGGGTGACTTGTTGTCAATACATAGACAATACTCTCTTTAATTGAATAAATTCTCTTTCCCTCTCTGTCATGAGTAATGGAAATTATCTCTCTTTTAATAAATAAATTCTCTTTCTCTCTCTCTCACAAGTAAAACTCCCCCCCCCCTTCTCTCTCAGTCATGAGTAAACTCTTCCCTCCTTCTCTCTCTGTTCTTCTGAGTAAACTCCCCCCCTTTCTCTGTCTTGAGTAAACTCCCCAACCCTTCACTTTCTCTGTCATGAGTAAACTCTCTCTCCCCTTTCTCTCTCTCTGTCATGAGTAAACTCTCTCCCCCCCTTCTCTCTCTCTGCCATGAGTAAATTCTCTCCACCCCCCTCTCTCTCTCCCTCTGCCATGAGTAAACTCCCCCACCCTTTTATATCTGTCATGAGTAAACTCTTTTCCCCCCTTTTCACTCTCCTGTCATGAGTAAACTCTCTCCACCCCCCCCCCCTTCCCTCTCTCTTTCTCTCTGTCATGAGTACTCTCCCCCTCCCTTCTATCTCTGTCTTGAGTAAACTCTCCCCCCACCCCCCTTTCTCTCTCTCTGTCCCTTTTATGATGAGTACTCACATGATGTCATATTGAGAGAAAACAATCTTTTTCTTCCATAATGAGTTCATAACACATTGTACTGAATTAATAAAATGATAATTATTTGGAAGTAATTTCATTGTAAATAACAGCTTCAACAATCCAATGTAGTGAAATATTTGAGTATAAATTACAGAGGCAGAGGAATTATCATCAACATTGGAACATAGAATAATTAAAAGCTGAAATGGTTTGGTATATTTATGGAGTTTTATTTCTTTTCTTTTGTTTCAGTTCTTAAAAGATATGCACATTGTACTTAAAATATGAAAACTGTTACTGTAAAATGTTGTAACGAGTTCAAAGAATAAAGATTTGCAATGACTTTGGTCATTTTGCTGACAGTTCTAATCAGTCTTAGGACTTGAAGGTTTTTAAAAAATATTTCACATGTTACAGGGTCAGAACAATGTGCAGCCTGATTTGGAGCAATAAGTTTGCTACATGTGCTTGAGTTTGTGTCTCAACAACAAGACCTCAGACCTTTTACATAAAGGGCAAATGCTCAGTACCAACTGAGCTACAGCTACACCAATCATTTCAGAATGAAAAATAAAAAATAAGAAGCAGCCAAGCCTTCAGTTCTTTCTTGCTTTGATAGTGAAACAAATAAAAAATTTTTTAAAAATGATAAATCTCAGACTTATCTCCCCCTTCTCAGGGCTCTGGTCTCAATCCGAGAAATAGAGTAAGAACCCAAAAGCCTCAATACATTGAGGCATTTACTTATGGAGTTCTCTGTCCCCCTGTCAATTGCCATTGCTAGTTAGATTCAAAATTTGCACAATGCACAAAATTGTCCATCCAGAGTCATTTCAATGTCACCTATGATCTAATTGTTTGTCTATTTGTTTACTTGGATTTACACTGACATTATGTTGGTAATCTTGGGTCTTTGTTTACATTAGGCCGGTATATAGTTCTGCATCACTGTGATATCACACGTACAAGACATGTGGTATAATAAGACCACAGTTATTGATCATTATATTACCCTAACAGTGGGTCTACCAGTTTTAAACAAAACCAAAGAACATTATTGTTAATTAATGAGTTAATAATCTTTTATAACCATGGATTGGCTGGAACAGCTCCCAACCATGCACTCAGCCAAAGGAACTGGTTTCAATTCAGCTGATTATGTAAACATTTCAATAAATTATGTCTTAACATACTGTCAAACCTGTCTTAAGTGGTCATTCAAGACTATAAGAGAAAGGGACTACTTATCAGTGGTGGCTGCATAAATGAAGGTTAAACAAAACAAAATGCTAGTTTGGTAATATTAAAATTGACCACTGTATATAGGTTGACCGCTTAATACATGTGGCCACTAAAATGATTCATCTGTGTAATTATATGATTTATAAGGATCATTTTCAGTTATTATGAAAAATTTTCCGGAAAAAATAAATAATTATGTATTATCAAAATGCTTGTATATACATGTAATACACATGCACATGAAGGTTGGTTAGCATAATAAGAAACAGCTAGAATGTTATAATTATAATGACGATGTATACACCCAGTTTGGTTAGGATAACTACCTTCATAATACATCAGTTGAATAAATAAAAATATATGCATAACAGCCAATGGCTTTATTGTTTGTGTTTGACTTGAATATACTTGAATATTTTTTTGGGGTGCATATGTGCAATTTGATCAGGTTGAATTAAGTTCAAGTAGGTTGAATTAAGTTCAACTTTAAATGGATGAAACAAGTGATGGAAGATAGCTCAAAAGCTCATTGAATAAATTTTTGGCACTGAGAGTGTACCAGAGGCTCTTAATTTGAGTCCAAGTGAGCCATGATTTTTTTTAGAGTTTCCAGGATGTTATGTTTTTCAACAAAAATGACAACATGCACAATTATTTGTGCCTGAGTGCAAATGAATTGTTAAAGCTGCAAGAAATTTTCTTCAATCATTATGAAATGTAACAGCTTAACTTGTAGCCTTGAAGTTGAAAGGTTTAAGTGGTTATGTAGATGCATTGGTAGAGAACTTGCCATGTAAGTGAGGGCTCTTGAGTTAGAGTCCTGGCCCCGTGTTATCAAAAATACTTAAGTACAATCTCTGGCTTTAATTTGAGTAACATACTTAAATCCCTATCGAAACTAATGGCGTAGTTTGAGTATAAGTATGAAAATCTTACAAGTTTAAGAACCATTTTAATGTTTGGGAACACAGGGCCTGGTCTGTTTGCACATTTTTCTAGATTGGTTACAACGTGGGGCTGTTACATTTCCTATTGTTCAGTATATTACTGCTCTTTGGATTATAGTTTGTTCTTTTTCCTGTGAATTCAGGGATTACATGTTATTCTAGATTGGTTGTGGATTATGTAACAGTCTATAAGTATTCCTTATTAGAGATTTGTGTACATGGTCCAATTGCTCAATTCATAGAGCACTGGCCATGCATGTAAGCAAGGGTACAGGAAGTTACTGGTTAAACATTTATCTCACCTGATTACAAATTTAAAACTTTTATTTCATTTTGATTTTTATTGTTTGTGTAGGTAGGAAAATCTGTCCAGTTAGGCCAGGCGGTAGAGTAGCATGGTGGCGTCAGTTGTGGGTTTGGGAGAAGTGTAGTGTGTATGAAAAGGAATATAGATCTGACCTGTTAATGTTATATTTATTTTTGGAACTCCAGGACAGCAGGAGTCGTTGGTTTGAGTCATGCACCAACAGTAGGCACACTTAGAATTTTCTGGTGCTTATTTTCATTATATTGCAGTCTTTTTTGGTAACCAGAGTCTGAGGAATTTGTATAAACAAATCGAAAGTTATATTAATTATTGTGTTGACTGAAGTTTACTGTCACTGCGACTGTGAGTATTCCAGTTATATAGTGATCCATGTCCAGCTAATAAAATGGATGAGTACAGGTAGGCAGCCGAACAGAACCACCAACCTACTGCAAGCCAGCTGGAAGGCTTCCTGACATGAAAATCCAAATGACCCATCCGGGATTCGAACCCATGCAGTGAGGGGCAGAGTGAGTGTTAAAGTGTCTTGGCCACAGAGGTCCCATATTAAAAATATAATTCATTTATGCTTTACTTTTGCATCATATGAAAAGAACAAAAATTAAATGGTAATTTTCATTTAAATATATATAAATTACAATTGTTGTTATTGTAATGGCCATTAAGTTTTACCCTAAACATTGAGGAATAAGTGTAAGTGACCTGTCCAACTCAGTCAGTAGAGCATTTGCCCTGAAAGCATATGGCCCCTGGTTGCGTCCTGGTCAGGCTGGACACATATATTTCTAACCCTGATGTCATTATTGTTATTATATATATAATAAACTCACCACACACCCAGACCTAATGTATATATATAATACACTCACCACACACCCAGACCTAATAACATTTTATCTTAAGCATTATGTATCAAAACTTAATTTTTATTCAAAAAATCAACGTACTGTAGACCACCGTCTGATAAAAAATGTAGAACTTGGATTAACTAAAATTATTTATACAGATACAAAGATGCAACAATAAAAAATTCAGTATCTGGTTCAGGATATGGTTCGTTGAAGATCACCATATTATACTAGTCTAAAACAACGGATGTACCGTTAATGCATTTTGTAAACAATCGTGCGATTTTAAACACTAGTTTCTTCCTTTAACTACAAATAAATCAAACAATTTCCAAATAAAACACGTCTTATATTTGATTTTATTCGACTGGATATGAACGTTCGGCATTTTCCGATAGAAACAAAGCGATCGTTATTTTCCGATAGGAGGTCAGCTGTTACCGATCGTTTTTTCTCGACAGGTAATAATCGACCGATTTTTAGAGGATTCCGATCGTTTATCAGCTGTTTCCGGTCGGAAATGTGTTATTTTCAAGGTACAAAATGCACGATATCTCAGCTAATATAAATGTGTTTTTCAAAAACAAGACATAATTAGAATTGGGAAACAATGCTCTTTCATTATCAATAATAAAAATATATGTAAGAACTGTGGTTTTTAAAAAAGTTTATGGAAAAAACCGACGTTCCATAAATTCACCGACGCGGGTTTACAGTTAAATCCGATGCGGTTTTATAAACATCAACAACACCGGTCTGCGGTATTACTGCAAAACCGGTATCCCCTCTTTCGAGTATTACAGGCAAATCGGGCCGTATCATTGTTTGAGTACTTAATTTGCGCGATTCCGTATTTTCATAGTGTTACTAAAGCCACTTTGCACAATTCAAGATTACTTATAGCCTTTTCTATAAATTCATTTCAAAAGTGTAAGTGTAGAGTTAAAGCAGCTCGTTCACAGATGATTTTTACTAAGTGTTTGATTTAAAACTGTCAACTTCTATTACCTCTATCAATACCCATTTACATACGCACGGTTATTCAATGCAACATTCCGTGATTGTAAATAATATGGGTGGTTTAACCGTCACGGGCAATAGCGTTACGAACGGTATTGAACGGTATTATTATATTTAGACATTATATCATCTATATTTATCATTTCGTTTTCCGTGTACCATCACAGAAATGATCGCATTCACTCTTTGAATATGCGCTCATTTCACAAGCTGATAAAACAATAACACGAAGTCGCTACCCGGAACTGGTGAAGAAACCAAGTTGTGGAATGCCTCGCGTGGTACAGCAAACAACTGCCTCGGGGATACCGTATTCTTTGATCTAACCGGAATTTCCCGGAGTGCATTTACGAAAAAAAAAGCGTTTTCGCTGACCTACGCTTGCCGAGTTCATTTGTCAAGAAAAAAAAAGACTTTACCGAACAACACTGTTCAACCACTCATATATATATATATATCACAGTCGTGCAAACGCATATTTAAAACGATATAATGATATTATTTTATGAATTTATTTTTATTTCTTTCTATTGAATGTTTGTTTATTTATTGGGTTTGATATCCCACCAACAGTATTTCAGCCATTTTGAGACTGTCTACTTAAACTATATCATAACACTTGAACACTTTCTGGGTGTACTTTCACAATGGAAAGAAAGATATAGACAAACAAAAAAAGAAACAAATATAAAATTTATCCCTTCATAGCTGAGCTAGACCTTACCGAAACGAAAGACAAAATATCATAAATATATATCATACATATACCACACACCTATACATACATACATACATACATACATACATACATGCATACATACATACATGAACAAAACATAAGAATATTTATTGATTTTAACTTTTTTAAATACATGAGATATTTAAAATTCTAATATGTTTAAATGGTTTTACTTGTAATGTATTTTGTAAATAATTTTATTTTATATATGTACACGTGGATGCTTTTAATATGTACAGTGTACAGTGTCGTATAAGTCGCGATGCGGCTGGATGTAAATATTATAAGTGTGTTACGTTGGATCCTATTGTAAATATTAACATATGACACTCTAATTAAATAGTTTTCTGTCTGTCTGTCTGTCTGTCTATATATGAGTGAAAGAAAGAGAAAAAAGGATCATATAGTAGGTATTAGCTCACTTAATAACTTTGATAAGACAGCTACGCCGAATAAAATCTCGGTATTATCTTGAAGACACAGTACTTCATTAAAAACAATCGTGAATACGAAGTGTATGTATCAGCTAGTTAACATTGGTGCGTAACTTTTGTCCGTGAGTATAGGAACATCGTTCAAATGTCTTACGTCATTATCCCTAAGTAGGTCAACAAAGAGGTTAGACAGCTCCGTCGAATAAATGTGGTTTTAAATGTTAACTTGTAATGGCTGAAAATAAACACGGCCAAAGTCCTTGACTCATCGCACATCAAATTTGTTTACTTTCAAATACACAGAGAATAGTGTATTGACATAACGGTTACACGCCAATATAAATGGGGCATTCTAAGAAAGGCATGGAAAGTGAAAGTAGATTATTCTCGGGGATTTAGGTGTATTTTCCCTTTATCAGATGCGATTTCAAAACATGGTGTCACGTTCATATTTTGTTATCATAAACAATATTAATTAACCAGTTAAATGACTACCTGAAATCAGTGTGACGGTTTTAATTTTGAAGAATACGTGAAGTTTCACTAATAATGAAATGAAAACTACACTATTCAAAAGTGTAATACTATAGTAAATGAACAAACTAACACGTATATTTATGTATTAGAAAAAAAAAAGATTTATCAAAGTGTGTACAATATATACCGAAAGTGAAACTAGAGATCTACAACTAAGAAACACATGTATACCGAAACAGTAAAAGATTATAAATAGTTTAACAAAATATGACCATACAAACTTCAGTACAAACTATGCATTTAAAATTATTAAATAGAAATCAAGGTGTATAAGAAGAAACTGACCAAACCCGTTGTCAATCAGGCAAGTGAATGGCGAATAATCAATGAGAACTTCTCGACAAAGACAATCTTTCCAGTGAGTCTTTAAAGCAAAAACATCTGTACATAATTCGCTAACGGAAGTAAATCCGAACACATTATTAGAAAACACAGCTCGCAAATGAAATCTACTTACAGACTTTACACAGCGGAAGTTACCGCTCCCGTTTCAAGGACAATGAACTGATGACCAAATAAGTGCTGGACTGTACACATTTTAACATCCAAACTCCACACAGTGATCTCGCTTGCACGCTCACTTAGCAAAATAATCAATGCCGTCTAAAATGTCACGTGATTATGGTATATGTACCGAGGGGTGAGAGCGAAACTATGCTAGGTGCATATAAATATATAAGCACTTAGCATAGTTTAACTCTCACCCCTCGGTTTATATCAGGAAATTTATGTTGAGAGATGGTCGCAAACCTACTTTGAGAATATCATCACAAATCGAACCAGAACGTTATGAAATACCACTGGATGGTTTAAATCACAAATTTTTTTCCAATATTTAACAGGGCACTGACTTTACATAAATAATAATGGTTATATCAATACTGGGTGACTATCAGTACAGACACAATCACGTTATAATGTAAATATACACAGTGATAAGTGTATATAGTGAAGTGTGTCACCTTTTTGTCAACACCGGTCTGAATAACCTGTGTAGAGAGCTCAAAGAATCATGGGTGCGCCACTAAGAGCTCCTGCGTTAGAGATTGGATTGGAACGGATAAGCAACGTAAATACAATATGTTAACACGGTATTAAGTATTGTCAATTTATTGTGCTAGTGTAAAGTTTTTCTGCATTATACATGACCTGTTGAGAGAAATGTACTTATCTGCAAATTACACACACACGACAGCGTTTTCCAAAAATTTATGTGAAAGTGAAAGTAGGATAGTTATTCTTATTTATATGTATTGCTTAAACTACACTAGAAATGTTTAAATTACAATATAATGTGTCGACAATGATAAAGGCACATTTAGCAGTATTTAGGCATGCTCATGTTATTAACGTTTGGATATATTTATATAAGACTAGGGTCTATTTGCGAGGAAACACAATTCGCAGACTTTGGGTGAATTATACGGTCTAGTATAGAGACTAGTGCAAGCAAGTGACGTCACAATCTCTATTTATAGATTGGTGTTACATTGTACCTAATGCTACTCATCCTACGACTACCAAGAAGTGCTCCGAAGATAGGGGAGGAATATCCCAGTCAACAACAACAACGTGGTTGCTACGAAGCGGTGTCCAAACGGCCTACTATGTCGATAAGGTGGCAGATGACACCTAATTTTTGAAAACTTGTAGCTTATCTGTACTAATAAATGTTATCTGAGAAGTCCTTAAAAACAATGTCCATCATAATTCCATTGCTGTGTCTAAATAAATGGCATATAACAATTATTCAAAATCGAGTAACATTTGGGCGACACAAAAGAATTGAACAATAATTAACAGCATGTTTATCTTACCCCACCCACCGAAAATGCAGGCTAAAATGCAACTCTATCCGCAGAATTCCTATAAGAATTAAACATTTATTTCACTTCATGTTAATCTTACACCACCCACTTAAAATGCAAGATAAAATGTCACTATATCCGCAGAATTCCTAATAATTCCCCAACTTTATAACAAATGCAGGAGATCATTCATGAACACACAATTAATAACGATGAACTACATAGCAAGAAGTTGTGTACAAAATAACATGTCAACTGTTTCCTTTTCGTAGAAATTCTATACCTGACTATCCAAGCCCACAGCAACTTCTCAAATTATAATCGAAAGTACCTCCATGCCCTTTGGGAGCTCTTCCAAATATTCAGAGCTAGCATCAACAAATGTACGTATTTTCGCAACATTGTGTATGCATCAACAAATAGAAACCAATAAAAAATCAATGTCATAATGTTTAACATTTAAAAAAAAATCAATTCAACTTCATACACTATACATATATGAATAAATTCGCAGGTGTCCCCTGCCACCTAAACGCAGTGTATATTGTTTACTTCCGGTCTCGAATTTCACTTGTAAACTAGGAAAACTCCTATGTTTACCATAGCAGGAGGTACACTACACAAAGTTCATGAGAAAATGGTCTGTTTCTTTGTTTTATATAGATATTTTATATATCAAAGCGCGCAATGCGCTGAGAGACGGCGACGGGATTAACATTCTAAACCCAGTGTTTCTGAAGTTATTGAAACAGTCACATGACGACAAAAACTCCATCCGCTGTTGCTACAGAAGTTCTGTTTATAACATAATAATCCGGAGTAAAGGTCATGAACCTTTCATTCATGAAGAGCTGCATACCTAAGTAGGTCATTCTCTTTCTCTAGTGCTAGCGAATTCTATCTGTTGTTTTGTATGTGTAGAAATTGACCAGGTATTTGATTATTTAAGATACTAGAATGTTTGCCTATCTATTTCAAAGTAAAGAAATGCCCTGGGAGGAACCTAACTTGCCATCATGCAAAATATTGTTTGGACTACTTTAGGTCAATTACATACATACGGAGCACTACTTTTTCTTTTTACAGGAGTCGATCTTTATGTACGTAAGTTGGGTTGCTGTTCTGGTTAAGAAATGTCACGGATATTTTATCACGCTTAAAATTGATGCTTCCATAGCAAAAAATTGGCAAAAGAAAACATGTTAACAAACAATAACACACTAAAAGCGGTTACGGTAATGATTTAAACGTCTATGTAACATATTCCATTCGTATTCGTTAGTGCAGAATCGCATTGCATGGATCCGCACTAAGCGCGGAGAGGTACAGTTAAAAATGTTGTGGAAAATATGCAAATTAGCAAGGCCTGATTTCGTTCTTCAGCATTAGACGTCTATCGCCGTCTAATAATGCGGGGACCTGGACTGTATAGACCCTGATACTGAAGATGAATGTGGTATCGTACACTTCTCTATGGTATGATACCACGGCACTTTATCTGTCGCGCGAAGACAAAAATACGAAACTTTGGCAGTGTTACGATAAAATGAAACATAAACAATTGTTATGTCGAAGTATTTGTGTTGTTTGTTAATTGCGCCGTGATTTTTCATGTAGACTACAGCCATGCGTTTTCTTATCGTTTAACTTTTATTTACTTCAACATATTTCATTTTACATTAAAGAAATCTAGATATGAAGTTATAAAAAATCTGGGTAAAATTATAATAAATGTTATCACGTGGACATCTCTTTTTGGGAGTACTCGTTTCTTTCCAATAATGTAACTAACATCAGACCCGGACGTCATCGGCGATTTTCTTTGTAAAGCACGATTATATGGAGGCTGCCGGAGACAGGCGAAGGCGCACGATTGCAACCGAAGATGCCCGAGATATGACGAGGACACCTTCCAAGTGAACAGTATGTCATAACTGACGCATAAAACGCCTGGAGGCGTCAGAAATCTGATTATCACTTCCGGTAAACTCACACTGATCGATATCCTGTAATTAATGCGATGTTAGAACGTGCTGTTGACTGAAAATCATTAAAAATCGTCTGCTACAATAAATGTGTCGCGAGTGTACAACAGTTTTGAACTCATATCCGTGTTACTGTGAAAGACTTAAATGGACTATTAGACAAGCGCGATTAAATTTTTTTACAGGTGGGTACACATAAAGTGTTATTGACAAACTGTACCTTTAAATTACATCATCATCATCATCATCATCATCAGTATCATCATCATCAGAAACAACAGCAACATTTCGACTTTCAGTACTGTTTGAGATCCTATTTTAAATTCATACATTAAAAAGTTATGTTTTATTTGTATCATTTTTTATTATTTCTTAATTTATTAATTTTATTTTTTTATTTTCTCATTTATTTTATTTTTTATTTTATTTTTTTATTATTTTGATGTCTTTCTATTTCAGCAACAAAACGATGGGACGACTTAGTTTTGGCACATGGCAATTTGATTGTTTCAAAGAAAAAATATTTCTTTATTTTCTAGTGATTAAATTCGTACCCAAATCATAAAAAAAAAAAAAAAAAAAAAAATGTAGATTCGGAGGTAAGGGATAGGGTAGATAGATTATTTTCAGAAGTTCCTAAAATATTTAATTTGTATATTAAGTTTGCTTTAAATGCTTTAAATTTAGTTACAATTATGTTGCTTATTTATATAGACACTTTAACGGTTTCCACCAGATGAGGAAAAGATATAGAAATGGAACCAGAAAGGAATTCATCAATTCCGTAAGTAGTTTTATTTCTATCGCATGTAAAAACAGGGCTTCGTGTGTTAAAAAACGTGTCCAAAAGGTTAAATATTTAGAGGATATTTGTTGCTTTGGGTGGATCTGAAATAAATCTCATCGAGAAGTGATACAATTATAATATTTTCATAAGCACGTACTAGCGCGAGCGTAAATGTAAAAATTGTATCACATCGAGATGATATATTTTCCATATACATTAAAAACAAAATGTGCTTATACAATATTGCAGTTCATATTCCACACAGTCAGATCAGGGTCTCCTCTGTTTGCTTGTAAAATATTGTAGCTCATATTCCGCAGTCTGATCAGTGTCACCTCTGTTTTCTCATATAATATTATAACTCATATTTCACACAGTCTGATCAGTGTCATCTCTGTTTTCTCATATAATATTGTAACTCATATTTCACACAGTCTGATCAGTGTCATCTCTGTTTTCTCATATAATATTGTAACTCATATTTCACACAATCTGATCAGTGTCATCTCTGTTTTCTCATATAATATTGTAACTCATATTTCACACAATCTGATCAGTGTCATCTCTGTTTTCTCATATAATATTGTAACTCATATTTCACACAGTCTGATCAGTGTCATCTCTGTTTTCTCATATAATATTGTAACTCATATTTCACACAGTCTGATCAGTGTCATCTCTGTTTTCTCATATAATATTATAACTCATATTTCACAAAGTCAGATCAGTTTCACCTCTGTTTTCTCATATAATATTGTAACTCGTATTTCACCCAGTCTGATCAGTGTCACCTCTGTTTTCTCATATAATATTGTAACTCATATTTCACACAGTCAGATCAGTGTCACCTCTGTTTTCTCATATAATATTGTAACTCATATTTCACACTGTCAGATCAGTGTCTCCTCTGTTTTCTCATATAATATTGTAACTCATATTTCACAGAGTCAGATCAGTGTCACCTCTGTTTTCTCATATAATATTTTAACTCATATTTCACACAGTCTGATCAGTGTCATCTCTGTTTTCTCATATTATATTGTAGCTCATATTTCACACAGTCTGATCAGTGTCACCTCTGTTTTCTCATATAATATTGTAACTCATATTTCACACAGTCTGATCAGTGTCACCTCTGTTTTCTCATATTATATTGTAGCTCATATTCACACTGTCTGATCAGTGTCACCTCTGTTTTCTCATATTATATTGTAGCTCATATTTCACACAGTCTGATCAGTGTCACCTCTGTTTTCTCATATTATATTGTAGCTCATATTTCACACAGTCTGATCAGTGTCACCTCTGTTTTCTCATATAATATTGTAACTCATATTTCACACAGTATGATCAGTGTCACCTCTGTTTCTCATATTATATTGTAGCTCATATTCACACTGTCTGATCAGTGTCACCTCTGTTTTCTCATATTATATTGTAGCTCATATTTCACACAGTCTGATCAGTGTCACCTCTGTTTTCTCATATTATATTGTAGCTCATATTTCACACTGTCTGATCAGTGTCTCCTCTGTTTTCTCATATTATATTCTAGCTCATATTCACACTGTCTGATCAGTGTAACCTCTGTTTTCTCATATAATATTGTAGCTCATATTTCACACAGTCTGATCAGTGTCACCTCTGTTTTCTCATATAATATTATAACTCATATTCCACACAGTCTGATCAGTGTCACCTCTGTTTTCTCATATTATATTGTAGCTCATATTCACACTGTCTGATCAGTGTCACCTCTGTTTTCTCATATTATATTGTAGCTCATATTTCACACAGTCTGATCAGTGTCACCTCTGTTTTCTCATATTATATTGTAGCTCATATTCACACTGTCTGATCAGTGTCACCTCTGTTTTCTCATATTATATTGTAGCTCATATTTCACACAGTCTGATCAGTGTCACCTCTGTTTTCTCATATAATATTGTAGCTCATATTTCACACTGTCAGATCAGTGTCACCTCTGTTTTCTCATATTATAACTCATATTTCACACAGTCTGATCAGTGTCACCTCTGTTTTCTCATATAATATTGTAACTCATATTTCACCCAGTCTGATCAGTGTCACCTCTGTTTTCTCATACAGTCTGATCAGTATCACCTCTGTTTTCTCATATTATATAGTAACTCATACTTCATACAGTCTGTGTGGCAAAGACAAATTCAAGACTTTTTATACCATTTTAGGTTCAGTTAATTGATATTCATTTAGTCAAAAATTTGTACATGAATATTCATGAAGTAAATGGTTAATTTACATTATATCAACGTGATTTGAAATGTTTTGAACACCATAACCATAAATACATATATACTTGTGGGCATTAAAAGCACTTTGTGTATAAAACTTTGATATTTTACGTCATTTTGTTTCACGTTTAGACTCTTCCTATAAACTTGTATTTTCTTTGAAACAGGACATTAAACATGTACCGATATAATGCTAAAATATTCCTCATTACATGTACATTTTAAATAATCTAAAATCGTTTGAAAAAAAGATATTAATAATTCGACATATTTACAATGTGATGCGTTTTTTATGTCACTGAGTGTATACATATTATTGAGAATATTCTTTTTTTATTTTTTTTTTTATTTTTTAAAGAAATAAAACCTTCTCTATATTGTGAAAACTGTGATAAAGTGCTTTCAGCAGTCGACTGATCTATTTATAGACCAACTCAGCGTCAGATATCCTCGGCTGCTTATTACATCTGTCAGCCGCGGGAAACTTAGCTAGCACTTTATCGTTATAAGGATATTAATAAGAGGTACATCGACCAATCAAAATGCTGCTTACATAAATGAGTACTCTTCAGTTCAAGGTCTAAAATCTATAAGTTGGTTAAGGTTTGTTTAAGTGCCGTAAGTACGAGAGTTTCTATTGGTCAAAAAAATCCCCACTACTAGTGGAACTGCGAATAGTGGCGCGGCTTATTAAATAATCGTTAACGAGAAATGCTAACTAATAATCCCATGGGCGATGTATAGAGTAACGGAATAGGCGCTCGTGGGTTTCCGACGCTGAGGCTTACTGCTCCTAGCTCCCCCCCCCCCCCCCCCCCCCCCCAAAAAAAAAAAAAAAAAATAAATAAATAGATAGATAAAGTTCCGTTCCTTGTCGCCAATCACAAACATTGTATGTAAAACAGCTTTTATCCCGCATTTTTTTTCTACAGTATGTAAAATCTGGGAACCAGAAGACACCAGCTGAGTTCGGCTCTTCTGTTATGACAAATGTTAAACTAAAAATTGTTCAGATGAATCCCTGGAGCTTCAATATGAACTTACTTTTTGTGATCGGCACTATAATGATAATAAGTAGTCAAAGGATGACCTGATTTTCGTAAAAAATAACACTGTTGTGAGACTTAGTAGGGGTTTTAATGTAAATTGATAAAAACCGAAAAAGTGCATTGGAGTAAAGATTATATACTGTTATTCCTTCATTTCCTGGATAGTCCTCTCTCTCTCTCTCTCTCTCTCTCTCTCTCTCTCTCTTCCATTCCTCTCACAATATTGATTGGTATGTTTGTTTATTTTACAAATTAAGTTATTAATCAGAGAGATTTCAAATATTATGATCCAGGTCGTAATGTGAATTTCACCAACATTATGCGTTGACGTAATTCTAGTGACGTCATTCTAGTGACGTCATTCTGATAATAATTATTTAAGAAAAAAAGTCAATACACATGTACATGTTTTATCATCTATAAAGAAAAACTAAAAACAAATTTTAAATTTTGCATGCATACTATGAAATAAGAAAACAACAGCTAATATTTATCGGACACATTCATGCAATAAGTTGTCGTCATAGATGGTTGACTACACACAGAAACCGTTGCGCAGGTATGTCTGTCTTCCCACTTATCGATTCATTCAAGATACGTGCACGCAGGTAATAAATATACAAGCGTGCACATTGCTGGAAATGTAAGGATGTACGTGCATATAGAACAGGCGTCGAGAGAGTCGAATTCCTTGGACTATATCAGTTAATCAGTGACTTGCAGGTAATTACACGTTGGGCGGGGTTAGACTCAGGATGTATAGATCCATCCGGGTAGAACTACCGGAAGTCAGCTGAAAGGCTTCCTCACATGAACAATCCGAGTAACATGGTCGAGACTCGAACCAAATGAAAAAATAAAAGATGGATGGATTAAAGGAATGATAAATGGATAGATAGATCGGTGGATAGATATACACACAAACGCACAGAGTGCAACGTAAGGACTGACGACTTTCTAAACAATAACGGCTGTACGTACTTGCTTTCAATCTTCAAAGGTACTTTATAATACGTATGCAAATTTGCACACATGTTACCATGCAACCACGCGTGATCTTGATCCTGGTCGTCGATGTGTAAAGAAAGGAGTTTCAATCAAAGAAAACTAACTGATCCCAGCTGAATGCAAGAGAGTGCATGTTGCAGAATGCAAACCATGTCTGATTCATAATTAACATCTATCTATCTATCTATCTATCTATCTATCTGTCTGTCTGTCTGTCTGTCTGTCTGGCTAGCTAGCTAGCTAGATGTCTGTCTGTTTGTTTGTCTATCTATCTATCTAGCTAGCTAGCTAGCTAGATGTCTGTTTGTCTATTTATACAGTATTTGTCTTGCCAGACTATTCGTGTGTTTGTAAACTATGTTTTTCCCTTAACTACAGTATATGTTTGTCTGTCTTTGTATGTTTGTCTTGCCAGATTATTCGTGTGTTTGTAAACTATGTTTTTCACTGCTGACTACTGTCTGACACCCTGCCTGTCAGTCGGTGTATCCAATTGCTGTATGCCTTTCTAATGTTAATATGGTGTCGTTTCCTCCTATTTACAACTGCCCTCGATTCTATTCGTGCCACGAGACTATCCATGAATTATATCCACGATTGTGAGACAGAAAACGCATGATATAACCTGTACCAGTGCTAAGTTAATGAAACATGCAGTGATTCGACCTTGAAAGTAGCTAGCTAGCTTGCAAACACCGGCTGCGTAGTGAGTCCCGTACTAGTTAATAATTGTCCGTAGGTGTGTGCATCATATTCCCAGTAGTACCGTGGTTTATAAATTTTTTCTGGACATTAGTTATTGACAGACTTTCAAAAAGTCCGCACAATTGTGGAATATACCAGGTTTGAACTTTTTTATTTATCAAATATTATCGACGACTTTAAAAAAAATATTTTCCTAAGCTATATTGTCTATATTGTAGTATTTTGTATCTCTTCAACTATCGGTAGTTTTATTCCTGTATTTAAAGCTATTTCCTTTTGAGTTCTTTTCGTTGTGGACAGTTTCGTTTCTTTACTGTGTATTTGATTATTTTTAATTCTCCCCATTAGATTCTAGATTGTGTTAAAAATATAGGTTTATTACTACTTAAATATTGAAATATGGAAAATATAAACTAGTTTGTATAGAGATTTGTATAGGGATAATAAAGCTGTAAGATTTCCTATGATGTTGCGATTTTAAACGAATAACCCCGAGGTTTCCACATCTGTAATCAAGGTCTGCTGCCTCAAATTTTTTACATAAAAGTATTTACATAAAAATGTCGTCTAGTTAAGTGATTGATTCTTCTTTATTCTTAACATGTCAGTCCTGCACATTAATAAGGTACAATTATTTGTATTATAAGATGTACTTGACGATGCAAAGTAAGTAAACTGACATCCCCTTTTTATGTTTTTTGGGTTAAAAATAAAATCGTCCAAGGAATGGACAAGCCTGTGACTGGTCACGTGGTTTTGAGGTATATAAGGCGCTGCTCTTTTCTTCTTCAATTTTCTCGCGTAAAGCAATCAATAATACTGGGTGGCCTCCTGTTCGAAGCAGCAAGGGTTATCTTCGGTGAGTTTAGGGTCTCTCGGCGTCGGAAACCCACGAGCGGTCATTGCGTTACTTCATACATCGCCCGGGGGATTATTGGTTAGCATTATTCGCAGCCCCACTATTTAGTGGGGATTTTTGGATCAATAGAAACTCTCGTACTTAAGGCATTTAGACAACCTTTTCCGACTTGTAGATTTTAGATTTCAAACTGAAGAGTACTCTTTATGTAAGCATCATTTTGATTGGTCGACGTTCCTCTGAGGAATATCCGTATAGCGATAAAGTGCTAGTCCCTCGGGGATCGGAAGGGAGCAAGTCTAGGTGATTATTTCGTATCATGCGTTTTTGTGATCGGAAGGCTGGTCATCAGTTTGCTTAGCTCACATACTAAGCTGTATTGTTATTTATAGCAGCTCCCTGGTTTGGATACGATATACCTTTGCCTGTTTCACAGATATGTGCCTTCCTTTAGATTTGTAAAACAGTAGAACCCTGTGAAAAAAATGTGACTGAAGGGATATTAAAAAGAAGCCTTTATTTGGAAGTGACTATTTTTCAAAAGTACATTTTCTATAAATTCAGTGCTGGAAATGAAATAACTGGCCATTGATTACAGATTGGCTTTGCTTGAATAGGCATTTATCATAACGTCTTTGAATAGGCATTTATCATAATGCATTTGAATAGGCATTTATCATAACATCTTTGAATAGGCATTTATCATAACGTCTTGGAATAGGCATTTATCATAACGTCTTTGAATAGGCATTTATCATAATGCATTTGTCTTCCGGAATTTATAGTCGCTGACTCGCTTTCTCTTACCTCTTTCACAGAGGTGGGTTCGAGTCCTGGGACTTTTCATGTGAGACTTTCGGCTGACTTGTGATAGGTCGGCTGACTTGTGATAGGTCGGTATCTCGGTATAGCCGGGGTCCCCCTATACCCGTGAAGAGTTTGACTGGGCTACATGACTTAATACTCGTTGATCCAGTGGGATACTAGAACGCCGCGGAGGCAAAGTACTGTTTTGAATGTATAGAAGCAGTTGTTGTTGTTCGAAATGGTCATGAATGATGGTCTTTTTTGCAGAGAAAACATATATCATATACAGTCAACTCTCATTACAACAGTCAACATATATCATATACAGTCAACTCTCATTACAACAGTCAACATATATCATATACAGTCAACTCTCATTACAACAGAAAACATATATCATATACAGTCAACTCTCATTACAACAGAAAACATATATCATATACAGTCAACTCTCATTACAACAGTCACCATATATCATATACAGTCAACTCTCATTACAACAGAAAACATATATCATATACAGTCAACTCTCATTACAACAGTCAACATATATCATATACAGCAACTCCTTACAACAGAAAATATATCATATACAGTCAACTCTCATTACAACAGTCAACATATATCATATACAGGCAACTCTCATTACAACAGTCAACATATATCATATACAGTCAACTCTCATTACAACAGTCAACATATATCATATACAGTCAACTCTCATTACAACAGTCAACATATATCATATACAGTCAACTCTCATTACAACAGTCAACATATATCATATACAGTCAACTCTCTTTACAACAGTCAACATATATCATATACAGTCAACTCTCATTACAACAGTCAACATATATCATATACAGTCAACTCTCTTACAACAGTCAACATATATCATATAGTCAACATATATCATATACAGTCAACTCTCATTACAACAGTCAACATATATCATATACAGTCAACTCTCTTTACAACAGTCAACATATATCATATACAGTCAACTCTCTTTACAACAGTCAACATATATCATATACAGTCAACTCTCTTTACAACAGTCAACATATATCATATACAGTCAACTCTCATTACAACAGTCAACATATATCATATACAGTCAACTCTCTTTACAACAGTCAACATATATCATATACAGTCAACTCTCTTACAACAGTCAACATATATCATATACAGTCAACTCTCATTACAACAGTCAACATATATCATATACAGTCAACTCTCATTACAACAGTCAACAATATCATATACAGTCAACTCTCTTACAACAGTCAACATATATCATATACAGTCAACTCTCTTTACAACAGTCAACATATATCATATACAGTCAACTCTCTTTACAACAGTCAACATATATCATATACAGATCTTCAACTCTCATTACAACAGTCAACATATCATCAATAATACAGTCAACTCTCTTTACAACAGTCAACATATATCATATACAGTCAACTCTCATTACAACAGTCAACATATATCATATACAGTCAACTCTCTTTACACACATAACATATATCATATACAGTCAACTCTATAATCAACCTCTAAAACATATATCAATACAGTCAACTCTCTTACAACAGTCAAATATATCATATACATCAACTCTCATTACAACAGTCAACATATATCATATACAGTCAACTCTCTTACAACAGTCAACATATCATATACAGTCAACTCTCTTACAACAGTCAACATATATCATATACAGTCAACTCTCATTACAACAGTCAACATATATCATATACAGTCAACTCTCTTACAACAGTCAACATATATCATATACAGTCAACTCTCATTACAACAGTCAACATATATCATATACAGTCAACTCTCATTACAACAGTCAACATATATCATATACAGTCAACTCTCATTACAACAGTCAACATATATCATATACAGTCAACTCTCATTACAACAGTCAACATATATCATATACAGTCAACTCTCATTACAACAGTCAACATATATCATATACAGTCAACTCTCATTACAACAGTCAACATATATCATATACAGTCAACTCTCATTACAACAGTCAACATTTATCATATACAGTCAACTCTCATTACAACAGTCAACATATATCATATACAGTCAACTCTCATTACAACAGTCAACATATATCATATACAGTCAACTCTCATTACAACAGTCAACATATATCATATACAGTCAACTCTCATTACAACAGTCAACATATATCATATACAGTCAACTCTCATTACAACAGTCAACATATATCATATACAGTCAACTCTCATTACAACAGTCAACATATATCATATACAGTCAACTCTCATTACAACAGTCAACA